>JAZDUA010000052.1:3565000-4165000 GCA_038098605.1 Gryllus longicercus
TACATATTACCGTCAAGCGGGGTGAGTCTGTGCGTGGCCACCGTGATAGAAGGCCTCTGAAATTTGCTGTTTTAAAAATTTACGTCACGTCTACGTCATCATAGGAAGTGCTATGGCGATTCTTGGTCGGTGAATTTTACAAGTTTTTCTTCGTATTTCTTGTGATTTCTTCTACTTCTTATGGTTTCTTGTATTTTTGTGGTTTCTTGTATTTCTTGCGGTTTTTTGTATTTCTTATGGTTTCTTGTATTTCTTGTGGTTCGAAGTGCTACGAAGTATTACGAGAAACTTTGTGAATTCGGTTTATTATAAGGTTTATTATAAATAGCATTGTGAAACTCATTTTGGGTCAGTTTATATGGTTTTGTCGACAAATCGTGAAGATTCACAATTCCTCATTTTTGTTTTGTGGCAAACTGTAGGGGTAATTACAGAAATGGATAGTATCGTAACAGTTTTTTTTGTTTCCCAATGGATCCAGAACTATCGCAAATGGGGATAAGAGCAATTCAACGTATGTTTGTTCCTAGAACTAGGTATGAAACATAACCTAATTTGTCTTGTGTATCTTTGAATGGCAATTACGGTAGTGATTAAGTTATTCTTTGATTAACAAAGAATAATTTAGTTTTTAGGTTTGTGAACTACAGTTTTCAATCTGACCAACTTGAAAGCAGATTCAGTTTGTGTAAACAGTTAGCAGGAGGACAGTACCATGTTTCCACAAGGCAGATTTTGGAAAGTGAAATGAAATTAACAAACATTTTTTGGAGACAAAACATGGAAGAATAAACTTTACTGACGTTAATGTGAACAGACTTTGGAATTATGAATGAGAACTTGAATGTTAATGATAATTTAAAAATTAATATAAGTTCAAGTAACGTTGAACAATTAATTAATAAGCTACCAGTCATTGTATATATTGGAGGAAATACAGTATTCAGTCCTTAAGAAACTTCAGTGTGAAATTTGTAAACACAATTTAACAGTTAAAAAAGACATTAGTCAGTGGCATGAGGCAGTGAAATTCACTATCAGTCTAGACAGGGGACAACTCATGATCTCTTCTTCAAGATTGACGGAAATTGTTAATATACATATGTAGTTGTTTCAAAGCTTGGTTTTCAATATGACGAAATGTTTTTAAATGTTAATAAGCAAAAACAATTTGCTACATTCAAAACACTACATGCAGTAGAAAATGATGCAATACTTTTAAAATATTGTGTCACAAATGATCATAAGGGAAAAGAACCTCAAATGAGTATATGGAGTGTTGTAAATATTTTATTAAATATTTATTGCAAACGAAGAAATGACTTTGAAATGGTTAATTTCTCAAAAAAAGTTGCAAGTTTTCAAGAGTAGCCAATAATTATAATTAAAATTATATTATGCTCGTCATAGTTTGTCTTTTTATAATAATAATAATAATAATAATAATAATTATTATTATTATTATTATTAAATAATGAGATGGATATCTATCTACATAGTATTCATAGTTCTTTTACATTGGAGATTACCAACTAAATTCTGAAACTTGTGAATGTAAATTGTTGTACATTATTGTAATTACGACTACATAAATTCTCATAATTGATGATTTTGTTCTCGTTGCGCCTTATTCTTTGCTAATTTATACTTTCACATATTCATTATATTGTCAGTGAAATAATTTTTCGGTTCAAAAGTACACCTTCTTATGTGTTTAAAGTAATTTCACAGTGAAATATTGTTGAAGTGAAAAAAGTCGTGGAATTTTATTAGGGTTTCGTATAATGTAGGTTGTCATTCGCCTACCAAGTCCGAGAAAAGGAGGGGAACCCACCCGTGATCCATTGCAGAGGCCTTCTATCATGATTGTCACTTCCTGTGCCACATTGGGTAAGAAAATGTCAGATCAAATTCTTGAGATATACGCATTCTACTGACACATGTAAATTTACTGCTTCTGTCTTACAGAAATAGCGTGATGAACTTGGAAAGTCTTGTTTTATAAAAGTGTGTCATTTTTGCGCTAAGTGCCGTGCTGAATGGATGGGCACAATTAGTGTAGTGTTGCTTTATTGAGTATTGTTGATATTGTTCTGTTTGCTATTGACATATTAACTTACTTCGACACAGTGCATTCACTAAAGCCCAGAAAAAAATTATATCAGCAGTACTCATTAAAGCAATCCCACGCTAATTATGCTCACACATTCAGAACGGCACTTAGCGCAAAAATTAATCACTTTTATAAAGCAAGAATTTTCAGGATCACCGCCAGCTACTTGTTCAAGTTATAAACAGCTTATATCTGATATCTCTCTAAAGGATGGGTATTATCTCAAGGATTCAGCCTAGCATATTCTCATCCCAAATGGCATAGTTTCGCCTCTTTTGTCGTATGTGATAGGTGATCCTACTTATGGGCTATATAAATGTGTGCGAGTGTCTGATTTCGTATTAGTATTGTTAAATCATGTACATGGTAACAAAACCTTTCAGTTAGAATATTACTATAAAAATTACCATACGGACTTCTCCAGAGTGTCAGCAATTACTTCACCATTGTATTTGATAAAATGTTTTCTTTCTGAACTCCCAGATTTCCTTTAGAATGTTTCAAAGTAATTGTGTACCTACACGTAGGTAGAAGAGATCTTATTTCCCTTATATTTCTGAAATTGTATGTTTGTCTCCAATCGTAAATAATTTAGTCTTTGATCTGAAACATGAAATGTTCTGATCGTTTTCCCGAAACCAAGTTCTGCAGGTAAGAACCTTCAAAATTATTGCGACAGTGAACCGATGAAATAAGGCAAATCTTAAGGAGATGAAAGTTACATTGTTTATCATTAAAAGATCATAAGTATATTTTTTAGGTCATAAAACACTTTTTATTGTCACTTTATCTCGCATTGCCTAACCACAAATGTTCCTTAAAAATAGATTGGCAAGAAATCGACCACAAATATTCCATAAAAATCTCCTGTTACATTCACATTGAAAAACAACGGGTTTTATTTCAAGACATTTATGAAGAAGAACTGATCTTTTTATATTTTATTTTGATAGGTTCTTTTATTATGCCCTGCACATGTAATTCATCCAGATAGATATGATTGTTCCAGGATAATATCAGCTTTTTTCCCTTTACCTGAAGTATTTGTCCCCTAAAAACAATACATTAAAAACAAAGAAACATGGCTGTATGTTGGGTAATTTATTCTGAAATAAGAATGTTACGGCCAGAAGTATTCAAATTCAACCACTAGTTATAATTCTTAATAATTTTTAATTAATTTCTAACATGAAATTAATAAATGTTCTCACACAAATGTGTGTTCCTATTTCATCAACCCCCTCCTTTCTCGTTTTCATGTTACACTAGTAAAAAACTCTTTCCCCTAATTATGTATCTATTTTCTTTGAATGTCTTTCTATTTATTATGTTTTGTATTAAAGTTTTGAAAGCGGTCAGGCGGAAGAGCAGGCCCAATGGCCTGAGGCTCGTCACCAAAAATGTCATTCATTTATTTATTTACATAAGCATTGTTAATACCAGCACGCTTGCTGATTGGTTCATAGTGTTCACTGGATGTTGAACTTCATAAAACATTAAATAAATGTGTGCAAGACAGATCTAATAGCGTTTCCTACCTTTTTTTTTATAAAACAACGAATTTTCCTAAAAACCCTCGAAGATAAATTGTTTGGCTTCTCACTAGTTCATTTAGGTATATCTAGTGTTTTGGCCCTATTTTATTTCCGAAATAAACATCGTTTCTGTATACTAATAAGTATAATTTAACATTTTGGCAATTTCATTTCAAGGCATGATTCAATTACTTGACCGTCGACGTGATTAATACATCATTCCATTATCTTAGATCGATTATTTTGCCGAATTTAAGACTGTGAATAAATAGATCTCTGAAATTGTAATTATTTTCGTAACTATCAGTCTGATGTCTCTTGTTTGTGTCTGTAGAATATTATGGAAAAGCTGCGAACTAAGAAAACACACGTCGATATGAAAGTGAAACTTCAAAATTGTTTACGGAATTTAGACGCACAATTTTTAATATGAAATTAGAAGATATGGACTTTTTACGAATTTTTATTGTATGCAGTGGGCAAACAATTTTCGGCACAAAAATATACTTAATTTGAGAAAAACGTTCAAAAATATTCCAACTTTTATAATAGTTCATATATCAACAGTGAATTCAGGTTTAATGCTAATGCCCCATGAAATTTAATTAATATTATATTAAACCCAAGAGCAATATAAATACCTACTTCACGATCTCGCAAGCCCTCGTAAATCACCAAATAGAGCAATATTACCCTGCTTTAACTGCACACCAATAACCCTGTATTAGCATTCAGCATACACCACCTCGAGCACATGGCGGTCGGTCGATCGAAGCAACACTTTTACGACGACCCCTCGGGTGTTCCCGCGCCCGCACCAACCACGCGGGCCCCGCTCTCGGCAATGAAGATATCGCTACCGCTAAACAGCCCCGTCAGTAGCCTGAACCAGGGCGAGAGAACCGAAACTAACTCGGAAAAAGAATAAAAAGAACACCACCGACATCACCATCACCTCGCACTAGTACAACTACAACAACAACGCAGCCGAGAAGAGCAACAGAAGTGGAGGAAGAGAAAGAAAACACTACGACGAAAAAAAAGAAAAATAATGATAAAAAAAAGCATCGCGACCAACAAAACAAGCGAGCGACGCGCGTCGCGGGGCGAGAGTGGAGCATTAAGACGTAGTTACGCGCGCGGGCGCTAGGAGCGCTGCTCGCGCCTGTCATTAGGCCCGACGCCGCGTCGCCCGGCCGTCTTTACGGCTTGTAAATGGCGCCCATAAAGGAGCGGTAGCCGCGCGCACGCGGGCATGCCGCCGCCGCCGCCGCCGCCGCCGCCAAGTCCGCCATCGCACAGTGGGGCACACGATTCAGAAAAATTCACATTCCTCATGTATGGGAAGACTGTCTAGTATTGACATTGTCGTTGGTCTTCTAAAATGTTAAATATCATGAAAATTTTACATTTTAATGAAATTGTGAAATATAATATGCCGGGAATGATTTTGATGTATCGTATCAATTTTGCTGCAATTGATATTATCAATTGACAGTATAATTATTTAAAAAAGAACAATTGCTTAAATGGCATCCAAGTGCTACAATTAGCTACGTACGTTAAGAAAGAGAAAAATGTTAACAGTGGGTACTCAACATTTGTAAAATGATCACGAAATCTTATGGACCGTCAAATGCAGATACATAGATAAACTTGTACACTTGTAATTTTTTATAAGAGGTATATTTTTGTTTTACAAAATCAATGTAGATAGTGTAGCCTGCTTGTTCTTTAGACGCCATTCTTAAACGGTGGTGGCAAAGCAGATCACATAATGAAGTTTCTGCGTGAATAAATCTCCAAATATTGCCAATATCACAACACAAATAAACTGACACTAAATCTTCATTTTTCTTTTCCTAAAATGTACCACCGGCCGCGAATTACACCGCTCATAGAAAAAAAGGTTCTTTATTCGAACAAAGAAAACATTTCTGATTTTCCACCTGCTTTTACCCCTTTGCCCCATTGTGTAGCGCGCCGCAAAGACGCCGCCGCCGCCGCTGGCTGCTCGCGCGCGCAGTAACTCACGCCTAAACGCCACTCGAGGAACGTTTCATTCAATTGCGCCTCCTTTTATTTGGAATTTCCGAACAATGGCGGCATTGTACCCCTCCACCACCCACGCCGCTATCTTGTTTACAATCCAGATTACGCCATCAAGATCGCTTTTGAAAGGAGTTTCAGGAGGCTTTGCTCGGCCAGCTCCACGACGCCAGCGTCTCCTACGTATACATGCAGAAGGGGGGAGGGGGATTTTCTCGCGGTTGATCCGGAGTTCCATTCCTTGTCGGGGTTTTACGAGACCCATACCCTGACTTTCCTGTCGTATTTCCCACCTGCGGTCGTTAAATTTCTCACGTGCGATTATCAGAAAGCCGTTCCAGTTATTCTAATGGGTCGTAAAGGTTTTAAACGGGCATAACAGACGTCTCAATTTAAGAACATGTTGGCGATGCGAAAGAGCGGTGTTTGCGGCGGCGAACAAATTAAAAGGGTGGTGTGTGGGGGCGGGATGAAAACAACGTCATTAATGAATTTGCGGGAACGAGTCGTTTATGGAGAAGTCCGCATGTAAGTTTGCGGTGCTTTATGATCGACCATAACAGTTGTTTCTAGTAATTCGCTGTGCCATCTGTTATCTGGGTCGTTAACCCTTTCTGGGCACGTAGGTAAGCAATTGCATTTATGGGGGACACTTAAGCTTCATAAATGACTGTGATGTGCGCAATTAAAAAGTGAATAAAAACGTTTTTTAAAAGTTTTAGATTTCTTGTCAGTTTTCTGTAAAAACTAAATGTTAGTTCAGTTATAAAGGCGATTATTTCCAGTTGGATACTCACAAATATTTCTTAAAAATATATTCATCAGACTAATGAAATTAATTTCATATTGCGTAGATGTGCTTTGAAGTTTTACAATGGTTTCGTGTAATATTCAGTGAAATTCGCTGAACTGACATGAAAACGCATAATACGGAGTTATTTAATGTAAATTTGTTTCACAAACGCTTTTAAAACGATTTACTTCAATATATTTTGTTATTATCGTCTTTTTGTTTTGACAAACACATATTTCTTTAGAGATCACTCAAAGAAACACTGGGAAAAGTATGATGCAAGGCTTCCGCGACCAGTCTCATGAAGGTTCTCAGCACTTCAGCTCTGAAGAAGACCACGATATATTATCGAAACGTAGGCTTCACTGCCCTCGAAGCCGGGTCACCCGGACAGCCCAGAGTTTATTTGCTTCATAAAGAAATGAAAATGAAATAAGTTAATTCTATTAGTTAATACAATATAAGAATACAATTAGTATTCTTTCTAATTTTGTATTCATAAAAATACCAAATGTTCCTCATAAAAGGCTTGGTATACCATACCATGTCAGGAATATTGCCGAATTTCTAAACAAATGGAAATTTCCTCTAGACATTAGAAGTAAACAGTGGAGATATATTTTAAGTTAGATATAATTCCAATTTTACAAGAACCACTTCCACGGGTTAATTTCGTTTATATTAAAAATATATTAACGGTAATGATAAATTGAAAATTAATTAATACAGTTCTCGTGGAATAAGAGAATTATTCCGAATAAATATTGTTTAAAACGTTCAATGATAGAGAAATAAGGTGCAATCAGAAAAAAATACATTCAGAAATAAAATTATTTATCACCACGTGAAGGCTGCAAACAACATATCATTACAGGTAAACAAATTAAAGTGAATTGTTTCCTTTCTCCTGAAAACAAAATGTGTTCTTACAGCTTCTCATCAGAATTTCTACATTTTGTTTGAAATGTTTTGGACAGGTATATAAAACGGCTGTCATTTTCTAACAAAACTACCCTCTTTCGAATAAATAAACGTATTTCTTGCACGTGATTAAAATACTACGATTTCTATAGTCCAAAACGTCTGACAATGTAGATCATTTGCCTGACTGGAAATATTTCATTTGCGTTCGTTCTGATACATCAGACACTTAATTCTTCAAACAGAGACTAGCGGGACACTAATGTACACAAGACGACAGGACATCAGTGCATACTAACTGAAGTCTATGCCATTCATCAACATCCAAAGTTAAATTAACGAGCTAACGTCTGACATTAGCAACACCATTAGAGAAAAGTCACCAGTGAGAAAGATAGGAAGTGACTCGCCTAGAGTAAATTAGGCCATAATAAATTACAATAATAAACGAGTTTATTTTTCAAAAGGTAGTGCTGCAATTTAAGCAATTTATTGCAACAGCTAAGTCAAAAATGCTCAAAATGCAACAATAATTAAATGACCTTTCGTGGAAATATTTTGTGTAGCCTTCGAAAAACATTTTCATCAACTGCGACTCAGGAACCGTGAATAATTATAAAGTTTACAAAAATAAAAATTGAATTGAATGATTTTATAATTAACAAAAGAAAAATTATTTCTAGTGAATGTAAATAATGTTAAAAAAGCATGATACTGATATTCGAATTACTTATTTCGTTTATTATTACATAACTTCCAAGATATTATAAAACTGATGCTAGGTTATGCGTCAAAATGTGTTTGTCATAATAACAAAATTATCAGAACATTTATTTTATCATTATTGCATATGCCTTCAATATTCCATGACAGTCATGACTAGGGCTCGGATTCTGACGACCTAAAAACTCTTTGAAAATGACCTATAAAAGACTTAAAAATAAGAGGAAAATTTCCCCAAAGAATTAAAATAAGAGGAAAATAATTTTTTAATACTAAAAAAATGTATAAAAATGTTTAATTATTCCACGAATTTTGCAATTTTATATAAAATTTTGTTTAATTTTCAATGTTCGGAAAACAGAGTTGCAGTAGTGAATTTCGTCATGAACTGATGATACAAAACAACTTGGTTTTAGTGTGTTATTGTAAATTCATGAAAAATCCACTAAAAAAAGAACAGAAAAGATGGGGAGGAATTGTGCATACGACAAAAACGTCGTAACGGAGGCAAAAATGACCTGAAAATTGAAAAATGACAAACAATATCCCCAAATAACTATACATTTCTATCACCTATACGTCATTATAAACATTCCGTTTCAAATTAGCTTCGTTTAATGAAAAGATGACATGTCATCAGAATCCGAGGTCAGAATCCGAGGTCATCAGAATCCTGGACATGACTAACCATTTAACTATTTCCTCGAACTAGCTTTAAGTAATAACATGAAAACCTTATAATTCTACTTTTATTTAAATTAAATCATCAAATTAACATGAAAAATTATAATAATTATGCCAGCTTTCAATTACTGTGAGTAGTTGAGTCTCGTGACTTTAGCATGTACGGCCACCCTGTCCCTGGGCAAGTTACCATGGCAGTTGTTTGCCGTTGGTTACCTTCCACGTTTACAAATAATACAGAAGAATATATTTGGCGTAATATCTTATTAATTTTAAAGAAGGACAGCACAATAAAGAGCATTAACATGTAGTTATTTTCGTAACGAGTGCAGAAAATAAGAGTGTTTGGCGTTCAAATTAAATTTTAAAATGAGTGTACTAGAAACAGTTTCGTACGAATTGCGTGCAAAGTTTTTGGACGAATTATTTGATCATACTCTCTTCGGATCATTCACATTATGCGAGATGGTGTCCACGTTGACTGATGTCGCCCCTAGTATCTTGTTTACTATTTTGATTTCAGTATTTTTATTTATTTCGTGATAAGTGTTCGGCAAAACTAAAAGGTTTGGTGCGCATAACACTTTCCAAATAAGAAACAGTAATACGTAATCTAAAGAAGTAATGCGTTTCTATGCATAATTATAAAAATAGTTTTGAATAAACGTATATTATTGCAGGTAGGCTTCCGCGGCCGGAGTCAATGCATTCTTGGCTATCCGGGATGAACGACGTCTCCGTCAATTGTACTGACGTTTCGGCCATCTTGCTGTGGCCTTCTTCAGAGCTATACTGCTGTATAGCTCCAACTCCAGCAGTATAGCTCTGAAGAAGGCCACAGCAAGATGGCCGAAACGTCAGTGCAATTGACCGAGTGGCCACTCATCCCGGATAGCCAAGAATGTGTATATTTTCGCAGTTGAATTGCAATTCGTGTAAAGAATACACACATTAAAGTCGATAAAAATAAACGATTTATCGTCTTATGTTGGTAATTATTTGACAATTATGTTCAGTTAGTCATGACATTAGAAGAACCTCTTAATGCATTGGCCACAAAATATAACAGCATATACTACTACAATGTAAGACAACAAGTATGAAACCTTTCATTAAAACCAAAAAAAATTGCACAATTTGCTCACAATGTTGCCCGTTCGTCCCATTGCATCTTCTTTAACATGTTGGTGTCTGTTTGCTGCGTTCGGCAGAGCGGAGTCGCCGTGGCTGCATCCAAAATTCAACAACCTGCTCGGCCGGGCGCTGGCGCATATGGCCGCGATAACTGGAAATCGCAAGTAAATTCTCCACCTGTCCGCCAGGCAGCGCTTGTTATTCCACACTCCGGCTACTTTTATTTAAAAACTTCTGATGATACAATTATTTCGAGGCGAAACTTTTCTATCTGCATACACGAGGGGTGTGCGTTAAATTAAAATTTTTTTGCGCATATAGAACGCGTGAATTAATGGATTTTTTTCGTCTGTGCCTCTATAGAGTCTCCGACTTAATTAGTATGCATAATGTTGATTTTCAACTCTCGCGGTGCACTGGATTGGAAAATCCATTTACAAATTCACTTTCTGCTGTGACAGTAAATGATGATATGAAGCGAGTTCCGTGAAACTATTAAATTCGAAAATTACGTCGTGTATCTACAGAATTCCCAAAAGAGTGGTGCTTTGATGAACGAGTTAACTGTCAAAAACTATCGATTTCTGATTTTAAAAAAATGCCTTTTCATCAAGCGACCTGCGTAAATATGTTTACGTCATCATGCTATTTTTAGAACTAATTTCGGCGCATTCCGTTGGAAGCTATTGCTCAGCAGGAGAATCATTTAAAGCGGTGACACATTTTGCTGGATTTTCAATTCCAAATTAAAACACTGCATCTGCTTTTTGCCGTCACAGTGAAATGCCGTTGTGAATACGTTTGCCAGAAGGACGTTTTGGGGGAAATGAGAACAGTATTTCTATTTCCAAAAGATGTCACTGAGTGAAATTTAAAATTAATATGCACTTTTCAATTTGCCCTGTTAATTAGAACATTACTGATGTCTAATGGTATGATATATTACGAACAGGAAATTATTAATGAACTTCGAAAGCATACAAAATGGTTTTCAGTTACAAGGTTATTTCAATTTCGTATTGTCCTTTGTAGCGCGTTTCTTGCGACTGGTCATAATTATATAAAACGTTAACGCTTAATCTTTCTGCGTTGTTACAAGAAACGACATATATATGTCCGAAGAGTTGATAGAAAGAAACTAATGTATCTTATCAAGAAACATGCAACAAGGACAGTCGGTTTACTTCATTTAAAACTTCAAAACGTTTTACTATTTGTACGCACATCTATTATTCCAATAAAATAAATATTGTAAGAACAAAAGATCTACGGTATACGGTCTAACGTAAAGAAATAAACTACAAATTGATGGGTGAAGTAACGTTTTATTGCGTTCGTTTCTGATTACAATTATAGTAGGTTTGCATCAAATATATTTTGTCGTTGTCCAAAAAATAACACATTTAAAATTTGTAATTTTGCAGGATAGTGGTTTTAATTCTGAGCAGAGCCTTTTATTTCGCGTACAAAGTTTTACCTGTCATCGAAGCTGCCGGTCATCGAAGTTGACATTTGCAAAGTTCGAAATCATTTTAGTTTACAATTATCGTAGCAAACTATTAAAAATGGTAATGCCATCATCAAAGTGAAAATTGAATGAATTACCGCATAATTCTGAAGTGTACACCGCCAATATACATGATTTGATTCCCAATTAACGATTTGCAAAGTAAGTTCCAAATGATAAATATCATAATAAAAAGGTGTCTACCTCACCAGCGATCTAATTAATAAGTTCCAAAAGTAACCTTGACCTTCTCGTAGCGTTGGCTCTTTTTCTCAATCATGTTCATGAACATTTTATTTCAATATTCTTTTACTTCAATCACCTTCGTTCACGCCGAGGACATCTTTTGCGCACGGAAGCGGACGTTACATGAATCTTACGCCAAATGTTAACAATTCTTCCCACCAGGGTCGGAATCGGGAGGGTCTCAACAACAATACCAAAACAAGGAATAAGATTTTTTGCTCAGAGCACGAGGAAGCCATTTGTTTTTAAATTTTTTATTTAATTTCTTACAGATATTAACTATTTTATTTATAAATTTTATTCAATTTCTTTGTTTCAATGCATAAACAATTTAAATTAAATGTCTGATTTATAAATATCTGCTAATATTCGTTTTTCTTTTAGAAAGGGTTTGAGAAGTTTAAAGCCCCGTAATTTAAATACATTTATATATGTACATATTATTTATTATATAAGTTATATAAATTAATATTGTTCTTCTTCTTAGTAGGCCATAGGTCTGTACCATTCCTTGGATTTCAAAACTTTCGGGCCTTTGTCGTCTCGGTCTTTCGGAATATCTTCTTCCCACAGGTCTCGTACCTCTCGAGACCCTTACAATTCAAATTTCATTCATTCTACCAATGTGTTGATTCTATTCACTCCTACGTGATATTAACTATTCGAAAATGGGACTAATTCCACATGTTGTTCTAATTTTATCATTTCTTTCTCTATCTATCTCTACTTCTTTATTAATATTATTAAAATTACTAAAATAAACTCACAAATAAAATATATTTCCGAAGCATATTTATAATTGTTAAAATATTATTTATACCTGTACATTTTATGTGGAACATGATCGACACCCACTTTGGGTTTCGCTCTTGGATAAGGGCGTTATCCATACATCCCGCGACCCCTCACATTATTGACAAAATGTTTGACTCTATGCAGTGACTATATACTGAACTAAGCTTATAAAATATTTACGAGTGAAAATAGTCCTTAATGTAAACGTATTTCTTCACAAACTCTAAAATGACAAATTTTTAACTGTGGCCTTTTCCTTACACACCGACAATTACTGTATTTTTTTTTATAGTAACGCTTTTCTATTCGCCTCTAAAACGCACAACGATGAATGAGGATTAAAAAAAAGTTTTTTGAATGTTTCTAATGTCGAACACACTCTTCGTTAAAACACGTTTCACTAAACGATGGTGTTAAAATTTTCTTCTCACTTGGATCATGCATCTCAAGGGAAAACAGGAGCTTTACACCATGCTTTCGAGGATCTCGAAATAATTTCCGTAGAACGTAATCCAATGAGATCATTCACGAAAACCTTGTATTGAACGCAAGATATGCATGGTGGATCAGAAACGCACACAATCTCAAATTGTGTAAAAATATCAATTAGAATGTTATTATGAATAATTAATTAGAATGTTAAGTTAAAATTACTATTTTATATTCTGGATGATTTCATGCACTGTTATAAGATTATAACCTTAGCAATACGAAAATGATTACTTACGCACAGTAAAGAAGTTTACATGATGTAACGAATTTAAGGGGTCTGTCTCATCCAAGTAAGATACCAGTACGATGGTACGTTATGTTTAAAAGTGTAATTTCAAACGAAAGTCTGTTTCAACGGGGACATTGTACTATAACGTGTCACAGAAAGGTATCCACATTCACAATGATCATGAATACCTTGCGTATTAGTCGTAGTGAAATGCAGGTTGTCTTTCTGAAACAGCATAGCAATCATTAGTACAAATGAATCTTATACTGCCTTGAAAAGTGGTCCCTCCAGGCATATATTAATAGTAAGCATAAATTTGCCATGAGGATTTTCAGCACTTTTGGCATTTTTACAATAGGAAATATTTAGTGCTGTCCAAAATTTTAATTAACGATTTTGTATGGATTCATTTTCGTTTGTTTGACTAGAGATGAAAGTAACTGGCTATAATGAATTTGCCATGGGAAATGATCTAGCAACTATTAAATAGTTATTAACGTTATTTACTTGAAACAATAAATTAGTAAAAAACTTGCATGGTCGCCTCGTGTTACGAAGGAATGTTGACGTGACATGACAATAGTGTTCAATGAATATTATTATTGAAATTTTGTTGGTGCACTTTTCGTGACTTATGGCAGTATAAATAAATACGCGGGCGCAGACTACGGACGCGCTAATTATTGGGCCGAGGGCTGCGGAACGACGCTGTTGGTGCTGAGACTGTTGGAGAAATATGGTGGCCGGGAAGAAGGGGGAGGGGGGAACTGCAGGGACGGATACTGCGAGAGCCGGTGGACGGAGACACCACTCCGAGGGCGAGGACTGCTGGACTGTGTGGACAAGAGGGGCGGGAACAATGGGAACGGGGAATGCGGAGAGACTGTGGGGGCGGACCTCGCGAGCGACAACTGCTGGAACTGCGTAAGTGGCAGGGCCGGACACTGTGAGGGGCGGAGAACGCAAGGACGGGATTTGTGTCAGTTGATCGTTTGGGTAGAGAGCTGCTGGGACTGAGGGGGGGGGGGGGCGGGTAAAGCAGGGATTGGGCTGCGGTGGTGGGTTTTCGAAGGCGGTTCTGCGGTAGCGGGACTACGGGAACAGGGATTTTTGGGATAGCGGGGGCGAGGATTGTGAGGGTGGAGACAGCAAAATCAGGGACCACCAGTAGCAATGACTTCGGAGGCGGGGACTACGGAAGTGAGGCCTGGGATATGGGAACTGCGGGGCCTACGAGTGCAGGGGAGGCTTGCAGAACGGGCACTGTGAAAACAGGACGGGCGGGTCATGCAAAGTCGGAGCCGAATTACTCCGGTTGAAGGGAACTGCTCGCATACACGTGCTGCTTAAGTAGGAACTGACAGTGGGAATACGCAAATTGCGGTGGAGTGAGACGCGGCAGAGGGGCTGAAGGGGCGAGGAAGGGAGGACCAGTAACGAAGGGAACGCCTGGCAACGAGGACCGCTAGACCCGAAGTTGGAAACACAGGGACTGCGCTGCAGGGAACCACCGATGGCGGGGCTGGCAACAAGCCGTGGGGGATATGAACTGTGGGGAGCGCGAAATCTGAGGGAATCGCGGGAAGTGGGGGTGGCGGAGGGCGAGTGGTGGAGAAGGCGAGCGCGACGCGGCGGAGGCGGAGGCGGCGGGGGCGAGGACGAGGAGGGCAGCAGCGCGCGAGTTTATGCCGCGAGAGGGAGGCGTGCGGGTCCCCGAAGCCATTTACTTTGTAATAAGCTGGCGGTGGCGGCGCCGCTCGACGAAGCTCGCGCCGGAATGCGACAGATTGAGAGAGATCGAGTCCGCGCGCAGGGCTGCCCACGCGCGCGCCCGCCGACGCTCGCGCCGCGCGCCTCCACCGTAGGCTCGCGCTGGAGGCGGGAGCACACAACAGCTCGCTACAAGCCTCTTTACAGGTTACAGGTTAGCTCACTACCCAGCTCTTTAAAATACCGCTTAGCTCACTATTCACGACTTTTCAATACCACTTAGCTCACCACCCACCTCTTTACAATACCGCTTAGCTCACTACCTACCTCTTTACAATACTGCTTAGATCACTACTCACATCTCGACAATACCGATTCGCTCACTACCCACCTCTTTACAATATGGCTTAGTTTACTAATATCTTTACAATACCGCTTAGCTCACTATCACTACTCTTTACGATACTTAAACTCGAGGACCTCCAGATCAGAGGCACTGCACTGACATCAACTGACGCCCTGAACCACCTAAGCCTGTTGAATTTTAGATAGAGTTAAGCAATTATCAGATTTGTAGAATGTTTTATACATCAACCATTATATTAATCAATCCCAAAGAAAATAAATACATTTAAAAAATTAAACTGTTATCTTGACGAGGATTAGTTGATGGTTTAACTTTAAAACCAAAAGATGTCTCAACCAACGTTTTTAACAAGATGGACCATTTTTGAGGTCTGAGACATCACTATCAGATCTGGTACATATTAAAGTATACTAAGAATTAAAGTAAAGAGAAAAATTGAATAAAAAATAATTAATCTACGCAATATTTAATTGAATCAATATAATTCTCCATTTTTAAAAAAATCTGTAAGCAAGATTTAAATAAAAAATTTAAAAAATTCAGGCTTAAAATAATGAGTAAAATGAAGGGCAAATTTAGATGTTACCAATGACTGTATAGGAACTACAATTACCCTACAAGAAATCCAGTTATGTTTAACATTTGATATATAGGAGTAGGAATGTGTGAATTGATATACTGTTTCAAAATTAATTTTACTAATGTGTATTGATAATGTAACTATTTTAATTATTATTTTATATACCATTTCCTGCTCTTCTCTAATCTTTTGTTAAATGTATTTTAATAATTTGTACCGAATCTGAAGATGATGGCTAAATCAACGAAAGCTACACATCTTTGGAAGAAAAATGTGCCTAAAGACACCGTTCATTTCTACCACCCCGCTAAAAATACTATTTGCATAAGTGAAATACGTATGGATTTTCTGTATAGATGAGGGTTCTTCGAAAAGTTGTACCGCCTAACCGTAACGAACATTAATATAGTTCTCGTAGATACTTAGGTTACTTAAACGTGGTTCAGGTTCCGTATTTATGTTAGCTGCTTAAGTCACAGATGTACTGCTAAGAAAACGTTCGTGAAGGCGCAGCTTGTCTCTCTGCGAGGAGAAGGGGGAGATTCCCTCCCCCCGCGTTCTCCACGCGTGGGAAACCCTTCGGGCGAGCGCTTTTCATTGAATGACGTTTCCGGATGCGTCATCTGCTTGGGTCATTAGCGCCACAAGGATGATGCATTAGCTGTCTGGGAGACGCCGCATCCTCGGCACAGGTACCTACGTTTCGGCCGATTTTCCTCCGAGCGAAATGCAGCCATGTTTCCTCAAGGCATTTCGCCCTGAGGAAGGTCGGCTGATGTTGGCACCTATGCCCAGGACGCGGACGCCCCCGAACAGCCAAGTAGCTACTGACTCTGATTACGGAAGCCTACGTTCTCAGGGTGTTGTATCTTATTGTCAAGAGATGGCGGTGTTCCTCCCATTCCGGAACGTCAGATCCGGCGCCGCCCCACAAGTCGGCTTGTGGAATTTCATCCTCCGGGATCTCCCCAGCGACACACCGCAATAAGCTTTAAACTCCTGACTACTCTCCCGGAGTGAGTAATAGAGTAGAGCTTTAAGTGTGTGGTATAAGTGGAAAGGAAAAAACATTCTCTTGGACAGAGTGCTTACCATCTGTGACGTTTTCCAGAGATCGAATTCCGGTCGGGTCAAAAATAGCGTAGAAGCTTTCTAATACAATCATCCCATTTTTTATAGTTGTGTGACGAAAGAAGAACTAGAGCAGACCAAGTAAGATATGTACGGTGATAGGAATGTTCGCCACATGCCTGCCTTACCCACAGGCGTAAATAAAAAATAAATATAGGCCTAGCCTGGGAACATCGCTAGCTGGCAAAAGTGGGATTAATCTGTCCCTAAAATACCTCAAATACTTAAAATGGCTCGATATGACGTGTAGTTACTGTCATTGACAGAGCTACAATAATGTCTTCAAAGTTACAAACAAATTCTCCGAATGTTTCTAACATTCACCCGTGACTTCTGTTGGACAATGAACAATATTTTGGGACTAAAAAATCAAATCTAAGTACAAGAGAGCAGCAAATAAACAGTTTTTTTTTCTTATGGATTTAGAAAACAAATAATATCTACTTGTGGATATAGCTGAATCATGCGTTCAAAACGTAAGAACCAAGGAGGTTGAAACCCGTTGTAAATACATGAGTTTGGAAATCAAGATCAGCCGCTTGTCCACACACACACACACACACAACGTACCGATATTTATAGGAGCTTCGGTGTTTGTTTTTTTCTTCTGCAAAATTTGTATAAAACCTTATCCACAGTAAATAGAGCTGTTCCTCAGAAAACTGGTTGCAGCCTGGAGTATATTTGATATTTGATCCACGCCTAACATTTTAAATCGTACATGTAGGAGAAAGTAAATATCTATACCCTTATTTTTACTGGAATCCATATTCTAAAACATACTTGATTTCCATGATCTTTTGGATTCCAGATATATATCCGAAAACAAAAGAATAATAATAATAATTACTAATATATATTAACAATAATAATAATAATTATTATTATTATTATTATTAAATTGTACAAACAGCAGGAAACCCAACTAGGTTCTCCTAATTCAAGTCCAGTTGCTCTAAGCATTCAGCTCTTCACAACCAACACTTCGAAGTAGTTCTTGAGCCTGCAAATTGACCATGAATCTGATATTTAATAGTCACTACACTGTCACCATGATGACTCTGATTGCAACAATGGATGATTTGTTCCCGTCAGTAATTGATGGTCATGCTATGACCTTGTTGCTTTGTAGCCACATGAAATAAGTAAACTATTCGAAATATAAAATGCTTATAATTGCTTCTGCACAGGTCAAACTTGGAGTTGTAGATAGAAAATCAACAACACATTTGTCTCTTGCTTAAGGTTTTGCAATTGAGAAAATGATATTGCGGCAGACATAATGATAAAAACTAAATCAAAAATCATTTTTATGTCTATCATAATTGCAGATCGTCGTACGAAGAGTAGATAAGAAATCTTGTTCGTAGAATGTAATCGTAACTTGTAATAATAAATATGTCTAATGGAATAACACAATTTCGAAGTGACCACAACTAATGGTCGTAATGCATGTTTCCTAGCGATGTCGAAATGAAAGGAAGGTTATCCGAAGCACGAGTGTGATGAATATGACACAAAACGCCACGGCTTTTCAACACGTACGCACATTAGCATACACCCTCCATTCGCAAGCCTCATAACTTACATTTAACGCAACTATAGACTATGTAACGAGGTCTGATACGGTTGTCGATATCTTAAATAAAATATTGTTCTTCCGATTATTTACACTGAGAAGCGGGAATTAATACTGTTATCTTCGCGCGTCCGAACGATATTCAAATGAGTGAGATACAATTTTGAGCATTTATTTAATGGTTGAAAATCGGAACGACACATTTCGATTATTAATGGAAAGTAAGCGAATACGTTCTTAACGTTAATTGAAGGGAATACGATTATAGAGATAATAATTTAGAATTAATTTATGTTAATATTATTTTATATTGAGAAAATGTGAGAAAAAATTTACAGTGATGTAGAATTACCGTCATGCTTTGAATGAGAGAACAAACTAAAATGTACTAAAACAACTTAGTTATACATAATGAATTCCATTGTATGAAGATGGGGTTCTTGTTTGCTTTCAAATAAATTAGAATAAAATATGTGTCCTCTAAATGCATGTCTATGGCGTTTTCAAAAAAACATATAACACTGAAAATGTGGATGTATAAACATATCTCGGTACAACTAATAACTTCTGCTATAATAAATAAGAAAATATTCTTGATTTGGTTTTGGTTCATTAAATAACCCGCACAACTAAAATGCATCGTATGTTTTCAAATTATGATTGTGGCAAGATGTAACATTTTATTTTGAAGAAGTAAAAAATTGATCGCATTATTAAATTATCAGAACTTGTCAGATGTCTATGTCCCAGCGTAATGATAAATTGTCATATTTAATTCGAAGCTGTTTCTACTGTTCTTCAATGTAAGGAGTATTTCTGAACTGATCGAACTTCTTGGAATAAACGTCGAAATCTTGTGGAAGTGTTCGTGCTCGCAACATTAGACCATATACAAATAGCAGAGACGATCTTCATGAATTAATAAAATGTGTGCAGAATACCCTTTTCCCCATAGTACATCACACACGCTTTTGAACTGATTTTGATGTTAAATGAATAATATTATATCCGATTTATTTCGAAGAACATCTTCTGCTCTCTATTACTTCTTTCTCCATGACTCTTCTCTTCTCCTGATTGGTTGATTGATTGAGGTTTAAGATATGTTCAACAGCTGCTATTGGCGCCCAAATAGCATGTTCGCTCTCAAATAGTAAGCTCATCGTTCGCACTGACGTCGTACACCTATTTGATGCTTACAAGATATTATCTCCGGTTTGTTTAATCATTTTTAGAGTGGTCAAAATACGTAGGTTTGTGTCTTCATGAAAATAGAAAAAATGCCAGTTTAGTTTTGATGAAGGACTACTTTTTTGTGGGAAAATCAGGAAGAAGAGCTGAGATAGTACTAACGGGAATATGATCCGCTCATTGGTATGTTTCACATGTTATTTATTCCAAGAACACGTGCTCTTCGGTGAATAAAGCCAAGAATCAACGTAAAGAAATATGAAGAAAACAACAAATAATACACAAGAAATACATAACAACAGTACGTCGGAAAACTAAATTAAACAGCAGTGCGACATTTCTTCACCCAACCCGAAGAGAATGAAAATCTGTGCCTTTGGATTTATGGCTGAAAGCCGCTTGCAATATGCAGTGCCCGTGCGAGCGGCCCAAGCGCTGCCCTTGGGAGGCCTTCCGACGCCAGCAGGGGCGACAGAGCATTGACTATTAAAATCCCATGACTAGCGGCGCTGCACCCCCTGCGTTCCTCAGACGATGCGCGCCTACAAATTGACTGTTTATCCCCGGTTAACCACGCGGTGGCAGCCCGCGTCGGCGTCGGCGTCGGCCGCGGAACTGTGACTATGAATTGGAATTTCGTTCGATGAATATTCCAAGTTACCATATTTATGGAGGTTTCGTCCGCTTTACATGCCACATACGCCAAATAGGGAGGCTGCGGCGAAGATAAATCTCGGGAAGCTGGCAAAAAGAAATTACGTATTGAGTAACTGCACGTGGACAGAGAATATTGTAGGATTCTCTGGCGAGATGGAAGGTTCGAAAAAAAATAGTTATGGAATAAGCAACAATCTCGAAACAAAACAGATGGTCCAAACCCAAGGGTAAAATATTTTAAAATTTCAGGGTTGGATTGCAATAAAAACATGAATTAAAAATATATTGAAATGCAACTGGATGGAATTGCAGCGTAATAATTCGGAAAATGGTGGGAGAGATTAAATTAAAATTATATTTGAATAGATAATTCAAAAGTAATGTCCGTTATATGTTCAAAGTCCATACTTCTCTGTGATATAGTTTTAATCGCCGTACACGGAAAACAATGCTTTATCGTGATATAATGATATTTTTAAATATATTTGTTGTTTTAAAACATTTTGTAGCTCAGGAAGTCTGTGTAAATCATTTATACTCGTATCAAGATTTAACATGAACGAGGAAAAATATGTTTTTCAAATTAGAATTAATTTTCTGTGAAAATTTACGATTTTCGAAATATACCCTTAAAAATATGCAAAGTAAACATCAATGGTCTTCGATCCCTACATTTTGTTTTACATCGATCCCTACATTTATGATTTTACAATGAAGCAGGTTGCAATCGATATACAAAAACAGCATTCAAAGGAACACTGGGCAATCAAATGAAATAAAATTGTACACCAAACATAAATTACAAATAACTAAAAGACATTAACGATACTGAAGGTCGGAAAAACATTTAAAATTTCCATCTAAATTACCATCAATTTCTGTCAATTACTTTTCAGTTTTGTAATTACGTTTCGACAAGTTACTTATTAAGCATGAAAACAATGCTTCCAGTAGAAACAAGATTTCTTAAAATTTATATTTTTGCAATGATAATTAATGATAAACATGTTTTTATGTAAACATGCAGTTTTGAGATTATTACATGTAAATGCCTATTTTGTGTTGTAATTGATCTCTTCCATATTTGTTAAAATATCATCCTCGTAGGCAAAATATGTAGTGTTTCAACATATCCACACGAGAACTTTTTCGCCAAACAGGAAGCAGGCTACTCCACGAGAGTTGGCACCCCTGACGAAGCCGAGGGTTGCTCCAGCTTATTTTCACGCCCCGCTAGTGGCGAGCACGGCGGTGCGAGCGGCGGCGGCGGCGGCAGCCAAGAGCCCGGGGGCGGGGCGGGGCGGAGAGGAGCGAGCGGGGGCGGTGGAGGCGGAGGCGGAGCCGGCGCCGGCTCCTCTTCGCAGAGACCCGAGCTGTGTATGATCATTTCTGACATCGCCGTTAATAGAAACGTAATAGAAACGCTAGAGCGCCGGAAAATTGAATGGGCTAACCACAAACATAACGCGGAGGAGACGCCGTCTCGCAGGAGCTGCCTTCTAGATTGGTTCTCCTCGAGTTAAAACGCGGAGACGCCGCCAGCGGGCGCTCAGCCCCGACGGAGCACCCCCTCCCCGTCCCTCCCTGTCCTACCCCGCCCGCGCTCCGGGCGCAACAGAGGCCGAGCCACGCGCTCTGAGGTTTCCGCGGAGAGGCTCCGCCGCTGATCTGAGCTCCACTCCACGCCACGCTAAAGAAGTTCCCTCTCGTCTGCTTGTTTTTTTTTATCCCTCCGTGTTCTGTCTTTTTATGTCTTCTGTGCTTTCTTACTCGCGGTTTTTTCATTCCTTTTTCTCAGAAGTTTTATGATTTGGAAGGTTTTCATTACTAATCTTTGTTGTACAAATCGTTTTGTTTTCGATGCTGCTCATATTTGTGAAATGATGTCTGGCTTTACTTTGTCAGGTTTCTTTGTTAACGAGAATATATCATGTTAAAACTCTTGTAAGGCTTTAACTGACGGTTAAGGAAAATATTTTTTTTTAAACAGAATATTTCTTCCAAACACCATACTTTCCGTACCATTGTGGAAATCATCTTAGATCCGCTTTTAGTCCGTTAAACGCGAATTAGAATGTTCTGCATCACACTGCACAAGTCAGGCAAATTACTTAAAAATCAAATTATTTATATTTATATTTCAACACTGTTTTTAAATTTACTTTTAACGTTGTGAAAATTAAAATAAGTAATTTTCTATGAGATCAGAAACTTTAATTTACAATGCATAACCTCATCGCATCTGTTCAGCGAGACCTACTTCCAAAGCAACTTAAAATATGGTTTAAACAAGAATCGTACTACGAAAGAAATCTAAAAGAAAATATTACAAAAATAACTAAACACACGGTCATACTGATGTACTCATCTTCAAGAACACCATCAAACCGGACATCGACCCTCGAAAGGCATCACTTTTCGACCTGCTCAATTAGATCAACCGTTATCGATAAACGGCTCAATTTCGCCACATCCGCCATTCTTCCATCCTTCGCGAAATCGTGAGAGCCAGGAAGTGCACTGCCTGCCCGTCGAGCATATGGACCGCGAATAGCCACCTACACCTTGCAGCCGCCGACCCGGCCCCCACAATCACCTCCACCTGTACCCGGTGCACCGCACATGTGAACGCGCTCGGGTTTTTAAACGCCTTGACCCTGTTAATTCGCTAACGAGGTCTTGAACAGCTCCATCGGGCCGCGGCGGCCGGTCGCCAACCGGTCGTTACTACGTTGTGGTGCCTCATCTGCCCCTGCGACCCCGCGGCCACCCCCCCCTCCACCCGCCGGCCGGGGCTTGCTTCCACCCCTGGGCCCCGCCCTCTCCGTCGCCCCGGCCGCCCCTCCGCGCCGCCTCTAATCAAGGCTCGCCCCAGTTTTAATAAACTCCGCGCTGATCCGTGGCCTGATACTCCGGCCCTCGCGCGCCCGACGTGGCTGCCGGGAGAGGCCGGGCGGCGAGGGGCAACAGGCCAGGGCAGCGCGGCGGAAGGCGGGGGATGACTCTACTGTTGGGAAGTTGAAGGAGTAGCTGGACAAACGTTAACAAAATGTATAGTTATGATAGAAAAGGACGTTGGGTAAGAACGGTGACAATGCAATATTGTGTCGGGCGATAACGGAAAGAGACATAGAGGCAGAAGGAAAGTTAAATTTTTTAGGCCTTTTTCCAGCCGACGGTTACGCTTTACGTCCCTACGGGGCTCATATTCGATTATACACTAGACACCAACACACTTGCCGGCTCCACACTGATCTGCGGTCAGCAGAACGCGAGACCCTTGGTGACAACACACGCATGAGATACAAGGGACAAACAACCATTCCCAAAGGGGGACTCTAATACACGACTCTTCGGATCGAAGCGCTGAGTCCATACATGCTCTAAGCCTTCTTGGCCACCCAGGTCGATTGAAGAGGTATGTACCATTGATTTTTATAACGTATACAAAATAGACAGGTATGCGGAAATTAGAAATGTAGATTCTAATCCGCGTGACGTATATATTTTTCACTTCTGCATGTCAGAGACAACAAAACATTCACCTACCAATGTTGAATCTCATTACTTGTAGTCATCAATCAATAATTTATTTGCCGCAGAAAAGCAATTATCAAATCGCTATTTCTTGGTTGCCCGCAATAGGGTATAAAATGAAATGTCATTAGAAAATGTATACAATTTTTACACTAAATTGATCGAAAAATAGTTGATACAATATCTGTTTTAGCAGATAAATACTTATGTTATTATAAGTTATTGTATCCTTCTTTAATAATTAGTAATAAATAATATTAAAGTTACTTTAAAAATGTATTAGCACATTTTTGAACAGTGTGTTTTTCTGTATCCCTTATGGCTAGGAATTTCTTGTCGTTTTAGAATTTCTCTCAATTACTTCTCAACGGCTCTAGTAACTATTATGTTGAATAACTAAGAGTAACTTATAAAAATT
This sequence comes from Gryllus longicercus, assembly GCA_038098605.1. Classification (NCBI taxonomy): domain Eukaryota; kingdom Metazoa; phylum Arthropoda; class Insecta; order Orthoptera; family Gryllidae; genus Gryllus; species Gryllus longicercus. The sequence goes on from JAZDUA010000052.1 coordinate 3,589,392, forward strand.
CCTTCCCAGTAACTTCCCGGAGTGAAAAAAACGTGAGAATGCCCAGCATACCGAAACTTTTCCTCCTCTTTGTGTTATTACTCAACTTCCCTCATGTTTCTCAAAAAGAAGTGCATGGCATCATTTAATGATATAAACTTAAGGGATAAAATAGAACTCTTTATTTACGTATGTCTATATCTCGTATTTTATTTCTCACTGTGGTATTTTATTTTAAGCCCAAGTATTTTTACTCTCCCGTGTGCGTACGTATATACGGAGTAATATAGTAGTATGGAAAGTTATCTAATGCTGCGGAAAGTCGATTTTGAGATTTCAACGGATATACAAGTTTTGGCTCCCCTGATACCATAAAAATGTTGTTTTTTTTCAAAACGTCTATCCGTCTGGTATATGTGAACAACACTAGCACCTAAATCATGCGTAGGATTTGTTTTTTCAAGTTAAAGAGGCCTGTGTCCATTTGGCCTGATTCGAAGTTCTGGGATTTTGAAAATCATTCATTAGTATTTGGGGGTACTTTACACGAATCCCCTGGTTCATTTTCAAAATTTTCTCAAAAGCGTCTCCAATTTTTTTCTTTAAATTTCTTCTAAAAACGGAGTAACATACACTTACAAACGTGGCATAGGTCCGATTTTCAACATTAATTCACGATAGTGGTTTTTCCTTCAAATAAAATTTGTTCTCCATAGTGATTTCTTTCACTAAGGTCATGTACATTTTTGAACATTTTAGTAATCTTCGCGCAATATTGCGTGCAATATGTGCAATTTAAAAAAAAATACAAAAACAAGATTTTCTCAAAAACGGCTCCAAATTTTTTCTTTAAACTTTTGATAGGAATTGTGCGAAATGTAGTCCACAAGATGATATAGACGTCATATTAAGGTAATCTTTTGTTGTTTTTCAAAAATTACAAAAATTATTTTTTTTACTTCCTTCTCGTGTCGTTTACATTTTCATTTGAGGAATTTGTTCACATTATATTTATGAGTATATGTGCTTTAAATAATGTCAGATAGAGTTTCACGAAAAAATCAACCATTTTCTGTGAAATTTCTGTGCTTTTTCAGAAACGCTCAAACGCCATTTCCTCAATAACCGCTCCAATTTTTTTTTTCAAACTTTTCGAAGGGGTGGTGCTAATTGCATTCTTTAATATGACGTAAAGTTCATTTCAGTGTATTTTGTTTCTTCAAAAATTACACTAATATTTTTTTTTGGAATATCTCTCACGCCTTTAACTTGCATATTTCCAGCTGTTTGGAGAACCGCGCTTGATCTTTCCTTCCACTCCCTTGTCCTTTCCTCACACCTTACTAACACACGCATTCACACTTACATACATTACATTATCATATATGCGCGTGGGAACTTATGGCTTGTCCCAGCTGGGGTGGTGCTCCGCTGGTGGGAGGTACCTGGGTGTGAAAATCCCCAAAGGCAGAGGTGTAGGTCGGCACTGAATCTCATCATTCTGCTGCGGAAGATCATAGTCACCTCTCGTGTTAAAAACATTTACTACACATTAGAATAATGATCTTAGCAGTTGATGCGCGCGAAAACACCGATCAATCAATAGGTACTTAAACTGAAGGGCAAAAAATGTGTGTGCACCCCTTTCACAGTTCGAACAAATAACGCTGTTGTATCATATTGAAAGTATCTTTAGTAAAAAATGAAGTTAGAATTAAATTACTGGTTGTACTTGAACATATTTTAGTAGGGGTGACATGTTCTCGGCCCATCTGCCAAAGACGCAGTGTTCTTAATAACTTGAAAAGCGTCATTCGGTTGTTACGTCATCTTTACCACATAAGCATAAGCTGCAATTAGCGATCGCATTGTATTGAATCTTAGAACTAGAGTCTTTTATAATCGTCTTTTCATAATTTACAGAATTGGATTGTAGTACAGTATGGATATATAGTTCAAGACATTCCTTTCCGTTCCTATTTTTAAATTATTATAAAATATTAAGTATTAAATACTGCGAAATGTCCTTAAATATTATTAAATATTCTATTGTTTCAGTTGTTGAGGTGTTTTTAAGTATATTTACATTATTTCTATATTTAAAACTACTAGTTCGTATGTCTAGAACAAAATAATACCTAAAAACATGTATTCCAAATAACTAGATAATATATTAACAGGCTCGTACACTTCTTAAAACTATTTACATTTTGTAAACGGTCTTTTTCCGAATCTTATTCATATCTCTCAAAAAAAAGTGTGAAGCTAAAGTAAAATATATGAAATAAAATCGTAACTTATTGATGGCATGAATCATAAAATAGGCATTCACTCCAGAGTAAAGTAAAACATACAGGTGGAGTTAAAAATACTAATTTACTACAAAAAACATGGGAACTCGAACTTTTTTAAAAAAAGGAAAGAAGTGATTCACATCATGGCGCTCACATTCAAGAACACAACTTTTAAAAGAAATACATGAGAAACCTTAAAGATAATATTTGTGTCGTAGTTGAAGAAAAAAATAGATGTAATACAAAATATATATGTAAATTTATAATTTAAAAACAAAACGTTTTTTCTAACTTCCCGTTAAGAATTACTTTTGTCCAGCTACCCTCGTAACCGGGAGCACTGTGTGCGGGCGCGGGCGGGGGCGGGCGGGGACGGCGCGGGCTCATCGCGCGGCTGACATGGCGGTGGCGGGGGCAGGGGCGGGGGCGGGGGAGGGCGCGTCGGCGGTCGAACACCCGATCATAGGTCTGGCGGGGTGACCTGGGACGAACCTTTAACAGGTTAATAACTTAATTCCTCGCGAGGGCCGGGCCCATAAGGCACTGCGCGCCGCGCCGCTGTTCCCACGCTCACAAATCACGGGGCAGCAGCGCGGCGCGGCGGCGGGGGCGGAGCGGCGGCGGCGGCCGGGCCAGGTGGCCGAGCCGGCTTATTATTGTTATTAACAAGTGCATGCGCCGGCCGGCTTTGCCGGAGATTTATATCGGCATCCTCCCACAACACCGAGGAGCCCATTTTGTGCGAAGACCACACCCCCGCCCCGCGCAGGCAGCGGGCGCGGGGACGGGGACGGACCAGGAGGGCCCACCGTAGTGGGAGGGGAAGGAGGAGCGGGGGAGGGTGGTCGCGGAGGTGGGAAGAGACAGATCCAGGCGGGGTGTCTCGTCATAGCGAGTACGGTGGATGTAACAGGAAACGGAAAAGTGGGAGGGGTTGAAGTTTGTGGAGGGGTGGGAATGGGTAACTGGGCCGGGCTACCGCTGGGGGTTAATTGGTGTTTCCTTGCATGTCAACTGCCGTGTTAATTAGTTCCGTCAGTGTAGTGCATGTGTTATCCCTGGAGCTGGCAGTGATTCGTTTTCCTCAGGATATTGAGGTCTAGCACTGACCTACACGTCAACTTATGGAGGATTTCAGGTATATTCCCCAGCGCGGCACTGACCCACCCGCAACAAGCTCTAAGCTTCCGACTGGTCTACAGACATGTGTGACAGTGTATGTAAGTGTAAGAGTGTATGAAAGGGTAGAGGATAGATCGAGGAAGAGGAAGAAATGGCAGCCGATCCCTAAAATTATCCTCCAGACAGAGGCTGAATGCGACCGAACTACCCAGCGTCCAAAATTCCTCTACCGTCGGGACTCAAACCCTAGGTACACCCGGTCAGAGTCACTGGAGACAGCGAGAAGGCTGAGTCTGAGCAGCACTCAGCTGGTGTACCGTGAGAAGTGTCGGGGAAGGACTGGCAGATTGGCAAAGAAGGCAGAGACAGCAAGAGAACGGTGAAGGAGGGGATATCCATAAATCCATGGTGCCGGCGACGGGGACGTATCAGAGGTGATAATGCAGATGGAGGGTGGCGGAGGCGGAGCGGGTGGACCTCAAACGAGAGGGCGGTGATGTCTAGAGAAGGTCTGAAGAAGAGGCCAGCCTAAGAGTGGGGACAGCGTCCAGGGGCTCAGGGAGATGGAGGGGTATTTGGTAGTGTGGACGGTGAAAACATAGAGCAAGGAAGTACATGATCATTTATCTACGGTGAAAGTAACTCCGGAAGCGGCGAAAATGCAAGATATGAACGCAGAAGAACAATGAGTGAATGGCATGAACTGAGAGTGTCCACAGCAGACAGGACAGGTATGGAGGGAGAGGCGGACTAGGAGAGAAGAAATTTGCGAGAGAAGTGGTCAAGGAGAGAAACGATCATCCAAGATATCAGGAGAGGGATCATCATGGTCGTGATAATGGAGGAAGATAGGAATTATGAGATAAAGAAGAGAATTAAGTTGAATAAAACACTTGCATTGGAGACGGTAGAGAAAATTTTTCTTCTTCCCACCATTATCCAAAATGATAATGGCGGGATGGTGAAGACAATGTGTTGTGAAGCACAGATGCTTAGATCCACTTAGGAGAGAAATAGATCTGAGTCGATGAAGAAGCGTGCGATGGTACGTATAGAACTATGGCTGATTGAAAAATATCCAAGGAATAAAAAGACAGGTGCAAAGATGCAGTGGGGGGCATAAGGATGCTTATGGAGGCGAATAGATGAATTAATACGACTTATTATGAGAAGGATATTTTTCGAAAATGACAGTGAAAATATTTCTGAAACCAAGTACGAGGAAATGACATAAAAGAAGACAATAGAAGACAATAAATCTAATGCTGCCTAACGTCACATACGTATTTTTTGTGATTAATAGTCATTAATAAAGAATAATACTCCTTTCACAGTGGATGACACACTTGAAAAATTGAACATATAACTAAATTAACTACAGTTTGAAAAAAAATATCAATGGAATAAAAGAGAATAAATCAAAACAAAAGGATGCAGGACTTGAGTAGACAAAGCAAAGGGCAGCATGCTCCCCAAAAAGATTAAGCAGCTACGAAAAACAAGAAGTAGAATGAAACTCACGGAACTGAAACAAAGGCGAAGACGGAACCAATCGCCCGGTCACACCTGCCCCGAAGACCATTCGTTTCCCCTGACACTGGATCAGGATATCGCAATTTCCGTGAACCGCGCCGGCGAAGAATTAGGGGAGGCAGCGAGCGTTACGACTTAATCCAAGGAAGTTGCATGGGAGACTTCGCAGAGTTGCGTTCTTCCCCAATCAATTCAAATCACTTGATATGACATGACGTAATACATTCTGTTGTGTTCATGTTATAGCTGTTTTAGGACGAAGATTGATAAAATTGCAGTTACAACATAAAAATCTTTGAAATATAATACAACGCCCGTGAAAGTAAAATACAATTTCGAATCCAGTCTTTGGATTCGGTAATGTCTTTACATTGAATTTTGTGTTAAAGACGTTACTTCAAATACTTCTTATTTTAGACGTTATATTTAATTCGAAACGCGTTTATATAATTTTATTTTTAGTGTATATTTAGTTTGAAATGTACGTCCTATTAAGCCGTTAGTATTATTTTTCACAGCACAAGTTAATTAGTTGTTATATTTTTAGGACTTAAATGTCAAAACACCAGTAGATCACAGAGCCACGGAGGGGAGCAGGAAAGAGGGAGTGGGGCGAGGACAGGGACCTGATCGGGGATGTGGACCTGATCGGGGATGAGTCGGGGAAGGGAACCTGACGGGACGTCATGGTGATGGCGACGGGGACAAAGGCGAGGGTGAGGACCGGGGGCGGAGGCGGGCACGGGAAGGGAACAGCAACGTGGACGTGGGAGGAGAAGGGGTTGGGGGGAGCGGAAACGAGACGGGATGGGGCCAGGGCTGATGAGTAGCCTTCGTCCGGGGCTGAGGAGAGGAACTGCGTTATGACGGCTGGGGCGCGGGGACGTGCAGGGCCAGGGGGGGTCGTCCGCAGCCAGCTGGGTGCGGGCGGCGCGAAGGCGCGATAGCCCGGGGTCAAGCGGCGACCCGCGTGCGGCGCGAGGCGAGGCGCGCCGCGCCAGTCAAGGAGGGGTGGGGAGGGGTGGGGAGGGGAGGAAAAGAGCACGCCGCGCATGCGCCCCGCTGGCTGGCGCGAGTTGCCGTCGCTGATAACACGGCGCGCGCGAAATTCGGTCAGGGCGGTGACTCGTGACCCGGCAGCCTGGCCAACAGACTAGCTGGCGCGAATTCATGGACCGAGGTGGTCCGTGGGTCATATTGTTCATACTCTAACGATTGCTGTAGTTTTACTATAGAAATTAGGCTTCAGAAAAGAGTCCTGAAAAAGAAAGAAAGAGAAAGAGAGAGGAAGACAGAGAAAGGGAGAGAGACAGACAGAGAAAACAGAGAAAAAGAAGAAGAGAAAAAGATAGAGAGAAAAATGTAGAGAAAAGAAAGAGAGAAAAAGTGAGAGGGAAAAAGAAAGTTAAAAAGTGAGAGAGAAAATGAGAGAGAGAGAGAGAGAGAGAGAGAGAGAGAAAAGAGAAAAAGAGAGGAAAAGAATGACAGAAAGAGGAAAAGAAAGAAAGAGAGAAATAAAAAGAATGAGAAAAACAGAGAGAAAGAGAAAAAGAAAGAGAGAGAGACAGAGAGACAGTCAGGCAGACAGACAGACCAACAGAGACAGAGGCAGAGTTTGTCTGCGTGCGTGCGAATGTTTGATATTGCGGATTGGGCGGAGTGCATGTGTTTGCATGGAATGTGCCCTTTGAAATATTTCTGACGAACCATTTTCTCTAGAAAAATTTAAATTTAATACTTGAAGCATTTGTGTTCTGTAAACATGTGCATTTTATAGTTCTGCCTCGTGACAATGTGCACATGCTTAGAATTATTAGACGCAACAAAATGCTTATCCCTATTTTCCTCAAATTTATGTAAATTGTTGCAAATTTATAAAATGAAGGCCACATTTACATGATATACAACGTGCAATGAATACAAGATAATGGAAATTAAAAAATTAAAACAGGAAAGGACAGAAATTAAATGTTTGGGATTCAGATGCAAAAAAACGAAATACTTTCTTTGTACATGTGAAGAGCAGTTAGTTTTTCGAGCTAAGGTAAGACACTAAAACCGCTAATGGAATTTCCAAACCTTAGAAGTACGTGAATTTGCATCCAGATTGTCGTTTATGCTTTCTACAAATAAAAATTAAACGTAATTAAATAGCCGCACACTTTTCTCCCGTTCCTTCAAAAAGATCAACAAATCGTTTACAAACTAATGAAATATGCCAAATATATAAGTCAGGTAAAACAAGTAAAGCGAAAACAAAAGAACAAAAAAAGAAAAGCTCCAATAAGCGAGGAAAAACAGCCGCTCAATCTTAAAGTTAACATTTAGCATTCCTAATTTTTTGAGAAGTAACAACGTAGTAGGCCAAACTGCGCAAAACCATAGATAGAAAGTCCTTCAAGCCTTAGAGAAAGCCGTAGATATTGCTTTGCTTTAAATGTTTCATATATATCATTCATAAATGCTTCAAATATCACATTCTCCTTACGTGCAAATTGTAAGGCAATAAATTAAAAGAGTTTGAAAAATATTGACTTCATGGTCGGAATTTGGAAGAAGACTTTTTATTAAAATACATTTCGGAGTCAGAAGATTTTTATGCTAATTTCACTCATTCGATCTATTTTAATACATCGAAAGAGCAATTCGAAACCCGACACTTCTTCAAGCAACAGAGCGTCGTAAACAGGGCTTCTGAGAGTTTCCTCCAAAAATGGGCGGCGCGTATAAGCGTGACCCCGGGTCACGCCAGGCGCTCTGTGTGTCGAATGTGCCGCACCAGCTGTCGGTGGTACGCGAGTCACGGCTATTTCGGGAGTGCGGGTTCTGGCTCTACGCGCCAGAGGAATAAGTTGGCAAAGTGCGAAAGAGACTGTCTGATGAAGACATCCCTCCGCTTCTTCATTCTCACGTAAAATCTACCAACCGATCCCCTTCTGTGTTTAATGTACAAATATCTATTTTACTTGTTGATGTCTGTCTCGTTCAGGAGCAGTTTCAGAAGTTGTTTATTTATGAATCTAAATTTTCCTGGTTGACGTCCATCTCTTCCCACGTAGCCAAAATAAGTCGATGGGGTTTTCCACTTATCGTCTCCTTTTCTGTATTCTTTCCCTTTAAAGTTCTTAAAATAGTTTAAAATTCTTAAAGATGTGATTAAAAATGCAATCAGTTAATAGTCGCATATCAATGTCACTCCGGAATCCGCAACGGACCTGTTCCTTCAAAAGCATATTTTTCAATTGAAATATTTAAAAAAATTGAAAGTTATAGAAGATTAAAAAAGGGCATTCTGTCATACCGTGGCCAAAAGGTCGAATCTATCCTATCTCTCTTTCTTTAATGTGAATAACAATTTTAAAAACTGTATGTTACCCTTGGAAAGAGAAACGCCACATGCAGTAACGAAAAGGAAAACAACGAATCATCTCAGCATTTGCTCCAGGAAAACTGAAAAAATACCGATCGATATTAAATTTTCTACAATATTAAACATCACAAAAGGAAAATAGCCCGTTCTATTGCATCTGAAGTTTATTTATGATGACGGGGATGAAGAAGTAAGCATTATTTTCTCTGGATGACAACTTCAAAGAGAAAATTTGTGCTTCAAACGGGAGATCACTTCACTGTTAAGAATAGAAAAATGTAATCTTCTAACGTTAAGAAAACGTAAAGAAAAAGGGCAACTATATCTAACGTTAGCCATAATGATCTTACAGAAAAAATTGTTTTACGCAATAATTACTAACGCAAAGGATTTTGTAAGCAAAAGCTATACTTTTTTAATGAATCAGAGAATTTCTATTTTCTTAAGAAAATAATGAACCTTTAGTATAAAAAGCGTTTCTCGAACCGGTCCAGATCTAATCAAATCTAACACATCTAATCAAAATTTAGTATATAGGACATATCTCTCTACCACCGCTTCTGCCTCCCTCCCTCTCTCTCTCTCTCTCTCTCTCGAAAATGATAGATAAACTTATATCTACTTTCAGATGACGAACTATTTCAAAACGATAATAAATTATTTATACTAAAATAGTAAATTTCCATTGAATAACAGTAATTTAGAATTTGTGAAAGTAAAATTTAAAAAGTCTAGATGGTTTTCTTTAATTTTAGAGTTTCAAACAATTTGTTACAATAATTCCAAGCATTTAATAGAATGCAGTAACACTATTGTTTGTCATGTCACGCGTCTTGATACGTAATTATTTGGGGAACAACCTTTTGTGTACGTTGTAGTAGTTATTCACACTCAATTATACTTTAACGGAGAGCAGATTTTTTTCGTTCGTATCAACTGATTAAGCTTCAAATTTGTGTGCGAACCAAATTCAGAATAATCTATTCTCCAGTATGCACCGTGCGTTTTACATCACCCTCTCCCTCAGTTAACCTCACGCATACATAGCTTAGACATGAATACGCCCTGGACAGAAGCGTACAATTCTTTAGCAATTTCGCCGAAACCAATATCTACAATATCAATACTTGCTTCAATGCTTCGAATATTTTATTTATGTGTATTAAGAATGTGCTCAGTGGAAATAAAATTTGAGTTAGCCAGAAAAGTGTGACCGCAAAAGAGTGCACTGGGTTTAAACTCCTCATTTACACAAAAATAAAATTATACACGTAGAATCTTATGTTTTATCTAACAATTTCTACATATATGGATGAAAGGTCATGTAAAGCGTGTGACCAGTAACTACACAAAACCAGACACGCAAGCGAAAGAGTAAGAAGAAAAAATGATTAAACAAAGCAGGCGCCTCTGCGTAAGAGTTAAACAACGCGTGCGAGCGGTCTCCGCAGCGCAGCGCCAGCGTCGCGCTTGGCCGCGAGACCGCCCAGCAGCGGCGGCGCGGCGGCGCGGCGGCACCCGCCCAGCTCGGCTCCGCTCCGCTCCTCGCCGCGCCGCCCGCTTCTCTAAATTCTGCAGCAAGTGTGCTTGCGCGGCGGACAGAGGTACGGCTAGCTAATTCTATTATTTTCTATTAACGGATTGTCAGCCTGCGACGAGGCTCCTGAGAGCCATCTGCACGGAGAATGGAACACTATTTCACTGGCGCCCCGTGGAAACAAATGAAGTTGGTTTACTGCCCCGAGAGCGGCGGCGGAGAAGCGTCGGCGGAAGGTGGGAAGGAGTGGAGCGGGACGGGGCGGGGAGGCGAGGCGAGGCGAGGCGAGGCGGAGCGCCAGATAAGCGAGAGGGTTAACCGCCCTCGGCGCCGAGATAGCAGCGCCGCGGCGCCAGAGGGGGTGGCGCGGGCGAGGGACCGAGTGGGAGAGAGTGAGTGAGAGAGAGAAAGGAGATGCATAAGGGTGGTGTCTGCGTTGAGAGGCGGCGGGAGCGTCGAGACGAAGATGGTGGCTGGGAGGAGACGCGAAGGCGCTGGAGATGAGCACCGATGGCGACGCATGTGAAGAAGGATTACTAGAGACCTAACAGAATGGTTTTCCAAAGTAGCACATTGCTCAACAAAAACAAATGAATCACTAAGTATAACACTGCAATACAATAAATATTTGAACAGTCTTCACGAATTCGGCAGTGCCATAATATAGTATATGCAGAAAACAGTTCTTTATATCCCCATACTATCAAAAAAGTAGCCAAAACCTAAAATTTGTGTAACATATTTAATGATTATGAATGATAGCAAAGCATTAATTGAAAATGGCGAAAAAGTAAGAAAATTTAAGAAAATGAAAAGTGGTGGAGAAGAAATTCAATGAACTGTCATTAAAAGAACTAAGGTGAACTGTAAAAAGAGCCAAGCAATCGATGCTTAAATGCAGAAGTACAAAAGAAAAGTACAAAGACAAAAGACGCTAGAGTACTACAGAACTGAATTAGATTTAAGGAGGGTTTCAAGTGCGGGCTTAACAAGTAAAGCACTTCTACAGTAATGTTTATTGCAAGGATCAATACAAGAGGGGCAGTTTCTGGTTTACAGACACTGAACTCGAAGGAAGCGTAAATGTGCAAACTATCGACAATGCAACATGGTAACGATGCTGATACAAGGACGCAAGTAAATTCGTTTCAAATATTATGGTGATAGTGGAGGAAAATGAGAAAGCTTGTTGGAGGGAGTGTAGTGACGGTGGAGACTTCAGTAGGTCCAGAGAGACAAAAACAGCTCCGCGAACAACTGTGCAGAAAGCAGACGCAAACTACTCCGACCGCCGCGAGGGGAAGAAAGTTTTAATAGATAATGATGCAAAGCAGAAACACGGAGAAATTGGCCAACGGGGGCAGCGCGCGCCAAAGGCGTGGTGGGCGACGCGAACTAAAGGACAGGGAGGCGGGATGGGAGGGGAGATGAAGGATGGAGTTGGGAGGGGAGATAAGGGGAGAGAGAGAGAAGGAGAGGAGGGGAGGAGGAGGAGGAGAGGATACGAGACGATGGGAGGGGAAGAGGGAAAGGGAGAGAGAACAGAAAGTGAGAGGAGTAGATGCCAGGGTAGAGAAGGGAGAAGAGAGGACATGAGGGGATGGAGAGGGGAGTGAGAGGGTAGTAAGAAGGCAGTGAGAGGGGAGTGAGAGGGAAGTGACAGAGAAGAGTGGGGGTAAGAGGAGGGAGAGAGGAAGGGAGGGGTGGGAGAGAGGGGTGGGAGGGAGAGGGGAGGGGAGGATGAGAGGAAGGAAGGGGTTGGGGAGGAGAGGATGCGTGACGATGCGAGGGTTGAGGAGAGAAGGGGAGAGAGGAAAGGAAGGGAGAGGGGGAAGGGAGTGGAATGGGAGGGGTGGGGAAGGGCTGGGAGGGTTTGAAAAGCGGAGGGGAAGGGCATGGGTTAGGAAGGGGAAAGAGAAAGGAGTAAGGGGTTAGGAGGAGGGAAGAGTGATGAGAGGGGAGGAAGGAAGGGAATGAAATGAAAAAGTAAAGAGCCCGTCGCCCTTGTGCGAGACCCAGTAGTGGATACCACTGTGTCTGAAGGTACTCCGCGTAGAAAACGACTTGCAGGAGGAACTGTTTCCCATTGCCTGTGCAAAACTAGAGTGAGACCCCTGCTGCTGCTGCTATCGCTGTCTAATACCGTGAAATGTGTCCAAAACAAATATGTAATATTATATGCAAATCATGTATTAATATGTATTACAAATCATCGAAATCAATATTCTAAAACAATAACAATACACCGTGGTAGGTTACAAACAAACAACTACGTAAAGAATTTAGTCTACAGCAATTAGCCCATCACATCACATATCTTTCCTCAAAGTTTTATACAAGCCTTATGCAAATGTTATCACTATCTGAATTAACGCTTGTACAGAAAATCAATCCATAATACACAAATTAAAAACAGAAAATTCGATAGATTTCCTCAAGCTCTTATGTTAGCTGTAGTAATTAGTTGTAATTAACTTTAAGTTGATAAAGGTGAAAATATTAAATCGTTTCAGTCATGTAACCGTGAAATATAATAAATTTAAAGAAAACTGAGCATACTGTTTTTCATTTCGGGTACATTGTGGACATGGGAAGGTCTCCAAACAGACTTCTTGAGGTTCCGCAACGATTAAGGATTGATTATTTTGTGTTTCCATGAGCATTAACTATAGTAGTCATCAGTATCGCTAGTGTAGTACGTGCTATAGCCCGGGTGATGGCGGTATTCCCACCCTGCTAGGACGAAACATCCAGCGCCAAGTCGGCTTGCAGAGTTCCCCGTACAGGTATCTCCACCAGCGGGAACAGTCCCAATCAGGAAAATATCTAAGCTTCCAATTAATCTCCCAGTGTCTGAAGTATGTTGATGAGAATGAGGCGGATGAGGGATTATTGATGAGGAAAGAAAGATCGCGAGTATTTTGCGAATATTCTGCTCCGTTCAAGGAAAAGTACCTACAAGGGCAGCGACCTCCAGACAGCGGCTGAATTCGAGTTAGCAATGAAGTCGCATACTGCTAGCTATAAAGTGTCGCTAGCTATAAATCTTCCACCGTCGAAACTCGAACCCTCGCACCTCCCGAACATGGACACAATCACCAATCAATCCAAAAAATTACGCGTGGATAAGAAATCGCACGTTAACCCGAAGACAGCCGACAGGAGTGATGAAGGCGCAACTGTCAATCAAACTTTTAGCGCATGCGCAGTGTAACTTTCTTGTCTGAACGGTTCGCTTATTGCAGACTGCTACTTGCAATGTTAGATCAAACAGATATAACAGTTCATTATGATTCATATTTTATCCCTTTGCTCCAAAGAAAAGAATGATCTAATTTTTCGCCGTGAACTTTGCTTCTTCCTGCTGAAATGAAAATGTTAGATATTAACTCAAGAAAAAAATTGAATGCGTTAGTTGGTGTAAAAACAAAATTGTATTGTTGAATAATTTTCTTTTGTTAATGTTTACTGCAATATTAGAAATAACAGTGGTTTAGTATTTAAGCGCTTACGTTAATAAACCTCATGTAACAATCCACATGGCTCTTATTAATTTTTTTGAACTTTAGAGAATTCTTAATTCCAACAGTAATTGTTGTTCAAGCGTTTGCTCTAGCAAACTTACATATTATATTGCAAGTCTAGTGATGCCAACATACATTTTCAGTGATCGGTAGATAAACGTTCATGCGTCGGTGCGTGATTTCGTGACACTGAATGACAATTCAGTTTGGGCGTGGTTCTTTCAATATTTTTGAACTAACATTATTAACGGCCTGTTGTAACGCATTAAATCGTCCATCAAATGACATTTTATGGCACAATTCATTATGTCGTTGCTACTTTATTCACAAAATATTTACGTCAAGAGCGACGTAATTATCGTAGATGATCCATGAGCGTTTACGTGATGACACTGCTTTAGTACCACTCCTGGTAAATGTGACCATATTATGGTAAAAGAGTCAAGCTTCACAACATCAAAATGTCAAAGTTCCCATCTAAATGTGAAGGCTAATCCTGGTACACGAATTAGATGTACTCAACCATTCTTATGGATGGATATGATAGTAAAACAGGTTTATTTATACTGTTAGAATTTTAATGTCATCATATCATTAAATTTTGTAAAGTTTTTAAAGTACAGTTCTGTACCTTTATTAGCACTAATAATGTTGTGCCTTCTTAGCTTCTAAGTAAAACAACAAAAATAAACTCAACATTAATACATTTAAAATACATAACCTTTTCCCATGCTGTACCCTAAAATTCCAAATACATTTAATAATTATTATTTTTTAAAAACGGATTGCATTTTATTTTCAAAATTAAAACAAAGTAAATTGTTTTCACAATTTTTATAAGCAACTTAAATAATTGTAAGTAACTGGCGATCTTCAATCGCCAGTTGCAATATTCTGGTACCGTGAAGCATTGCCAAAAAATCAAATAATTTTTGAAGTAATTCAAAAATCAGAAGACAATATATAATTGCTTCTAATAAGATAAATATTTTATGAAATCATATCACAATGCAACACAAAGGTTGCTTTATATATTCTAGGTGTGATGAAAAAAAGTGATAGCGCAATCATATCACACAGTGGCAATATCTATCCTGGTGCATTATTATGAATCAAAAAACTATAATAACTAATTGGTCTAATGTTCTTCGCCTATCAAGTACGCACGACAAGACAACGTTGTAGTTATCCTACCATTTTAGCTTAAGGCATCAAAAATGGCAATTTCAATGTGGCTGATGTCACTTATATTCTCAGGAAGCACGAACATGCTCAGACGCAGAAAATAAATTTAATGCTTCCAGAGAGAGACACACAAAAGAACACAAAAAAATTGCGAAAACACAAGGCGCAAAACGCAATTTAAAACAAAGAACGTGCACATAAAACTCGTCTTGCGTTAGCAAATCCCGGCACGTTCTGGAGGGCAAGTCGAGAATAAGCACGCAATACATCACAGTGCAATTTACTCGCCTTATGATTTCCGCACGACGCAGACGCAGCTGTTTTTCGGAGAAACTCTTTCGGTGGAGCCTGCTGCCTCGCCTCGCCCAGCCCCGCCCCGCCCCGTTCCATCCCCCCCGGCACACTGGGGCGAAACGGGCCGACCAGCGCGCATGGCAAAAAGATACGAAATAAACAGCGCCGTACATTACAAAAAAAATAAATTAAAAAAAGCACAAAGAAAAAATGGTTACGTCAATTCCGCAATTTTTCATTTATAGAAATATGAATATAAAGAAAGAATATTTGGAGTTGCTAATTCTGGGGAAATGGCGCTATCTTCAACTGCACCCATTTGCCGCTCCATTAATAATGATCAAATGCAGAGAGAACTATGTAAAAATGGCATTACATAGTAACAGAGAAATATTATCAGAACGATAGCCTTTGTTAATACATTTCATTCTGCGTAATAAAGGGGAAAACATTGCGGCGATTCATATTCCGACAATTTTCAACGTAAACATAAAAGTCGAAATCAAATAAATATTTAATTTAATTAGTTGTTTATATAAGCCTAAGAATGTGTTTAAAAAAGTGTGTGTGTGTGTGTGTGTGTGTGATATTCAAGAAAGAGAAAAAGTGACGTGTATTGCCCAATTGTCTAATCATATTTTGATACGTAAAATCGTTTTCATTTGTTTAATTTTTTCGCACCAGTTAGATGTTTTTAATTCTCGCCGGTGTCGATAGCCGAATTGCTCGTCCGCTCCGTGAAGTCATGGATAGAGCAATTGTCCGCGGACCCCACGGATTGCCAAATGCGCGACCGTCAGGGAACCCCGGTTACTAACGGCGCCGAGCCCCTCGCCGAAGGCGTAAGGGGCATCGAGTGACTGCGACGTTCCCAGACAAGACAAATAACTCAACTGAGGATAACTCCAGTATACACTCAACGCACAAAAAGAGCTAAAGATGCGTGTTCGGTAAATAGGCCCAAAGCATTTTTAAAGAAAATTGGATATCGTTTATACACGCCCGTTTTATGTGCCATTTTGACCCACTGTGTGCCATCTCGCGCCGCCAGAAACGCAATCATAGGAGAAAACTAGTTTCGAGCGCTGATTAGCATCGCTATAAAGATGTCACCTAAAAAGGCGGGCGGACGGTGCTGGAGGCGGCGGCGGAGGCGGTAGCAGCGGACGCCGAGCAGAGCAACGATGGCTTTCGCACTGTCAGGAAATGTCGATTTGCGGCGGCTGTTTAACACGACAAAAACAAAAATCGATTGGGAGCGACGGTCCGTTGTTCTGTGGTTCAATTGCTTTGTTTTGATTTTGATGTGAGTAAAGTCGTTGGACAAAAATAGTTCTGACAAGTTTCCTGAAAGATTCTATCATTTCTGATTCTTAGTTTCCACACCACCTTCATTACTTGCACCGTCGTGGATTTAAATAATATATTCTTCCGACAGTAAGCTTAAGCAACAAATGAAAGAGAATTTGCAATAGCCTTCAACGACACTTCATTGCACCACTCATCAGAAGTGATTTGGTCCCATGTTCTGCAATAAAAAATCATCCATTTCAATTATCATTTCAATGACACTGAAAAAATATTGATTGTCGCACAGTTAATGGCTTAAAGAGACAAGGATTAACTGGATAGATATTTAAGCTGTGTTAGATTCTTCGATAGTAACACCTGTGATGATAATTTGTGTTCCTAACATTTCCCTATAAAACCTAATGCTGACGTCAGTACCGTTAAAAATTCTGTTAAATCTTTCTAATATTTATACGCTCCTAAATATTGATATTGATACAATGCTTTATATTCGATATAGTTAGGTATTCTCCAACAAAACTATTTTTAAATTAAATTAAGTTGTCATCTATATGCCACCACAATATAAATTAAACCTCGAGTACCGTCAATTCCTCACGAACTTCACCGGTACTACTTACAACCTACTTCCATTCCATCACAGCACTAATTGACCTCGCGAGTGTTGTGAGCATCGGCGCTTATCTTGCTCTTCTGCCGCTGTCGCTCCACCACATCAAATCCGACCGCCACCACCTCCACAGTTGTAGAGCCAGCGCTCACCCCAGCAAGGCCATCGCCATCGCCATCACTTGCGACGCCGTCGCCCAATCCGCGGCCTCCTCGCCAGATTAACGTCGCGGCGCGAAGACAAAATGGCGAAGGAGCTCGCGCGCAAGAAAAGACCGCCCCAGCGCCCTGGGCGGAGCTCACGTTCAGATTGTGTTTTAAGGATCAAGGGACAGGAAGAATTTATAAGTTATGGCGCGGAGGAGGCACGGGCGGGGGCGGAGGCGGAGGCGGGGGCGGGAACAGAGCCTCAGGCGGCGCCGGCGGCTCGGAGACCGAGCCCGCATAAAAGGAGACTCTAAGAGAAAACATAATTTCACTCTCGGTAAAGATGTGCAGCGGTGCCGGAGATTAATGGAACTCACCCGCGGAATCGTATAAAAAAAAGGAGGAAGAAAAAAGAATAGGAGGAAGGAGAAGAGGGTTGCGGCGGCGACGGTGGTGGTGGTGGTAGTGATGGTGGTGGTGGTGAGTGTGCTGGTGATGCTGTTGGCGGTGGTTGTGGTGGCGGGAACGGCAGAGAGATGGCGGCGGTGCCAGCGATTGTGACAGGGGAGGTGAGGTTACAAGCGCGACGGTTGAAGTGGGCGGGGTCAGCCTGGATGACGTGGGTGGCAGTGGCAGTGAGGTTAGGGGGCGTCGGTTAGCGTCGGGGAGGGCAGGGTGGGAGGCGAGGGTGGTGGCGCGGAGGAGTGGTCATTGAGGAGGGGGGATAGCGTCGGGGAGGGCAGGGGTGGAGGCAAGGAGGCGTCGTGGTGGGCGGGGATGACGTCGGGGAGGGCAGGGGTGGCGGGGGAGAGGGCGAGGCAGGCGGCGGGGAGAGTGGCTGTGGCGGGATCATGGTGACGGCTGTGATGGGGCGGTGTTGGGGCGAGGAAGGTAGCGGGGGCGGCGAGAGCGGCTGGGGCAGAACGTCGTCTTCGCCGGGAGAAGCGTGCGTTGTCTCCACCCACGCCGCCACCGACCCCCGACCCTCCCCGCCACCGTCCCGCTCCGTCCCCGACTCACTCCTCGCCGCGCCACATTTCCTGAGCCCGCAAAAGTTTTACGACTTGCACGTTGAAATCCACGAGGGATTTAACTCCGATTTGGAAATCTTATTTCTTCATCTCGTGCTAACGGGGAAGAAGAAAGAACGGAAAAAAGTAAAAGTTCTATTGATGCTGCGATAAAGAATGCGCGGGGAGGGAAGGGAATAACCTGAGCGTAGCCAATTAAAATTGATCCTTTTTTCGAAGACAGAATGTGTTATCTCGCGACGAAGGGGAAGCAATGGGTCGTAGATGTGTGTTGCGTTGGTTTAGAAACATTCTATGTTTTTATGATGTAATATATTGTTCGTGAAAGATCTAAATCTCTCAAAGTTTATATTATATAAACTACTTATAACAAATTTCACATTCTTACACAATAATGAAACGTTGCATTGGCAAAACAATAATTAATAGTTTCGCAAGATTCATTAATAAAAGTGAACAAAAATGTTTACATTATATTGCTGACTAAGTATTATAAAAATTTAGCAAATATTCTGTCAGTGTCTTGTAGAAAGCAATTTGAGATTTATACTCAACGAAGTTTCGAGATATTTTTTCTTCATGTTATAGGTTTCACTTGCTCTTATTAATTGTTCCCTGGGAGAACAACACGTGTTTATTAGGGAAAAGAGAAAGATGATTCAGTTCTTACTCTGAGGTTTTGTTGGTGTACGGTGTACTATATAGAAGAAGTAAATAAACTGACGATTGCATTTTTTATATTTGTAATATTTTAATACCAAATGTTTTACACGTAAAATATTTATACATGTTAAGTATTCTATGTTATTCGATGTCAGGTATTGTCAAACATGCTTATGGCCACACTTGTTTATATTGAAAAAAGTGGTGTCAAAAGGGGAATATTTTAAATTATAAAAAAATACTTGATTTTCCGAAACAAATAAGGTTTTTGCCAAATCAACTGTTCTCTCCGGATCGTCACGTTCAAATAGATGAATTAACATATCTGTGCAATATAAAGCGGCTTCTGGGTTAAATAATTGATGCCAAGTATGAGTATGGTAATAGTTTCTAATTTCACTTACTGTACGACAAATATTAATATGATAGTCTAAGAAATAGTAATAATTATTCGTTCATAATTTTGTTTCAATCGTTTACTCATTATGTCTTTGATGCATTTAATATGTGATGTACATTTTTGTTCATGCTTCATGCCGTCTGGAAACGTCTGTATTATACATAATTAAATGATTTCGATGAGTTCTCTGAGTTCTGATTGGCCTTTGTGGACTTTTAATTGCACGGTTAAGTTTTAATTGCACGCATGCCATAAACATAGTTATAATCAACGAATTTTCATGGAATTAATGAGCATAATTAGTTACCTTAACGAAGTATATATTAAATTTAATAAAAAGAATGTTCATCTGCCGTTATTTTCAATACATTTCCAAGACGAACTATAATGGCAATCTGGAATAATTATCGTATTGTTCCAGAATTTGTAAACATATCCCACTTCAACAGTTTTTAAGAATAAGAACGATTTGAAAGAATATTTTCGAGGCATTCAATTTTGCGTATGTGTAAGTAGTAGCTTTACTTTTCGGTTGTAACTTTTCAACAGTTCTTCCTTTTCTGCAAGGGGTTCAGCTAGTAATATTAATTAACGATAATTATAGGTAATGCTGCGGTGATAAATGATGTGCTTCAGGCGTTGAAGAAGATACCCTAGTTATAGTTGTCACACAGTAGCATTTGCAACAGCGTTAGGGTTTTGGTCAGAATGAAAGTTGCACTTCGCGAGTATGTCATTGGTTCTACCATACATTTTGTGATGTGTACGAGGCTCGCTTTAAAAATTAAAACTCTTAAAGTGATTTTGTATCATGAAAATTTTAAGCTATGTGTTGTCTATAACGCGTGAAAGGTGATGCTAAAGAAATAGGGACAAAAAGATGATGATGAGAAAGATAAGGAGGGGAGGAGTATGGTATGATTATAATCATTAAAAAATATTCTGAATTCGATGTGTTGAAGATAAAATACCCAGAAAAGATTATGGTCAGGCGAATAATAATAATAATTAAAATTTGAGTGCAGGAATGAACTAGTAATGTGAGGGGGAAGAAAGCAATGAAGACAAACAAAAATTAGATATGCGTTTCTTCAATAATTAATTTCTGAGTTGAATGAGAAATTAAAATATTTTAGTACAACAAAACAACAAAGATACTGTCTAAGTATGCAGTATGTTGCTGACTGTCTGCGGGCAAGTATCTAACACGGTACAAGGAAATCAGCGAGCAATTCGGGCTTTAGAAACGTCAAAGTTGTGAGACGGTAATGCTGCCGAAGGAGCCCATGGCAGTCACGGCGACAGAGGTGACGAAAGTCGTTCGAAGATCACTGCAAGAACACAAATTCAGTGGAAATGGCAGGAGGGAGATGGGATGATTGTCGGATGAGAGGAGAAGTGTTCCAAATCCTCACAGTCTCATCTCCAGCAAATATCAAGTACGGAGAAAAGAAAATGGATGAAAATGTGTAGGAAAAAAACGGAGGAAGAAGAAACTGGCTGGAGGGATAAAGTTAAAGTGGGATAAGCGATGGAGCGGCGAAAAGTAGGGTGGAAGTCAGGAAAGAGAGACCTGTGGTTAACAAGAGGACCGGGTGATCAGTGATGGATGAAGATAGAAGGAGGTGGTAAGGTGACGGGTGATGATTAGAAATGACACAGTGGCATGAGAATGTGGCGAGTTGGGAATATGTTGGAATGGTGATACGGCAATGTGGTAACGAGGGGAAGCAGTAATATGAATTAGTGTTGTGGTGAAATTGAGGGCTGGTGAAGTGGAGGGGTGGAGGGTAACTTGGAGTGATGACACGGTAGTGTCATGGAGGTGTAGTGGAGGCGGTGACGTTTAGGATTGGTGAAGTGACAATATGAAGTGACGGTGTGGAGGGCTGCGACGTCATGGTGAAGTTTCGTAATCGTGTGACGACGAGGCGAAATAAATAGATGACGGAATGATGAAGTTGCAGAACAGTTACACGGTGTAGTGGCGAGTTAGCATAAAGGAAAGGGAGTAGTGAAGCAGTCGGTGAGTGGAGCGGCGGGGTTGCGCACGGTGAGTGCAGTGAGGTTTGCAGGCTGATGGGTGTGGCAGGTCCAGACGAGCGTGCGCAGGACACGCAGAAGGAGCGAGGACCGTGGAGGGCAGAAGATGGAGGAGGGACGTCTAGTCTCGCAGTGTGGAGGGACGACGCGGGGCAGAGCGCGAGGGGAGCGCGAAAGAGGCTGCGAGGGGGGCGAGTCGGCCCAGGCGGCGGAGGCGGTGGGGGGGCATTGGGGTCGGCGGCGCGGCGGGGGCGGCGGGGGCGGCGGGGGCAGCGGGGGTTGCGGGGGCGGCGGGAGCGGTGGGGGCGGCGGGCGGCGGGGGCGGCGGGGCGGCGGCGGAGAGGCGGCGGAGGCGGCGGGGGCGGCGGGGGCGGCGGGGGCGGCGGGGCGGCGGCGGCGGGGGCGGCGGGGGTGGCGGGGCGGCCGGGGCGGCGGGGGCGGCGGGGGCGGCGGGGGTGGCGGGGGCGGCGGGGCGGCGGGGGCGGCGGGGGCGGCGGGGGGCGGCGGGGGCGGCGGGGGCGGCGGGGGCGGCGGGGTGGCGGGGGCGGCGGGGGCGGCGGTGTGGCCGAGAGGAGGAGGCGCCTGATCCCTCGAGTTCGGTGGAGACCCCAGGCAACAGTGATAATAGTTAGGGAATAAAATTAAGAGCAGTAAGCATTAATTACAAGACTCGTACAGGGCGCGGGCTTCCCCTTATACGACCGCTGAAACCTCCCAGAAGGCGAGGAAGACGGAGGCGCGCGCGAGAAGGGCGTCGTACAGTCGGTGCGCGCTCAACTTGAGGCTTCCTCCGCCGGCCGCAAAGAACACGCACGCGATGAGTTCACTCTTTGGGAATAATGCGACGTGTAGCTTTAAATTACGATTGCATTCATTCCTACTTCTTATTTGTAAACTCGTGTCTGGTTTAATATTCTACCATACAATTAATGCATTGAGAGCTAAAAATATGTGCGTGTCACGATACATTTTAAATGTAATATTTTCATATAATTTGGAATATTCAAAAATCAGTTTGAATTTACTGAACACAATTTGTTGAAAGTTTCGCTTCATTTGATAAAAAAGTTCCGAACATATGTGACCACCTTTTATGAAAATACATCTTGGAACATCATTGTAAAAAAAGTTTAATTATATTTTAAATTTATGCTTCCTGATTGGCAGATCTGATCAAGATATTAAACAACGTTCAGTTATCACAAATGGATAAATAGGAAACAGACTCAAGTTCAACGACACCGGAACCGATGCGGCTACTACTATTCAGCTGGCGTTCCTCCGCCTCCAAACATTGATCCCTTGCACTAAGTTCCCAAACCCGAGAGCGCAGACCTCCAATAGAATTATTTGTGCTTCACGATTAATAATCCACAATACTTTACAAAACGAGTAAAGCAACACCATCAATTAATAACAGGAAAAGTGTAACGACGGCGTACATATTCTCCCACCTCAACACCCCTTCAATTTCCTGTTATACAATCGACGGGGAAATAACAATTCTAAAAGTAGTTTACGAAAAAATAACAGCCGTACGACCAACGTCTGTCACGATAAAAATCGAAAACAACACTCGCACCCTCCCAACGGGGCATCGATCGCTGATGGAAGGCGAAATTCCCATATCCCGGCACACTCGTGCGCAACGGAAGTGATACGGAAATACCTTCATGATAGCTATTAAATTGCGGCGAGGGCCCCTCACTCAATAAGCTCGGCCAACGGCCACGCGGCCGCGCCTCCCCCCCCCCCTGTAATCGCCCGGCGAGCGTCGCCCCAACGGACGGGGTGTGCTGGTGAGCGGGCGGATGGGCAAGCGGAGGGGTGGGGGATAGGTGGAGGGTGGGATAGCGAGGGAGGTTTACTGGACGATATAGTAAATGAATGGGAACGTGGGCCGGTTGGGGGATGGTGGGCGGGCGAATGTCTAATGGATAAATGGCGGCGTGGCAGGATGACGAGGTGACGAAATGACGGTATGACGGAGTGATGGAATGAAGACATGACAGAGTGACAATTGGAAGGAATGTCGTAATGATAGGATGGCGCAATGACAGAAAGCCAAAATGTGGGATGATGGAATGACGAAGGGGAGGAATGGCGATGGAAGGAATGACGAGAGGAAGGAGTGACGAATAGGAGGAATGATGAGGTATGACGAGGGGAAGGTATGGCGAGGGGAAGCTATGACGAGAAGAAGCAATGTCGAGATGAAGCAATGCCATAATGACGGTGTGTGTGGGCGGGATGCCGGAATATCGAGATGATGGAATGAGCCAATGGAATGTTTGGATAACGGGATGATGGCATGTCGGGATAATAAAATAACGAGATGGCGAGGAAAATGGTGGATAGATGCAACCAAGTGAGGGAGCGAGCTTGGTGGGCTAAGCCTTGTGGTTGCAAGAGTGGGGATGTGGTGATGGGATCTCCACACCAGCGGTCTCCACCAGGTAGGGGCAGCAGAGGCGGTAGAGTGGGGGTGATTTCGGCGTTGGCGGGCGGGATGTGAGTAATTGGTATGGAACTGAAAGGAACGGCCTTTATGGGATGTCGGAAGTAGTGATGGGAGTTTGCATTGGTGGAGGAAATGTAAAGTACGGAAGTAGTTCGAATTTTTCTTTTCATTTTCTGTATGCAAGAATGACAAGTCCTTAGCCAGTGATGTGCATCTGCTTGTAATGCAGCTACATAACACTGCGACAAAGGCGCCAGATGAACGAGAATGATTGAAATTAAAACGGAACTAGTAGTACTATAAGACGTACTATAAAATTGTTAAAATTGGTTATTGTAATTATGATTCCGTTATTGTATGAGCGTAGGGAAAGCTGACATGCAATACTAAACATGTTGATGAGAGACCATGGACTGTGGGAGTTGTGTGCTATTTAGATGTAGAATTTTTAGTCAATGAGTCAATAAAACTTGACATCAAAACCAACGTGGATAAACCTACAACCTCCAGAACCGTAGTGCAAGCGGCAGTGTATTTTTTTATTGTGTAACTCTAAGTATACATGGCAAAAAGCGTCGGTATAGTCGTAGTTGGAAGACCACTACTCGGGCGCTAACTGCTATGCCAGTAAAATCTGCTACTCATCAAATTCGCTTTTGAAAAACTGAGGTTTTATAACAAATCTTTATGCGAACATAAAATTTAGAGAAAGCAGTGATAATTGCTAACATTGAGACTGAGCGCTTAGGGTACATGAACAGAAAATTAAAATTTGATTTGTAAGAACTTAATATAAGACTTAAAACAATTTACAACTACTTACAAGAAAATTTAGAAAAGGCAGTGACACTTTTTAATACTGAGAGAAGTAAAATGTCGAATCGTCAGCAACAAAAACCGTACGTCCAGCGGAGAGCGCGGGGCAGTGCGGAATCGGCAGCTTAGGCCCGGGGAAGCGGTGCGGTAGCCCAGCACGGAGGCGGCGGCTGCGGCGCGGCCAATCCACGGCCCACGCGTGTTTTTTTAAACAAATTGGGCGGACGCGTTACCGGCGTCGGGGCGGTGGGGCCCGCCCCGTATAATTATCACCCCCGGATAACAGCAATACAGCGCGCCGGTAATACGCGGCGCAGGAAGCGCGCGCGACGGTGCTGCGGCGGGCGGCCGCCGGCTCAATTACGCGCCGCTGGTCGGAAGCGCCTGCAATTAGAAGGCGCGGGGCCCAGGTGCCGGCGCCGCCCCCGCCCCCGCCCCTCGCCGCGGCCCCCACGCCGCCATCTCAGTTTGATTAACGAGGACGTGCTCCCGCCGCTGGCCAACGCCACCGCCGCCGCCGCCACCGCCGCCGCCGCCGCCCCCACCGCCCCGTCGAATGAGCTGACGCCGCCGGGCGTCGCGGCGCCGGCCGCCCAACCGACCGCGGCCGCCGGCTCCCCCTGCTGCGGTGCGATGTTCGTGGTGCAGTTGTTTTTTTCGTTGTGCTTTTGTTTGATTCTAGTTTGTTTTAAGTATTTTATTTTTATGAATATTACTGAACTAAATATTTTGTTCTTTGTTGTTTGTTTTCTATATTTTTTGAAGCCTAGTTCAAAACAGTTCAAAAGGTACTGATTTTACGAAAAATTAACTTGAGCGTAATTTTTACACAGAAAAGTTGAGATATTTTAGTAAATACGTTTACACCTAGAGTGTGTGAACTCTTTAAATATGTTTAATATTAAATATTAAGTTGACGTTTCATTTTCTTCTTGAATCTTTGCAGTTTAATGTAATTTTATGAATATAGTATTTAGCTGTTTTGATTAGAAAAAAGATACAACCGGTAGCAAACTACTTTGATGTAATTCAAATATTACATTCAGTCCTGTAGCAAATTTTATCTTCCAGCGCTATTTTGTGCTTAGTTCGTAAAATGGTGTAAACGTCTTGATATTTAAAAGAACCAATTTGTGAAAACTTATTTAAATTTTCCTGGATTATTATGTTCGTTGAAAATATGATACAGCTCATGAACACATATAACTTCTGATAACACAAATTTCAAATAAGTTTCCGTGTTTGAAGTTGCAAAACTTTCGACGAGGTAGTGATAAAAACTTGACTAAAACATTTGCACACGTAAAAAAGATATGACAAAACTATTTTCACATAGATAAATGATGCGTCCTGTCTCATATTTCGGATATATGACTCTCCATTTCACAATTGTGAGGCACACACGGTATTCAAATCAATAACTATAACCAGCTTTTTTCTGAGAAGTATTAGTTTAAAAGAAAAAAAATGATTTAAACATGAAGTACAAGTCTCAAAATAAAATCTTACGCCCTGAAAACATGGCATATTAATACCATTTTTCAAAATTCGAAAACCAACTCAAATAAAGTAAGTTGCCACGGAAGTGCGAAATCCGCCCACCTCGGCAAGGGGCGAACGAATCCGATCGCCACCAAGTTGAGCGCGACTTCGCCGGCGCTGCGGGCGAAGCGAACCTATAAGATTTTTTTAACGACGTCGTATCTTCGCTTCCTGCCTGCGCGCGCCGTTCACCGTCCTCCGTTCCCTCCCCTCCTTCCCCCCACCCTTCGCCCCAGCGCGATCCTCGGGCGTCTTCCCCTTCGCGCGCGCCGTAAAGGGAAACTCCGGCGAACCCAAGAGCGCACAAACTATTAACTTAGATGGCGGGACTAATCCAGGAGCTCTGATGATGCGCAACTTGGATCGTCATTTGTTTTCGCACTGCGGCGGCGGCGTGGTGATGGCTTGGCGGGGCAGAGAGAGGGTGGGGGTGGAGGCGAGACGGGATGGGGAGGAGTGAGCTACGGTGGTGAAGGATATTTTGTCGACCATCGAAAGAATGGGAAAGGAGAGGGAAAAATTAGGTGTGGGGGGAAAGGCGGGGTAATGTGGGGAGGGGAGAGAAGAGGAAGGGAGGTGAGGAGACGGGGAGTGGGAATGGATGGTTGGGGCGGGGTGGATCGAGGGACGGGTCGGGGAGGGCGAGGCTGGCGAGGCTGGCGGGGCGGGGCGGGCGGGGCGGAGGCGACCCTAAGAACGGCAAGAGCTTTCGCAAAATGCCGGGAAAGACGAGAAGGGCGGGGGAGTAGAATGTTGTCGGAGGGCGATTGTGGCGAAGGCGGTAATGGCGGACGCGGAGGTGGCGCGGAATCCTTCGTCGCCGAGTCGTTCGTCTCTACAGCCGTTAGGAAGGAGGCAGTGTGGAAGTATATCGTGCTGGAGGGAGAGGTTGTCGCAGTTTAGCGACGAGAGGGGAAGAGAAATAACAGTGAAGATTCAGTAGAAACGTTGAAAATTGCTCTACAGTGTATATAGTTTAGATTCGTTGAAGAATATGGCAGTCTAGAGTATGGCCGACTCTCAGATCTTGATATGACGCATGGTTTTCTTGGGACACGGATATCATACGGAAGAAAAAGTATTCGAAATACTGTGAATATACACTTGTATAGTGAGGATATAGGAAAATGAGATCTAAAGTCACAAATTTCAAGAAATAACTGAGCGAAAATTCGATGGCCCTAACGAATAAAACAGCTAAATAAATATACTGAAGAATGTTAGAAATTTTAACATTGAAGAACCAACAAATTGGAATTGTAGGATTTGTAGGTGAGCGTATACAATCACGTTCCCTCCACACGTTCACTCATCCTCTCTCCGAAATAATTCCATTCTCAAAATGCCGGCTCGTCCTCAGCGACAAGAGTCGCGAGGAAAGCACTCTCAAAAGACGAAGAGATAACGAATCCGAATGAGAACACACGGGGCAGGAAAAAGGCGTGAAGCTGCGACGCCACTCCACATTGCGAGAACGAGCCACGGGGGCCGTCGGCAGCCTGTGGGGCGGAGGGGGGGCGGGACGGCGCGAGGCGGGGGCGGGGGGGGGGCGCTGGCGGGCGGGCTAAGCGGGCGCCGAAGGCTAACGGCCTCCTTCGGCAGTGAACACGTCTGGCGCCGGTGCAGGTGATTAAATTAGCAGTTTGCCGGCGCCGCGCCGCGCCGCCTAGCTCCCCGGCGTTCTTCCCCGCCTTCGAGACTCCGCTGGAACTGCGGTGGCGTTAAATTTTCACCGGAGCCCCGCCTCTCCTCTTCGCGCGTCCTTCCGCACGCCCGCCTCGCTGCGCCTTCGCCGCCCGCCGCTCTCCTTTCCCGCCCCGCTCGTCTTCCACGTGCCGCCCCGCCCTTTCAGCTTCAGTCCCTTCCCTTCCTTCCATTGTCAGTGTTCTTCCTTCCATGCTCTTAGGCTAAGACAAACGTATCTGTAAGTAACAACAGCATTACCAGAATGTGTTTGTATGAAAAAATGGGAAATATTAGATTGAACTGATTCCTGATTAATGAATTGTGGGTGTAGTTATGAAATAAACGTCCACATTTGCTAGAGCAAACTCACACCTGCATGGACCGTTTTTCAATAACTACCTGTGTGCAGTGAACAAGGATCATTTGGCTACGAACAAGAATTACTGTCTTGTGTACTACTTACGTCGCGTGGTATACAGAAAGAACTGCTGGAGCAAAAACACAAACATTTTTTTAAACAACTATTTTTTGGCAGACAATTTCTTATTGTAGGTTTTGTATAACTAAAAGTCGATAATTGTTCCTATATGTAGCTAATTACTTTCTCTAACACGATGTGTAGACATAATCCTCGTTTCGGGGGGTCCTTGATTTCGAAAAATTGGTTTTCGGCAAACCGTATGTCCTGCCGTTTGTTAGGTTAAACAGTTGGCAGGGTTTTAACCAAAATTGATATTCTCCTGTAGATTTTTGTTAAATTCTCTGAAGTTTTTTTTATTTGAATATTGAGAAAGTTACTTCTTCCTTGATTCCACTACTTCCTCTCCTCCATTACTCTTTGCCTGACGAGCTACTTCTCCCTATTCCCGTTCCTGCATTCTCGCCTCTCTAGGCCTTCATCGCTCCGCGTCTTTTTCCTCGCCGCGCTACTCCTTCCCACTATTATCTCCTTGCTCCTCTTCTTCTTCACCTCCTGACTATTTGATTCCTGCCCCACTACTCCCATCCCGCCTCGCTATGCCTTCACCGTTGCGCTATTCGTTGTCTGCCCCGCAACCCTTCGCCTGCCCAGCTACTCCTTCACCGCCCCGCAACTCTCCGCAAGCTCCGCTACTCCGTCCCGACTCGCAACTTCTTCCCCGCCCCGCTCCACCTTCACCGCCCCCCTCGGTTCCGCCCCCCCCCCCTTCCCCGCCTCGGAGCGCTCCGCACACAAGCATCCCTCTCGTTCTGCGCCACCGAAGCAGCGCACTGCTCTCTTTGGGGCCACCTTCTGCTTTCATCGCCTCCCGCCGCGTCCCGGGAGCCCATCGTCTTCGACACGCCCCCTTTGGGCCCCCGCTCGCAACCCGTTTCTGCGTCATCATGGCAAGCGTAGTCATGGCAACACGACTGTTTGTCCCTCTTTCTTACGGAATTGTTACCGACTTTACGTTTTCCTGTCAATCAATTGGTATTCTTTAATCGCTCCGTGAAGTAATCTGAACTCTACTACATTTTAATTAGAAATAATATTTCCCTACAACGTACCCTAGAAAGGCGCAGTCTCTCTTTTCATTCCCTGAGCAAAATGTTGGTCTGTATTGTAATCTGCGATCACTTTACATACATTTTAAACTCAGGAAAATATTGATATTCTCTAGACTCTTTCCACTTACAAATTAACTTCATCACAAACCTTTTATTTACTTTTTTGGAAACAGTGGCGGTACACAGTACGATTTAGCAGCAACGAATTAATAATCCAAGAGTTATGTTTTAGAACGTATTGCAAATTCGGTCTGGCTTTTACCTCGTAATATTTGACGCAATGTAAAGACGAACACCAACACGAAAATCTTTCCACCATTTTCTGTTTTAGATACCATATCCAATATTTACTTAAAATGTCTTCATATTGTATCTACATTCTGTTCTTTACAAATAATATCCTGTCAATCCACTTTCCACTATTAGTTTTCAGTCACTTAAGAGAATTCGCTATTAATATATTTGTTGTACTTTCTAATTGGATTGAAATGCATTCGGATAAATGTCTTTTGCGACTTTGCATACGATTAGTCGTAATAGAATTCAACCATTTCGTTCGTTAAAATATGTTAGTACATGGTAGATTTAGATGCCCGCTCGCATGTACTAACGAAGGCCTTGCATGGAATATTCAGGGTAAATAAGTCATCTCCGAATTTGCGCACTGCGTAAAGATTAGAACGACGTCACAAGAACTATTTAAAGAGATTCCGTCATGTTTAGTGGAATAGCATTATCTTGAAGAACTCTCAGGAAATGAAACAACTTTCGAAAAAGCAAAATATCACTTGCTCTTTTAACGATTATCTTTGTGCATGGAGATGATGGATAATGAAGTTTTATATGTAGTGAAAATAACAAACTACTAGACTTTTCGCAAATTATTTCGGATTAGAATTTTTTAATTTATTTTTCAATTCACTAAAAATAACGTTCAATCCTAGCTATGTAGCTATGTTCCTGGAAACTACTGTCTATTCACTTGGAACCAAAAAAAAAGATAAATTTGGTGTAAGGGTAACAGTCAAACAAAGAAATAAAATTTTAACACATCATTTCACTGAAGTTTGAAGTCACTGTTCCTTTCAAATAACATGTCGAATAGTTTCAGAGGATCTCGTTTCACTTCATGAAGTTTTTTTTCCCTTTTTCTTCTTGTTTTTTATAATGTTTTCTGATTTTATCTTTCGATATTCAATGTTTAATTTTATGTTTTAAAAAAATTAGATGTAAGCAGTAGTTTATTCTACAGGTAGAATATGAATTTATGTATGACTTTTTTTCGACTTATCTATATTTTACAGATTTCCCCAAATGTTTTTAATAATACATAAAATTTAATAACTATGCATTTAACAATTGCATTTCCGCTCGTAAGCAATACAAAGTCAGTACTACAGAATTAACTATGGAACCTTGATTTCTTTGGAGTCATACAGGTGAACATGTAGTGAGGGAACAGCACATGACCAACATAAAGGTTGTTGAGGAACTTGAGATAATCTAGTTTGTAGAAGAGGCTAAAAATACATATTTAAAAAATAAGCGAAGCAGGTATGAACTTTCAGAAGATGTTGAGCGATAAATTGAAGGAAATCAAAAATAATAGATTGTGATTAAGTCTGTGTTTCTAAGAAATACATATAATAAAACCTTTAAAGGAAAATAATTCGTAGCCTCAAGAAAGTAAACATTAAAGAACGTATGGAAAATGATCTGTATAACAAGTAATATGCGAAAAGATACAGCACATTTTCTTCATTGAAACACCTCAAAAGACACCAGATTTGTAAATAATTTCCTCTTAGAATACTAAAAGGTACAGAAAAATTAATAGCAAAATGAATTATCTAATTGCGAATGAAGTGTATTAAACTATTGCAAATTACAAAAACGATGCTTATTTATACACTATTTCATTGGTGAGAAACAATTATTGTCAAACCTTCGCGTGAACGTAGAGAAAAGTTATGAGCCTATAAAACTGGATGAATAATTACTGTCAGACAGTGGAATAGGACTACTGTAGATGCATAGAAGAGAGAAAAAGAAAGAATGCCGGAAAACAGAACCTCAAAATCCGGAGAGGCAAGAAATTTTGGACTCGGGACAAATCTATCAGTAGCCCAACTAGAAGAAGCCGCAGCTGAGCCGGGACGGAGAGCGGAGAGCGGAGAGCGCGCCGGTCAAATTAAAATCGAAGCCCCAGATAAGGGCGGCGGCTTTGAGGGCCGCGGAGGTGGCGCGCACATCTCCGCCGCCGCCTCCCGGGCGCAGCGGGCGGGAACGCGCCAATCGCGCGGGAAAATCGGACGCCTCGGAAATTAGCTCCACGCGAGGAGCCCCGCCCCCTCCACGCCCTCCCTCTGCCTCCTCCGCTTCCTTCGCATCTGTCCTTACCCCCGGTTGTTTTCACCCAAGTCCTCCCTCCTCTTCATTCACTCAGACCTCCGCCACCCCTTTTCTCTCTTCCTCCTCCTCTAACTCTTTTTTCTTATCCATTTTCTCCTGTCTTCCCCTCCTGTTTTTTCTTATCCAACTCCTTTTTCCTACTCCCGCTCGTCCTTTTTTTCATCTAGCCTTCCTCCACCCGCGTTTCCCTCTTTCTCTTTCGCTTCCTCTTCTTCTTATCCGTTTCTTTTGTCCTCTTCCTTCTTTCTTTTCTTATACACATCGTCCCTTCATAATCCCGCTCCTCGTCGCTAATTTAGCCATCCGGCACTCCATTCTTCCTCTTCCTCCTCTTCCTTCTTATCCGTTTTCTTCTGTTATTCCCCTCTTTTTCATATCTAACTCCTCCCTTCCTCCTCTTGCTTCTCCTTTTCATCCATCTAATCTTCTAGTTCCTTCTTTTCCATTTTCTCCCGTCCCACTCTTTCTTTATTCTTCTCCATTTCCTCTCTTTCTCCTATTCCCGATGCGCCTTTTCAGCTGCCTAGCCTTCCATCACCTCCACTTCTCCTTTTTATCTCCTTTCTTCCATGAAATCACCATTCTTCATCGCATCCTACCACTTCTTTCTCCCTTCCTCCCCCTCCTCCTGGTTCTTCTCTTCATCTGCCTCGGCCTCCTCCACTTCTCCTTCTCCTCATCTTCCTCCCTCTTCTGCTTCATCACCATCCTTCTCCAAATTCTTCATATCTCATCAACTTTTTCTTGTCTTCTTTCTTTCTTCACTTTTCTCATCTCTCTTTCACTTCTCCTACTCCTCCTCATCGTCGTCCTCCTGCACCTTTTCCCTTTTTTCTTTTCTCTTCCTTCTCCGCCCTCTTCACTCTTCTTGGCCAATGGCGGCGCGCGAAGCAAGATAATCAATTCCTGTTCGAGACTCAGATAAAGAAACAAATGGACGCCTAATATTTTAATGAGATGGTAAATATGTAACTGGAAGGTGCGGTCGCTTTTCTTATTAATGCGAGAGGAGGCGTCGGAGAGCGCTGAGATTAACGAGGACTCGCGGCCCCCTCCCGTCTCGCATCTTAATTATTCCGTACAATGGCGAGGCGGTGGGTGGGGCAGGGGCAACGGCGGTTTGATGAGGGTTGGGAAGGGCAGCGAACGACGGTGTGGTGGATTTTTGAGACTTTGGTTGAGGGCGGTGGCGACGGACAGCGGTAGGGAATGACGTGGATGGCGGTGGCGGAGGCGGAGGCGGAGGGGGAGGCGGAGGCGGAGGCGGAGGCGGAGGCGGAGGCGGGGACGGAGGCGGAGGCAGAGGCGGAGGCGGAGACGGTGGCGGAGACGGTGGCGGAGGCGGTGGTGGAGGCGGAGGCGGTGGCGGAGGCGGTGGCGGAGGCGGAGGCGGAGGGGGAGGCGGAGGGGGAGGCGGAGGGGGAGGCGGAGGCGGAGGCAGTGGCGGAGGCGGAGGCGGAGACGGTGGCGGAGACGGTGGCGGAGGTGGTGGTGGAGGCGGAGGCGGTGGCGGTGGCGGAGGCACTGGCGATGGCGGTGGCGAAGACGATGACGGTGGCGGAGGCGGAGGCAGTGGCGGAGGCGGAGGCGGAGGCGGAGGCGGAGGCGGAGGCGGAGGCGGAAGCGGAGGCGGAGGCGGAGGCGGTGGCGGAGGCGGTGGCGGAGGCAGTGGCCCCGGGCGAGAAGTCCTGCATAAAAATCTGATTAAATTCCTTCTTCTCGCTTCACTAATTGAGACAAAACTCTTTTGGCAGCCCCAGGGAAGTGATTACGAGAAACGAAGAGTTTCTCGTAAGAGAAAAATAAATGGACTCCTCTTTGAATAAAGAATGAACCAAGTTTCGGGCGTACGTGCGAAAGGGCTGGGGCAATTGTTTAGCGCGTGCCTCAAGAAGCGGCTTCTGGAAGCTGAGATTTTTCTGTGTTAACTAAGAGTGAAGCATAATATTCTGTGTTGTCTTTAGGGGATTCTCTAACACTCCAGTACACATTATATGGAAATGTCAGGATAAGAAAGTAGGCGATGCGGGAAGGCAGATAATTTGGCCAGAAGGGTTTGGAATAAATCGGGTCAGAGACATTAGTAAGTATCAAGTGAACTGCATTTATTTGCATTTAAGGTCGTGATTCATCTGCCAAAAATGTTCATTGTGGGATAGTGGGTATTCCTACCAACATTTGCACAAGATGATTTATAAAAACAGGTGGCATCGAACTTTTTTTGGAACTTTTTCGCAACTTTGTTCCCGTGTAATAAAACGTATTGACATTGATTATTAAGCAACAGATTTTGGCTCTTATCTCTCGCCGAACTCACATTAAGGATGCGAGTCACTACCACGAGAACATGTTTAATAGTTGTGTTCACGAAATAACTTTATTCCTCACATAAACCAGTTGTCTCAAAATAACGTGAGCACATGGTGAAGCTTCACGTATGTGCAGGAGCAAAACAAGGGGGCATTTCAACATTTTCTCGATGTATCAAAGGTTACTGGGCGAAACCATGATTGCGATGGGAGTCATTACTCAGGAGCTGAAAATCAATACTTGTTACAGGTGTATTTAGTTGTTCAGAATTATTAAGGAATGGCAACTAATGCATTAATATACATTTAAAATAATTATTTTCGTTTTTAATGCTCTATATAGACCCTAATTGCTCAGAAATAGTTACACAGTGCTTGACAGAGTAGTCTATATAACGCCTTCGAGGCCCCAGAATGTCAGGGAATAGAACAGAAAGTGAGCAGATATTTGAATCGTTTCTTGTAGAAAGGGCACAATATATATTTTAATTGATGTTTTATCTAAAAGATTCTTTATTGGAATAACTGCATTAAAGTTAGAAAGGATAGCTTTATAACTAGAATTAGTATCTTCCTGTGGAAGTTAGAGAAAGCAATGTAATAAGCAATAAGCCTCTTTCTAATGAAC
Source organism: Gryllus longicercus (assembly GCA_038098605.1). Taxonomy (NCBI): domain Eukaryota; kingdom Metazoa; phylum Arthropoda; class Insecta; order Orthoptera; family Gryllidae; genus Gryllus; species Gryllus longicercus. The sequence goes on from JAZDUA010000052.1 coordinate 3,623,818, forward strand.
GAGCTTTTGAAGAAAACCCCTAATTATTGAAAACAATTGAAGGCAAAAACAGTTTTCAATTACGTAAGGAGATGGTGAAAGTCATTCATTGTGGAATATAATGTAAAGGAATTCTGTTCATAACAAAAATTATAATAAGAAACTTTAGGCACGTTTTCACTGTTTTCTACAATTGTGTCTCTCAAGAACTCATTTTCAATACGTTAACTGTGCTAAAACTTGTTCTTTCTATATTTAGGTTAGGCACGTAAACAATGTTTAATAAAGGCACATTTACAAGAACAAATCCACAAAAAACACCCGCGAATGGACATTCGTTTACATAGAATACTTTACTAGTATCGTTTCCACGATACAATACAAGGAATTGCGAACAGGTTTCAACTTAACATACTTTAATATTCTTTAATTAAATAGCATTAAGCCTCCTTGTAAAATGAGAACCAGATAGCTTTGGCCTTTTCTCAAAAAAGATGGATTTTTTTGTGTGATAACTCTAGAGTATCAATGAAAAAACACACAATTAGACGGTTTAATTATCAAATTTCGTTCCGACTTCCTCAGCTTCTCTTTACGTATTAGACTATACTTCTAAATGTTCGCTGGCTCCAGTTTCCTCGTCTATTTTACAATAACGTTGTCTATGGAAACTCGTTAACAACGCTCATGATCGAGCACAGCACAGCAATTCGTAGATACCCAACAATAAACTCGAGAATAATTGCTCATGAAAATGAATATAAAAAATCCAGAAAAACTCATTACTGTCGTACTGAATACAAATCAAATAAAGTAAGGACCGTCGTCGGTCAAGAATACGTTCAGGACAGGAGCGTATGTATCTCGGCTAAGTCATCATTAGTAAATTTTATAAGTAGCAGTGGTCCATTCTTGTAGAAGCCTGCAGTCCCATTATGTTAAATTACGTTGCAAGGACATAAAATAAATTAATTAGATTAAAATACATCATATGTTGGGATATAAGCCGTTAATTGAACTTGAAAATCTGAACACGCACATTTCATTCCGCGCGAAAACGAGTGCGACAATTTCTTACAAACAGCATAAAATAAACCAATTTTCTCACTACCTTTGCCAACACAAATCAAGCTATATTTTAAAATTAACCAATAAAATTGTAAAACGAATAAACAAACCGAGAATGAGGGTGGAAATGAACTCGAAAACAAACACGTGCACACTACATGATTTAATAAGGAACATGATCTGTAATTACCCCTAGCTAAACCAAGGTATTCCCGGTCGAGGCAAGACAATTTCCTTGCAATGACACAGTATACGTTGCTGTGTGACGATGAGGAAATTCACTCCTCAGGTTGAAAAAACCGGAATACGGCGTGGGTATGCCTACGTGCTAATCACACGTACTCCCTTACCCGTGGTCGCGAGGCAGGGACGTTGTCGGTAGGCCTGAGCCCATTCACGGGCTGTCGCGCCAAGTACATACACACATACATACATACATAAACCAAGGTATAAGGGAGTTACTCTACGGAGGGGCCAGTTTGATATGCCGGAAGACAAATTGCCACGTAGAACGATGGCATTGCAACAGATAGTGATGAAGGCTAGAGAGCTAACGTAAACGAACCCATCGACGAATTCAGTGCACGGTCAAAACCTACAGTTATGTTTCCAGAATAGACAAGAAGTAGCTGTCATAGCGGACCCTTCTTAAAGTAATCTTTCTATATCAGCGGTGCCGTGCATTACTAAGAGGTGGGACTCCGGAAGCCAAAACTTAAATTTTGATTCCATTCAAAGACACATTTGCCTAATTAATAAATTGATATAATTAATAATTTACATTATGCGATTTCATCATAACAAAAAACAAATTATTCAATTTCTTCTTCTATAATTTAAAAATTATGTTCTTTCTCGTATCAACAATTTTATGTAACGACAAAATTTATAACATTTTTTTCGATATTTGCTCATTACATAGTAGTGTTCTTGAATAAAACTATATTGTTTTAAGACTTGAAGCACTACAAATATTTTCAAAATGTATTATGAATGTTAGAGTGAATAGTCCTGGATGTTTTTATTCACAGCCAAAACTCACCAAAAATTCAAACTATAACAAACCCTTGTGGAAAATTTGATCATATTTCTATCGTAAAGCATATTATAAATAATAACAACTGTTATTCAGCTTCATAGAAAAAATTGAAACCTGTAAAAACCCAACAATTATCAGTGGGGCTCAGTGACCCACCATTGACAATGCTGGGATATAAACTCGCAAGTGAGCGTCAATATCAAAAAAGAAAGTAACTATTTAAGAATTAAGAGACCAAATAATCTCAAAATGTTTGGCACTCTCTCTCTCTCTCTCTCTCTCTCTCTCTCTCTCTCTCTCTCTCTCTCTCTCTCTCTCTCTGTCTCTCTCGCTCTCTCTCTCTCTATATACCTAATTAATAAATTGATATAATTAATAATTTATCGTATATATATATATATATACATATATATATATATATATATATATATATATATATATATGTGTGTGTGTGTGTGTGTGTGTGTGTGTGTATTTGTGTGTGTGCGTGTAATTTCACCCGGAACGGATTAATACACGGAACAACCTAAAATTTTAGAATATAAAACAAGGATCCAAAAATTATTTGGGAAAATTAACTCAAAAACACGAACAATCCTATGAGCATTGCTCAAAAACAAGTTCATAAATAAAAATAAACTAAAATACGGTGCATACCGACAAAGGAATATTAAAACTTCAAACACATGAAAATAAACACAGAATCAGAGAACACCAGGTTAAATGTAAAATTCGAAAACATAAATTGTTTACAAAAAGTAATGCACGGACAAGCCGAGAAATTGAAATTAAACAAAAAATTATCGAGATAACGTTAAATAACAAATTATGTGATATGGTGCTTTGCAACGAAACGGTATGGAGAAATATTTTAATTAAACTGGGAAAATGATTGTTACTGCATTAGAATTCGGTTGAATATAACATTGTTTATTATATTTATGTAAAGGAAATTTGTAGTTAAAAGTAAAAGGATATTTATTTAACAGCAATACAAATCTGTATAGCTAGAAATTTAAAGAATTATAGTCTTAACTGAGTTGCGACACTAAATAATGTATAATGTTAAGGAAAATATTAAAATTAGTTTGAAGCTAAAAAATATTTAATTATAGAAATAGAGAAGATAGTAGAGAATGTATTGTTGAGAATATTTCTTAAAAAGTTTATGTTGAATAAGTTAAAATAAATGGTATTTCATTTTTTGTGTTGAGTTAGCAGGGGTGGACAACTAGAAGGCAATATATGCAGATGTTTGGGACATGGAGAATGGTACCTTACTCCATTTTATAAATACCACACACACAGAAACGTTTAGAATGTCATCCCATGGAGAAACGTGAACACACACCATGGAGAGAGGTCATGTGATAAAATGATAGACATATGAATGTAAATAGGAATTCAATCAATAACAGTTGAAAGTGTTACTTCAAAGTGTAATATATATAAGAGTATTACTCGACCAAGTAAAGAATGAAGGAGGTTATTGCGGCGCGTCGTGGAACTAACAATGTAAACACGGATCTATTCAGTCAGTTTCGCCAACGAGTCGCAAGGAGGGTGAAGGCACAGCTTTGGGAAATGTGCGTTCTCGTCGAGGTATGATCCTTTGCCTGTAATGTAAATAAATTTTGTGTTATTGAAAATAAAAGTGGTCGAAAGAAACATGTATCAAGTGTCACTTCCTAATTTAAAAATAATGACAGATCATTAACGACAGATCATCACGACAGAACAAATAACGATCAGAAGCAATTGCTAAAATAACAATAGAAGACTGGAGACAAAAGCTGTCATTCATACCAATAAAATTGCAAAAGAATTCAGTGATAGGGATGCTTTGCTTAAAAATGCTGTTGATGACCTTGTAATAAGTATCGGTCCGGAAAGTGGCAGTGAATCATTTAGTGAAACGAATACTCTCTCAGACACCAGCCAGCAAACTCTTACGGCACCAGAAACTGATACCGCTTTTATGTAATCAGCTAATAAAATATAACTTCAGACACACATTATAGAATATTTGCACACACTATTTTATTTTTGTCACGTAAAGTTGCTTTTTTTCACTTTTTACTTTTCTATTACAAGAATATAATAAAAATTATATTTCATATCAAATTTTTATTGCTTTTCGTTGAATTAAACATTTTGTATTCTTCTTCATTCATCTTTTTTAAGCAGACTTTAAGCGATTTGTTAGGTGCAATAAAGTACCAAAACTTCACTGTCATAAGTATCTACAATTTTCTTCATTATGGCGGTAGTTGCTTCTTACATAAAAAAATTATTGGATGATTAAAAAATTAATGACATATAAAATTATTGGATGAATAAAAAAAATATTGGATTCTGAGAAACGGCTTTAGTTAAATTAAATGATTGAATGTACGAATGTTACAGTATAAATTTTCTGCTCATCGAAGGAATTCGATAAACATTTTCATTCATTCTGTCGACAAAAGTAAGCTTTTATTTATTCTCTTTCGAGGTGCAGACGAGTGCTAATACAGTTAAAATACACATTGGGAAGACACTAGTTTTGCGACGAAATAAATCGTGCATTTTTCCTGCAACAGTTTGGCCCGGTCCCATTTTTAATTTGAGTTGAGTGTCCTTATATCTCAGCCTCTATCGTTTCGGCTGTAAACAAAGACAGTGGCACCCTCTTGTAAACATCATTCTCAACTAGGTCGTGATATATATAAAATTCATAGTGTTTCTTTGTGTACTTTTAAAATATAATAATAATAGTGTAGGCTACGTGAAAAAGTGGAACCGTGAAACTGTGAAAAGAAACATGCATTATGATATACAACGGCATGTGAAATGCCATGAATTGTACCAATAATAAATTGTACATTTTAAAACAAAAAATATTTCCAATAATACTTAATACCGCAATAAATGTTTATAAAAACATAGCTTAATAGCATCGGTATTCAAGTTAAAGTCACAGAGTCCATGTTTGATGTTTTCGAGTTACTAACGTCGCTTGATCGCTTCAAACCTTCCACTTTTTTCACTTCTATTCATTTGTAAAATTGCTGAATTCTTGGTTATGTACTAATTATTTTATTTTCTAATACAAATAACTGTAAAATGTAAAGGAAAACCCCAGATTTATATTTGATACTTTTTCTCTTTAAAGCATTATTATACAATAAAGTGTGTGTAAAAGACAACCGTTTTAATCTTCTCTCTATCATAAGATACTGAGTAGAAAAATTTCACCGAATCAACATCAATTTATTTTATCTTGAAACACTCTTTTTAGTCTTCTTGTGTTTCACTACCAACAACTTATTTTATGTGTTCTTGATAAAATAGATTAATATCTAAAAATATCCCTCACCCCAAAATAATTTGACCACCTTCCAGTTGAAAATTCATGCGTAAAAGACTGGAACCGCCCTTCGAAACGGAAATGGGATAGGAAAAATATTATACATTCTTGTGCCTTGGCATGAATAATACCAATTGGAATTAGTGGGTGTGGATGATGATATATAGGCTAGCAAAAATATTACCAATAATTCATTATAATAGCCAACGTGATAAAATGTATAAAAACGTAGCTCAAATTATTATATGGCTTCACGTTAAACATTAACTCCTATATTACTACACCAGTCAATTTCGTAACCACACTTCTAAATTTCCTACCATGAGCATACATTTCTTACCACTCCCCAAATACTCTCGAATTTGCATATTTCGAAATCATTCTCAGTCACATCCTTCAGAAACCTAAAACTAAAACAGGTAATTAGTAGACAAAACTGCAGAGATAACTCCAGAAATATTGTTACAAATATGATCACACGCACAACTCACATTTAAAAACCTACAGATTACTAAGAATTACACCTTTAAAACTCCATTAAAGATTTTCAAATTAGTCACAATATACAAGTATATAGACGCATATATTCGTCAACTTTAATTCCTAACTAAAAGTACGAAGATGACCCTTTTTTTGCTCTGGACGTAAGAAAACGGTGAAATGTACCGCTGAGACACTTTCACCCACAATAATTTGTCATTGCCAACTGCCCATTTGAACATATTGACTAATAATTTTAATGTAAAATAGATACTAAATTTACTTTGTTCAGACTTTTAAAAAGAGAATTTTACAAGTTAGAATGCCGGGCCCGTCGTTCCAGAGGCCAGCAGCGCAGGGCCGGCCGGACAGCGGCGCGGGGCGGCGCCCGGGGCGACGGCGTCCCCGCGGGCGAGGCCTAACGAGCGGCCGCCTCGTCCGACGCCCCCGGACCGACGCCGACGCCCCGACGCCTCGCGCCGCCCAGCGCCGCGTCGCGCGACGTCGTTAGGAGCGAATTAGCGCCAGCGCCTCGTTAAAAACGTGAGGAGTCTATAAGAGCGACCCGCAGATGCGGCGGACGCCACGCACGCGATGGCAGCGCCCCGTGCAGGGAACGGCGGGTTTTGGTGGAGATCGAAGCGGCGGTTTATGCGGAGAATGTTTAGGTTTTGGTTATGTGGGGGAATATTATGGTCGTTTCCCTTTCCGAAACTCTCAATTTAAATGTGTTTTATTTTGTTTTATTGATACGCTATGTAAACTCACATGCTTTTTTCTAATTATTTTATACCAGCTTCAGGAATGATTTCTATTCCAAACGATTTTGATTTAGCTAGCAGGTACGATTTATGGAATTATTTTATTTTCCGTAATTCTAGCTTTAAATGTTTATTTTGTTTTGATTTACGGGTTCGCAATGTAAAGATGCATGTGTTCATTTCTATTTATTTCATTCAAGCTGCAAGAAGTATTTTTACTCCTCTTTACCTTTATTTTCCTTTTGTCCGTCTTTCAGTTCTTCATATGTAAAACGATGTTTTAAAACTTTTCTGTAAGTTCCTAAACCATTTATTTTAGGATCTTCCTTTTTTCTCCTGCTTGAAGGAAACCACTAAAAAACAGAGTAAGGTAATCTATACTCCTCCATACATGTCATATTCGTCAATGTCATTAAAGTTTCTTCGAGTTTAATTTATTTAAAAAATGTATGTTTTGGTAAGCATTTCATTTTTTTCTTTCTCTGCATTAGGGAGTCAGATAAATTCTTCTTCCTAGCACTCTAATGTAGGAAGAAATAACATTAAAGATTAAGTTACGAAAATTTAAATAAAACTTTTGCAATATAACAATTGCCCGAAGATAGTTGTCTTTTGTTGACGGTACAATTGCAAATAGTTTCCCTAATATGAAAACATTATTTAATTCCAAAAAGAAATTTTAAGAATATAAATTAAAGAAATTTAAACATCAAGAAAAATATAAGAAAAACGCGTAATGTGATGAAAAATGAGAACATGAACAGGCATTAATGTAAAGAACAAATGATACCCTCAAATCATACAAATTACAAGAAAAATGCGTTTTTTATGAAATAGCTGTAAAGGAAATTAAGTTTTATGATTTATTGTACTTAGAACACTAACGATTGCAATACCTCAATTACATGAAGAACAAAAATTACTACTCTGAAGTCCTCATATTATACATGGGTATGTAATATCGGCAAAAAAACTATACTACATTTTCAATTCATTCACATTTTTAATATTTGGCGGGGATGGGAATGTTGAGTATTCTTAAGTTCGAAGAAAAAATTACAAAATACAAAAAAAATATTGTGAATTAATAAACGTGGATGTTCATAAAAGAGCCCATAAAGATAAGAAGGATCAGAGAAATCGATACACGTCAATTTAACCGCAAAGAAACATATTTTTCACTGATTTCTATTCGTTTTGAAACAATCCGTCGCTGTGATTCAATTAAAAATCACATAACTCCCTTGAATAAGCTCTACAGTGAAATAATGGTTTGCTTTTTTGTGTCCAGAACATGAACACAGAACCATATTTTATATAGTTCACATTTCTCATTTAATAAACAAAATTATTACGTACAGAAATTGATGCAAAAATGCAGAAATTTGCAAAAACTATTAGCAACAACAACTAATATATCTTAACTTTTGCGAATCAATCTTAGATAAAAATTCGAACTACATTTATGACACAGAAAGGAGTCAATTTAAATGACAATAAACAGTGACAGTAAATAAGAAGTTCAAATATAACTGAAATACAAACTGTTTCAGAAAAAACTCAAACAACGAGCAATAAGAAAATACAAGCAAAAATTGAAATATAAAGAAAAGCTGGAAAGAGAAGAGTAATTAAACAAAAATTTATGATCATATATTTCATAGAAGAAGATGAAAATGTTAATAACATGAATTAAAAGAGTCAGAAAAATGTCTTCTCAATTAGTAGCAACTCGAATGTTTCAAAAAATAATGTTACGAAAGTATAAATGAAATATTTTCAATACTTAAATTTCCCGAACTCAGTTGTCTATAGTGGACGATAGATCTGCAAATAAGTGTCATAACAGGAAAACATTATTTAATTCCCCAAAGAAATTTTAAGAAGGTAAATTGGAAGGTAGAAATTGCAACAACACGAAAAATGTAAGGAAAAAGTGTAATTTAATGGCAAATGAACACTAATATTAAGTAGAATAGGAAGAGGCATGAATGTAAAAAAGCAATGATGCACTGAAAACATGCAAAGTGGGAGGAACGAAAAACGTTTATTTTTCTCTGTTACGTTATTGCCTATCATTACCTTCGATACGGAGTTCGTTATGAATTGCAGGACTTTTCTGGATCGAGATGTTACATGTTCTATTAGGAAGGGAATTATGGGAGAGAAATATGAAAAGACAAACCGGGTCAAGTTAACATCTAATTAATTAAAAAACAAGTAAATCTGGATAATTAAAATGGGGGGGGGGGGGAATTAAATCTTATATGTACCACAAGTGTTAACTGGTACTAATGATCTCGGAGGGCAAAACGTCCTTGGGCTTTTTGCCATCCCAGATCATTAGAACTCTTATAACTCCCTTAGTGCATAAATAACTATTTTTTATGAAATACCTGTAAAAGAAATAAGGTTTAATGAATGATTTTACTTATAACACTAACGATTTGAATATTTCAGTCATAATATAAATAATAAAATGATAAAATATTAATACATCCTAAAGTCCTGACATATTAGATATATGTGCAGTATCGAAAATAAAAATACACTATATTTTCTTTTCAGATACATATCTGACGCGGGTGAAACAGCTGAATGTTTATTACAAAAAAGAAATTACAAAGGTAAAAAATATTATTATAATTAAATGGGAACGTTCGTAAAAGAACTTAAGAAGACAAAAAGAAGCACAGAAAACGATGCAGGTCAATTGAACAATAATAATAACACTAAGAGAAAAAAAGTTGATTGATTTCTGTTCGTTTCGAAACAAGTCGTTCATGTGATTCTATTAAAAATCACATAAACTCATTTGAATAATCTCTGCAGTCAAATAACCGTTTCCTTTGTGTGTCCCAAATGTGAACACTGAACCATATTTTTCACATTTCTCACTGTTCCTGGCGAGATATAATATCTAACAAGTTTTGAAGTATTACACTTTTATTGTTTACACACTTATGCACTAAAACAATGCTGACGATCGAAAAATATTCGCCATCATATCGATCATTTCGTTGAATGAAACAAGATAGGAAATATTATTTCAATTGTTTTATTAAATGAAAGTTGTATTTTTGATAAAGAAACAAAAATACCTGCATTATGTAAACTTCAAGAAAAAACGCAAATGAAAAATACAGTAATGTAAAATTTTGAAACAACAATTGGCATTACAAATGAAGCTACTTAATGTAATAGGTTTATTACGATTGAATATAATTTTATATAACATAGTTTTCAATTATTTACTTAAAATCCGAAGAGCAATGAAATTAAGTTGACTGTTAACAACTGAAGAATTCAGCCGTACCAATAAACTTCAACAAATATCACATTCCAACATCAATTTCAATTACCTCTCTTAAATAACGAGTTGGATTTGCTGCTTTTCTATACTTCAACATTTTTATTTATATTTTCCTCCAACACCACTTCTCAACACACGCTTTCTTCTGATTCACTTGCGATACGTAATGCACATCCGGCCAGCTACCGTGCGCAATGCCCTCAGGGCAGCAATCAACCTCCGACGCTGGTAGCGACAAATTTATAAACGCCAGCCCGGCCCGGCACGGCCCGGCCCGGGCCTGCAAAGCGACGACGACGCCGAACAACGGCGCAAAACCCGACCTGTTAATGACTATAAAATCGACTGATGAAGACCGCCACACGTCATAATCAGCGAGATGCCGCTTCGCGCCGCGTGCAGCAATCTCAAATCTCGCGGCGGACGATCGTCGCAATTACAGACGCGCCGAAATGATATTCATAATGCGGGTTTTTTGCGCCATTCCTTCGCACCTCATTGCGGCGCCGCCGCGGGCGGCCGCGCGCGGAAGGGGAGGGGGAGCGAAGGGGAAATTGGGAGGGGAGGGAGGCGGTGGGTGGTTAAGGTTGATAGCTGGGTGGCAGATATGGTCGCTTCAGTTCAATAGCAAGATTGCTGTGTTAACGGCGCTGTGAACATAAACATCTCCTTCAACTGTCGGTGTTGGTTTAATTTAAATGAATCTGTGATTTGAAAAGGGAAATATGTCCGTGTTCCATAGTTCTGAGAAAAAGAAAAAAAAAACATTATTAACATCCACAGTTGGCATCTGGAACAATTATGTTTTACACAAAAGTTGTAGAACTAGACGTTATTGATTGAATGGGCTACACTGTAACTTCAAGTTTGCATTTCTACGATTTACAGAATTGTTTTTATACTTCGGACTTATTTTCGTTATAAACAACTATTTAAAATATCATAAATAAAAAAAACGTCTTTCAGTTTTGGACATTTGAAACAATATAAACACATAATAAGTATATAATTATATCAAGTAACATATTGTCCTCCAGAAACATGAAAAATAATCTTAAAAAATGAATAATATCAGCATCGACTCATCGTCGATTTCTACTTGAGTCTGTGGCTATGTGAACACTTTCTGGTAGAAAAAAAGATATACACGTGGGATATATTTCACTATATTTTGAAGATCGGTTATTTTCTTTCGTTTGATTGGAAGAACTGCTGAGACATTAACTTTCTTGAAAGGTAAATCTGTATGTCCCTTCCTTTTTACCAACATGAATGAGGTATGACGTATTTTTACCAACATGAATACTCATGTGCTACGAGGTAAATACAATATTCTCTATCATAAGTTAGCTGATTTCTTCGACAGAGTCACACCAGGATCACAATGAGGATTGCCAGGACGAGCAAGAGACATGGTTGTCATAATATTGTTCGACCACCAGGTTTTGAAGTCCATGTCCTGTGCCTTACTGTTGTCATGAAGGATTTAGGCGTTTCCTAGCTGATAATACTAGTTCTTCTGTGTGAGAATTAGAAACTACTTCTGGACTTTTCTCTTTTCCAGATATTAGAATGTTCAGTTGGCAATACAACACACACTTAAAGCTGGACAAGTTTCATTTTTACACTGATCTATAGCTTGTTATAAATGTTATAAATTTTGTTAATGTAGATATACAGCAAAATACATTAACAGTGCGAACTTAAAATTTCAATACCTATATTTGTCGTTAAAACCACTTATTTTCAATTGTTTGCTTCGTACATTTTTCATTAGTAATTTCTTGGTGTTTTCTCCATACTTGGTCTTCTCATTAGGTGATCTCTCCAACCTTGATTTTGCATTTTCCTCTATATTTAAATATCGTAATGCGGTCTTGACACCCTTTAATGCCTCTTGCAATGTTGGAACACCATCCACTCCTCAACGGCTCTTTTATTCCTACATACGAGATGGTTTCGGTAGCGGGATGGCGCAACCGGCTAATAAAACTGATCGTTTATCTGCGCGCAAGGCAGACAGCCAGGCTGTGGCAGTCGCGTGCTCTGAGTGGTATAAGTTCGCTGTCTTCACCTTAGGAAAACACTTCGATTATGACCTTTAGCCGACGTCTTTTTTTTTTTTTTTCAAGCTGCCTACTGTTGGAATGTGTCACTGAAGCAATGTATTATTTTCCAAGAGATAATTTATTTCCTACGTTCACTATAGCCGAGGTTCAGGTTCACTATAACTGAATCTTCTTACGCTCATTTGTAACGTAAGTGAAACGGGACCAGTGACTTATGTTCAGTATAGCCGAGATCACTATAGCTAGAGTCAACTGATATTTACTTTTATGTGTTGCTGACCATAGATACACTCTTACGTGTACCTTTGCGAAAGTATCGTTGGACGTAGACTTCCTAAAATGAAATTGTGATGAGAGAGCAGAGAACAGGATATTGGGATGAGAGAGAGAAAGTCGTAAAAGAGAATGAAGAATGAGTATAACAGGGATGACGTTGAAGGACCGAGAGGGCAGAAGAGGACCAGGAGGTATAATGGAAAGGGAGCAGCGACAGGAAAGGGAGATGTGGCACGGGATGAATAATGGAAGACATGATATGACAGACGAGTGATAGGAGTGAGCTTGAAGGAGTTAGGGGATCGCGAAAATGGAAACGTATGAGGTCGGAGCCAGGGAGATAATGTGTATTTGTAACCGTGTAGGAGAATAAATTAAATGGAGAGAGAGAGAAATATAAATTAAATCAACGCTTGAAACGAATGAAAAATGTAAGGGCGAGGTTATACAGTCCAAGGACATTAGTAAAAAATAACAATGGAAAAATGGAAGAAGGAAGGCTGAGAACTAATATTTAGGTAAAATACATTTTCGAATACATACATCTTCTACAAACTCTTATACACACGTACACATTCAAAATTCATACATGCACACATCTGCAGGGACCGTATTGCAGCACGAAACTAACTGGGATAAGGAGGACAAGTGAGGTGTAACACAAAGAATAAAGGAAATAATGAACTGACATTAATAGTAGTTAATGGGAAGAGGAGTCAAGAAGGATAGAGAATTGAAGACAGTAATCTGCTAGTGTCTGTGGAATACTGTTGAGATTGGATAACATGAGAGCGATAACACAGAGAAGGAAACATAGATTGCCGAAAAAAAGGCAACCGTGCTCTTGTTGTATAAACTGTCACCTACATCAAATGTGTGCCGACATCACATAGAATGAATGAGGTGACATCGTCGCAAATCAAACTTTTAGCACATCCCCAGAGGAAAGAGTTCTTAACGCTGTTAATCTACTCGTCCATAGGAAACGCACAAAAACATGACAGAAGATAGCGAAGGGACGGGAATGTGAGCGATGAAGGGAACGGGAATGGCAGAGAGCGAGCTGCTAGTGTCGGAAACTCTCCGGCTCAAACGTACGGCTCAAACTGTGCTCCGTGAGAGAAATGAAAGAGAGTCAACAAAGGGAGCGTAATAATATGCTGAACATGGACCTGACATTGTCGGGAACCGTGTTTATGACGGCCATGCTCCGTTCTATATAGGGCTACGGAGAACACATGGTGTGGTTGCATAGGAAGCAAGAAGGGCACAGGGAACGGACAGAACCGAGTAGTTAGGGCCGGGATTTAGGGCAAAGAAAGAAGTGTTAATTAAATTGCTAGTGTTAACAAGTGCATTCTGAAGGGCACGGTTTAGCACTACATAATTAAATAGGTTAATGAAAAGGGACAGATGCCAAAGAAATTGTCGAAGCCGCGATTACCAGCAAGAATTGAGGATCAAAACAAATGGCCAATAACTGGACCCAATTGTCAGCGTAAGGTAAGGAACGAAGTATTAATAAGTATAAATGATATTAATATAAATGAGTTTAACCGGAAGAAGGAACTTTCCATACGACAGTGATTCTAGAAACGATTACCAGAGAGGAGTTGGGAATGAGAAGCAGAAAGGATGTTGAGTTATCAGCGCCGGCAACCGTGTGGTGCGAAGCAGGACTAGCCCTGCCCTCCATGAGAGAGAGAGAGAGAGAGAGTTGTGGAGGGATCAAGCGGTGAAGGGAAGGCCCCGGGGGGGGGGGGGGGCTGAGAGGAAACGCCGGAGCAGGGGCTACCGTGCGAGGAAGGTGGAGCAGGACTGAGCGAGTCGGTTCAGGGTCGGAATGACGGCAGCCGAGTGGATGCAGCCGATCACGTTTTTTTTTTTTTTTTTTTTTTTTTTTTTTTTTTTGAGGGTATCTTAGATTTTTGTTAAATAAACATATTTGTCATTATACTGCATTTTTTAGTGATTACATATTAAACAATATTATATTTTTAATAATTACATAATTCCAACATACATATTTAAATTAATTTTGCCAAATAAAGAGAGGTGACAAACGAAAAGACTAAACTTCTTGGGAAGGGGGGTGGGCATGGCCGCATAATCTCCCCCCTCCGCATGGATCCTTCACTGAGTGTTAAGGCGGGACGGTGAAGGGCAGGGACGGGTGGGGCAAGGCGAGTCGTCGGCGTGCTTGGCGGCGGCGGCTAACAACTGACAAAAAAGGCAAGCTGGATAAGTAAAGAATGAATGTGAAGTGAAACTGCGCTTTGTAAAACTCAATAGATACATGCTCACAAACACACACATAATCGTCGAAGTACGACAATGAAGAGATACGAACCGTAAGTGCAATAAAATGATTAGTATAAGTATGTATAAAAATGGATTTTTATAAGAATGAAACTGTTTTGAGCTGACTACATCGGATTGAGTTGAACAGGAAAACACAGGCCCCGCAAAGAAATGATAACAAAAGTGGATAGCCAATGAAGGGACGACAAGGGAATGGCGCGTATCGAGCTGACAGTGCAGACTACCTTGTGCTGCAGGGGACGGTCTGGCCTCTGTGAGGCGAGTCGGGCGGGGTGGGTCGGGGCGACTCGACGCCGGGCGCGGCGGTTAACTACGGAGAAAAATCGGCAAGCATGGGACAATAAAGAATGAATGTGAAGTGAATGCGACTGCGGTTAGAATAACACAACAGATACATATGTTCACATGATAAAAGACGACGCACCATGATAAAAAGAAACGACCAATAAGTCTAATAAAATGATCAGAGAAAGAACGAAAATAAAATAGTCTGATCTGACTACATTGGAGTATGTTGAACAGGGGGTAGCAAGGCCTCGCGAAAACGTGATAACAAAAGTGACTAACCACCGCAGGGACGAGAAAGGAGTAACGATGGAAGGTATCGAGCAGCCAGTGCAGGCAACCGTGTGCTGCGAGGCCTCTGCGAGGCGAGGCGAGTGGGGCGGGGCGGGTCGTCGCCGGGCGCGGCGGCGGCGGCGGCTGACAGCGGAGGAAATTGAATCTCATCATCGCGCGACGGCGTGCGCTCGTATTGGTCGTGTTTCTTCATTGTCACGCGAGATGCGGGCTAATTAATTGTGTTAGCGCCGGAGGAGGCGGCAAGGGGAGGGCAGAGGGCGGGGAGGGAATGCCGCGGGATGAGCGGGGAGGGGAGGGGATATTGCCGACGCCGATGAGCCGTCCGTGATGATGAAAGAGGTGGCAGTGATGTGTGGGAGAGGGGTGTCGGTCGTTAATGATGAAGGTGGTTGTGATTGCTGTAATGGAGCGAAGGCGACAGGTATGATAATCATTCCAGCGGTAATGACAACGATTTCGTCAAAAATAAAACGGCCAACGACTGTGTTTCGTTTCAGATTCGGTCGTCGTCAGAACGGAAAAGGAACCGTGAAGATGATGCTTTAATTATTATTACGGGCGTGATGAAGATAGGTGTAGCGGTGACAAAAGTACTATTAATTATTGCTGTACGGTAGCTGACAGTGCTGATTAAGTGGGTGTTATTATGCCGTAACAAGAAAAAGGAAATACCGAAATTCCATGCTGATGATGAAAATATTCTTAATGACCATTGTTTGTAATTTTCGGGCGGTGGAGCACAACAGATCAAGGCAACACACCAAAAAGAATGATTAAATAGCACAGATATCAGGGAGCAAGAAGGGAGTAAAACGAACAACTTAGTACATCAACTGCACTTTGATAAAAAGGTATTGCATATTCAAATTATCACCGTTTCTTCTTCAACATTTGCATTCAAAATTTGAAGTCAAGTATTTGTCATTAACATGCGAAAGTAGAAAAAAGAATATCGAATTTCTACATTGGTAGAACTATACCACTGTAGTGTAGAAAGTATAATTATACGTTTCAAACGGTGAAGGCTTATAGATAAATTCAATTTTCAAATTGCA
The DNA here is from genome assembly GCA_038098605.1 of Gryllus longicercus. NCBI lineage: Eukaryota > Metazoa > Arthropoda > Insecta > Orthoptera > Gryllidae > Gryllus > Gryllus longicercus. The sequence continues at coordinate 3,640,111 of JAZDUA010000052.1, forward strand.
AACACCATGCGTGTTAACAACCTACTGTTCATAGGTTTGATATTGAACAAATATTTCAGACCCTTCAACATTCGTTGAAACATTTCTCGTTTATGAATGGTTCCTATTTTTGTATTAATTGAATTGTAATCCAAAATATTAAACTGCACAAAGTATTTTACAAACAGAGAAGAAGAATGCATGTGATTATAGTATCAATGAGACAAAAACGAAGATCCAAGAAGTCAATTTTATGACTAAATAATATCTACAATTTCATCCTTATTTACTCATTACCATTCCACCTTCGCTATTATTAATAGTTATATCAGATAATAAACATTTTAATAATAATAACAATATTTTATTCCCATTATAATATTTTATAATGATCAAAATTTAATACGAGTATATCGAATGCACTTTTTATAATTTGGTATTTTTCAAAACGATTACTTATAACAGACAATATCACCCAGAAATTCGTCTTTGAATTCCTGACATATTTCATTTCCACTCGCTGATCTTGCGACTGACGGACGTCCTGCTGTGAGAGCTGGTCGCCGCAAGCGACGGACGTCGGGCGACACCTCGAGGTGGGCGCCTGCATCGATTTGGAGCGCCTGCGTGTGGGGGCGGAGCGGGGCGGAGCGGGGCGGAGCGGGGCGGGCGGGGCGGGCGGGGCGGGCGGGGCGGGCGGGGCGGGCGGAGCGGGCGGAAAGGGCGGGCCGCCCAGCGCTGTTTGCAAATCGCACTCCGGGGACACCCCGCGGCCGCGCCCGGCTTTATTAAGGTCTGTCCGAAGGCAATTAGCCCGCCGCCATTAAAAGGCGAGGCGGGGAGTCCGGCCGGCCTGCGCGGGAGAAGAGGGAGAGGCGAAGGAGAGGCAGGGCGGGGGCCGCTGCATGCAGGCGGAGAGAGGCGGGGTGGGGAGAAGTAGGGAGGGGAAAAGACGGGGCCGTGGAAATGGCGGGAGTGCCGATGAAGACAGGAAGAAGGCAGAAGGTGGTGAAGAGATGCTGGGGATATGGCGAGGAGGTGGCAGGGTGGAGGCGGAGGGGAGACGTGGTGGAAGAGGGGTGGAGGAGGGGAGGAGGAGTGGCGGGGTGGAGGCGTGGTGGACGTGAGCCTGACGAGGAAGGAGAGAGGCGGAGGAGGCTGGCCGGGGGCGGGATAGTGACGGGAGGAGGCGGCGCGGGTGGCGGGGAAGAGTAGGGCCAGAGGCAGGATGGGTGCAGAATAGAGGCAGGGAGGTGGCGTACCGAGGAGGGGGAAGGCACTGGCCGCGGGCGCTTGTCCGCATTAGTTACGCAGCGCGCCACCAGGTGGCTAAAAAGTAGCTCCGTCACCGTCTTAATTAAATGCGGGGCGCTGTGCTGTGCGCTGGGTGGTTGTGGCCCTCGGGCCGTGGGGAGGCCCGAGGGGTATCAGCCGGGCGAGTAGAGGGCCGGTGGCGGGCGGGGCTGCCTCGACGATAATTCTACTGCGATAGTACGTGGGTTTTCCTCTCGCTTTGTTTCGAGCAGGACTCGTTTGAATGACAGAAGGAGTTGGAAATATTTTGAGAAACTCTACTATTATTTCAGAAAGTAAATTGCAAAGTTTTAGATGTGTATATGTTAGACTGGCAGACTTTGTTGGCTGAGAGGCAGCATTGCCGTTCTCTGCAGCGATTTTCACTGGGACGTCCTTGGGTTCGAGTCCCAGTGGTGGCGGATTTTCGGCACTAGTTACGTAGCGGAGTCGAATTCAACCACTTTCTGGAGAATAAACCTAGCCGAAGGCTTTTTCCGTGGTTTCTTTGATACACGCCTTGCGGAAGTCGGAGCAGTATTTCGGGAGCTTAGTAATAGTTCCTGCTGGGGTGGTTTCTCGCTGGATTTATGTAACCCTGCGAGCCGACATGAAGCACGGCGCGTGATCTCAAGTTCTAACTTTCAGCGTGGATCCTTGCTACTCGATATTTTAAGATAAAACAGTCAGCGTTCAAATCAATCCTTTCCCTAAGTCAACAGTTTAATTCGAAACTTTCAAAGCCAACCCTTTCATCCATATTGATTATTCTGACCGGGGAATTTCTACATAAATTCATACATTTCAGATCTTTAAATGATGTCACGCACTTTTTTAATATGAGCAATTGATGAATAATAATACTAAGAGGAGAAAATGTTTTAGTATGACGCATATTCTCACTAGTTTGTAGTTCTGAATACTCTTTCGAAAAACTTCGGAGTACTTTGATGTAATTACATGGTTACAACAAACTTCGTGACTTAACATCACCTCTCATACTCCTGTATATTTATTTCTGTCGGGAAAAAACAAAAAAGATATTAATAAATAATACAATATGTTTAGTTGTTCAGAGTACCATATCAAACACAATCCGAGAAGGAAATTCATGACACGTCATATACAATATTCCTGACATTGATTTAAAAGGTGAGTGAGTAGTGAGCTCTCAATTATTGGTTTTTAGGAATCTGATCGTAATGGGCTAAGTGATGTAAATGTTTTGGTGACCCAATTGATTATGAACAAAATTATACTTGTATTTCACAGTTATTCGGAATGATGTGAGATATGCAAATTACTTCTACAGCTGATATACGTGTACATTGGAATAGCATTACCCAAATGTATTTTTAATACGTTTGTTTATTCTCTTATGTTCTTTAGTGTAAAAAACACTTCGTACCTACAATTAAACTGTTTTCATACGTGCTAAAAGGTGGATTCCGCCTTATTAAAGGCTTAAATATTCAAGAAGTAATTTTGAATCAACAATGACGAACAACTCAAAAAAATATATTCAACGAAGCGCAAACACGTCATTAACTCACTCTTGGAAAGAAACGTAATTTCCAGCAAAACCTGAAACGTTTGCAATTATCATAAAACATTGTTAAAGCTACTTCACTAAAAATGAGACCAAGACTTTAAATAATGTTGAAATACATATTTAAACAGAATTAAAGGGGGAAAACGTATTATGTCGAAAAGTATAGGCAATTCGCGGAGTCACATTACGCCCTGCAGTAGAAACAATGACTCGGCGCAGTAAAGGAATATTTTATTAGCGAGTCACCAGCCGAGGCGGAGAATTCAGTTGCCAGCGAAGTTTCTACATTCCGCTCCGTTCGCGCCAACTTCTTCTTCCTCTTCTTCGCCTCCCTAGCCCGGCGGGGGGATGGGGGGTGCGGTGGGGGTGGGGGTGGGAATTTCAATTCCAATGACGCGCGAGTACGTGCCCGACTTCAGGTAATGGGGGTTGAAATTAAATTTTGAAATGTGAACTACTTTCTTCGCCCCTGCTCCGGCTGGAGAAACAGAGTTCGGCGCACCGCCATCTGCAGGAGAAGGCTTCTCCCATTCTCCTCTGGCCTCCTTCCTTTTGCCAGCGCCGCAAGCACAGTGTTCCAAAAGCTACGATTCGGCGCGCGACGCAAATTAATCCCAATTTTGCTAAAATTAAGTAAGGTTTCACAGAAGCGGGCCGATATAGAATGGGGAAGATTTTCCTATTAATTTTGGTCTGGTATTTTCATTTGGCCTGCAACCAGTATATGTGAGAAACCTGACAATAATCATTTTTTCAAGAGAAAAATATTTACACTTACCATTTTTGAAAGAATGGTAGAAAACAGACAATTTTATTCTTAGGTAAAATATACAAGTATGAACAAGATGAGAAGGGAGGAAAAGAGGGGGAGAAAGAAAGGATGAGGAAGAAAAGACACGCCAAGAGACAAAACCTTAAATAAGAATTGTAAGAACACAAACACGTAGTAAACATATATTAATCCATTATTGGAATCAATATTTTTTTTTTCAATATATTTCCTTAACACGTGTTTGGCCAATAATTGTGACACTAGTCCTTTCTTGAAAGACTTTTTATGGTGTATATCCGTGAAAAACGGTCATAATTCACTAACGATCTGTGGCAAATACTATAACAAAAGTCTGCTATTTTCTCATACTCAAATTACTGAATTAAAAAAATTCCATAATATCATGTAGTTGAAGTAAAAAAATACAAAGAAAGAAATGTTACTATATTAAAATACAGAACCAGAGTGACTTAGTTGCAATGTTACTCCACTCTTCTTTCTTGGTCTCTTTTATAAGTTGCAATTATTAAAACTTCAGCTGAAAGATATGCTTAAGAAAACAAATTTTTGGAATCCTGGAATCTTTTGGATTCTTTTCGACCCACTGTAAATCCAGTATCTTTCCGAAGTCGGGGATTCCACTCGTCTTTCTCGTTTCTGTTCCTTAGCCACAGCCCCACCTCACCCCACTCAATCAGTCCGAGAAACTCTTCACCGGGTGGTAACCCGCGAGTCAGTTCCTTTCTATTACAAACGGGGGGAGAGCTTAGCAATCAGGAACGGCGCCTTCCGACCGCCGCCATCGCCCGCCTCTCCTTCTTCCTCCGCTTCCTTCCCTCGGCCCGGCGTTCGCGCCGGCTGAGCACAAAAAGGACTAGCATTCCGGAGAAATACCTCCACAGATCCAATTACCACCGATTCTAATTCGCGTTCAATGCGAGTTAATTCCCGAGCGGCCTCCCGTGCTCCCCCTCGCCCCCGCCCACCGCCCCCGCCCCCGCCGGGCGGTCACGTCCCGACGTCCTCACGTCGTCGGAGCCCGCGCACTTTTAATCAGGGCGTCTCAATACGAGCGCGATATAGGCATCTCGTCCGAGCGACTGACGGGTCAATGAAGGGACCGCGAGCTCTCAATCTGGGGCTTCGCGCTCCCACAGTCGGCGCGTCTCGCTCGATCCTTCAGCGGTCCCGCTGCACCTCCCCCCCCCCCCTTTGGCGCTCCCCCGCTCCACCCCTCCCCTCTCCGCATCGCATCACTTTGCTCCGCCCCGCCACACCCAGCTCTGCTTCGCCCCACCTCGCCCTGCTTCGTCACGCTTCGCCCCGCTACACCCTTCCCCGCCCCGCTCCACTTTGCTCCACCCCAGTCCGATCCGCCCCGCCCCATTCCACTCCGCCCCTCTCCACCCACCCCCACTCCGCCCCACCGCACGGCGCTTGTCCCGCGCCGTTACTGGAGCAAACTCGTACGTCACGCGGCGACATTTCGTCGTGATTGAGTGCGCCCTGCCGATCAAAGGGCGCCAGCGACGCCCTGTCCCGCCCTGCCCCGCTCTGGATTTTCCTGTCGCGTTTTCTCATTTTCGCTCCTCTCTAACCTTCCAGGACCACGAGGTTTCGGTTTGTCTCGTTACACACTCCTCTGCCGCATCATACGATGTTCAGACTCATCCGTATTGTTCTGCTTCCTCTCACACTGCCCCGCCGCGCATCGTAGCAAATACCATACCATCGTAGCTCACATTCATCGGTCGAACCACACTGCAATTCGCTCTCACTACCCAACTTCGGCCCGCTGTGCACTGTGTCGTCCCTTACTGTTTCACACTCTTCTATCGATTGTCACACTGTCTTATATCCTCTCGTAAAATTGCCTCACTTTTCTCTTCCTATGTTTTCTCATCTAGCTGAGCATCCCCAAACTATCGTGAATTATTTTGATATATCATTTCCTTTTCTTGTCTCTCGCTTCTATCACGCCCCCCTCCGTCCCTTATTCGCTTCATTCTTCCTTTTTCCAGTTCTCAGTTTTCATCTAAATCCCTCTTCGGCCCCAGTTCATTCTTTCAAATTCAACTTGCATCTCGGTAGATCCAACTTGTTATGTGTATTTTACTATCATACTCCGGACTACCCTCTTCGCCGAAATTTTCTCATTCACACACACACACACACACACACACACACACTATCAGAATTCCCAAACCCTCCAAGGTACCTTTATCAGCTTTACACGGTTCTTCGGTCAACCTCATCGACTCTCGAACAAAACTCATTTACCCTCTGCCCACCCGCCGTCAACCCGCCTCTCGTAACATCCGTCCGCCCTACATCACATCTCTCTACCCATATCGTGTGTTGGCGTCCACTTTCCGTCGCTCTCTGCTTCGTGTGGATCTACCCGCCTCGCTTCTCTACGCTTCATCTCGCTTTACTTCACTCGATTTCACTTCCTTCATTTTAGCCTTCTTTCATTTTGATCCGCACGCTCAGCTAGTCCCGCCACTCCCTACCCCGCCACTCCCCTCCACGCCCCTCCATGCCACGCTCCGCCCTGCCCTGCCCAGCCAAGCCACTCCCCGCCCCGCCACACCCAGCCTCTCACCACCCGCCCCGCCCCGCTCCGTCACACCACCCTACGCCCCGCCACATCCTGCCACGCCCTGCCTTCTGCCGACTGCGAGCCTACGTTTCGTCGTATTCGTCGCCTCACCTCACTATATTCTGATTTACCTCTGCGAAACCCCTCCCAGCTCCATCTTACTCCTTGCTAGACCTATTCCGATAGGTCTGCATTTCCCTATTGTACCCGTTTTCCTCGTTCCTTTCCCTTTTCCGTGACCCTTCAGAGTATTCTTTTTGCCTTCTTCCCACCACTTTAACCCCCGACCTATCTGACTTTACCTTCTTCCGACCGGCCTCACTTCATCCCCATGTTGCTCGGGCAAGGCTGTTACAGTAGGCGTTTGCTTTTCGACGCATCGAGGCTATGTCTGTCTCCAGCGGTTTCCCATCCCTCTCATCCCGCTTCTCTTTACTTCACTTCATTCCACCATCCCCATCGCCGCCGCCCACCCTTCCCGACCCACCACCGCCCCCGCCGCCGCCGCCGCCGCCGTCGCCGCCGTGCCCTCCGATTGCAAACGCCGAAACGAGATTGGCTCAAGCCAGTTCACGGATTGAACTGCCGACGACTTCTCGGCCTTTGTGGATTCTGGTGAATTGACGAGATCGGTCGGCGTTGAATCGTGTTCGATTTCCAACTGAATTCGTCTCCGGTTCGTCTCCCGTTTTACAGAAAGGCTGGCGCGGCGATGGAAGTCGTGACAGAATGCCCTCGAACTGTTCCGAAACAAAGGAGATCGAGGCGCGCTTCATTACTGGCAGACTATTCATTCCAAGTTCACGAACGCGAAGTGTGATTCTCGATTGAACATTTAGAAATATCGGGTTTGAAGTCTTCAAATTCTTATGGGACAGTTGAATATTGTCAGATAGGCGGTGGAGAGTAAACTACTCAATTTCAGTTTATGAACCCCAACTGTATTTTTGTAAATATTACTTATGATTATTAATTGCGATTATTAGAAACTATTTTTAATTTTATAGCTAACTTCTACCGGTGGAAACGTCGTTGAAATTGAACTATTCACAAAGACAAAATTTAATTTGTAAATAATATTTAGAAATATTACTGGGCATTTTTCGAAAATTATTTCGAAATTTCCTCAGCAGGTACTAATTTCTGTAAAATGCTCACAAAATTCTGTACCCGGAGTTTGCAGTTTTGCCTCAGTCGTTTTCTGTATCACATTTTATGTAATATCTTTGCAAAATCACTTCAGTAATCGTTGGCACTTCATAGTTCTTAAGACAGACTCTGTCAAGGCACTTGGCCAACGTATAGATTGCACAAGAATAGTTATTACATATAATTGCGATATAGATGAAGTGAGAATGAAGTACCAATTAAATAAAGCATTTCACACTTCACTGCGCAAGGTCGGTAGCTGGACACCTTGAAAACGTGCTCTAGATTAAAGCAGGCCAGCAGTAAATATGTATGTCCTCTTACGCTGAGACCTATGCATAGTAAACGTTTCAAATACCAAAGAAATCAATTTTCATCGATATTGAATTCAACTTTAAATTGAAACGGTTATCACGCTCCAGATGAATAATACGCTTGAATAAAAATATCACTTTGTATCAGAAAACAAAACCGACGCAGTACCGCTTTGTTTTATATTTTTAATTCACAGTGTCAAATCAGATTTTTTGGAGTCAATTGATTTACTCCGCTTCTAATTTCCCCCCTACAAACCCGTAATCAATTGGCCGTTGATCAACAGCTGGGAACGAATAGATTGTTATATAAAATTAAGCCGAATTCCGATCGTCGCTTTTTCCAGGCCGGGCGTGAACGCCAGCGGAGAGATGCGGTCCAATTGGCAGCCGACAGTTGACTAACGGCGGACCGCTTTCAAAAGCCGGGCCGGGGAGCGTTCCGCCGGCCCATTGAAAGCCACAATAAGTTACGTGACACTTAGCACTCCGGCCTTGGGTGCTGACAGGCCGGCGTTGGGCGCCCGTCAGGGTCCGAGTGGATGTGGGCAAGTCTATTTAACGAATGCTACACTTTTGTCAGGTGTGATGGATAAAGTTCCGAGGAGAAGAGGAAATCATGCTGATCTGGCAGAATTGTTAAAAATTAGTTTTGGTTCAAATGAGTGTTAAATATCATTTGTGTTTGTAAATACAGTTTTTGAAAGTCTGTGCCGTGCCTTTGATAGGAATGTCTTCGTCACATAGCAAGTTTAACTGAGACTATTTGAAAGGAAAGCTACAACTCTATTTTCGTCCCGACCGGGAATCGCACCATGGGAAGCTAGTACGCTGTGCCTAAGCCACTTTTTCACTTTTCACTCTCACACCCTTTTCAAGATGCCTAATAACTATGGCTTTTGCAACTTCACATCTTAGATAACTACAGTTTCCCCTATCACATTTATGTATTGTATCAAACAAGTAGTGGTTCAAAAAAAAAGATATATTGGTCACGTCTTCATATTTTCTGATATACGTGAGACTATAAATTTTCCACTTTCAAGCTCACTACAAAAAATGTATTATTATGAAAATGGACATAATCACGTCTATCTGCCAGAACTTCACTCTACTTACATTTCTTTCATGTAATAAACACTTATGGATACACTGCCAGTACACCAAAGAATTTAATGTGATTACTTGTAAATAAATGTAAAGTAATGCTTACATTTCTCTTACATTTATTATCCAGAATACATTTTCAGTCGACTCAACATCCAAACGTCTGGTGCAATCAACGTGTACACCTTTGGAATTGATAAAAACATTAATTCATTGGACAGAAGCTAAATACGTGCACTTAACTGACGTAGAAATAGTTCAATGTGCATGTTATCCATCAGAATATAATGCACACAATGCCCGATTACGTATAACGGAACAACACATTCCAAGCGCTTGTTTTGAAGGAAGTGCGAGAGTGAGAAACAGAGATACACAGTGGGTCGAGATCATTACTTGGGTATTGTTTACTTATTAGTATGAGTTTGATAACCAATCGAATATTCTAATAAGATCTTACAAATATTCCATAATTTTTATTTGAATATGATTACATTTCATTATCTTAGAGGTGACAGATTAATGATGAAAGTTGTTAATAGGTGACCATGGCTTATGAGAACAGTTATGATCTAATAAATCTTATTACAAAACTTACATCAATTTCGAAGTTTAATCCTATATAATAAAAGTGGATAATATATATTTAATAAAATAGTAATATTTTACATTACCAAACAAATAGTGGATGTTTCCGTGACAAGGCGGGAGAGTTACGGATGAGACTGATAGTTCGAGTCTAGGAATCCCGTTGTGTCACTTCTGACGCGTGATGTATAATATTTCATTCGAGACCTCAATTTTATGAACATTTGTCTTTGTGATACACAAATTTAATTTACTATTACGGGAATATACTACGTGTGATTTCGTTCTTAGGTTCATAAGTACTTTCTTTTCTAATTGTTATACTTTCAGTACTACTATGGAAAGTACTTTGGGTTCGTTCTGACTAGTGTTGGAAAAAGTTGAATTTCCGTGTTCGAATGTGTAACTATGCGTCACATTCCAGATGATCTTAAATAAAGAGATGTTTTCGGTGTTGTCTATATATCAAAATATTAATACTTAAGATCTATTCGATCGCATGGCGATCATCATCAGACCTTACTTTGCTGCTTCGTTTTCTAAATTTCGTTTTCCACCCAGAAACTGCAAGCTATGATGATGAATGCTACGCGATCGAAAAGATATTAAATATTAAAAACAGCGATACCTAGACATCACAGTTTTAGACTTTATTACAACGTATCGATCTCAACTGCAATATGTTTGCGTTTTCGAAATTGAAACTATTTTTAACGGATGCGGTGTGATGCCTTGTTTTACGCCACCACCACTGCCGCTGCCACCGCTTTTACGGCCGCCTCCGCCTACACCACCATACCGCCTTCGTCGCCCCCTCTGCCGACACCTCCGGTGCCTCCGCCTCCGCCGCCTCCTTCACCTCCGTCTTGGCCTCCGCATCCGCCAACGCCACTGCCTCAGCCTCTCCCGCCGCCTCCGTCACCACCCCCGTCGCTTCTTCCACTTGCGCCGCCGCCTCCAGCACTTTCGCCATCACCATCTCTAATTCCTCCGCCTCCACCGCCTCTGCCTCCGCTAACGCCACAACCTCTGCCTCTGCCTCCACACCCCCCCCCCACAGAGCTCCGCCACCCCTCCGCCTCCGCCTCCGCTACCTCCTCCTCCGCCCGCCTCCGTCACCACCTGTCACCGCCTCCACATCCGCCGCCGCCTCCAGCACCTCCGCCATCGCCATCTCTGACGCATCCTCCGCCGTCGCCGTCTTCGCTGCCTCCGCCAATGCCACCGCCTCTGCCTCTGCCGCCGCCTCCGTCACCAGCTCCGTCGCCGCCTCCAGCACCTCCGCCATCTCCACCTCTGGCGCCTCCGCTGCCTTCTCCGCCGCCGTCAGGCGTAAACGACCCCGCGCGTTACGCAAGTGCCTTTGTGCGGCGCCCATTGTGCAGGCGTCAGGCGGAGGCGGCGCCGCGACGCGCGCCTTCCACACACGGCCAGCGACTTAATTGAATACATTGGACGACAATCAAGGCGCGCCGGGTAATTTATATGGAGAGAGCCCGGCGACGGGCTGCGCTTGGGCTTCAGGAGCGAAAGGCTTTGAATCATTCCGAATTTGCATTTCAATATTGGACCCAGTACGTCCAGGGCGATTGGACTTCAGGTAAGGGATACGTCAAATTATGCCGATGAGAGGGAGTTGCAACTTCCAGAGGATGGATCGTGTAATTAAATCAACATTCCATTCCTTGCTAATTTCATTAAAAAGTCTGATGGGAGGAGCACGCGTTTAGTTTTTAATCAAACATCGCATCGATACGTAAATATTTTCGATACCGCGTACTACAGTGTACTATTTCCCAATTATTTTTTAGGTATATTTCCTGAAATCAACAATTACGTTGTGTCATTACTATTTCACAACTGTGGATCTTCATAACAGAGTTGTTTCTGGTTTAGCTACTCATTGATTGATTGATTGTTTTGCTGATTCCGGGCACGTCAACTATTGCTCGGGAGGTGGTGGTGATCTTTCCCTCGCTGTATGGCGAGATTCGGAGTCGTTTTTTTGTCGGATAGCGGGATTTTCCCCAACCAGATATCTCCCACCAGCGGGGCACCGCTCAAGCTGGGACAAGCTCTAAGCTCCTGACCGGTCTCCCGGCATGTGTGCTAGGGTAGAGCGTGTTAATGTGTGTGTAAGGGGTGAACATAAGACAAGAAATAAGAAGGAAAGATCGCGCGCGGTCCGTAGCCCATTTGGTAGGGTACTGCTCCGGTAGTCGCCTGGTGTTGATCGGAGAAACTGCGGAAAACTACCGATCAGAACCGCCGGCCGTTGGAATTCTCCTCCAGACAGCAATTGAATTCGACCTAGCTGTCAAGCTAGTATCGAAAATTCTGTCCCCGTCGGGACTCGAACCGGTCAGAGGGACTGCAGTGCCATCTCTCTTGTAAGGGCTCTCTTGTACTCTTGGCTAGGGTATCAGGCAAACATGTAAAGGAAATATCTTGAGAATAATATCAGTTGTGCGGCAATCGAATAGCTCAACTTCAATAGCTAACTTTTTTTTTCTATAGCCATTATCGTCAACATTATCATTATTATTACCATTAGCATTATCACTAACTATATTATTATTACAAATATTATTATTATTATTATTATTATCGTTATCATTGTCATTATAATAATTAATATTATTTTTCGTTTCAGCAGTGAACAAAATTTATTTTAAGAAGTTGCATACTATTTTTCCTCTCTTGCCCCATATTTCGAAATTGTTTTATTGTTTCTGCATTTCTTCTGTCGAACGGAACCATTAACAATACTCATATGAACACAGGCTGCTTAGTTTCTCTAAGTTTCGTGTATACTCGAAATTAGTAATTCACAGAAATAAAAATTAATGAACATATAAATAAAAAATAAATATCAGAAAAACGTCGATTACTTCAGATAGCACATTATAATATCAACTCCTCTTGTATTATAAAAAGGTATGCATGGTTTCTTCTATAACTTCCAATAATTATTTCATGCTCTTTTTTTTAATTTCTTCGAAAACTTCGTGCATTAATATTGCACTCCAATCGATAAAGCGTCCCCGAGGCGTGCCTATTACTATGTGTTTGTTTCCGCGCAATGGCGGTGCAGGAGACGGCGGAAAACGTCGGAAGCTCCCCTCCAGGCCCAAGTATCGACGGCCCGAGGCACGACTTTGCGATCGCTGCGTAGCGCTCCGGTGGCGGCGGCGCTGGGGGCGGCGCTGGGTGAGGGGCGGCGAAGGCGGGCGGGGCGCGTCGGCGCCATGGGCGATCTCGCACTGCGCATGCGCGCGTCCGCGCCGGAAGGACGCGCGCCCGTCGCGAACCGCCGAAGCCCCCGCGCCGCCTTCAACCTTCAACTTAAATCCAGTACTCTCCAACTTAAGTGCTCCTAACGAACACGGAGTTTGATAGATCTGTTATATAAAGTCGGCGTCGATTACATGATTATTTCATGTTTCCCGGCGCGTCAACGGTTACGGTCATTATTCCCGTAAGTGTAGTGCAAGTTGTATCTGGACGGTGGCGATACAATCTGAGATCCGATGCCGACCTTCACGGCGGCTAGCAGGGTATTTCCCACTCAACGAATCTCCGATAGCGGCCCAGCCGGTGGAAGCTCTAAGCTCGTACCACGCTGGTCTTCCGACATGCGCGCTAGTGTAGTGCAAGTAAATAAAAGTGTATGCAAGGGGAGACGAGTGGATAAGGATGATGAAGGGAAGATCGTGCACGGTACATAGCCCATTTGTTGGGGTACTGCTCCGGCATTTCCTTGATGTTCATCGGAGAAATCATGGAAAACTACCAATTAGAGCAGCCGACCTCTATAATTGTCCTCTTGATAGCGACTGAATTCGATCTAGCTAGTATGGAAAATCTGCTACAGGCTTCGTTCGGAACTCGAACCCTAGGACTTCCCGGTCAAAAACAATACATTGGCCATTGTTCTTGCCCTGAGCCGTCTGAGTCGGTAGTTGGCTTCCGAGACGCTGGGATTCGGAGAAGTGTCCGATTACACGGAGCTCAAGGCAGTGATGGCGCTGAAGAGCAGATTCGATTCCAAATCATAGGGTGTTTTTCTCCATACGGTTGCGGTACATAGTGTTTTTATACATACACGTATCATATTGTAACCAGCGTTCTTTTCAGAATCATGTCGTTTAGATTTCGATTTTGATTTATTCAGTCAAAAAACAGTAAAAACTGTATATGACGTAGGGAAGAGAAGATTATCTTATATCTTTTATTTCAAGATTATCGTTTACTCTTCCTTATTATACTGACCACTGTCTATCCCTTGAATCATTTTAATTTTCAGTGATATGCAATCAGCGTACATGTACGTTCTGAGAAGAAAACCAATCGTCGTTAGGGTTGCGAAGTCTCATTCCGCATAGTGTTTTTATACATACACGTATCATATTGTAACCAGCGTTCTTTTCAGAATCATGTCGTTTAGATTTCGATTTTGATTTATTCAGTCAAAAAACAGTAAAAACTGTATATGACGTAGGGAAGAGAAGATTATCTTATATCTTTTATTTCAAGATTATCGTTTACTCTTCCTTATTATACTGACCACTGTCTATCCCTTGAATCATTTTAATTTTCAGTGATATGCAATCAGCGTACATGTACGTTCTGAGAAGAAAACCAATCGTCGTTAGGGTTGCGAAGTCTCATTCCGCATTGACTACGGTAGTTTCCACCTACAGATTGTAATGAGGAATGCAAAAATATTGCTTTGACGGCGCCGCCGTCGTATTGTCATCGGTAATTATTGCATTTGTTGCCCAGACTGACTATTTTTTGTCGTTGCAGACTAGCGTCAAACAGCCTCGAAGATCGTATTAAATTATTTAATCATCTTTATCTTATCACATTTAAATTCATTTATTTTCATTCCATTTTGTTCATTCAATAAACTTTCATCCATACATGAGTATGTATGTATGTATTTATTATTATTATTATTATTATTATTATTATTATTATTATTATTATCATTATCATTATTATTATTAGTTTTAGGGAAATATTTGAGGAAAGTAAAATTAATATTTGTATTTTAGTTGACACCTCACATTCACATATGGATAGTCAATCTTCAAGACAAGCAACTAGTAACATCTTTCATTCCTAATTAAGCAAATGGAACTCAAATAGGCTACTATTATTCACCTCGACCTGAAATACTACTTATGTGTGTCATCAATGCAGTTCTAATACATACATACCATAATCAACGCTAAATAATTATTCTTCCAAACATAATTTCATAAATATACGTCATTTTCCACTCATCACATTTCCGCTTGACAACTAACGGTAAAAAAGAATCCCCTTTACTCGCTTTCGCCAAAATTTTGCAATTTGTTTCAAATATATTGCACCACGCGATACAATGAAATTCCATATCCATCACAAATTTGATCGAATAATGATTTGAACTCTGAGAAATATTTTCCTTTCCCAGTCGTTAGTAGTTATTAATTTACATCATATGCATTCCATCGCTTCTTCTGCCACTTAGCCTCTGAATAGCAATCGCCACCGTAATCAGATTCACGCCTGCATCGTTTTTATGACACCAACGTTTGCCGCCGCACAGTTCCTTCAACTAACCAAATGCCCGCTACCCCAGCCACCCTCCCCGCAACCAACTTCATCTTCCCGGACGCCGCAGGCACCGCACACAGTGAAGCGTCGTTAGCCCCATCAGCCACGGCCATCGCCATCTCTACCACCACCGCTGTTCCCGTTCCTGTTACTACCAACGGTGGCCTCTGCCACGCTCGTCTCCCCTGCCCCAACGTCACCGCCGCTCTTCCGCCCCGCAGATCGCCCAGCCCTCGCTTCGGAAACCGTCTCCGCCACGCCACGGTTCCACATCCCCGCCGCCTCTACCACCGTCCTCACCACCGCCGCCGACGCCACCGTCATCACCTATGTACTCCACCGTCGCCACCACCAACCGCCACCATCGCTTCCGCCGCCAGCATTATCGCCGCCGCCGCTACCGCCGCAGCACCTCGCCTCGCCTCGCCTTCATTAGCTGTCGCTTGATTAAGTCGTCAGTCGGCCCAACGAGACAAGTGTTAACAAGGCTACAGCGAGTGGCGGCGGCGGCGGCGGCGGCGGCAGCGACGGGGGCCGCTACGGCGGCGGCGTCAGCAGCTGGTCGCACCTGGAATGCGCCTGCCCGCACCTCCATCGCGGCGTTCGCTCATTTATCTTCACACTTCAGCCGGCCCCGGCCCCGGCCCCGGCCCCGGGCCCGAGCCGCGCCGGTCACTTCTTCCTCCGCCCGGGCCCGTCCCCGCGCCGCCACCTCACCTTGTTGGACTTGTTTTAAATCTTCCATTTCTCATCCCGCGCCCGCGGCCCGCCCCGCCCCGCCATGCCCCGCCACGCCACGCCGACCAGCCCGGCGCGGCGCGGCGAAGAGCGGAGCGGCGCGATGACGCTCTAGCGAACCTCCGCGGCCTCCGCGCATGCACACGCAGTCTGCCCAGCTCGTAAAGGAATCAACTAGCGGACGCACTCGTTTTTTTTATTATATACGTTTTTATTATTTCATTGCCCAGCGGCTGATATCTCCCTCTGATCTCAATCGGTTAATTAACTGGGATTAGTACTGCTATGTGTGAGGATCGATCACATGTTGTATGGGATTGGATTGGAATTTTTTATTACGTTTTTATTATTTATTTATTAAATGAATGACATCCCCCACTGCTCTCGATCGGGTTAGTAGCTGGGGATCGATCGCATGTATGGGATTGGACTGAGAGACCGGTGTGGTTGATATCGGAGTGGACAAAATAACAGGACGAGGACGCAGACACAGTATAACCAGCCCACAAAAGAATCAACAAGCGGATATTGTGGTTTTTCATTATTTAAGTTTTATTATTTCTTTACCCAATGGCTTACATATCCCCTGTTCTCAATCGCTTTATTAACTCGGATTAGTACAGCTATGAGTTAGAATCGATCGCATGTTGAATGGGATTGGCTTGAGACATCGGTGTGGACGATAGTGGGGTGAACGAGGTAACCGCCAAAGTCGGAGTCTCCTTGCCCACAAAATAATCATCTGGCAGACCTTCTTATTTTTTATGTAAGTTTTTATTATTTTTTCACCCAATGGCTGGCATTTCCCCCTGTTCTCAATCGGGTTATTAACTGGGATTCGTACTGCTATATACGAGGATTGATTACATGTTGAATGGGATTGGATTGAGAGACCAGTGTGGATGATGGAGTTGATAAGTTACCCTCCGCAAACACGGTACGCCCTGCCCCCCAAAAATCGGGACGCGCTCATTTTTTATTAGTTAGGTTTTTATTATTTCACCTAAATAATGGGCATCCAAATAAAAGGACACTGGCTTCTATCGCCCCCTGTTCTCAATCGCGTTATTAACTGGGATTAGTACTGCTATGTGCTAGGATCGATCGCATTTTGTATGGGATTGGATTAAGAGAGCGGAGTGTGGATGATATCGGAGTGGACAAGGTAACCTCCTCCAACGCAGACGCAGTCTGCCACAAAGAATCAACTGAGAGTCATCCTCCTTACCTTATTTTATTAGCATTTATTATTTTCTTCCCCGTGCCTACCACCTCTCCTGTACGTCATCACATTATACTATATTTAGAACTGATAGGTGCGATAATCGATAACACGTTCATCTGGATCTGATTTCACGGGCGGTGTAGACAATGTTGGAGTGGATGTGGCGCAGACCTGGTTTATCGGCGTGGTCGCCCAAGCCACAAAAGAATCAACTATGTGATACCATTCGTATTTTTTTATTTTTTTAAATATTGTTTATTTTTCACTTAATGGTTGACACCGTTCCTCAGATTAAGTGTTATATGTGTCACGAAGAGTCGAGAACAGGCTCAATGAAATCGGATCGAGCGAGCGGGATGCAGAACATCCGAGTAGGCACAGTGACCGACGCCAACCCTGTCGGCCGTAGCGGACACCCAACACAGAAAAGATTCAGTCTTCTTTAGAAATTCTTTATATTTGAAGATATTTTCATATTTCTACCCAACGGCTGACATATCTCCTGATATTCAATCGTATTTTAAGTGGCGGTAGCGCCACGAAGTTCCGGTATCGATCCCAAACTGATCGAAATCGAGATGGACCATGGACACAACGACGCCGGACTGAACAATGCAATCTCCAGGAACAGAGATACAGCTCCACACTGCAGACACGGCGCCCAACCTACGATAAATCAATTGCAACCCCAGACGCTTGCCGTCTTTTTTTACTTTCTCGTATACCTACGTATATACCGAGTAACGTACGAGTACGCCATATAAGAGAAAGTTACGTAATGTTGCGGAGAATTGATGTTTTGAACACATTTTGGGGTCTTCTGGAACTAAAAAAGCGTTTATTTTCAAAACGCACGTTTGTTTGTACGTTTATTTGCCTATATTTCCGTCCGTCCGTCTGTGAACAACACTAGCGCCTAAACCAGCCATAGAATGTTTTTACAAACTAGTAAATATTCTCCGATAAAACTGGCCAGACTCGAAACTATGCGAATTTGAAACAAATTCTTCAAATTTTGGGGGTAATTCACAAAAAGTCCGTGAATATTTTAGATTTTTTCTCAATATGTTTCTCTGTATAAACGCCATTTCCTCTCTTGGTAACATGATAATTAGGATTTTTTTTTCATTTAGGGAAGAGGCTTCCTAGCTCTCTGGCACCCTAATAAATGTCAATATAAAATCAATTGTGTTTATTATTTGTATCATTGAATTAATATTTCATTCTCATTATATTATATTTTATTTATTTAGTAGTAAAATGCGTCCTTTGTAATATATAAATACAAATGTTTATTGGGAAGGGGGAACAGAAATGTATTTACCGCCTTTTTTGTTTCAGGCTGCTCACGTTTATTCCGGAGACACTTTTGTCGTTACACATCTACAAGCTTCTTCTGTGTCTTACTGAAGCAATTACTCTTAACCGGCCCTTAGTAGCTTCCTGAACTAACTATATTGTAGAATTTGCTGCGGCGTAAGTAAAACAATAAATCAATTGGATATAGAAGAAGTATTTAGCCACGTAATCGCTTCCGAGAATATTTATGACATGAAAGTAATCCGTTTTTGCAACATATTCAGAACCATTCACTTCTCACGTGGGAATTATTGAAGCAAGTTCGTATTATTGACTACCTTCCGGTATCTGAATTGAGTATTCTGAACCGAGTACATTTGGCTGAGTCGTAAGTAAAAACATCAATAAGTTATATGTGAGAGATGAAGTATCTGGCTGTACCCTAGAGACTGTCTGAAAAATTAGCGCAACAAGTTCTTAACATTATCTAAAGTATACAAGATGTGTTTTCCTAGGCTTAATGCAAGTTCGACCATCCCAAATTATTGAAGGAAATAATTTGGCATGAACGCGCTGAGGTTCCTGATGGGTGACTGAATTATCTAATAAGTTGAGGCATAGCCGAAAAAATTAAATAATTTCCAAGAGATGCTCTCGTTGTATAGACAACACAGATAGTTTCTCAAAAATTGCATTAAAAAGTTTCTTGCGCTGCTCGAAATACTTTACAATGAGACACAGTTATATTCCTCCATATTCATGTATTCGGACCATAGGCAGTTAGTTAAAAATGCTCCAAACAGATACTCAGTTTGCTGTAACCTCCATCATCACACAATTGCACATTTGATTCACTATTTAATCAAGAATGGTTCTTCTTAACATTTCCTGCTTCCATCAAACGTGTTCATTCGAACTATGCCAACGTTGTTGGGAGTTTTAGATTTTTTCTCAGAGTACGCTCAGACGCATTTAGAAAACGAACACATTTCTTATAAGTTATAGAAGAGAATTGAAGATATAGAAAAGAGATATTGTTCAACGAGCACTGACAGTGAATGTAGTGATCTCCAAATAGAGTTTATTCAGCAACAAAAATTAATAATTTATGAGAGCACAAATGTTTTGTTCTAGAATCGCGTCAAAAATAATTTTAGATCCCGCTAAAAGTTGATTTAACGATGTCTGAAGGGAAGGACGCGTTTGCAAACGAAACACTTCTCTCGGGATTTATTATCTACTAGTGGCCTGCAGTGAAAAGTGTTGCAAAACAGAACCATACAAAATGAGTTTTCAAAAAGTAGCGCGCACACTGCTTAATAACAACAAACATAATCGTATAACACTGCATTAATTTGAATATTTTAATGAAAAGTCTTCAAGAACACTGTAATATCAATAGTAGAATATATGTATATGGCACAACAGTTCTTTCTATACAAAAATAAAGATTGCTGTTCAGTGGCGGAACACGTGAATAACGAATATGTTTTAACTGCGGACAGTCTCTTCTGTGAAGCCTTGTTGCCGCCTGACGCCAGCTGCGCATAGGCAGTGACGAACTGAGGACAAAAATTCAGTCGGTACACTTAGTATGAGACTCGGCGAAATGAAACATTCAAATATTTGCACTTTTCAGTTAAAACCAAAAATGTTCATTTTTTGTGGTTTTTTTCTGGGTTTCTGGGTATCTAACACAACTATAGACACCTCTCACAAGTCCGGAGGCTACTTAGTTGGCTTTCAATTCCTGCGCGCATTGGAAAATAGGTAGCTCCGCATGATATTTCTTGCAGCTATAATTTTATAATATTGGACGAAAACTGCCCTTCAATAACATGGTCCGTTTCTGAGTTAATGGGTATAGCCTGTAGTTCATGCTACATCTGTATATCTAATGAAGAAAGCTATATAATGAAAAAAGAAAAATGTATTGCAAAATTAAAATTAAAGTTTACAACTTAACTGCCGCATTTGGAGTGCAAGTTTAAAAAAAATTTCTGTTTGCTCATATAACGACTACAGTAATTTTTAACATTGGGTTCACTGTAAGGGGAATACACAAGGACAAGATGAACAAACACAAACATTCATAGCCAGGGCGGGATTCCAATCCTTAACTCTTCGAGCCGAGGCAGCCATGGCCCTTCAACCTTAGCGACCTCGGCTATCCAGTACAGCGATGTCCAATTGTGTATTAATTGAATCCGTAACAATACATTGAGAATAAGTAATGCAAACGGACGCTCACCTTTATTCCGTGAGTGACTGCAGTCGGGCACCGCGACGCCTGGCTGGCAGTGCGGCCGCGGAAGATGGCAGGTGGGGGGGGGGGGATTGGCAGAAGGGCCGATTGGATTGGGAGAGGAGGCGTAATCGCAGCGAGAGGCGGCGTTGTAATTTCGATTCCGTTCGATCGATCGATCGCTCTCCGCAGCGAGACCGCCAGCCCGCATGCTCATTAACTCTGCCTGACGGGCACCGGAGGCACAAGGCATGAGGCAGAACGTCCGTCCGGCGCGTGCGCGTTGGGGGTGGGGCGGTGAATTGTACCGACGCGTATACCTCCCAGGATGTGCCGGGAGGAGACAACGAAATTCGGAAACAAAAAAGCTCTTAAGGCAATTTTAAGCATATTTTGACTAACAAACTCCTTCGATATTTCTAATGGATGAGCCGCAATAAGCACTCAAAAGTTTGTTTGAAAAAATACTTTCAATGCAAACATTTGCATTCCTGAAACATATAAACACTCCAGCAAATTGTTTAATAATTAGAAGAGAATTGAAAATATTTGTTCACAAACAAAAATTAACATATAAAAATCAAGTGAATTGTATAAATTGTGTGCTCTTTAATTTCTGTGTGTTAAATTTTCTTTGAGTACAATTATATTGAATTGAATCGAATCGAGTTGAATTGAGTTGAGTTGAGTTGAATGGAATGGAATGGAGTTGAATTGAATTGATGCCTTATTTCACGTGGCGAGACTCGGGCCATCAGGTCCACTCTTCCATCTGACTGAAATTTATCTACTCTCCTTTCACCCACTAGCGGAAAAAGAAGGTATCACTCTGGCGACAAAACAGGCGATTTGAATTTAGCTCAGAGGCTTCGTTAATTTTGAGGATCTTTTACATGCAGTAAAACGTGGACAGCTTGTTTTACTTCCTCTCCGAACAAAGGCTGCACGAAAGCATTTTTTCAGTGATTCGATCATTCGATTCAGTCATTCGATCAGTTTTGAACCCGTGAAATTGGTATAACAGTCCCATACGCTAACCGTTACACTATCGCCGCTACTGTCCCAAACATATTCATTACTGTTTTTGAAAATAATAAAGAATTTGCATGATTCGCCCTTACAAATCCACGCTTACGATCAGTTTTGAATCTGTGAACTTGGTATAACAGTCCGATACGCTAACCGTTACACTATCGCCGCCACTGTCCCAAACATATTCTTTTCTGTTTTTGGAAATAATAAACAATTTGCATGTTTCTGTAGCGTTTATAGGTTTCTGAAATGCAAACTTTTGCATAGAAAGTTGGTTTTTCAAACCAACGTGTGAGTACTCATTGCACTCAACCATTCGACGTATCGAAGGAGCTTATTAGAAAACAATATGCTTTAAATTTTCTTAAGAGGTTATTTTCGAAGGTTCGTTGTTTTTCTTTGGACACTGTATATTAGAAAAGAGATATGCTCTTTGGAACGAAAATGTTCGAAAATTCTGATCACGATCTGCCAAGGCAGCCTATAAGACTGTTAGAGAAAATGTGCGTTCGTTCTTGTAACAAGAACGCTGAACTGCTGAACACACTTAATTCATCATAATGATGACCGCCAGTCTGACACAATTTTAAGAGTATTTTGAGTCGACAAAATTTGGTCAAAAATCTGTCACTGGGGAATAACGTTTCGAATTAATTAGGGTCTTTCTAAGAATAGTTTTTCGAAATAGATTCTGTTGATAAAAGAATTTTGTAATTTATTAAAAACTATAAGAGGCTCGTAAATTTGCATTTTTTCTCTTGAAATATTGAAAATGGTGACAAAAATTTTATTTCTGAGATTGAAATTTTTTCATATTGTAAAGTGTGTCGCGATAACGTAGATACATTTTGTCGTTCTGCCAAGGGATAGTACAAGAGAATGATTAGATCGAAATATTAGCGGCAAATTCAAAACTTTAGAAAATCAACTTAAACGTTCGAAACATTTGTCAACGGCCCAACAGAAATTTCGGATACTAGGTTTCCCCTTTTGGACTATGTATTTTGGTAAATGAAATTTTTTCAGCAGATACAGCGAGCCGATAAGGACAAACAGTTGTCAATACAGTAGATGTGAAAATTTAGACACAGATTATTTTGTGAAACTGAATTAAAATTAAATTTGTTGTGTGAGGCAAATTAAGCATCAAGTGAAGTGTGAGATTTTATATTTTTATTAAACATTACGGAAAATTAAAAATGAATGATAAATGATGAAAATTAAAAATGAATACTGTCCAATGAAATTTTCTTGAAAAATTTGATTGGACAGTAAATAATA
This sequence comes from Gryllus longicercus, assembly GCA_038098605.1. NCBI lineage: Eukaryota > Metazoa > Arthropoda > Insecta > Orthoptera > Gryllidae > Gryllus > Gryllus longicercus. The sequence continues at coordinate 3,662,894 of JAZDUA010000052.1, forward strand.
AATGAATGAAAATAATAATTCCCTTGAGTACTTTTTCTTTTCTTAATTTACAGTACAGAACCCGTCAAAAGTACATGAAACACTCAAGGAATTAGAACTCTAAATCCAGCTCAATATACATAAAAGGATAGGAAGAACGAACTTGTTTCTGTCTTGTATGGTTGTAATTTCATTTCATTTAGAAAGTAGTTGAGTTCTGTGAATCGCTTGAACAGAGTTGCAAAATGAAATAATAAATAACAATGCAAAATGATTGATTCAAAGAGTTGTTGATAATATGCTGTATCATTTTTATCAAATTGATCTTGGAAACTGCAAAATGATTACATTACACTCAAGAAGTCATTTGAACCATGCGTTTCTGCCTCTCGGACATGCATGTTCGGCCCTTGAATTTAAAACTGCATTCACTGCACAACCACCAGTAGTTGTCAAGTAATTTAGAAATAAACGTATAGACGTATCATTCGAGCAAAAAAGGAACGAAAATGAAAGCCCAGCAGCCATGATCAACGGAAGCAGAAAGAAGCAAAACAGGATAAATGAAAGAGTTTTTACGAAGAATCATTACATGTAGTTGTAAAGGGTGATGACTATAATTTTCCTTCGCAGCAGCTGCAACAGAGTTTTCGATTTACGTGCAGTACGAACAGCACGAATGAAATTTTATACATCGATATAACGTTTATTTAATTAGGAATCCCCGTGTGATCAGATTAGAGTAATAACATCGGTCTGTTCTCCGAGGTGAGGGACCTGGTAAATCTTTGTCCTTTTTTATCTAAATAATTACCTCAATTAAACCAAATCCCTAATATAGTCCACAAATTATGGTAACTTGTTATGTGAAAAATTATTTTGCAGTGCATGTTTCGGCGATTAGGTGATCATTATGACTAGATCGCAGCCGTTGGCAAATAATCCTATTACGATTCGATTTCAATCTGCTCGTATTTCTGTTAGGGATGTAATTACATGGAGCCGGGTAATCACAGTCCGGACTGTAAATGAAATCCACGGGAACGTAAACAAGTGTTTGCGTGGCTACACAGAGGTCGCTGTAAATTCCAATGCTGTTAAAACCCGATAGAGCCCAGTTATGCACTAAGCAGGTCAGGCAGATTTCGCGTCGAATATCTGCACTATCACTGTGATCTAGGGCCAAACGCGTTGCAAATGCCAGGGTATATTTACAATAGCAAATGTATTCATTTCGTCCGCAAAAGAATGGAGCATCCAGAGTAAATGTGGTTGACCTTTGAAGCCACAATAAGTATTGATATAAGAACACATGAATTAGAATAACAAAAATAGAAGCGATTTTATTGTAAGTACAACGAGCTTATAGCCATCAGGTGTGACTCATGGGCAGCGTGATAGGTTTCTGTTAGCGGTCGCGCGTTCGATTATCTGTTTCTTTAGTTGGTTGACGAAAACAAAGCAGAGGCAAGCAAAGTAAGCTAGATATGCTAATGGACGTACGTCATGATCTCCACATGTCTACCGTACCCTCAGGCGTGGCTAAGAAATAAAAATAAAGCCCAGTTTTGAGATCATTGCTAGCTGGCAGAAAGTAGGATTAATCCGACAATAGGACAATTACATAACGACAATATAGTAATATATATATATATATATATATATATATATATATATATATATATATGAGATAATGGTCATCATGCTATGTTTAAGCACGGAAATGCAGTAAATATACAAGTTTGATAAAAATGTTCATGTTAAAGAAAGGTGATTTTTATAATATTACGCAAAACTCGAACATAAATATCAGGATTTCAAAAAAATATACTGCTAACGAAGAAAATGAAAACTTATTTATTATTAGTTGCATTATTAAATTATAACTCAAAACTAGATTACCGTCAATTATTACTAGTGATACAATAAATATATTGCACAAAAAGATAGGCGCGATTAAAGTGACTGTTGGTAGTCAAAACTGAACGTAATTAAACTTGGAGAACTGTTTTTCATCGTTATACTACGTAAATACCATCACAGATGCAAATTTTGTTTGTAACAGTACATGTTAAGCGCACCTCACTAACGAGAGAATTATGTTCCTTACTGTTTTATATGAATTCCCGAGTCATTACAAATACATCGTAAATCATTTGATAATGACAAAATGATTTTTTTCCACAGAATGTAAAAATTTTAAATTAATCGTAGTTTCAAGAATATTTGGATAAAATGAAATCATAAATTTTAAGTGCTACATAAAAAGATTAAAAAATATTGTAAAGATTTCATTATATTTATTTAGATGTCAGATATACAAAAATCTATGATTAGCCACAAAATACGAACATACTCAATGAAAAGCCCTGCACAAAGATAAATAATGAATACGTCTATCCTTCCCGCTCATAATCCTTACAGAGATAAATAGAGCAATGAAACTTCTCACCGCATCCACAATACTTCATTATACACAGAATTTTTTCACACATTAACCCTTAATTTCGTTCTAAACTACATCTTGGCCTACGTTTCTTGAACGTAACAATTTTTCCGTATTGATGAACCTACCACCAACCTAAAATTAAAGTCTGGGTGCCCCCTCACTTATTTAGCGTACTTCAGGTATTTTATCGTTCATTTCCACATCCTCATCGCCACCTTACTCCCAGCCGTCCAAAATTTTTCATTGCTGTCAGCCGGCCACGACTCTCTGACGCGCTGATTACCTTCTCGTACGCTCGGGTGTTCAGCAATGGTGATGAATTCCTTCCGCCTAGAGTCCGTATCAGAGCGCAGTTAGATAGATTCCGCTCATTTGCATTTTTTAGACTTGTGATATTGCGAGGGCATTTTTCCTTCCCATGCAGATTAAACGAACAAAGCTAATTTAATATGCGAGCACAGTGCGGCGTTGAAAGCCCCCCCTTGGTAGTCCTCTAGCTTGAAGTACGAGTAACGAGGGGCACTCGCAGTATCTGTGGTTATCTTGTCAAGCAGCGAGAGACTTGCGTGTAACGCGGACTTCTCGGTAATTAATCTTCTTCAATTATATTTTTCTACGAGCGGGGCTAATTAGAGTAATAAGTGTATTACGGTGGACTTCAGCCGGCTCACGCGCGCTATCGTACACCGGACGGTCGACGCTGACGTATGATATTGGATGATCTCGCATCGCTATGTAATTATTGCAGCACAGCAGCGTATCTCGCTGGCCGGAGCGGTACCCAGAAAAGCCGCCAGGTTGCACTGGCTCCGTGGCGGGTCCTCCAGTCTACGCAGGGTTCCCGGAACGGAATTCTCCGAAACGGTTCTGGGAATGTTGGTCGAAGACGGCAGGTATCTTGCAAGTTGTATATAGGAGGTGAATGGTCTTGGAAGGAAGGTTGAAGGGTTTTTCTTTCTTGATGAGGAAAGATAATTGGCGATAAATTGGCGTACGATAATCATAGTGTATGCAATTTGTCGTCATGCCGATGAATGAACACGTTTGTTTCTAATGATATGCAGACACATCAGCTGAGAAATATGATAAGGTATATGAGGAAATAAAAAATGTTAGTAACTGGTAAAAAGGATTGAATTACCTACTCAAATATGTTTTAATTGTTTGAAATTTTTGAACAAACCATAGAATTCAATACCTTCGAAAAAATGAAATGAAGGATTCATATATATTGAAAAGGTAGTCACACTTTTATGGGAAAATGAAAAGGGTACAAGGTTAAAATTGTGTTGTAACTTAAAATGAATCTTAAATTTTTCCGAATACTACATTATTTCAATAATTTTTACCCTACATTATGAAAAGTATATAAAATAATATACATAAATTAGTATTCCGTGGGAGTGTCAGGGCTCAATGTTCCATTTCATAAATTCATTAATTTCGCATTTTACAACCTCCTGTCCTGACTTGAAATCAGAAAGACCACATACAACTAACACGCGTAACTCTGCAGCACTTACCATCGTGCATAATTCAGGAACCGTGCCTAGACTTTTTAAGCCCGGCTTTCGAGCTCCCATAGATCCAGTTATGTTTCTTAGGACGCGATCTGCAGAAATACATATCTGTTTTGGACTTTCTATTACATTTTTGGAGGTTGCCCTTTTCTGGATACTGCAATCCGTAGTCAAGCAATGATCGGGCCGGCTGATGAGTGTCAAGACATCAATTGATGTCACTGCAGTGCCTACCGGAGGTCTTAGTGTTTGAGTCCTCATGGTGGCAGGATATTCGACCCTAGCTACATAGCTTTGTCGAATTCAGCCGCTGTCTGGAGGAGAATTCTATCGGCCGGCTGCTCTGATCGTTAGTCTTCCGTGGTTTCTCCGATCAACACGAGGCGAATGGCGGAGCAGTACCCTAACAAACGGACCGCGCGTGGCCTTTCCTTCCTCTTCCTTGACCTATCCTCACCCCTTTCTTCGACTTACATACAATGCCACTCATATTGGAAGAACAGTCAGGAGCTTAAAGTTTGTCTCTGCTAGGGTAGTGCCCCGATGTTGAGATATCTTTGGATGGAGAAAACCCAGTAAGTTGATGAGTAGAACCAACACTTGCAGAAACTCAATACCACCTGGCAATATCCACATATGCTGTAGGTATTTGCTAAGGCCAGTTATAATTTCATTTATTTCATCTAATTTATTTGTTTCAAAATTGGTACCTGGCAATTTCTTACGCTTGAGGACACAGTAACGGTGATCCTGGGCACATGTTGAAATCTGTGCACACATGGTTGCCAAACAAACACGGTCAAATATCACATACATTAATGTATATGACTACGTTATGAACGATTTCTCACTATATGTTCACTGGCAAATCAATTTCGCCCTAGACGTTTGTAACAATGAATTATTCTGAGACACCTGTACGTTTTGTATTGGGACGTGTTAAGGTGAGCCGAATCTCGCCAATGTTAATGCAAGGAACATTTTCTCAGAAACTATTTAATTTAGACTGAAAATTTTATATGAGTGTTAATTCATTATTTATATGTATTTTAACGAAGATTTTAAAAAAATTTACTAGTTTTTTAAATATATATTTTTGTCTATTTTAATCGGTTTTGATGTAAAAAATACTAACATTTATAAGAATAGTTTATAAAGTATAATCGATTTTATAAATCTGCCCCGTTGTAAGTATATAAACACTTACGGGCTCCTAATGTTTTCAGTGCATTTAGGGTCCATAATCTGGGCAAATATAAACATGCCGATATTTTGACGCTATTCCACCCTCAATTATTACCATAAACAGTGACCAACACTAGAAAGCAAAGTATTAACTATTTCTCACAACAAACGCAGAAAGAAATTTTTCAATCTAAACCCATGACGTATCAAAACTCAGAAAACTATAAAGTAATCAATGATTCAAAAAGTAAAAAGCTATATTTTCATCTTTTGTGTGCAAAACAATGTATGAATAGGTACGAAATTTTTATAGGCTTTTCTTCAGGATAGTTGCAGTGTCCTTGAAAAGTTTGGTAAAGATTATTAAAACGTAAATGCTGAAAATAAATAATTTAAAATACTTGTTGGTAAATGCACCACGATAACTATTTTCCCTTGTCGCTAAAAGCAGATTGGTTCCTAATATATTCCGACAGAGGCCAGTATCGGTGCAGCAGAACTGGTACCTGATAGATCCCCTAATAATCTTAAACACCGTGATTTTTATACAACTGATTGTTTTCTCGTTCACAAGAATTGGATATGAAGAAAGGCCGGACAACGATCGGAATTTTTCTAGTCTCTTATAACTTCGGAATTTCCTTATTCCTAAACTGATGACTGTGAGCTGACGCCCAAGGCAGTGACTCCAGTTCTCTCTCTCTGCAGCGGGTCAAGCACCCACGGGGGGTGGGGGGGGGGCGACTCATTGAGAGGAGGTAATGGCCGCGTTCTGGAGGCATGGATCGTCGCGGGCGGGGCGGCCGCGCTGGGCAAACAAAGCTCCAAATGGACGCGGGGCGGTCATTATCAAATTGAATTCCTGTTGAGGCGTCGCAGTCATCGCCGGGGACGGCCAGGCGTCTTCATTCGGGTGCGGCCGGACCACGCTGGCACGAAGTGACGAAAACGCGGACAAAACTATACAATGAAATCTATAGCGCTTCGAATTGCCTTTGAGTTGGAGAGTCTGTTGGCTACGAGACGTCATTTCTGCGGAAAGGAGGGGTAATTAGTGTTTCTGTGTTACTGTTTCATGTCCGCTTCTCTGATCAATAGTCCCGTAAGTGTAATGCGTGCTATTATGTTGCGGTCTTCGTCCCGCTCTGGAACGTGATATTCGGGGCCGATCTACACGTCAGGTTGCGGAGTTTACAGTTTGCAGGTATCTTCCCAGCCGGATACTGCCCAGACCAGAACAAAACATAATTTCTAGAATGGTCTCCCGATGTGTGTGGAAGTGTAATACGTATTATCGTACCTCTACCAATTACCATTGGGGACTCCTCACCTTTAAGAGTGTTTTAGTAATGCCAATTAGGGTAAGCGTGTCAGTTTACAAGTATGTTTAAGGAATGAGGAGTGGGTAAGGATGACGAGAAAAAGGACGCGTTCGTCCGTGGCAAGTTTATTAGGATACTGCTTTGGCATTTACCTGGTTTAGATCGGAGAAACCACAGAAAATTAACAATCCGGACAGAAGAGCTGGAATCCTCCTTCAACAGGGATTGAATTCTACCTAATTATGGAGCTAGGGTTGAAATATCGATAGTGGCAGATGCCACTGTCGTTATTTATATGATCAAGTGTAGTAAAGACCTTTTGATACATCAGTTGTGAAGGTACGAAGGGTAAATCTTGTATCTGCTTTGTAACTTGTAGTTCGGTGTATGAGGTACGGTAATTTGAAGAAAAAGAAACTTCTTTTCACGAATTAATACATGTTGTTGGTCTGTTATTGCTGAATTTTCCAATAATGAATAGCCCTTTTTAACGTAATACGCCATAAAATTCACATTAATTCAAATTTTGTACTTTTGTCTTTAAAAATCGAGATATAATTATAATGACTTACACGTTGTATATAATTCATTCAACGTCTCAGAGTTGACGTCAGCCATTGACATGAATTATTTTCAACTAAAACAAAGGTTTGCTTCAGACGTCTTTTAAAATCTCGTGATTATTTATTAAGAAAATAATTTACTCGACACGACATGCGTTAGACAAATCAACAAAGCAAACTGAGAACAAGAGGATTTTACGAGCATGTGAAGATGTGTGTAAATCGTGAAGTTATGTGACTTCAACTTAAGTACTTTTCTTTGAAATGAAACAAAGTTTAGCTGCGGTTATATAACAATATGTCCCATTTGAACACATTGTCTCGTTTATGCTTCCTATTGCCATTTTGGATCCATCATATTTGTTTCATAATCATAATATCAGATCATCTAGAAACCCCCAAAAATCCTATACGAATTATAACGAGATCACGTGAAACACTCATTGGGAAGCAGTTGTATCTTTCACGGGATACCATACACCAATTTGAGAGATTTACAAAAGTTTTAACTGACTCGCCTTTATATCGAATTATCATTACTGTTTCCTTTCAAATAAGTACATTTTCTTTTTAAGTTTATTCCAAAACTTATCACTAATACTCTCAAATATCTTCAATGAGTTCATCTTAAGTATTTCTTTGGAATAATTTTAATTATGAATTGAGTTTCTGTTTTCATTTTACATTCACGTTTACTCACGTTTTATCTAGTACGATCTACTACAAAATTGTGCGGACAGACGAATCCCTTGACATTGCAGTCAACCATTTTAAGCGAATTAAAGCGAGAATCAGCTGTTTCAATCGCATTCCTAGAGAGGCGATATAGTGGCATCGGATGCATTTTCAAAGTTGTCGAAAGGCTGAGATGACTCAGGACAACTTGACACTACAGTGGAGCAGACCGGAGTTCTAGAGTTCCAGACGGAGGCAGATTTCCAATATTATCTAAATATTTAGGTCGAATTCTGGAGAGAAATTCAAACTGCGGCTGTCCCGAAAGGTAGTTTTTTATGGTTTCTCCCATCAACAGGCGAATGCCGGAGCAGTTCCTTAAAACGGGTCATCGACTGCACGCGACCTTTCATTTAGCTTGTTGCGTCCTCTCCCCATAGAAACATTTACATGCACTACTCTACCACACATGTCTCCTGACATGTGTCAGCAGACTAGTGTCATCAGGAGACTAGTCGGGAGCATACAGCTGTTCTCGGCTGGGGCGCTGCTCCGCTGTACGAGATCTGCCAAGAGGGCTCTCCGACCCCACAAGCAGAGTGCAGGTCTGAGCCGGTCTCACATTCTAGCAGTTAAGGCACACCACCATCTCACTACATTTACACGCAATGCTAAGGGCTTAGAAGTTGACGTGCCCGGAACCACTAAGTAATAAATTGATCCAAGTTGTTGAGCAAAGGTATTAAAACCAAGTCAATTGCGGTTTCGACCACGTTTTCACCATTCGGCCACAATGTGCGTCCGGAGGCTGGGCGGTCGGGCGCCTGGACGGTCATTACGCATTGACGAGCGGCGACCACCCGGGCGGCGGCGGTGGGGGCGGCAGCGGCGCGGCGGAGGCGGTGGAGCCGCGGGCGGTACGCCGGCCTGGCCCGGCCCACCGCCGCCTGCCTTCTGAGAAACCAACAATGCGATTTGCGACAATGGCGGGCGGTGGCGCGCATCTCTGAAGTTGCCGGTCCGATTAACATTACAATCCTTGCGGAGTAACTGCGAGCTATGTGGGAATTTCACAAGTCGTTTGACCCGGGCTCAATTTTTTTTATTCTATTATTCTTTTCTAAAGAGCATACACAGATCCGTTCAATTAAAAAAAACTTATAAATATAGTGAAGGCATATTTACCTACAATAAAGATACAAACTAATTTGGATGAGGAAATCTTCAGACACCTCAATCAGGGCTCTATCGGCATTCGTGTTCAAAGAGATAAGGATAAAAATAACACTACGAAATATTAATTTGCTTTTCAGCTATTAGATATATTAACAATAAACAGAAAAAAACATTCTGGTATTGGAAAGAACAAAGTTTCTTCTTTCTGATGTTCCTGTAGTTCGAATTCATCCCTGAAGCCTGGAATGTGGTGGAATATTTCAAAACTTCGCTCGATTCGCTAGATAATATTTGTTAACTGTATTGTAAACTGTAACCACAGTTTTTGCTTTCTGATTTTTCCTGTAATATTAATTTAAAGAATTCGTCAATTTTCCAGTAGAATATGTAGCCCAACGTTTTCCCTCCTTTTTAAGCCTGTTGGAAGCAGTCAATCGTTATCACGTGTTATTTCTTCCATTCAGGGAATTCGGTAATTTACGCATTAAACGTGATACAAATTGTGAAATATGACAAACAGGGTTCAGAATAAGTGAATGTTTTTAATGGGCAAGAAATGTTAGGCTTAGGAGGAACGTTAGCAAAGGAATTTGAATTACACACTTGGTTCGTGTTGAGTCATGCGGATCATTTGTGCGTGAAGTGTATCTTGAACCTTTTCTAAATAACGCAGTATCACACGTACAAGAACTTGTATACAGCTACTGGATTTGTATATAATTTGAACAAGCTGATCAAAATATACTGGTCACACAAGGAAATAGAGAGTAATCAAAAGGGGAACAAACGTTATAAAATAACAAGAACCAAAGAAAAGTAAACTGCTAGGACGGATGTTAAAAAAATAAAAAGACAGGTAAACAAAACGGGAAATTATTGCAGAGGTCAAGAGAGGAAAAGAAAAGATGAAAAGGATATAAACAATGGAAAGAGATCAAACATTAGAATAAAAGAAGAAGGAAAATGAATTGAGGAAAATAGAGAAAGGAATGATGATGAAGTGGGAAATAAAAATAAGAAAAGTATACTGGAGCAAACAGCGCAGACAGGACCACAACGGGCTGGCAAGTTCGTATAACGCCATCACTGAAGCGTGTCGATTACAAAGCTAAGATCATTCTGCTCCGCCTCATTTCCAATGAAGTAATTTGATTTCATGTCTCTATTATGCGGTTCGTAACCTCCCCGTGCAAGAGACGGTGCATTAAAACACGTTCACGGAGATAAAGTGATCAGGTTACGCCGGCGTCAAGAGGGAATGCCTCTGTTTACAAAGGCCGCTGTTCAAGGAATCGCAATGTGTGAAGAATGTGGCTGTATTCGCACGGTGCAGAGTCGTCATTACCGCGCTCTCAAAAGATAGCTTTGCAAGCGGATGTGGCGAATGTAAATCGGTGACTCCTAAGGTTTCTATCTTCAATTGTTCCCGCCAGTAGAGTACGTTAAGGTGTAAGCTCTTTGAGGAAAGATTCCCAGGTTATTGTTCTCTCTGTGCCACTTTAGTCCAAATTGTGTTTTGACCTGATATTGTCATACTCCGGTCATTACTGAAGCGACTGGCTGCGAGAGCTCGGCAGCAACATCGTTATCTCTGCTGCATCGTTGACTGGGAGACTTAGTGTTCGATTCTCGACGGTGGAGAATTTTTATACTACTTAGATCGCATTCAACTATTGTCTAATCCTAGCACTTGGCTGGAGAACCCTAGCCTAACTGGAGAATCCTAGCACCGGCTACCCTGATCGGTAGTTTTCTGTTACGATGAATAAAGGCTGTATGCCGGAGAACGTCATGGACCGAGCGCGACCTTTCTTTCCTCATGCTGGTCCCTGTTCTCCCCTTGTATACACTCACGTCTACACTTACGTGCACTACACAACCACGCATGTTGGAAGACAGGCCAGGCGCCTAACCAGGTGCTCAGTGTCCCACTGTGGGATAGATCTGGTGAGCCTGCATGCAGATTGGCGCTAGATCTCACGCCTCAGCGGGAGAGAAACACCGTGAATCTTCCGGAATATAACATGCACTACACTTCCGGAAATAATGATTTTATTATATGAGACGCTAGGAATCATTACGACTCGCCAACTCACTGGAAGTCTTTCAATTAATTGAGTCATTAATGGTTCGGGACACGTCAACTGCTATGATCCCGTTAGCGTAGTAAATATTTTAATACTCGGAGGTGGCGGTGTTCATCCATTTCTAGATAGTGAAATCAAGCGGCGACTTATACTTGTATATCGGTTTGTGGGGAGATTTTCATGTCCAAATATCTTTCCATCTGGTCACCGCAACAGCCGGGCAAGATGTAAGCTCCCAACTAGTCTTCCAACATCTTATACTGTAGATATTATAAGTGAAACTGCTCGTGTAGGGGGAGAGGATATAACAAAGGAAAAGGAAGGAAAGATAGTCAAAGGCCAGTTTCTTAGGGTTCTGCTACGACTTTCATCAAGAATTTATTGAAGAAACCGCGGAAAACTAATAATCAGAGCATCCCATCGCTACAATTCTCCTTCCGACAACGACTTATTTCTATCTACATAGCTAGAGTCGAAAATCCGGAACCGTCGGTACTCGAACACTGGGATCTCCCGGTCAGAGCCGCTGAAGAGACAGCAGTAACGAGCTCGTAACCGGTGGAAACATGCGAGGTGAGGGATATCCCGCAGGGAAAACCATATTCTCGGGCTCTAATGATGGAAATGGAGAGATGATGGAAATGGGAGAATCCCAAGCAGTTCGTAGTCAGCTGTTCAAAGAACTGCTCTGGCTCTTGACTGAAATTGATAGGAGAAAACCTTAGAAACGAGTGATCGGAGAAGTAGATCTTCATCACATTCTTTTTTAGGCGGTGCAATCATCAATCCGACTTCCTTAGTGAGGGTCCAGTCCCTGTTGCAGACTCGAAACTACTTATTCAGCACCGGAAGTGGATGTAGCGAAAGTGAATCGGTTACCCCTCTAACTACAGACCGGCTTAAGTGGTTCAGGGCGTCAATTCATGTCACTGCAGTGCCTCTGACTGGGAGGATCCTAGGGGTCCAGCCCCGACGGTGGCAAGATTTTCGACACCAGCTAGGTAGTTAGGTCGAGTTCAGCGAACTGTAGCGTCCGCCGGCTGCTCTGATCGGTAGTTTTCCGTAGTTTCTCCGATCAACACTAAGCGAATGCCGGAGCGGTACTCCAACGGACCTAGGGGCCGCAGATCGTACGCGATCTTTCCTTCCTCTTCCTTGTACTATCGTTATTTCTTCTTCCTTGTCCTATCCTTATTTAGATTTACATGCACTACCACGCATGTCGTGAGACCAGTTGGGAGCTTAGAGTTTGTTTCGGTTGGAACAGTGCCCCGTTGGTGGGAATAAATGTTTGCGAAACCTCGCTGGCCGTCGGTAGGCGAGCGGGGGAAGATTACCAACCCTCCCGCGATAAAAAAAAAGGATGCACTAAAACTTAATGGATTAATGACTAGCTACAGATGCGCCCAGAAACACTAATCAATCAATCTAATTTCAGTTGTTAGCGCCTGCGTATTATTAAGGTGTAATTACTGTAAGGTGTGTTTATTCTTCGAGTAAATATTTCCAGGTTCTAATTCCCCCCTATGCATTTGCAGGAATTATTCATACGCAATGAGAACTAAGATGGCAAGATACAAGTAACGCAACAAACAAATAGACAATAAGAGTTAATTTTTGATTATGAAAACGTACTTGCTTTGTTTGAAAATGTTGATAATTAATGCAATCGGACAGTCTACATCACGTAATATAAATGAATGAAGGATATATGTCAGGGTGATAATCAAGATATTGAGTAACTTCTGGTTCATTTATCAACAGGTGCGACTGGAAAGTTCTTTGTCATGTCATTTCCTAACATAAATGACGTAGCGTAAGGTGTGATAAATTACTCAACTACATTTAATAATAGACTGTGCATAAGATGTTACATGTCTGTCAATTTAATGCAAGATTGTTCATAGCAATCTAATTGAACATGACATCGATAATGTAGCGTAATATAGGACTCAAACACTTCAATATAAATTGGAAATCACTGAGGTATACTTTGATTCTAAGGCACTTGGACACAAAATATTTTACTTAGAACTCATGTACAAAAAATAATATTTCTCTCTACTGTTTATTGTTAGGAACATTGCGGCCTTCTTAATGCAAAATAGCTAGTGGGCCGCATTCCACGAGGTATATAAACGAATGGCTACAAAGAAAGCAACAATATTTTGGTGCGATCATCGTGAATAGAAGTGCCTGCCGTATCGCATATTATGAATGATTTCAAGACTCTCTACTAGTAATATTCTGTGAATTAGTTTTAAAAAATAAATTTTTAGCACTCGTGCATGGAATAAACCGTGAACTTACCTTCAAAGTTCATTTATTAGATAAGATAAATTTATTAGAACTATTATTAGAAAATTTATTAGTAATATTATTAATAATAATATTACTGGTAAAATAATAATCATAGAAACCAAAAACCTGTTGATAAAGCAACGATAATAATTACAATAATAATAATAAAAATAACATTAATAATAAAAATAATAATGATATAAAAATGTCTAATTAATTAAATATTAAATTACCTTTAAAAAAAGAAAATTCTATAATCTAACTCTTCACTGAATTTTTGTTCAATTAAAACCACACTGCACTTCACTTCACTATGACCCATTAATCACTTCCTTCATTATTTCTCTGTTCTACACTGCACGACACCTGACTTCATTGGAACCTCACCTCATTTGAAAGTGTGCACAGAATTCACCTCTCCCCCAGTTCACAGATTTGTAATTGTTGTTCACGTTAAATAAATGTTACTTTGTGGTAATCCTACGCCAAAATGACTTGATGAAACGTATACGCAAAGAAGTCGTTGTCATAAAAAAGAACTCGGTACTGGGAAGAAAACAAAACTCTGCAACATGAATCAATATGGCTCCATCATGGCATATTGAGAATAATTCCAGTGTCTACTTGTAAGTTTCCTTAAATCGTATAAAAAATTATGTTCGCAACTCGTACGAAACTGTCTTGAGAGACAGAGAGAGAGAGAGGGAGAGGGGGAGAGAGAGGGAGGGTGGGAGAGAGACAGAGAGATAGATTATAAGATATAAGAACTATTGCAGATAGCATCGCGAGTAAAGAATAGATTTCTGAAAGCACTCGCTTAAGTAAAAGAATAACGACCAATCAAAATTCAGCATGAACTACGGCCAAAATTTGTGTAGTAACATAAACTCAAAAAAGTATAAATAACTTTAATTAATTATTAATTTGATTAACCAAAACAATTATATTGCATTTATTGAAAAAATATAATCACTTCGTTCAATTTTCCGTACCTTCCTTGGTATTCAATCTCCTCCCTTGGTTTCCAATCTTCCATACCTCCCTTGGTATTTGAAGGATGGAAAGTACCCTGATAGTGGATTGGTTAACGTGATGTGGCAGTGAAATGGAAGTAATGGCATTCCTACAATTGAGAAGTACATGAGAAGCAATCAGATATTCAAATACTCTTTGGCGTCTAAGAATAATTCGAGAAATATTTACAGTTTACCAGACAAGTAATCAAGAGAAAAAAAATAAAATCATCTCTAAGCGTAGTCGTGCGCAGAGAGATGGTGGTATTATTGAATAAAACGGAGAAAAATAAATATACAAAAAAATTGTACAAAAACTGAGGTTTTTTTTCCCATTAAGTTGGAAATAAACATTTGTTTTGTAAACAAAAAAAATTAACTTATGTTACAACGTTATCTTTCTCATCCCAAAACTACTCATGACTTCAAACAACTTCATCTCTTGGCGGAATAATACCAAATGGATATGTGAAATCCGAAATTTGTAATTGGATGTTGTTAGGTGGATAATTATTACCGGGAAAGTAAAAAGTCTCATTCCAAAATATAATTAACTTTAAATTGTTTCTTCCAAAGATCAAAAAATCTCGCAGGATTATTGATATATCGTTATAATTCCGTTAATATATCAGTGAAATATATCAGTATTGCGATCTTCAATTTTTATTGAAAATCACAGTTTCCCGAGCTACTTTTAATGGCTTTTAATGGCTTTAATTGCTAAATGAAACTTATAAAAGATGAACTGGACATTAACCAATATGAGGTAGCTATCGTAGGTGAAATAAGTTTTGGTAACCAGGAATGGTAAGCCGCGATGGGTCATGGGACGTGTCTACGATTAGTGAACGGTAAGGTGTGTAGTTCCACTGTTTCTGTTACACAAATTCAAGCTCAAATGACAAGAATTAGGTCTATGAAAGGATAGTTGTGAAATTAACACAATAATGCTTTTATGTCGCATTTATTGATTTTGGGCGCGTCAACTACCTATGACATTAGACGTAAGTGTAGTGCATTTTCTGTCTCGGGAGTGTTCGACCCGCACTTGAATGAGAAATTCAGCTTTGAACGACAAGTGAGTAGCGCTTCGTTCCCTTCAGATATTCTTCCCAAAGAGACAACACCACAGCCAGTACAAACTCTGATATATGGTTGTGTAGTGGATTTATGCGTGTGTGTAAGGGAACAGAAAGGAACTAGGATGTTGAAGGAAAGATCGCGCATGGTCTGTGGCTGCTTGTTTGGGTACTCCTCCGACATTCGTCTGGCTAATTCCCGAAGTAATCGGAGAAACAACGGAAAACTATCAAAGCAGCTGGCCGCTAGAATTCTTCTTCGCGCAGTGCTTGAAATTCTCCTACCGTCGAATAGAACCTTAGTGTCGTCGTAGGGATAGCGTGCTCTGGGGTGTACGCACACGCTCAGCGCGGTGCGTCCCACGTGCTCGAGCCCTGAGCCACCGCTCGCCGCTGCGGGGCAAGAAGCGGCGCAAAAACGCCACGTGGAGACATCACCCCCCCTCAGCGCCTGCTCTCGCTTCGCCCATTCCTGCGCTTTCTCACGGGAACCTGTGATCCACCTTCTCTTGCCTACCCTCCACACGGACATGTGGCGTAGTGATCAGAGCGTCCGCCTTTGACAGATGGGGCTGGGGATGAAATCTCGGTCGATCCATGTGGAGTTTGTGGTGGATAAATCGGATTCTCAGCAGTTTTTATCGGGGTTCTCCTGTTTCTCTCTCCTTTGATTTTAGCATTTCTCCATCATTATCGTATATCGTAATCACCATTCGATCAAAAATCATTTAACTGCTCGTTTAAAATACTTTTAAAAGAACTTTGCTTTCGCGTTTATTTTAATACATACGTGCATTACATAATAACCAATACCAATTAGTATGAAATACCACATTCAATCAGTTTACAAGATTTCTCAGAATCTAGTTTCTTTCGTTAATTTTGTGTCTGCCCGTCGCATTGTTTCGAGTCGCGTCGCGGTCCTTCCGTCGTCGCCTGATTACTCGATAATGACCGTCATTCCATTACGACGGCAGCGGCGGTGGCGGTGGCGGTGGCGGTGGCGGTGGCGGTGGCGGTGGCGATGGCGGTGGCGACGGCGGTGGCGGTGGCGGCGGCGGCTGCGGCTGCGGAGGCGGAGAGGGCGGCAGAGGCGGAGGTGGAGGCGGCGGCGGTCGGACAGCGTGTGTTCCGTACGCGCTCTCTCTTGATTCACATTAGATTGTATTGTACGCGCGGGGGGGCTTTTTGCCGCGCGCGGGAATTCACTTCTCGGGCGCTTTTTCGTCCGCCCCCCTCCGCCCACAGGGCAGGCCATCGTATGCTGAGGAGATGAGGGGAGGCGAGTCAGTCGTGGGGCATGAGGGGTGTACACGTGTGTTGACGAATATCGAGATTCAAGGATAGTCATAGATGACTTGTTACACGAAAGGAAATTCTGTTACTTACTCATACTTTTCTATTTTGCTTATCTCATCTAAGGAAGTGATATTGTTTCGAAAACCTGACGATGCAGTTCAATTAATTAATATTTTGAAGATCCTGTCAACATTAACAAATCTTTTAGGAAGAATATCTGCCAAAAACCGTTTTCTTTTAATGATGTTTGCTGCTACAAACTTTGGCCTTTCTTGATGATCGCGAATTGACAGCCTCGTACCACGCGGTCATGCGCCGCACTTACCGAAGCTCAGTATCATATATACCGTGGCAAATACATGTGACTCCTTTTCAGGGCGATTAGCATTACGCTAAATATTTTTATTCCCAAAGGTTGCTAGTCCTGGGGGTGGAAGATGGAATTATGATGATAAAGAAGGATGAATGGACCACACCTATATACAGACACACAAACAGTCTCATGCCCGAGGTGGGTTTTGCACCCGCGATCCTTCTGTCTGAGATCCTCACAGCACTACTATCTCCGCGATCTCGGCTATCGTACTCGCAGACTATGGCATATCTAGTCCCAGTGGTGTTGGGGTTAGTACACTGTTTTTCAAAATCCAAATTCGCAGGTTGAAAGCCTGCACTGGGTGTACGTGCGAGTGGATTATCAAAAGGTGAAAAAAAACATGTGTAACATGATTATGAATAGTATGACCGTTATGACATGTATCATGTCAGGTATGTAGTATTAAATCCTCCAATTATTGACTTCCTAGTCTGATCCTGTTTCGGTCGAGCCAGTGAACAACGCAAGTTTGGCGGTCCCTGGCGGTCCACATGACAAAAAACAGTTGGTGACATTGAGCGCTCATATAGTGCCATTTTCCAGAGTCTGGGAATTAGACTACACCAATATAATAATCATAACTCATATCTCGGGAAGCTTTTTCCTCCGTATCACAACCAGTGATGGATCCTTTGTGGTTGCAAAGCTACAATTCGCCTGCCAGGCAATTGATGGAAGCAAGGTTGCAAGACGGTGCCTATACACACGTGAAGAAATGCCAGTTCCAAGTTTGAATTTTGTCAGAAGACTTTCAATGCCGAGGAAATCTCGCCACTGTTTCGTTGATATGTACAGCAAATTAGGGGTTACACGAGGAAAGGCCAGCACAGTTCAATGTTGTTGTTTTTTCAATACCTAACTACATCTTATTTTAAATGTAATTTTATTCGAACGAAAATGAAACTTGCTATAAAAGTCTCAAAATATACCGTTTAAGGATATGGCACATGAGCGCGCTGTGTGACGTCCGTTGTACTGTAT
Organism: Gryllus longicercus; assembly: GCA_038098605.1. Lineage (NCBI taxonomy): Eukaryota > Metazoa > Arthropoda > Insecta > Orthoptera > Gryllidae > Gryllus > Gryllus longicercus. The sequence goes on from JAZDUA010000052.1 coordinate 3,680,899, forward strand.
GTGCCTGGAATACAGACGTCCGTGAAAATATAACGTCCGTGAAACATAACGTCCGTTACGCGTCACCCAGCTTAAAACACCACTTATCTGATTGGTTTGCTGAACGTAGATTTCTAAATACATGCATAGTGCAAACTGCCTATAACGTAAGCATTACTAGAGCTTGATTTGTTTCTTATACCCACGTATGCATCCACGCATTCCCCTTCTCTCTCTCTCTCTCTCTCTCTCTCTCTCTCTCTCTCTCTCTCTCTCTCTCTCTCTCTCTCTCTCTCTCTTGTAATAACGACAGGTATCTATATCGAAGGAATGTACTCAGTCCCTTGAATCCCGCTCCTTTGAAAGTGATTTCATGCCAATCTAGTCTTTTTGTTTGATATTTTCTAATGTTTTATATAATTTTTTGTTCGACGATTTAAATTAATGCGAACATATAAACTCTGATGCCTAAAAAAGGATTTGGAAACTCGAGTTGTGAACGACGTAACACTAAAAGAAGATTATAATTCTAGGCTTAGCGATACCGCTCTATTGACTGACTTCACGATATAGCACTTTTGAAATAACATCAGTTACTTTTAAACGCCTTAATACTCAGAGAGAGGATACGCCAATAATGTCCTTTTTGGGCGCCTGTTCACGATACAATACTGAACAAAATCCGATGACAATTATCTTTATGCTCTCGTAAGTATTTCCAAAGAGACATCCAAAAACATTATATTAAACTTTCACCCCAAGTGTTACACAAAGACCTTAATTTGTATTCTTTCCTGTCACATTCAGGCCTGCGGAACATGAAAGAATTAGGTTCGTATGTGAAAAAAATTCAGAACGAATCCCATCTTTCAAATCACAAATAGATATCATTCTACACAATATTTTTGCAATCTCTATAGAATAAGTACTGAAAAAAATACTGGCTATATTCTCTTTATTTAAATCAACCAAAAGGAAAACGTAAAAAGAAATAAATAAGTTGTCATGGTGTTGCCAACAGCAAGTTCGGTTTTATTTCACATCTTCAAATATGTTCACGAAGGAGCTAGATTACAGGTTGGAATGAAATACGACCATTTTCACGCTTTCGAGGCCCCACTGCGCTGCCACAAGAAGCTCGCTGTAAGTATAGTGTTGAGGCGAATCGTGGCGAGAAACAACGGCTTAATGGAGCGTTCGTGCCCTTACAGGCGGAGGCAGAGGCCGGCCGTGCGCGGAGGCAGCGCCCCGAGCGGGCGTTTATCTAAATTTATTTGCGCAACGAGTTCAAGCGTCAGGCAGACATCTCATCTACGACTCGCGACCATCAACAAAATCCAAGTCTTCGAAAACAAGATCCTAACAACCACTGGAATTAACAACCAGTGTATTCGAAATTAACTGAAAATGAACTTTCTTTCATCTCTTTCCCCTGTCCAACCTACATCATGGAATATAATTATTATTACCTTGGTAAGACGTACAATCTATTTACCAAAATTATAACTCTTCATTAATCTTTTACAATCTCCATAATTTGCAATTTGTTCCAATACAGTAAACAAAGTTCTATTTCATATAGATATTATATAAATGCAATTCTTATTATATAAACTCATTCATTTTAAAATTATAAGAAGGTACGTGTTTAGTTTAGTAGTTTGTAAAATGTTACTTACAGGTTGCTTCCTAAATTATCGTACTTGATTCTATGTTTATTGAAGTGAAATTTATTGAAGTGTGAAGTTTGCGTACAATAATAACTCCATGTGACACATTTTAGTATCCCTCAGCCCGAAAGATTGAGCCTACAAATCTTTCAATAGATGAAAATTAACTAGTGTAATAAGCAAACATGTGACAGAATTTTCTCAACTAATTGAGAACTATCTTATATAAGGATTTGAGAATAACGCCGAAGACAAGCTTCCAGGCGATCATTTAGGTGTATCTTTGTGGACCTAAAGTAAGTCCAGTGCCAGGTACTGCAAGAACTTATTTGCACAAAGTTATGCCTGGCAACTGTTTACAACGTCGGCGACGCTATATTCAGCTAGTTGTATAAAGGGGTTGTAAGCATATAATACACATGAAATTTGGCCCTTATGTTGGTCAATCTCGTAAGCACAGACTTATGATCGGATTTGGTAAATGAAATTTCCTTAACTGCGACGGAATGAGACCTGCCAAAAACAAGTGGATAGGAAGTAGGTTAAAAATGAGGAGAAATGTCAAAAGTGTAATTCTGTTACCTGAAACTTTCCAATAAAAGTTCGTCGACAAAGGGTGATGTGTTTTGACTACTCCATATATCCTAGAATTTTGTAACCTTTATTCTGAGATACCAGTAATTAGATCTCGTAGTCGTCCTACCAATGGGCCGATGAATCAAGGAACATGCATGCTCGTTGTTGTGATTTCTGAGGGCAAACATAGGAATTAAATTTGATTCATAAAGATACGTGGGGAGTCAAGACCTTAAGGAGTCAAGATAAAACATTTTCAGCAATGGAACTCATTTTACAAGTGACTAGATGTTTTGTTGAAAAACATCTCGTCCAACGCAAATGCAAACAGTGAATATATGTGAAAACAACATGGAAAATTGCGAAAACAATGCCTCAGTCAAATTTATCTCTTGTGATACCAACAATACCTGCAATACCGAACACGAATAACATTAAAAAGAGATAATTACAAAATATAATTGTAATGTTTATGTTATGTGTAAAAAGTATAGTTAATGATAATATATTTGATGTCTGAAATTTTGTTAACCTAATTCCCCTTTACACAACAACATTTTCACTTATCTGATGAAAACGATGTTTCTAATTCCGGAAGGCCATTATTAAGAAAAATTGTAAACGAAATTTTTCCATTTGCGGCAACTTTTCGATCACGCCAACTCTTCGCTATCGTGTGGAGTGTCTGCTGTTCTGACGTGGCCAAGTTCCTAATCTCATTAGCGACGTCATTAATGAAATTTCATTAATAAAAAAGAAGCGGAATCGCGTCGCCGGGGGCCACGCAGACATCCGCTCACGCGACGTCCAACCGCCCCGTGGTTTCCGTGGGGGAAGGTTGGTGAACGTGGGAGCGCGGGGGGGGAGGGGTGCTCGTGTCATTGCAAAGATTCCCGAAGACCCGCTCGCGTACATCTCGTGGCGTGATGCGGGGGTAATTTGTTTCTCTATTCCCCGGTTGACAGGTTAATACCGGCGAACCCCACTCTCCCCCCCTCTCTCTCTCCCTCCCTCTCTCAGCTCTCCTCCACGCCACTTTCCTCCTCTCCACCGCAGCCGCAGGCTTCCACAAAGCACGTCTCGGCGCGGCCACCTCCGCCTAAACAAAGCACCATCGATCTTGGGGCACTCCACCAGAACAAAACAATTTGAATCGCCTCCCAAAAAGCAACTCGTTGACAAAAGAGCGACGATAATAAAGAAATAAAAATAATATAATAAAACGAGATGCTCGAGGGGGAAAGAAATAAGAAAAGGAATAAAAACACCGCAGCCTCCCCAGTTGTTGATTATGTTGTTATTTTGTTCCTGATGATGCCCAGTGTGGGAAACCAGCCGGAAAGAAAGTGATCCATAGTCCTGTAAGTAGCGTTGGCCTTGTGACAGATGAAGATGCCACGACGCGTCCTCATGCGCGCGAAATGTCTTTTACTCTTTTATTCCGGCGCGCTTTATATTCTGTTTGGGTTTTGTTAGCAACGTCGCCTGCCCGAGCTCCTGTATCATCTCTGCTAATGGCAATAATGATGACGAATGACGGCAGCCCCCAAAAAATACAAAGTCTCTAGACTTCGCCAGGTGACAGCTTCGATCTTCTCTCAGGAGGACAACGTTCTTTACGGAATGTCAGTCAAAGTTCAGTACGTGGACGTAATAAATCTTGTGGAGAACCGGACGCAATTTGTATTAACAAGAGACCATGGTAAGAGCTTCATTCGGCCGTCATTGCGTACGAAGCGCTACTCATGTCAGAAGAAAGATGTTACTTACAAGCACTCGAGTAGTTTGGCAGCTCCTGCAACAAAATGAATAAGAGAATGAAGTAATTGAATTATTGACGCAAATTCCAATGAGGAAAAAAGTGCAGTTAGTTAACAGGATGTAACATCTATATCTTTACACTAAAGACGTTTGAGCATCATGGCATTCAGAATTAATCAGGCATCCAGTCACAATAAAAAAAACATTGAAATAAAACTTTGGTGTGTACGTCATCTTGAGGTTACGATTTTCCCCAGTATGCTCTCGAAGTCCTTATTGTGCAAGATTTGTGTACTAATTACTATGAATTAAGCTACACAAAACATACAAAAACTCATTTTGAGATTTACAAGTCCTTTCTTCGTTCACACTGGTTTGGTAAGAAATGCAACAGTATTAATTAAGCAGGAAGCATATGAAAGATTTACAACGATTAAAATTCACTTCTTCTTCTTCTTCGACGGTTTCTACCCCTTAGAGTTTGCCGTTTTCGATTTCCATAATTCTCGGTCCTCCCATTGACCCTCTTCCAATCCTTTCTCCCCTATTACTTCATATATATATATATATATATATATATATATATATATATATATATATATATATATATATATATATGTCTTCCAGGTTAAACCAGGTCTACCTCTTCTACGTCTTCTTTTAGGTATCCAATTTATAATTTGTTTTGGCCATCTCTCATTTCGCATCCTCTGGACATGTCCATACCATTGAAGAGCTTTATTTTCTAGTCTTCTGGTTATGGTTGTTTGAAGCCCAGCTCTTTCCCACACCACTTCGTTTCTTATTTTATCCAGTCTTGTTATCTGCAAAGATCTTCTCATAAAGTCGAGCTCTACCGATCGTATTCTGTCTCTACGGCGTTTTGTTAACGGCCACATTTCTGCTCCATATAATATAATACTTTCCGCGATACTGTGGAATATGTGTCGTTTTGTGTCTTGCCTTAAAACACTATTCCATATAAGGCCATGCAGAGCTTTAATTGCATTCCTCCCCATTGCAAGTCTAGTAGTTATATCTTCATCAATTTTCCCATCGTCAGTAATTACAGTCCCAAGATATTTAAATTTCGAAACGTTAGCTATCTCGTCATCAGCGATATTAATATTAGAGGCATCTCCTCCTATGCATAAATATTCTGTCTTTTTAAGGTTGATTTTAAGTCCCCATTTTTCGTATTCTTCTTTTAATTTGCGAAGCATATACTCCATATCTTCCCGATCTGCTGCCATAATTACCTGATCATCTGCAAAAAGCAAAGAATGTAAGCACTTGTCATTTATGGGAACTCCCATTTGAGAACATTTCTTGTACCAGGTTTCCAAAGCTTGTTCCATATATATATTAAAGAGAAGTGGCGATAAACTACATCCTTGCTTTAACCCTTTGTTAGTTCTAATGCTTCGGGTAATTTTCCTCCCCATTTTAATGCACGCTTCAGTATTCTGGTACATTTTTGTAACTAAATTAATCCATTTTTCTTGCACTTTCAGTCTTTTCATTGCTGGCCAAATTTTACATCTTGGAACACTGTCGTAAGCCTTTTCCAGGTCAATAAATGTCATATATGTATCTATATTGTGCATTCCATTTTTTTCTATTATCTGGCGTAAGCAATGGATGTTATCCAAACATGACCTCCCACTCCTAAAACCACTTTGTTCTTCGCTGAAAGTTATTCCTTTTTGTATTTTTTCCTTTAGAATACTAGCGAATAGCCTAGCTATTGATGGGATGACACTAATTCCTCTGTAATTTTCACAACTAGTTTTGTCACCTTTCTTGTGTATGGAACTGATGTATGACATATTTCATTCCTGCGGGATAACACCGCTAACTTCAATTCTGTTAAAAAGATTTTGGAGGTATTCAATTATACTAGAGCCTCCTTATTTTAAAAGTTCCATTCTAAGGTTTCCTGGTCCTGGAGCTTTATTGTTTTTGGCCAAAGCCCTCTTTACATCAAGCGGACTAATTTCAGGTTCCCATTCTTGCCAATGTGTGCATTCCAAATCTTGTTGGTATTCCACTCTATTTTCTTGCAATAATGTTTCGTAGTAGTCAATCCATTTTGTAGGAGTTATTATTTGTATTTTGCTTCTGTTACAGTTTTTTTTCTCATATTTTTAATTGTTTTCCATGCTTCAGTTGATCTGTTATATCCCAATGTACTATCTATATCCCTACATAATCTCTCCCAGTGTTCATTTTTTTCGATTTTTACTAATTCCTTAACTTCTTTTCTCTTTTCTACATATTCCTTTCGTGTGTCGCCATTCATATTTGAAATCCATGCCAAATATAATTTTTTCTTTTCCTTAATCATGCTTTCTAAATTTTCTCTAAATTTCTCTACAAACTTGCTTTTTTCTTGCTCCACTCCTAAAACTTCCTTAGCTGCTTCAAAAACAGCCTCTTTTAAATGATTGTACATTTCTTCGGGACTTTTATCTTCTGAGTTTTCTAGCTTATTCTTAATTCTGTTTTGGTAGAGCATCTCAACACTGTATTGTTTTAAAAGGTCTGTTTTAAAATTTACATAGTTTTCTTCAATTAAAAAGTCAGTATCTTTTTCAGTACATCTTCGTTTATTTCTAAAAGGAAAACCATGTTTGCTCACTACCATATGATGATCAGTTCCACATTCTGGTTGACGGTATACTCTCACATCATTCAGTTTAACTCTTCTCTCATTCTTCACCACAACTAAATCAATTACAGATGATATATTTCTTACTGGATCTATTCGTGTATATTTGTGGATGTTTTTATATCTGAACAACGTATTCCCTACACATAGTGCATGTTCCTTACATAGGTTGATTAATCTTTTTCCATTGTCATTAATACTTTCCTCTCCGTATTGACCTACTACTTCACGTTCTCTATTACCTACTCTGCTATTAAAATCCCCAATTAATATTATTTCATTTTGATACGGAATACTCGCTATAGTTTCGCTGAGGTCTTGAAAGAACTTATTCTTTTCATCTACAAGTGCATTATCATTTACGGCATATACCCCTAAAATTGTTATCTTATGGCGAAAAACGTTCATGTCTATTCTTAGTATCCTTTCATTAATATTCTCTATCTGTTTAATGAATTTTGTCCATTTACGTTTAATAAGGAAAGAGACTCCACTTCTAGCTCTAAAATCTTTGGGTACACCACTCCAAATATGAAGATATTCATTCAAAATTTCTTCCCCTGTCCCTTTTTTCTTCGTTTCCGTAAGTATAATTATGTCCAGGTTCATTTTTTCAATTTCTGAGATGACCTCCCTCTGCTTTGTTCGTAGGCCTTGTATATTCCATGTTCCAATTTTCATTGTCCGTTTTCGTAGCCTTTGTCGTAAATTTAATTTTGGTCCGGTCCGAGGCATATTTAAATCACTTTGAACTGAAGTTTTTTTTATGGAGCCGGGATGTTAGCCCTGCGTCCAACCCCCATATTTAATCCTGGAGGTAGATGTTTTTTTTTCAGAGTTGTCATCCCTGTCCTTTTGTCAGGGTAGGAAGGTTGGTTTCACTACACCTACGGAGGCCCCCCTCCCACCTTGGTTTTCTGTCAGGGTTTCCTTCCCTTAGCTCATTAGCCCTTAAAATTCACTTACAATTAAAAATTTACTGTAAAGGAACTCGTATGTTCATGAACGATGTGACAATTTTACAATTCATTTTTATGTCTTCCACAGAACTTTTGTTTTTCTAGCTTCTTAAAAATATAATAATAGTAACGATTACATAACTCATCATTACTTAAAGTTTTAAAGACAGTGTCTCAGTTATTGTTCATAAGGTTTGCGAAGGATTTCCTAAATATTACTCATATTGTTAATGCACATTAGTAATGTGTAGTATGATAAAGAGAATCATTTCTCTCGCGACATAACATGACTCACTAATTACAGTTTATCATCGATTGTGAACATCCACAATTATTCAACACCATCCTCAAAATATCTGCAAGATACTAACAACCTCCCATGACCACGCAATATATACATCCAATCCACTGCGCCACACAATTGCCTTCGTGATGCCAAGTACTTTGTTTCTTCCCGCAGTCTCGGTTACCATTCATGCGTCTTGCGCCACGTAATACTACAAGTTTTCCACAGAATTCCCCCATTCTCAACGCCTATTCTCAGCGCTCAACGTGAGTTATTCGTTACACAGTATTAAATCATTATTCTTAAATGATTTGAGTACAAATTTTAAACTTTATGCAATACATATCAATGGAAAACAAAACTACAAGTATGTTTTATTTATAAATGACCGTTCCATTTTCAGTCCCCTTCAATATGTACCCATGTCCATCTGACTGCCATGGACTGATTCCCATAGAGTAACTATGTCTTAAATCGGCAAAAAAGTGACAACTAAATATGAAGTGAGAGTATGTCTTATGAAAATCTCAGTGAAGTACGTGACAAATTAATTACTATGGCACATAAATTTCTCCCACTGTTTGTATGGGATTTGCCTCATTCGCAACTCATTTATTTCTAGTCAACGCTTACATTAATTTTGATTTTTAACTTCATAAAAAGCATCGAGGACTAACACTGAATGACGTTGAACTGCAACACTACTACGTATACTACTCTTAGACTGCTCAAGTGGCCCTATGAGTAACAGCGTCCTGAAATGTGATTTGATTTTTCTTCTTAACGGAGGATTACTCTAGTGCGCTTAACGCTCCTTACCGAGTTTAGAGACGCGTTGCGTCGATATAGACGCAACAAATTTTTAAAAAATGTCCCTAGGCGAGGAAGGCACATCTACCCAAACCTTGAAAGTGATGTGCATTTCGTCCATTACGCGGCTCTTTGTTTGGGTTTCTGTTGGAATTCATGAACAGACCTTTCTTCTCGAAGAACTAAGCCCGAGAAAACGGATTCGAATGTGACTCTCCTGAGAGTACTCTCTTATTTTTCTTCAGTACGTGCTGGCAGAGAATCGACACGACATCTGCTTTCCACTTTGCGAAACGTCTCGGAATATATTCTACAGAAAAATGTATTTTAGATTTTCTCAATAATTTCTTTTATATTGTTTTTTTTTCTTGACAGACACTATCTTGCCTTCCTCACGCTCCAGCAGTGATCATTTCACAGTCCAGGTACATAATTTCCCCAATGACCCATCTCTACTTCGTCCAAAAAAATTGCTACGAAATATTAACGACCGTGTTACATGAGGTATACCCCGCTCCATTCTCTGCGCCGGCCGTGCCGCCTTCGTGAGTCCAAGTGCTGTGTGTACTCCCGGGCATACGTCTTGCGCCGGCCGGGTCGTTACTTGGCCGCCACGCTAGCGTGCGCGCGCACGCGCCCGGTGCAAGTTGGTGCTTCGGAGGCGGCCGAGTGGCGCGAGCAATGCAATTTCCGCGAGATGGCGCGCGCCAGATATTTATAGAGCGCCTATGGCGGGGGCGGAAGGAGGGGGAGGGAGACGGGCGCGGAGGAGGCGGGAGACGGAAAGGCGGAGGCGGGAGGAACGACGGGGGATGAGCCGGAGGAGGCCGCGGGTGCGATGGGGGGCGGGGAGCGGTGGCGGAGGGGTGGCGGGGGCAGGCGGCGGCGGGGGCGGTCTGGGGTGGTGGAGCGTCAGGGGAAGTGTGGACTACGGGGGCGGTGGGGTTTGCGGAGATCGGGAGTGGCGGGGAGCGGGGGTGGCAAAGGGCCGGGGGCGGCAGAGAGGATGGGGCCGGTGGAGGTGACAGCCACGACGATGGCGACAACGGGGCGGAGGCGGCAAATGCACGGGGAGTGTGTGGACCGCCCGTGGAGTGCATCCATTTGCCCCGGGAGGCTAGCTCCTCCCAGCATATATATGCCTCTTCCGCCACAGCCATCTTACCGCGCACTGAGCCAATAGCGTTGCACACGCGTTGCGCCGTCGTGCGCGAACGATGAGCTGCTGCCGTGGCTCTATAAGGAATACGAGAATAGCTTTGAATTATGCATCTTCAACACTCTCAGAGACCTACTGCGATAGCATATGTAGTTGCCAGTCAACCTGAAGCATCCAGGAAGTGGGATAATTCAGATTTGACTCTGACGACAGCTAGAATTTCGGCACCAGATAAGTAGCTAAACGAAGATTGACCACTGACTGAATGGAAGAAGGTCGCAGCACAAATCGGTCGATAGCATCATTTCTTTTTATCACTAACAGGTTGACGGCGGGGGAGTAATTCGTGCCGGAAGTACCGTTGTTTGCGAAGTACCACCGCAAAAAGTGTGAACATACAAAATGTCACATTTTGCAATGCTGTGTTTCTTTTACCATTTTTGGACTCTGAAGTGCGTATTTTTTCAACTATTACTCCTCGTGACGTTTTATAGGAATGACAGTTGTTATGGTTTTAATTCTTAGTTTGTTTCCACAAAGGAATGCAATGTACATGTTCATAGAGAGAAATGATGTATGTCGTCCTGCAAATGGTGAGAGACTAAACCTGCCAAAGAATGCAAACGGCCAGTTGAATTTCTCGCGGGTCAGAAAGGAGTTCTGTGATAACGACGGAGATGGCGAGTTGGAAACCGGAAGAGAGGCTTGGACAGGTGGGAACTCGCCGAATGACATTGGAGCGACGGGACTTGCTTTCGAGACATCCTCGCTGGCGCTCCTAGAGAGGAGACGTCTATGTGGGCCAACGAAGAACAGTCGCGTCGCGTGGACCGACGCAGAGCTGTAACATGTAGTGTGAGTACATCGTGTCTATGTTTAGGAAACTGTATCAGGCATATTCTGGATTGACAGATACATTCTTGTGCAAGTAATATAACATTGGTCATCAATAGGACGTAGATTTGCATCTGAACTGGAGTTCGTTCACCATGATGAAGACTTTATACGATTTTCCTTCCCGATTACTTAATGGCTATCTGTTGAACTCGCTCTCGTCAGGAACACAGCGCCGTTGCTGGATGTGTCTTTTCTAGTAGGGGAAGGATTGTGCTATGAGAAATTAACACGCCAGATTTCGAGCAGAATGTGAGAGATCCAAATCAACTACTTCACTGTTCCCGGTTCACACTAATTCACTACTCCGGTGGAAGGCTGCACGGCACAGATCTGTCGTAATCAATTGCAGTAATGACTTTGCCTCATTCTTAATTATGTTTTATACTTATTTTGTATTATAATATATTAAAATGAATGTATTAAAATAAAAACTTGTATGTATTATATACATTGAAAATGTATTTTAATGGAACTGAATTTTTGACTCATAAAGAGTTTGCCAAATGAGATTCAGCTTTTTGAGGGCCGGAATTGAATACATGAAGTAAGCATTGATTAGGTGAAGACAAACTTAAAGATGATGTGAATGAAATGTGAAGAAGAAGAAGAAGAAGAAGAAGAAGAAAGAGAAGATGACACCGGTAATGAACACAAAAGAAGCAGTGGTGAAAAGGAAGGAAGTCGAAGTACTTGCTATTGTTTTTGAATATGTGCTATCACACCTGCGCTAGAAATTCAAGATGTAAATTACGTTATGACGAATGTCAATGGCTTTTTTTCATAATTTCTCATTTCTTCAATAACGTGGAACATTATAAGCCAATAATTATCAAGAATCTCAGCCTTGAAATCAGAGGTGAGCTGACAGGTTGGGCAGTATGAAACAATATTTTTCAATATTATTGCTGCAAGTGCAAGTATTTTTGATCCATTTTTTTTCGAAGAGCAATTTTTTATTCTATCTTAGGCGCGACTGAGAAAGACACACTATCTCCGTAAATAATGTTATTAACATTTTTCTTTGTTTACGTTTTTAGAAAGAGTTTATGAATATATTTCCTTAAAAAAGTAACGTTAAATAATTTTTGCAGAGATTTGTGAAATATTAAACTTAACTAGTGATTTCAATACTAACACGTGCACTGAAAGTATCTAAGTATCGTCAATTTATATGTTTTTCATGCTTATGTATAAAAAATTAACTCCAAATACTACGATAGTATATAAATTATATTTATTCATTTAAAGTGTTTGCAATTCCCATGGTTTCCCATGGAAATATAAAGAACTCCGTGGATCTCACTGACTTAATGAGAGCTTTCCCGTTCGGAAATTCGGTGCAAACTTCTTAACATTGGATTTGTTCAAGATTTTTTTTTTCTTTTCCTGTGATCGCGTGTAGAATTTTATCTAGTAATTGCGTGTGGTTGGGCAAGAACGGAATAGTCCCAATCAATGTATGCGTTTCTAATCAAAGTAGGTGAATAGTTTTTATTGATTTCAAATATTGATCCATAACTATTACTTTTATGAGAGTTAAACTTTGCAACACAGCTCGACAATAAAAATATGTATCCATAAGTTTGGCTTAGGCTTCAATTCTTTTCTCACATTGTAAAGTGCAGTGAGGTTAATATTATTTTACAATTCGAATGGTCTCCGCTACAAGATTTGTTGAATGGTACTTGACTTTTGTAAACATACCTATGTCTGCAGTTAATGTAGAAAAACATTGCACAAGTGCTCAAACAGTTTTATTTGTCTTCACGCCGCAGACGCAAGTTCGTTTTAGAGATACTTGTGTTTACCTCTTCTACAGTGACATCATAGCAAATGATTCAGTACATATTTGGGGCTGTGAAAAATCAAGAATATACGATTTATGATGTCAATTGAACGCAGAGTATTCGATAAAGAATATGTCACCATGAGAAACTGACAACATGAAAACGTAGTTTTTATCTTTCGTATTTCCAATGTGTGCAGTAGTAACGTGTGCGGCGATAACAAAACATGCAGAGATACAACGATCAAACAGAAGAAGACTCGAAAAAAAAAAAACTAACTCTCTGCGCCGAAGATTTACACATACATCCAAAGGATTACATTTACACAGGAAATAATTAAGCCATGATATTTATTTGGAATATGAGCAACTGTAATTGACCTTTTAACTTTGCCAGATTTTTAGCGAAGAACCTACAGATTTCTTCTTGCACCGTTTTGTTATTAATTTTATATGTATAATGGTAAATACGTAACCGGCTATCTTAGTAAGCATGATATATTTGAAAGTATTAATGCAAGAAATGAATGAATGTATTATTTTTATGGTTCTAATGCGAGGAGTACTAAATTTAAATCAACTCATTCTGTTTCGTTTTAATTCTGTTTCGCGAAGAGAATAATTATAAACGAAATGGCATATTTATAATTATTGCATTTTTAAAATTTCAACATTTTTTTCTTTCTATACTTCTATCACAGATTTATATAAAATTACACAAAAAATATATTTTAAATAAAAAACTGATTAATGTAAAATTTTGAGTTACAAAAAGGAAAGTTTAAATTAATTCTGATCAGGAGCATTGAAGAGGAGAAAAAACATGGTTGAATTTCACGTTATTAGTAAAGTATCGAACAATAACCTTTGGAGGTTGAAAATACACGTTTCTTCATGCGCTAAATGTTTCAGAGATTTTCAGAGCAAATTTCCTTGGAACAATAATTTTCAGACATTTAAACCTTGGGAAAGACTTTCTTGAAAACATGCGGACCGAAGCAAACTTTCGCACATAACAAGTAGCAGGATGAATTGCAGAATTAACTGATTTCGTTCCCAATACTCACAAATGTTCATACGCTGCAAACTACCCAGTAGGGGCGTATAGAGCCCGAACCGACAGAATGTCTCCCCCTAATGCAATAACAACATCCGGCCGAACCGCAAAGTGACTAACTCCAACCTCACTCACGCCCCTGCTCCGCCGACGGCTCTGCGTGCAGAGACCCGTAAACAAATCCGAAATCGGCACGTGCCTGCGCTATTTGCTCACTTCCCGCGCAAATAAACATTTGCGCTTTCCCTGCCGCCGCCGCCGCCGCCGCCGCCGCCGCCTCCGTCGCGGGGCGGCTCGGAAGAGAGGGGATCGCTGGCTGTTGCAGAGCCCGCAACCGAGGGGGGAGCTCGCCTGGGGAGTACATCCCTCCCCTAACTTCGTCCCCCTCTACAACTCCCCTCTCCCGGACGCTCAATTGTACAACGTAAAAGCAGCACCTCGCCAAACTTATCTCCGAGCACGGGAGACTCGCGCTATCGGAAACACAGGCGCAGGTGAGAGGGCGTGAGAAACTTGTCCTCCTTCCTCCCTCCCTCCCTCTCGCAACGCTCCTCTCCTTCCGCGGCCTCTCTTCCTCGCTAGCGCGCTTTTTATCATCGACGCCGCCCTCTCCACCCGGGGGGGGGGGAGCGGGCGGGTCGCCAGCTCGCCAGGAGACACGCCCTCCAACAACACACGCGCGTGCGTGCGAACACGCGTACGTACACACGGACGAGCGGCAGTGATTTAGTGCGATAGTGGGCCGGCGGACGGGGGGAGCGGGCGGGATGGTGCACACGCCGCGCCGGCCGGAGGTGGCGAGCTCTCCGCGGAGGTGCCGATAACCTCGGTAAATCCCGGCGAGTCGCCGACAAAAGAAGCGCGCGGCCGTGCAAGCCGCGGCACGCGCCGGCGCGTCCGCCCGCCCACCCGCCGCCACCGCCGCCCGGGTCTTATCACTGTGTGAATAGCGGCCCGCCGCCGTGGGCGTCGCCCGAGTGTACTATCGCCTCCACCTAATTTATTGTCGTCCGGGAGAATCGAAAAGAAATATAACGCTTGTCGCGGAGTTGCCGGCCGCTTTCTCGCGCGGACCTCCGCGCTGGGCGGCATCTGATAGTCAATAATCCGGGCTGAGGTGCGGGGTGCGCTAATGGAGGGCTGCGGGATTAAGTGAGAACGCGGTTTTTAAAAAGCGACTCATCCTCCGCGGGCGTCGGTGGGGTGGTAAGAGGCGTGTAATCTGCGTTATCTTCGGGCTCATCTCCGGGATTTCCCTCGCGCGCCGCCCGTTCCCGCGGCACCTCGCCCGCGCGAGTTTCCCACCGACATGCTAATACGGGTGGTAACTTGTTATGTATTACATGTCTCGCTGAAAGACTAGCTCAAATTTCATAACTCGCGCTGAGGGTAGTCGCCCTGACGCGGTGCCGCAGAGGCCTGGGCTATACATACGAATTGTCGCATTCGTCGTGGGAGAAAAGCTCGTCATAATACGTAATGGGTCGGGAAATACTATTCCTCGGTTAATAACATCCACACCCTCCCTCTTTGGTAATGGTATGCGAATTATCTACAGAATATTATGGTCTTGATGAGTCACGAACAACTTGGGCATAATAGGCAATTACTTTTAGCTCCTTTCCCGAAGTTAAAACGTGGGCTTAGTGCAGAGGACGGAGCAAGGATATCATCTTATCCCGTATTGTTTCCTGGGAGATTGTGTCGCGGGATGAAGTAACAATTACTTGCCAAATGAGAGAACAGAGCCCCGGGTGGTAGTTGTTGAAATTCAGGGCATAACACGTAGCAAGTGAGAGGACGTTCTCTTGATTACAGCTGAACTCTCTAGACTCAATTAGAGCGTACAACATGAGTATATGTTGGACGTTGTAGCTGAATATAATAAACTTCAACAAACAGTGCCATTAAAAACACGAAAAAGTAATTACTGTCATGTCATTTCATACTTAAAAAGATCAAAACAGTATATCTTGATACATATTCTTCACTCATTTTCAAATTTTGCATTAATTTTACAGCAAATGATTTGAAAAAATCAGCTTTAACGACGATTTATTTGTCCCATAATATTTTTCAAATGTACATACACGGTCCATTCATTTGGATACGTTATTTGGGCGAATTACGTCCATTAGCAAATTCCTGAAAACGTAATATCAATACCAGAATTCCTGATGTGGAGAAGGTCCGATCACGTTACTTGCAGAAATTTCCTTCCCAGAGCAAACACGAAAACGTGAGAACACATAATACTTTCATCTAATAGACACGTTTGTAAACAGTGACTTCCCTAATGTCGTATTACGATAGAAATTCGGCTCGCAGTGTTCAGATATTACGCCGCTTAGCGCGTCGACACGAAAGCGAAACAGCCCGAGCAAGAGAGCAACGCGTAGTTCCTAAACGCACCGCAGCGCGCGCAAACGCCGGTATCAATTCCAAATTTGTTCATTCGCAAGGCGCCGCAGTTGGTATGCGAGGGCGACAGGTCGCGGGGGTGGGACGCGTCGCGATGGGGCGGGGCGGGGCGGGTAGGGGCGGGGTGGAAAGGCGACGCGCTTGCTAATACTCCGGCGCGACCGTAAGGCAGTGGGTGGAAGCCGCTCGGCGGAGGTGGAGCGGGAGGTGGAGGCAACGGTGCAGGAGGTACGGCGAGAATCGAGGTGGGTAAGGGGATGGAGACGGCACAGAATGGGGCCTGATGGAAATTGGAGTGAGGGCATGGCAAGAAGAGGGGCTTACAGGAGGGATGGTGCGGGCAGAGGAAGAACGGAGACAACAGGAAAGGAACGGGGTAAGACGGAGAAACTCATGGCGGGTATTTGACAATAAGAGAGCGAGGGAGCGAGGCAGGTTGAAGCAAGGCGGAGTGATGTGGGATGAAGCGGAGTGAAGTGAAACGCGGCAGAGGGGAGGGGGAGGGGAGCGAGACGGGGCGGAGCGAGATGGGGCGGAGCGAGGCGATGGGAGCGAGGCGGGCGGAGCGAGGCGGGGCGGAACGAGGCGGGGCGGAACGAGGCGGGGCTGAACGAGGCGAGGCGGAGCGAGGCGGGCGGAGCGACGCGGGGCGGAGCGAGGCGGAGCGGAGCGAGGCGGGGCGGAGCGAGGCGGGGCGGAGTGAGGCGAGGGGGAGCGAGGCGGGGCGGAACGAGGCGGGGCAGCGCGAGGAGGGGGGCGAGGCGGGGCAGCGCGAGGAGGGGGGGCGAGGCGGGGCGGAGCGACGCGGGGCAGAGCGACGCGGGGCAGAGCGACGCGGGGCGGAGCGACTTGGGTGGAGCGAGGCGGAGCGGAGCAAGGCGGGGCAGAGGGAGGTGAGGCGGAGCGAGAAGGGGCGACGTGAAGCGGGGTGAAGAGAGACGGGGCGGTGTCATGCGAGGCGGCACAGGAGTGGAAGCGCGGAGAGCACGAAGCGGGCGGGGGTGGTGGCGATGGCTTCGCATGCCCAAGCACCGCCAGAGCTCTCGGCCATAATACAATAACGAATGCTATCCGAGAGAATATTACGAGCTTAAGTCGAGACCGCCTGTTTATACCGAGAGGCCCCGTTTCATTTGCATATTGACTACGACCGGGGTTTAGCGCCTAATTACAAGAAGCAACGCCCACTTCGCTTCCCTAAATTCTATAAAGTTGGAATGGCGACGGATTTTTGTTGTCGGCGTCGCTGCCTAATTGGAGAGCGGCAGGCAGCCGGGAGGGGGTGGGAGGGGAGGGGGAAGAGACTGCTGCGTGCGGGTGGCGAAGAAGAGGGATCGTCGTCGAGCCAGCGAGAAGACTCAAGGCACAGCAGGAAAGTAACAATGGCTGCAGTGGTGATAGAAGCTGACGGAGAAAATGGTGCGTGAAGGACAACGAGGATTGGAGAAAATTGGGGAAGTATGTTGCAGTGTATTTCGCGCAAATCAATAAAGTTGGAACTAATAAATGAAGGCGAGACTGCGATTGGAGTGAAAATATTCTACAAAGGACAAGAAAAAGAAAACTAAAACAATTTGTAAAACACGGAAAAGAAGAAACATTGTTAATCAAACGTTAGTAAATGTACATTTGTTTGTAGATTCATTTGCAGAAATGTCAGTATTTTTAAATTATCTTATTTATAGCATTCTTGAACAATCCTTAAGAACGTATGGATGTAAAAAATGCTACATTACCAACAAAATGGTGTGTCGAATTTCTGAAATGTTAACTAAGCAAGGAGAGGGAGACTGATTCAAAGAAGTAAGTTATGAAAAAATAATATAAAAACAATAGCGACATTGTTTGATTCCTGGAAAGAAGAAAGATTTGTAATATAAATAAATTGTAGTCAGTAAAGCATTTAAAATACCGAAAGTGGAATGACGTAGAAAAGAGAATGTGCCAAGAAACAGCACCGACAGGACGGGCACGAAGTGCCATAGCGCGTCGTAGGAAGGGCTGAATAAAATCAGCATTAATTTGGGGCTTACTTGTTTTTGTAAGGGCGGGCCTACATGCATGTATAACAGCGCAAAGCTACAATTATGCGTTTATAGGTTGACATCATCTCGACGCTCGTGGTAGCTACGGCTGAACTGCGGCGCGGATTAGGGACAACGCCCCCGCTCCTCCCCTGCCGCCCACGCCCCAACGCCTCCACACGCCCTTGCAAATTGTCGCCCCTCGTCGCTGCTGCCGCTCCAAGCCTCGATCCCAACCTCAGTCTCATCCCGCCGCCACCACAACCTTCGACCGCGCCACCAACCTTGTCTCCTTACTTCCATTCTCATCTCTCTGTTCTACCATCATTCTTGTCAGCATGTTCTTCGCATCATCACTTACTTGTTACCCTATTTTCCTCGTTCTAATGTTTCTTACTTCCACACTTGTGCCAGGCTTTAGTCGTATCCTCGCCTCCACGGCATTGTTATTTTGATCTCGTTCTCATCGTTGGCCTAGTTTCCAATTTTCCCTTTGTTCTCGTACCTACCTTAGCCCTCGCCCAAAGTTTCAGTCTCTTAGCCTTCATTCCCACGCACGCCAATTAGTTCATCTTCATTATTTTTCTCGATATTTTTGCATCTCCTCTTGCCCTCAATGCTTGCAATTGTTTTTTCCTCACCTGCACCATGTTTTTTATCCCATGATTTGTTGAGAACCATTTTCTGGCGCATGCTCAGGGCCAAATCCTACAATCCTCCTCCATGGTGGCTCAGGGTGTCAACCACTGTCACTGCAATGCCTCAGACAGGTAGGACCGAGGGTTTGTGTTGCGATGGAGGTGGGAAACCCTCACAAAACGGTCCACTGACCGCGCGCAACCTTTCCTTCCTTTTCCTTGTCCTATCCTCATCCACTTACACACACTTAGATCTTGTCCCGTTTGGGACGGTGACCCACTGGTGGGAGATACCGAGACCCCACGACCCAACGCGAAGGTTGGCGTCGGTTCTCACCCTCCAGCGGGGGAAGAACATCTCCACCTGCCGTGATAATTGTATGCTATACTTACGGGACCAGTGATCATAGCAGGTGACGCGCCGTATTTCGTTGACACGAAACCAAACAACCGTTCTCTTAGCTCTTAATTCCTTCATCCCTTCCCTCCCCATAATCATTACAAGATTTTTTCCTTCTGGATTCACACCTTCAGCTACTTTACGATACTTCCCTTCATTTCATAACCTCACAAACCACCTCTACCACCTTGAAATCCACTTTCTCTGAAAGCGTGCCCATCGTGTTACAACACAGCCTCCATTGCCACCTTCATGTTCACCCCCAGGGGCAGCGATGCAGAGTTGGCCCCGCCACAGAACTCTCGCCCCAACGCGACAAAAATTTACAATTCTAAATGAAACATTACCGGAGCCGTATATGCATAGCTTTACATTACGCGCAGGAATATGTTTTACGAAAGAAGCGAAGAAGTTAAAAACGGAATGAGTCATGTTTCTCGAAAAAAACAACTTTTTACAGTTGAGGCTTCCTTTTATAAGAAGATTGGACTGCGGAAACAGGACTTTCGAATCAGTTCTGCGCACGCGAGAAGTTGTGTTCTTAGAGAGAAAAAACGGCGTGTTAACACTTTTTTCACACGTCTAAAACGAATTCTCTTCGCGTGTTTCACTACGAAGTTTTAGTAACTATTACTTTGTATGGGCAATTAATCCTGCCCTCTTTACAAGTAGCTGACTTCTCTTAAAACAAAATAAAAAGTATCTTTAAGGCTGACAAATGCAAATTTTGTTAGAAAAAGATGAATCTTATTCATTTACTCTTCAAGTGCCTTGGTGTTCCGTCCACTAATTTTCATAGTTAACAGTTTAATTATAGGTATAATCATCGGTGAAAACGATCAACCATATTATTAGATAATAATGATATACCATTTACATATCTCATTTTCCTTAAGAGCTACAAACCAATCATTTTCAATTCCCTACTTTAAAAAATCACGAAATTTCAAAAGTGAAAGCAGGAAGGTAGATGTATGTATAATTTTTAGAACTTCCTAGCCGACACTTAATATTCAAAACCTCACATCTCTGAAAGCAGAGCACCGTAATTTTCGTGATTTAAACCGCACCTAGCGGCATGGATAGGCTGTTTGAAATTTCATTTCGCATTCAAATTGCGCGTTTCCAGCGCGCCGAGATACGCCGCCCCACATCCGTTCAGACGCGAAGTGCGCCGGCGCGGAGGGCAAACATGGCGTTAGCGAGCGTGTTATTTACGCTAAACACGCCACCGTCCCTCTCCTTCCCGGCTCCTACGTTGCTGTCGCCTGCGGTGAGATGCCTCTGCGAAGGCGGAGGCCGACACGTGGAGTGACTCTTGACGGTTTCCGAAAATTAATAGCACCTGAATATATATGTTGAGGAAATTATGTAATAGTGTCTGAGAGGGAGTGACCATGCAGTCTTAACTTATTGCTAGTTTATTACTAAATGAATCCACCACCGATATAAACCTTATCTACAATAGTTACATAAACGAAATAAATCGACCCCACTACTAGAAGTAATTTTCATTCTACGGCTACCACATCCTCTACTTAAATATCGAATAGATCCGATCGTGTGAAGCACTACAGATTTCATACACGACTCGTCACTTGAGTCTAACTACTTCACGTCAAAGTACATTGCGTACGCGCACGCGGTCCGCACCCCACCCGGCGCCCTGACTCCGATCCGCACATCTCGACTCCTCGAAGCGTCGCAGCCGCCTAGTTTGGCTGGCCGCGTCTTCCACCCCTTTCACTGGATTTCTACACTACCTCACATCTTGACGCCCCACCCTTCACCCAAGTGGTCTGCCATGCGGCGAGCATATGGTCACCTGCATCTATGTGGACGACGCTACACAGTTTAGTTGAGAGGTAGAAATGATCGTAGAATGTAAAATGTATTAAGAACTCTGGTAGTGCAACAATGTAGAGTTACACGTAAGCACAGAATGCAACAACTTGAAAGTGTTGTCGCAAGCGCATGACAAGACCCTTTTGATGTTTTTGCGTAATGAGGCATTCAATGACGTTGCACTTGTCGCCAAATTCGGGATGAATTTTCCGTAATAATTGACCAATGATGACACCATGACACTTTTCAACTTGTAAACAACAAAGAAAGGTTTGGGAGCCTTCGGGATAGCATCAAACGTCTCTTTATAAGACTTCATCGCTGTTACATCGATAATGTGTTCCAGATACTGCAATGAGGACTGCTATTTGTTGCATTTAGATTTCTTTAGTCGAAATCATTGCTCTTTGTGAGCAATCTAGTGAGCAGCGTTAGTAGGCGCTTATCTTGTTCCTCCTGGTTACGGTCGACCACAACAATGTCGTCGAAGCAGGAGCTCTCTCAATCTAAACCAGAGGTTCCCAACAAGATCAATATCGATCTCCTGAAGAGTCGATACAATTTTAAAGGGATGTCAAATTCAAATTAATGAAAAGTGAAGAGATTCATTTTTTCTTCTTTTTTCCTTTTTCTAGTTTTTTTTCTTTTCCTTTCTGAAGATTTTACAGCTTCAGGGAATGCCGATTTCGACTATCCATGCCGGGTACCTATGATGTCCCTCGTGGAGACATAAATTAACATTTTCACTAGGTCTGACACACTTGCGGGCTCCATGGTCTGTGGTCAGCAGACTCACAAAGCCTTCTGCGACACGACACACACATGAAAGAGAAGGGAGAAACAGCTATGCCCACGGCCGGACTCGAACCCGCGGCCCTTCAGACCGAGGCGCTGTGTCAGCACACGCCCTATCCATCTTGGACATCCTGGTCAACTGAAGACACTCAATCATACAGCCCTGAAATACTCGTATCATCTGGGGAAGCACAATTTTCTGGAAACGTTTTCATTTTACTACAATATGCAACCAGTTCTGCGAACAGTAGACATGGCGTCACTAAAATGTATACTTGTTCTTCAAACGTTTTAATGAAATCTTCAAACTTGAAAATGGCAAACTTGAAAACATAGAACAAGCGATTGCTTGCAAACAAATGTACAGACAGAAGAAATGTTGAACAATTGAGTTAAAGTGGAACGTTGGTTGGTCATTTACCGAACGTATTTGTTGTGGAGAAGTGGCAATTGTCTGCAGGTTTCCCTCAATGTTGTACAATTATATTAGAATTGGCTTACATGCTGTCTCTTGAATTCATTCACCGTCTATTTAATCTTCGGTATACGTGACAACAATGATTTTGACAAAATACCAAAACACATTAAACTTTTTCAGCGTTGTGCCGGGAAGAGAAAGTGGTGGAGGTCCACGATCCCACGGTCAATGGAAATGGAGGCCCACGATTACATGGGAATATTAAGGTGCCTTTACCCGTCAATTGCATGTAGGAGTTGCAGAGTTTTGTTTTCTCCTTACCTATAATAACATTTTTTACATTTATGATTCATGATAACATAACAGTTGACGCTCTACTGAAATTAAAGACATTTTTAGGAGCAAACGATTTGCAGTAGAATGTATTAAGTTCTCTAATCGAATGTAATTCGTCTCATGAACTATTTTGTGTATTATAACATAACTTTCGTACATTGATAAATGTTTTTATACCCAAATTCAAAAATGTTAGATATTTTGAATAATAACTAGTGATGCCACAACCCCAGATACTTACTCGTTTTATCTGTACTTTTTTAATTGATAGTGTTCTGCTAAAATAAGACCTGCGCCATTTAGCTTTCGTCTTCAAGGCTCGTTTAATACTTTTTAAATATAATTCTTGTCTTGATGATCGGTTTATATTTTGATGTGATCTGCTCTGGCATTACTACAACTTAATTTAACCAATAAATATATTTACTATGCTTTATCTACAATCATAAGCTGAGCACATTTTTGCACAGTTAGCGATGGGGATTATTCACAAACTTAAATAAAAGATTTCCGTTGTAGGGTGTGTAATGGTGTTAACTCAAAAACATAATAGGGTAAGAGTTATAAACACAACAGTTAATTATATTCGCGTGTAAGAAACTGTAAAGCGTGGCACAGTACAGATGTCTGTACAGAATTGTGTTAAGAAATAGAATGTGAACACCATTCATACAGTTTACGCACAGTTCCTGTATAAAGGATCTACGCCTTTCTCAATATGTATAGAAGTCTGTACAGAAAAATAGATTATCAGAGCATTATCTGATGACAGACCAGCACCAAATCGTTTATAGTTGCAACAAGTAATTTATATTACTAGTGTACTTGTTTTAATTTATATCATAGATTTTCCACACGCGCTTTCTATTCCTAATCTCACACTTCCACAGGTGGGAATATGCTTTTCGCATATCCCACCATCAGTAATAGTCGGCCCGTTGAGTAGTGATCAATCTTTAGGGACGACTTTCAGAAAATCCGAAAGCTACAGATATTTGCATGTTATCATTCAGATTTTCATCTGTACATATTTTGAACGGAAATATGCATCGTGCATAGTCGGCTAATTTTCAGTCGTATATAGCAAACACCCAACTTAAAGCTGTCGGAAAAAAGTTGATCCTCTGAAAGATCTTCAAACGTCTCCTAATAATCCTCTCAATAGTACTCATTGGAGTAAACTACAAATTGTATTTGTGTTTAGCCACTATATGACCCATAAAAGGCAATTGGCCTCAGCTCCGCGTTGTATCTCTGGGTTCCTAGCCAGACACCCAACAAGACACCCGCGATGCCTCACATTCGCTGAACTTTCGTGGCTGCACGTAGTTATGAAATTCAGCTAACGATGCCGGTTTCGCGGACGTGGCCTTCCAGTAGAACCAGCCCAGCATTTGCCAGAATGGCCTAAGGAAACCACGAAAACCGGTCATGCGGGCACAGGGATTGAACCGGGGCCTCCCGAATGCGACGTTAGCGCTCTACGCCCTGAGCCACTTCAGTCGGTAAATTACAAATTACATCAATTTAAATACAATATTCTTATTAACATTGCATATGTATGGAATGTTTGTACAGCTTCTTCTAAACAAGCCACATTTCGTTCACTTCTCATTGTGCTGAGCGGAAAGCATAATAGAGTAGGCTATTCATCTCGACTTACAAGTATACCACTTCCGAAGATTTTGCACCGAGAGAGGGGGTTTAGCGCATCAACTGATGCCACTGCGTTCCCTCTGATCGGGAGGTTCTAGGTTCGAGACTACAAGGTGGCAGGGCTTTCGATACTAGCTTGTCAGCTAGACCAAATTCAGACATCTGAAGAGGAATTCTAGCGACCGGCTGCTCCGATCGATAGTTTTCTGTGGTTTCTCCGATCAGCACCAGGCGAATGCCGGAGCAGTACCTTAACAAACGGGTTATGGAGCGCGCGTGATCTTTGCTTTCTCTTCCTTGCTCTATCATCTCGTTCTTACACACACTTACACTAACAAGCACTCCACCGTCACACAAGCCGGGAGGCCGGTCGGAAGCTTAGAGTTGGGGCGGTGCCCCTCTGGTGACAGGTATCTGTTTGAGGGAAACCCCGCTAACCGACAGTAGGGTGGCGCCATCCAATGGGGGAAGATCACCACCACCTCCCGAGGAAAATAACATGCACTACATTTACTGGTCTAATAACCCGCTTAGTTTATGCGCCCTGAATCTCTAACAACCTACCAACATATCGACGCCGGATCTCTCGCCATCCAGCGGAGGAAGACCACCGCCACCTTCCAAGGAAAAAACATGCACTTCACTTATGGGACTAATGACCTTAGCAGTTGGTGCGCCCAGAACCACTGACAATGAATCAATCAACGGATTATTTGTACAACTAATTGTAAATAAGACTCACTTCGTACACTTCTCTAACGAGTAATAGAATAACCTATTCATCTCAACACACAAATATACCACTTACAAGTACTTAGCACGGCCCTGTCTATCTAGTCGGGGTCTAGTGATCTCGGTGAAAGCGCACAGGCCGGCGCGGGCCCCGCTGAACTCCTAGCGCACAACATAAATCACCAGAGGCCGCATCCGAACGCGCGCGCCGCACGTGCCGCGTTGGATATTAAAATTCAATTCAGGCAGCGTATTTACAGCGCACGGCGGGCCGCCTCTCGATTATGGCAAATAAAGGCTGGATAATAACAATGCTAATACACAGGCCGCGCCACGAGGCGGCGGCCGGGGGAGCGGCGGGCGAGGGGGAGTGAGGATAGGCACGCGCGCCGAGGGATGAAAGGGTGAGGCACGGAGGGGGTGATGGAACAGGCGACGAGAGGGCAATGGGAGAAGGGGGGAAAAGTGACGGGGGAATAGGAAAAAAACGCGGGGACAGAGGAGAGGCGGGTTGGATAAAGCGAGAAAAACAGGTTGGAAAACAAATAATAGGGAGATGTGGCAGCGTGTGAAATAAAGCAAGCAGCAATTTTTATTGTCAAACAATCTCAAGATGAAATATGTTATAAAAACAACATATATGTTGGGATAAATTGATGTTGGTAGGGGAAAGTAAGTAGAAATGTATATGATGGTTGGAAAAGTTATAAACGAAATAGAATGAAGCTTGATTAATGTGAAATGGTAATGGTAGTGAGGGTAGGTAATGGTCGTTCCTAGGTGCCATTGGAGAGAGGAAAATAAAAAAAAAGAAGCCATTGGAAGAACATAAGAGCGGAAGAAAGAAGAAGAAAAACGCATGAGAGAAAAAAGAACCTATAGATTTTTGCCGGATCATAGAAAATGATGAGAAAATAGTAAATAAAAAGTTAGAGCCAATAGTGGAAAATGTGGGAATGGAAAAGTTGTTAAAAGAGGAAGTGACGAAAATAATACGCCAATGAAATAAAGTTTATACCTGAAAGTTATGTGTATATCCTAAGCACTTCAAATAATACAAGAAATATAGAACAATTTTAAAATGTAATAATAAGCATGATATAAAATAAATAATGAAATATTGGTGGAATGACAACGAAGGAAACGAACCTGTTTTGGCCATCACACATTCTACATGAAATGCTTTATTTGCTTGCTTGCTTGATTGCTTATTTCGTTACCAAGCCCGTCAACTGTTATGATCGTTAGTCCCGTAGGTATAGTGCATATTGTATCACGGAAGATGGCGGTACTTCTCCGTTTCTGAAGCATGAGATCCGGCATCGACAAACACGTATGCTTCCAGAGCTCCCACTCAATGTATCTCCCTCCAGCGGGGTACCGCCCCTTCATGGATAAGCTGTAAGTTCCCGATTGGTCTCCGACACGTGGATAGTGTGTTAAATGAAGTGACAAGGACGAGAAAGGAAAGATCGCGCGACCCTGGTAAGTACTCTCTTCCTTCGCCTGGAATTGATCAGAGAAACCGCGAGAATCGACAGATCAGGGCAGTCGACTACTAGAATTCTCCCCCAGATCGGTCTAGCTCTTTAGTGTTGAAAATCTGCCTCCAAGGGAACTCAAATCCTACGACCCCGCGGTCAGAGGCACTTCATAGACAACAGTTGTTGCCCTGGGCTACAGCAGTCCGTAAACGTCCTGGCTCTCAACCTTACCCATCGGTGGCCCCCACGCGAGGGCAGAGCCCGGGGAGTGAGGCGAGCCCGTGAGCGCGGGAGGTGACCGGGCCCGCGTCGCAGGGAGCGGGGACCCGCCGCCCCCGCCGCCGCCTCCGCGGGGGCATTAAACATAGACGGGCCCATCAATCTCCCCGGGCCGCCGGTGGCTGGTTATCTGTTGAAATGATCTGCGCGGGGTGTCACGTGTCGAGGACAAGGGCTTAATGGCTTTTCTTTTGGTCGCCCTCGCCCGACGCGCTCCCGGCTCCCTGCCGCCGCCGCCGCTGCCGCCGCCACCGCCGCCCCCGGGGGCAAACACGCCGCGCGTCACCCCGCCCCCGAGGGCGAACGCCCCGCCGCGTGCCGCCCTCGCGCCCGGGATTCCTCCGCCCCGCCCCGCATCGCCCCCGACAGGCCTCGCGCGCCCGGGCTCGTGGCGGAAGTCCTATAAAATTTTAACAAACACAAAGCACGGCTCCGGTGGTGTAACGGTTAGCGCTCTCAGCGAATTCCAGTGGTTCCACGGCTGCGAAGTTTCCAGCCGTGGAATTTTAATAACAAAATATTCCTGGTACGATTGTTTGGTTCTACCTTGGGAGGGGAAGTAATGCGGACTGTCCCGCGTTGTAGAGAGCATGTAAAATATCCACAAGCTTAAACTAAGCTCTTGATGCAAATTCAAATCGCCTATTTTGTCGCCTGAGTAACATCATCTTTAGCTGCTAGATGGCGAAAGGACCGTAAGCAAATTTGCGTTGTCAGGCGGAAGAGCAGGCGTAATGATCTGTGTCCAGCCTTGTAAAATAAGGCGACATTGATTGATTGTTTAAGCAAATGGATAAATGAAACACCGCGGAATGCCCTGTATGATATATGGATGGACGGAAAAAGTTGTATAATTTAAGATAGTAGTATTAAGTTAATTTTTTTTAGTTTCGCTAGCACATTTCCAAGTCGATGACTTCGGCTTCATCCTCAATTCCAACCAAAATTTGAACGCAGTTTACACCAAAATACAAAAACGCCTTTCTTGACTCACAACAATTATTCAACCAATACTTAAGAATTACTGCTAAGTTGCATATGCTCATTCTATTTCAGTTCCATTTATCAGTATACATATATTAACTCTTCGTCAAAAAATAACGCCCGCGTGACGAACCGTAGAGAAGAAGCCAAAGTGCTCGCATTCCATACTGGATAGTGGGATTCTCGTTCCTATGGCTAAGGAGGTCGTGGTAGATAAGAGGGATTCGCAGGAGACTTATTGCGGGGGCTTTTTTTGTGTCCCTTATTCCTTACATTTGTCCTTATTCCAGTCATGAATTTTATCGTATAAATGTTATCACTTAAGCATAAATTTCAGCTGTTCCAAGACTCGACTTCATATGGACGGATGGAAATAGCCTACAATAGCCACACCTCAGCCGATATCTCTCCGCCGAAATGTAATCCCACCTTCAGTAGTGCGAACACATTTTCATTTACTTCCTTCTCCTTCAACACCAGCCAACACCGGCCATAACCACAATCCCATCACAGCGATAACCGCTGCCACCGCAACTTCCACAAACGTCTATACTTCTATTCTCCACTTAAAAAATTGTCACTTTATCAGTTGTGACGCTGTCATACAATCCGGAGCTTGAAGGGGAACCATAGGGACGTCATTATAGTGGCGTCACTATAGTGACGTTGAAACTCCATATTGGATGACGTCACTGCTGATTAAGTGTCAACGGACTTAATATTTTAATCGAAGTAAACCTATAGTGACATCATCACCACCACCACCGCCGTCATCATCATCACAGTAACTGACTAGTCATCTTCAACGCCACCCCAAATCCCTACCCCCTCCCCGTCACCAACACTTCCTCCCCCACCCGCCGCCGCCACCACCAACGCCGCCGGCGCCGCCGCCGCCGCAATCTGTCGCGCATCAAAACCCCTCGCCGAGCGGCGCGGCGGCCACCGAGAAGCGCCCAGGCTTTGCGGCGGTTGACTCAGTGATAAAGGCGGCGGCGGGGGAAAGGGGGGGGCGAGGGGGAGCGCCGGTGGATTAACGCACTCGCACAATGCGCGTGATGCATTGCCCCGCAGATACAATGAAAGCGATATAAAACGGATTATACGAGAAGTAGTAAAACGCTTCCCACTCAAATTACTCCTAGTTTGATGCATGGCGGTATTTATGGGCTCCTTGGCTCTATTCCAATCAAAATTCATAGTGGAATAATCTAGATAACTAATTTCCAAAGCGCGCAGAAGATAAAAGAAAACTGGGCATCCTCCGGCCATATGAGAGGTGTCTATGGTTTCCTTAGAGAGCCAGGATCTCGTGAAATATCCCAAAACAATTAAACAGTCGCGATTTTTAATGAAAAATTAATATATTTGATTGTATATGTAATATTCTCACACTGCATCTACCGAAATAATTCTCATATGCCCTGCATCACTCTTTATGAAACAAAATACTCCTCGTCGTGCGGCAACAAAGCTCCCCGAAAGAGACTTCCCTCCGTTAACCAATTGTTATTTACGTGTTGCGTTGTGGAACAGCAAATTATTGCAATTTATCATTATGTCATTGGAATATAAAGAAGTTGTACTGTATATATTCTATATTATAATATTGTTGGGTATTCATGAAAGCTGTTTCTGTTAAAATATTTAATTTACAGCGGTGATAGTTTTGTATTGTTTTTTTGAGCTGGTAACAAGCTACTATTTCAAAAAAAAAAAAAAAACATTTTATATGCGTTCCTTCAGCTGCAGTTTATCTGCTCCTGGCAATAGAATAACTTATTCTTCCTGTTTTTCTAATATCTATGGTAATTTCACATTTTTGATGATGAGAAACAACAACAAAATACTCCTATTACATCTTACATTAACTATACGTTGCCCTTTTTTGCACGATTAAGACTTCAGGCACGAATTTCCATCATTCTTCAATCAGGTCTCAGTTCAAAGAGTAATAATCTGAATGAGTTGCACAATGTTAGTATTTTTAATAACTGATTTATATATTCGTTAAAGCATCAACATTTGTTTGAAATTTGTGCACACTGGAGTGTCAAAAATCTTTAGATGTCTTGAAGGATGAGACGACCCGAAAAATGTTGGCAATGTGTTTCTTTAATGGTGTTTATATCCACGACTGCTAATAATTAGTAGAAAGTTTCGGTTTACACACTCTATCTGCTACAAGAATTATTAGAAGATCTGTCGAAAACTTATAACCTTTACTGTACTAATAAATGCGAGTAGACATTTTAAAATGAAATGAAAATAAAAAAAGAAAAGCATAGAATATTATCGGCGAAGCTGATGTATTCTCATATCCCGTCAGGTTGGTTAATCATTCCCAATACAAGTCCTAGGGTTGGTGAAGTTAAGCTTTGTTATAATTGAGAAACGTGGCTTGTTGATAATGTGGCGTAATGGTAAATAATAATTTTTCTCTTTGTCATTAATGATACCAAGAATCAGTCACTCCATTGTAAATAACAGCGATGGTAGTAATAATTAACATACGTAGATTCACAGTAGTATTGAGTACAATTGGGATGCGTAACAATTACGATAGCTTTAATATCATTCGTGCAGAAAAGCAATAACATAATGCTTGTGCAAGAAAAAGCCATTTTATATTTTAAGGTACTAATATTTTTTTTCTTTTTCTTCTCCCTCAGATACGCAATCGCTGCCTGTTACATCTCCGTTTCCAACCGGTTGCCATATAATGTATTTTTCAATAATCAATTACTTTTAAAGTAAAATGAAAATGCGAAAACAACGAAAAAAATCAAAATTTACACAGAAAAGATAAAGCTAACAAGAAATAATTACAAGTTAACTAGAAACTTAATTTTATGCAATTGCGATGTAATTGCTCTTACCTTTATTCAAGAGTATCAAATTCGAAAATAAAAAAGAATTAAGCCGAGTAGATTTAACTGAGAATGAAATCAATGAAGTAAAGAAAATATTTCTTAAAAAGTAATTATTTAAGAAAATTATGGACCGCCATATGCAAAATTAATAATTTTCGATTGTCATTTATTATTCTCTTGCTTTTATAGATGGTTTCGATTTCACAAACTCTTATTTCTAACCACCTTTTCTGCTTGAAAATCTTAGAGAATACAACAATAACATGTTTCAATGATTATAATGATGAAATTAATTTATCTCTCAATGTGTACAATATTTTCATAAATACAAATCTTCTTTCAACCAGCTGTCAATTTTTCTCTTTCATAAAATACAACATAATTACGGGAAAATAAATATGAAAATATATGCAAAAGTATTTCTAAACATGTCTCATTAAAACAATTCAATTACATCATTCTGATAGCTTACTTTCTTGCCTATTTCAGAGGTAATTTTTTCTCGACATTTACTGGAAAATAATAAAAATATCAATTATAATTTGTTAGGATATAAAGTTTAATTTTATTTCATGTGTAAACTAATGTTAACTCTTATAACCTAATGTATCCACTCAAAAACAGGATATTGGCTATTGAAAAGCACTCTTCACACTTCAACATCTGAAAACGATCTTTTTTATCAATTTTTGAAGCTATTATAAAACCCAGCAATACCAAACTACTCACATTTGGAGCAAACTAACACTTCCAGGAAACATCTTCTTCAGTGATACCGTTATCTTGTCACTGCTTTACTCATCCTCTCGAGTGTGGGAAATGTAGATGAGTGCCATACTCACTTCTGAGGGTAGGTCAGAATGGTAACTTATGCCTTTATGCAAAAACTGCATGCATGCTTTATGCATCGCAAGAAAATGCACTTTAGGCGTGAATGATGTCAAATACACGATTACGAATGAAACAATTATTCAACGGAAGCTACGAGTTGGCACGTTTATAATGGTACGAGATGGTATGTTCAAGGACAGTAAGAGATTCACGTTAATGGACGAAAATTCATCCACGTCACGTCACATGGCAAGAACACCTGCATTTTAAGCAACTCATACACCATCAGGGACTGCTCGCGAACCTGTATGCACTGGTTGTAAATCAGTCGAAGTAGCGTGTGTCTCAAAACACCCTCCATTGAGGATTCTGTGATGGCGGCATAGTTATAACCGGAACGGCGCGAGCAAAGTTCGCTAACCCTAATTGAATGGTTGATAAGTAATTCCGGGCGCATCAATGGCTAAGGCTATTATTCCCGTAAGTGTAGTGCATGAATGTATCGCGGGAGTTGGTGGTGGTCTTCCCCCGCTGGCTGGCGAGATTCCGCGCCGAACTATTAGGTGTGCTAGTTGGGATTTTCCCTAATCAGATATCTCACACCAGCGTGGCACCGACAAAGCCGGGACGTGCTATAAGCTCCTGATAGGTCTCCTGACATGTGTAGTAATGAAGTGCATGTAAGTGTACGTGTGTCTGTAAGGGGAGAGGATAGGTCAAGAAAGAGCAAGGAAAGGTGGCGCTCGATCCGTGGCATGTTTGTTATGGTACTGCTCCGGCTGTTGTCTGATGTTGAAAGGAGAAACCACGAAAACTACTGATCGGAGCAGCCGGCCGGTAGAATTCTCCTCCAGACAGCGGCTGAATTCGACCTAACTGACAAGACAGAGTCTAAAATCCTACTATCGTCGGACCTCGAACCCCATAACCTCCCTATTTGAAGGTATATTCCCGTATTTACGCGAGGACTAAAGGAGAAGCATCTCGTTTGAGAACACAGCACGCCTGGTGGCTACGTGCTTTCTTTCAATCGCACGGCAGCTTTCTCCAGAGCAATCACCCGGGAGAGCGCCAGGGTCAGGGCAACACCGCCACGGCCCTGCGTCGCCCTTCTCTCCCCGACTTACGCATGCACGTCGGCAATTGTTTTAGCGAGGCTCATTAGGAGCTAGATTGCTTTCATTAATGGAACGGACGGCGCGTGATTGATAGAACAGGCTGATAAATACTTGATAACTTAATGAACGACGGAGTCGATCAATCAATGAAGAATACGTTCATTAACTACTTTACAAATAAAGCCGCGCTGCTCGCAAACAAAAACAAACAGTAGCGCGCATGCGCTCTTCCGCGCGCTCGTCTCTCCGCGTAAACGCACTGAGTAATATGCAATCACACCGGCCAAAGGAAGTGAATTAATAACGGCGCAGGGCAGCATACGATTTCGATCGGCTGTAAGGCGTATTACGGAGATAATTAATGTTTATGTGGCGCCGTGACGCTCGTTAATATTCAACGGTGGCTGAGGTGCTCTACACGCACGCACGCGCGCGGGCTCGCGTAGGTTATCGCGCGATAGTTGGTGTGCTTCGAAGGCCCACGGCCTAACGGAATGCTGAGTGTGTAAACGTCTTTGAAACATTGTGTATTTTAATCCGAGAAAATGTACGGGTAGCGCACTAATTTAATGTGTGTGTCCGTGGGAAGAAAGTAAAATGGTTATGAGATTTATTAAGAAGTGTAAAAGTTTTATTGTGTAATTATATTGCATTTTTTTGTTATGATTTCTCACATTTAAATAAATATATTCGGGATTTAAAAGTATAATTAAGAAAAAGATATTGATGGGAGTAAGAAATATCAAAATATGTACATTTCTATCAAAACGATTTGTTTGAATGAAAATATCTGCTTCGAAATGTATTTTTCCTTGAGTTGTTTAGACAACAAAGAAATAAACTGGTTGAGAAACGATCATTCTCTCACACTAGCAAATCTATTGAATAATGTTAAGAAGTTATCTAAGAAACGGTTAGCTCTGGAAGCTAGAAATGCTTTGGATGTGCCACACTTAGGAGAGTAAACTGTTATTATCTTATAATTTCTCATTATCGTTTGTCATAACACTTTCAT
Source organism: Gryllus longicercus (assembly GCA_038098605.1). NCBI lineage: Eukaryota > Metazoa > Arthropoda > Insecta > Orthoptera > Gryllidae > Gryllus > Gryllus longicercus. The sequence continues at coordinate 3,714,359 of JAZDUA010000052.1, forward strand.
GATTGAAATATGACTATATTCGTTTAATGCAGGCGATGTTGGCTTATCATTAGCAGACTGACAATTAATTGATCATCTGACATCACAGGATATGAGGCCTTCTTAGGGAGTGCAGTCTGCAGAACTCGATGCAATTCATCTGCACACCGGATCGCAAGGGGAGGGGGAAGTTTGGTTCGCATTTCCAGAATTGGACGGATTACGTCGATATGAGTAGTACGAGTAATATCCGTTGCACTGACCAATACACAAGGAGAAGACCGAAACTCGCACTTCTTATACATTTACATTCCGTTCGAAATTCTCCTGGGTGCATGAAAAGCGCCTATCTCAATGAATTATTCTGATTTCCGTATTATTGACGAAAAATACACAAAAATAATACAAAGTAACTCGGGCAAAAACGGAGAAAGTATTTATGTCCATAGAAGAGCAGTCTGAAAATGTTCGGAAACAAATGACCAGCAATGTGACACGTAATTACATAAACTACATCGCGAACTATTGTTTTCGTAGCCGTAATGCATCACAAACAACTCGATATTTTAAGGCATGTAATGCTTCACTTGCAATTTTTGGAAATTAGAACACATTCACCAGTCTAAGAAGGCCAGGACTTATTTGAGATTTTCCAAAAATGGATGTTTTTACTGAGACTCTCCCACCATTGAAAATAATAAACGAATTAAGAATGTCTTAATACAGTCTTCTGTATTTCTATTTTCCATTGCACCCACCAGTTTTAACAAACTATTAATTCTCCGGCCATCTCGATGCTGTCTTAGGTTTCATTTGATATCTAGGAAATTGGAAAAAATCCAAAAATTAACACAACAATTTCGATTTTAACTGAAAAGTGCAAGTTCGTATTTGATTTTGTCATCCCGCTTTTCTCATACTGCGCGTTACCACTGAATTCTCATATCAGTGCGTCACTGATTACGCAACAGCTGCTGTCATACGACAGCAAATCTTCAAGGAACGCCGCTCGGCATCAAATATTTGATATTCAGGTGTTGTTTCATTCAACAGCAATTTTTTTAATATTCTGGTATATAAAGAACTGTTGTACTTTTTACTTTATTACGTTATTGCAGTATCCGCAAAAACTATTTCTGTTAAAAAAAATTCATTTGTCGGGGTGTTATTTGAGAATATATTATATTTATTGTTCATGCGCAGTGAGCTTGCTACGTTTTGGAAACCCATTTTGTGTGGTTTTGTTCAGTGGCAAGTTTGCTGGTGCAAGCCACTATTACGTCTTTAATTATATAAAAATATTACAAATGACAATATAAATAAGAGACAAGTGATCACTCAGGTAAAAGAAAACCAGTAAAATCCTAGCAATAAAACAAAGCGAAACGGAATATATTAAGATTCAAGAACCCAACGGAAGAAAATAACACATGAAATAAGGAAATAAATAAAGATGAGTGTCAAAGAAATAAGGACAAATTCTAGACAGAATCTCTGATCTAGATGTTGAGATACCAGAACACCTCACACCTTCCTATGATGCGATCCCCACTGTTCAGCTACTGCTCCTGTCACTACCACTACCAAAACCACTGCCATCCACGTCTATAAGCCCCAGCCGCCGACTCTGCCCCTAAGGGACCGACTGCGCTGCTCCTTTCGAGCTAATTAATGCTTCTTCAATTAACTTTTAATTAAAACTACACTTCATTTTCTGTAATATTGCTTCAATCTCATATCCCCGAGTCGCTACCGGCTTGTTAATTAGCAGCTCGCGGCTCGGCGAGGCGGCGCCCGGGCCAACGAGACTCCCTCCCCCCTTCCTGACCCCCCACGGACCCCCCCCCCCCCCCCGGAAGCCGACTTCGACGGTCCCTGCTTGTTAGAAGGGCGACAGCCGGGAACGTTTCAATATTGCGACCGACCCCGACCGCGGCGCCGGAGTAATGTGGTCCAGCAGTGAGACTGAAACAGACTGATCTGTGGCAGAGTACAGTGTTGCTAGCCTTAAAGCTCCTTCACAATGAAGTTTAAATGTAATGTGACGGCCTCATCGTGCCTCTATGTTTATTATAATTATTTTTACATCTATTATTTATTTTATCTAATATCCAAAATCTCTGTTTATCTAAGTTTTAATACTAATATTTCCAGAACGAGAGGCGTTGCCACTGGAACATTTGTATTAAGGTCGTGAGGCTGAAGTCTCCCCTGTAGAGGTTAGACAAATGACGTTTATCATTATTTTATTGGTGGTGGGAGGGGAATTTACCTTTTTTATCTACAAAAAATAGACATAATTCAAATATATTCAGCACCGTCATAAATGATACCGTTTATTTATTCGGCGGTGTTAATCGGCCGTCGCCGCTTTTCTGTGTGACGCTGCCGATAAAAACCTTAACTCAAACAAGAAATACCCTTTAACACAATGACAAAGAATATAACTTCACATTCACATTTAATAACAAAAATATTTATCCAATTCTCATTCATACTCTGCAGTTACATTAATACCAGGTATAGCACAGCAAAAGATTGTGCGGTACATAATGGTATTATAGGCTATGAATCAGAATCGCCAAAAATCAATTGCCAAAGCTTTCCACAGAATGACACAATTCTGTGGAACAAAGTAATTTAACTTTTAGATGAGAAATATTTAGGATTGACAGTAAAGACATTACATTTTGTGATTTGAATCAGATACTTATATACGTGCCTAAAGACCACAGTCTACGGTTCGAAATGAAAAATAGTGTTTACAATGTGAAAAATGAACTCATAACCAAGACTATGTGGAAGCAACGGATTTTCGTCGCTGAAAGTAAACTCATCTGAACGATGGCTTTAATTGTTGTACAGTATGATCGAAATTCACCAAGAAGTAGGGAACTGAATAAAATTCATTCCGTCAGAAAATAAGTGTTTTCTTAATCTTTTAAAATAAAGCCCTAGCAACTTACATCATAGAGATAATTTTACAGAAAGAGCTCTTCCTCATGAAACAACTTAACTGCCCATTACTGCAGATTCAAACTGAACTAGAATTCACCTTGTTGAAACCTTGTTCTTTGTAGTGACTTTAACCGATTTTGAGAGTTTCTCCCTATTCTTCTTCTTTAACTCTCTTATTTTGTTATTTTGGGCAATGACACAAATGAGATTGTTGCAATATCTCTAAGAAAAGCCAAATGTACTCTTCAGAACATTGTATGTATTAATTGGATCTCCGGAGTATATGATATTGTTTTCAATGTTGCTGTTACCCGTAAATAAACAATATAAGCTCCCTTATGATACTTAAGTTTCAAAATTTTGTCAGAGCAATTTTTGAAGTATAGATTGATTGGTGACTCCGGGCGTGACAAGTGCCAAGATCATTGTCCAGTAAATGTAGTGCATGTTTTTGTTGCGGGAGCTGGCGGTGATCTTCCCCTGCTGCATGGTGCAATCCTACGCCGATCTACCCGTCGGCGTGCGGGTTCTCCCCAACCAGATATCTCCCACCCGCGGGGAATCGCCTCACTCTGGACAAGCTCTCGACTGATCTTCCAGCATGTGTAGTAGTGCAGTGCATGTAAGTGTAAGTGTAAAAAAAGGGTGAGGATAGGACAATGAAAGGGAACGGAAGATCGCGCGAAGCCAGTGGCCCGTTCGTTAGGATATTGCTCATTCACCTGGAGCGAAAAGCCAAGGAAAACTACCATGGAATCAGAGCAGTAGAATTCTCCTCCACACAGCAGCTAAATTCTACCTACCTAGCTATTGTCGAAATTTCTTCCACACTGTCGAAACGCGAACCCTAGGACCTCGAGGCCAGAGGCATTCCAGTGACATCAATTGATGCACTGAGCTACCTAAGACGGTTTGGAATATAGAAGTATCCAGTCTTAGCCAAGAACTTTGACCGTCCCGTTCTTTTCCAGAACTGAATGGTAGTTGGTGGTGTCATGTCTGCTACTGTGTGCCTGTACTCAATTCTCCCAGGTCATAAGGATTAAAATTATGTCCCCAGCTCGGGAAGATTGTTTCACTTTTCTATGAGGCGTGTGCAGTATCGTAGATGTGCAAAGGGAGCCGACTCCAATCTAATTGTGAAATTCATATTACTAATTCCCAAAGTGCACAGGAATTGAAAGACAACTAAGCAGCCTCCGGCCAGATGAGAGGTGTCTATGGTTTCGTTAGATTCACAGGTACGCGGAAAAAATCCCAAAGCAATTAAACAGTTTCGAATGTGGCTGGAAAAATCGAATATTTGATTGTGTTATTTCACTTATTCTCATTCTGCTAGATCCAACAATTCTCATACTTCGTGCATCACTACTTACGTCACAACTGACATCTTGCAACAGCAAGACTCCAAGGAAGAGAATGCTCGCCATATGGCTAACAGAAGGAGAGCACAATAATGTCATACTTACAAACACTACGCTAAAAATATCTAAATCGTATTCTACTTTTAAGCAAGAACCCTTAGTAATTATTTCTTTGTTTTGTCATAGAAAACTTGGTGGTCAGTGGTACAAATTGCTTCACGCTGGAGCGCTGTGTATAGACACAATTCCTTTCTATGTAATTCACGTTCATTGCCTGCAAGTGTTGTTCCCTTCGTTTATTTCCTAGTGATCTTGTTGCTATGAACATAAAAGACATTTTTATAGGAGTCCTTGATTCGGCTTGGCGCGAGATATTCCTAACGCATTGTACTACACTGTGCTTTTGGTTCAATATTTGTTTTTCTACTCCTATTGTATAATTCTGTCATTTGATGGCTGCAGCCCGTTGCATAATGACACTATTACGATACAGATTTCATTATGATAGAGGTTTTTGACCAATCACAAATAACTTTCCAAACCACGTATTAACATTTAATTAATCATTGAGAATCGTTCTAGTAAATGTTTCATTCGGCTGTGTGCATTAAAGTTGCATTGAGTATTGTATTATGATTATCGTTTCAATTTATATTTTATTTTTTACATGGAAAATTATTTAAAATAAATTGGATCGTAATTTCAGTTTCATCCTATTTGACTAACACAGTATTTTTCATATCATTCATCCAATTTTTCTCTTAGCCCGTGTTGGTGTGTAAAACCTGTTTACATACATTTACAGGTTTACAGTTACAGTTACAGTTACAGTGTGTTTTATTAATTTCAAGCAGAAATTAACCAAAATTACTTATTTTTTCAAAAAATTGTAAATGACCTTTTTTTAAGAGTAAATTTTGTACAACAGACATTGTCTGACACAAAATTCTCTATCTTTAATTTGGTTGTTTTGAAACGTTTTTTGCAATTTCCAGAAAAAAACAAGCACCCGTTTCTTATTACATACGTGGAGAAAATTTAAAGAAAACTTTTGGAGCGGTTTTTGGAAAGAATATTGTAAAATTCAATCGCAAAATACGCCAAAACTACTCTTTTTTACAATTTTACGTGATCTTTTTGAAGAGCTAATTTTGTACAATTGATACTGTCTGAGGCAAAAATATCTGTCTTCAATTCTGTAGGTTTTTTTTATTTAAAAAAAAAGAGCAATACCCGAAAATGACTAGCATCATATTTCTATCGTCTCTTATTACACACGTGAAAAAGGAAACATTTGGAGCGGTGAAAAATTTCACATTTCAATCGCAAATAACGCAAAAACTAGTCGTTTTTCCAAAAAGATGTACATGATCTTTTTCAAAGAGGCAATTTTGAACAAAGAGACTTTTTGTGAGACAGAAATCTTTATACCCAATTTTGAAGTTTTAATTTGTTTTTTTATTTTTCCCAAAGTAGGGGATGTTAACAAAAATGAGACCTTCACCATTCTCTTAAACGGCCTTTGCACAATTCAACAACAAAATTTAATCAAAATATCTGGGGCCATTTTTATGGAAAATATTGAGAATATCCCAGTGGTTTTATATAAAGTACCCCCAAAAAATTAAAATATCGGTTTCACATTTTAGAGTCCGCGACATCAGCTTGAACGTTGTGCACAGACGGACAGTCGGACGGACTGACGGATAGACAGACGGTCAGTCGGTAGGAGAGAAGGACAGACGGACAGACGTTTTGCTGTCAATCGAATTTTCGGTAACAAGAACGAACAAAACATGGATTCTGGCTTCACCACGTGTTAGAGGGCTTTCCCCCTTAATTTTAGCATCAGAATAAATTCACTTTCTCCTTACCAGAGCCCGGTAATAAGAGATTTTGTGACGAAAATTCGTCGTTTTCCGGCGCACGATTACAATAATTTATCTTTTTACGTTAGTAAGTGCGAGAAAGTAAAAATAGATAACCAAGGTTGTTTTAACTATTTTAACTACACTAGTTAAATGCAGAAGAATAATCGAAAGCGACAACGTTGTAGTATGTGCGAAACGAATAATGAAAAAAAAATAATTTTCAGACAAATAGCAGAAGAGATGTATAATATCCAACGGTGAATATATAAATGCCGGAAATCATGCATTCTAAAACGAAGTATTTTTACTCATCAATTTTTACGGGCGTTAGTAATGGTTTACCAAGGTTGTGTTTGTTCATAACGACAGATTAACGTATCTTAATTTTAATCAACGATCTCGAAAATTTTGTAGTACGTTCCTATGCCAATTTTATAATTTACTCAAGGTAGTGTTTGTTAGATTATGACGTGACAATTTTTTTATCACCTCATTCACTAGATAGGAACAACATATAATAGAAATGTAACAAAAAGCAAAAATTAAAAACTGAAACTTCCGTATCAACGATGACAAAGCTTTCAATATAGAAACACTTTATAAGTGATTGCCCTTTCGAACGCACCAGCCGTTCACGAAGGTTATCTAAGATTCCTATCTAAGAGAAAGTATCACAAAACCGCCATTATATCGACCCGACACGCCGAAGGATCCAACTCTTCGCTCGCCATTGTCATCGCAATAAATTATAATAATCAAAACATAAATCTCAGATATCTAACGATATTATGATTCACTCGGGCTAAATTGATCCAATTGGAGGAAAAGTCAATGAAATCAATAATTAATCCGTTGACTCGTGATTTATAGCACCACTTCAACCGCTCCTCATCCACAAAAGGCGGACCCACGTTAAAAATTGTATACATATAAAAAATTAATCTCAAGTATATTTTTTTGGAGCCGCATCAAAACTCGCTTCCGTCCTATATCACGCCGAAAACACACACGACCGCCCCCGGCCCTTTCTCCAACATTGCGGCGGAGCGGGGTGAATTGTTCTCTTGACAGATTCGTTTCATAAATAACTCACCCCACGCAGAACTTTCTCAAAGGAGCGATAGATAAATCAACAACAAACCGAAATGTCAGTAGGACAGCGCTATAAATCACGCCGGCTGCAGCGGCGGCGGCGCCGGGCCAGAGCTCGGATCTGCGGCGGCGGGGGCGCTGGCGCTAGCGGTGGCGGTGGCGGTCCCGCAGGGGGAGGAAGGGCCGGGACAAGGGCGGGGCGAGGCGGAGGCCGGGGGCAGTGGCGAGGGACTGTGAGGAGCGGGATACGGATGGAGGCACGTCGGGAGGAGGAAGGGTCGGGGACCACGAAGGGGGCCGAGGCGGGGTCGGATCGGGATGGACAGAGGACGGGAGCAGAGGCGGGGGATGGGTAGAGACAGGGCAGGGACGGGGGAGGAGCGATCGGAGACCACGACGGGTGGAGCGGAAGGGGCGGGTGGGGCGGGCAGGGAGGCAGAGCGAGTGGGTTGGGTAGGGAGGGCGGGGCGGGCGGGGTGAGTGGGTTTTGGAAGGGGGTGGAGCGGGCGGGACTGGCGGTGCGGGCGGGGACGGCGGGATGGACAGAGCGGGGCGGGGTGGGTGGTACAAAGTGGGGTGGGGGTGGGGGTAGGCGGAGGCAAGGGCGGGGCCCACTTCGCGCGCCGGGGGTGGAGGAGCGGGGGTCGGGGCGGGGACGGAGGCGTGTGCCTAAGGCTTCCTGCCCGCTTGCTCGCCTTATCACGGACTAAACGTGTTATTTTTTAATCGGAAAGCCTGTTGTGGCTGAAATTACAGCTCCCTTGACAAAGGTTTGCGCGGGTGGGGATGTGGACCGCTCCCTTTACTCTCTCTCCCGGAGCGGCCCCCCGTCCTCCCTCCTCGCCGCGTCTGGGCTGCTCGGTCGGCGCTCGGCGCCGCCCTGGCCCGCCGCCGCTGGCTTGCAAATTGGAATCCCCCCGTCATTGATAATGCATATCACACGGCCGCCCCTTCGCCCGCGCTTCGCCGCGACGCAGGGCTTTGTGCGGGGATGCAGGCGGAGGAAGGGGTGCGGAATGAAGAATCGAGGAATGGGTGCGGGGTGTGGGATTGGATGCGGGGAAGTGGTGTAAAATGAAGGATCGAGGAATGGGTGCGGGGTGAGGGAATGGGTGCGAAGTGTGCGAATGGGTGCAGGGAAGGGATGTGGAATGAAGAATCGAGGAATGGGTACGGATGTACATATAGATGCGGGGAAGGGGTGTGGAATGAAGAATTGAAGAATAGGTGCGAGGATGGTTGGAAGGATGAGATTTCGGGTACCAGGGTCGTGTCGTGATGTAACTGAACGAGGAAGGGCGATGGGGATTGGGGTGTAAAGAGTGGGATGTGAAGACATGGATAGTAGGATAATGGTGCGGGGAATTGCATGAGATAATTGGAATTCAGGGTGTGAAGAGTTGGATGCGAGACAGAACTGTGGAAATTGGAATGCGGAGTAAGGAATACGAGGATAGGGATATAGAAAATATAAATGGGGCATGGAGGTAAAGGAAGGGACTGGGGAAGGTGTGCGGAGATGGGAGATCAGAGACGGGGGTGAGAGAATGGGCAGCGGGTGCAGGATTTGGGAGGGTGTGAAAGGAACCCGAGGCTGGGGAGGAAGGGATGTGGGATCTTAACCTTAGCAATATCAAGGGGTGGGGATTCAGAGGCACTCAGATGATTGTTTGTTTTGTATGTTAATAGTTTTTTAGGATGCTGAAAATAATTGATATTGTTTATGACGAGTTTTTAGTTCAAAATACGAATACGACGCAATTTATCACAAATATATGTGAGAATTAGAGTTCTCATAACGACTTTAGCTCTCAGTAAAAACGTTTGGGATTATTCACTAGAAAACTAAATAATTAGGCTACATTTTGAAAATATATTTATTATTCGTATTTTAAGTATTAGTCTTTAAAATGCATTAAATGTCACTAAATACAAATAATGATGCTAGAAAATAATATTTTTTTATATTTTCACAGCCTATACACGATTGTTCCTTTCATTTAGAATAGTTGCATTACTTCATTAATTTGGCAAAACCGTTAAAAACATCATTGAAATGAAAACATAATGACCTCCGAAGGACCCCGGTTCATAATGCGCGTGCAAATGTAACCACAGTATTACTAGGGTGAAGGATTTGATGATGTTTCATAGATAAGAAGCGAGTACTTGCATGGTTTTGTTAGGTGGTAATATGGTGAATTGTACGACCCAGGACATGAAGTAAAAATGACATATTGTTTCTACATTCCGAAAAATTCAGAACATCTGAAAGAAATTATGTGCAGTGGACTCTCTTTACGGTTTAAAAGTACGTCGGCCGTGTACTCTTATTCATAGTCGAACTGTGAATGCTACCAGTTAGTGTGAAGCATTGAGGCTGTGGCTGATGGGAGTTTGCAGAAAACGACCTGTCTCATCAGCAGTCATGTAAAAATTACAATACAAGTTGAAATTCAGACAACAACATGCATGAGTTACCGGAGCTACTGAGAGCTGGTGTTGAACTTCCGCTGAAGCAGGCTGACTTCAGAAGCGAGAAAAACCACTTAGGTGTCACGTCACTCACAATCAGTTTAGGTTGGGAATGCAGTCGTGACATTACTGAATTGTTGAATGACGCCATCATCCCTAAGTACACAGAAGAAAAATATATGAAAAAAACTAGCAAATTATGAGAAAATATTTGTTTGTTCCAACTTACGCTGCATACTTTAAAAGTGGTGAAGCCTGCACAATAAAGTTTGTCATGGATTTTTATCTTACCTTTGTTTTTTAAAAAAAAACATAATTTTTATTCAAATGCTCCAGCATTCCCTGCTTGATTTCTTTTTTCTTTTTTTTTTACTTTTCAGTATTAAAAATGTATATATCACGTATTAAAACTATTGCAAATAATGTACATTATATATTTTGAAAAGGATAATTATTATCATCATTGATAATCAGTCTGCAGATGAGATTGTAAATATCTGCGGTCTCAAAAACCAAAACTCAGCTATCTATATATCACTTCTCACTCGTCTGAAAGGATGTGTCTCCTTCCAAATGACAAACAGCACTCGAATCACTGGCAAGTTACGTCTCCGATCACGAAAGTCACGAATGTCTCGGCGGACGTGATTAATGTAATCGCTCTTCTCACTTTGAGGGGAATACCCTGCACCCACATACAAAATCCATATAATTTTATCTCACTATGTAACTCATGTAACATTGAAAACGAAATATACAAATTAATAACTTTTGTCTCACAACATTTAACGCAAGTCTCTTAACTAACTTCAAGGCACAAATGTATTCTAAAATAGTTTAATGTGAGTAATTCACTTAGTCTATGATTCAGGATCAAAAAATCGTAATAATCGTATAGGTAATGAATACGTATCACAAATATTTGGCGAAGATAGAATATTAATGGAGGCACATCACATTAAGAACATGCAAGTGAATTTCTTGATTTATATTTTATATGCCATCAATATGTAAATAATTAAAAAATGAGTTGAGAAACGCGTAAGAAGAAGAATTAACTTCATTAATACTTTGTACTGTAAATAACACGAGTATAACCTTCAAATTTACCACTAAAAACAATGGAGAAAATAATTTACTTAATACCTTTCCATTTTTAAATCAATATTATGTCGATATATTTAAAGAAAATGCCGATATTTGAAAAAAATACATGTCGTCGCCTTCCTTGCGATCATCAGCGATGATAATAAACAATATTTAGAACGATATTCTAATAAGGATTATTTGGTTTAACGTTGTATTTTTTCCTAAAAACACGAACATACGTACTAGCTCAGTACTAATAAAGTGTTTTATGAAACATTGTCCTGGCCCTTCTAAATATGAGTAGGTTCTAGACTCACAGCGGAAGGTAAAGGAAATTCAAACATTCAATTCATGGTTGGGGTCTACAAGTGTTGCCAGTCAATCTTGATTAAGAGATGAGTACACATGTGGATTTTCCAGTTTTTTTTCACGTGCAAGAGAGCAGCGATTCGGAGCCGCCTGAGAAGACAATCGAACTTATCACGATGTGTGGGCCTATTGTTTGATCTGAGATACAGAAATCAGAACTGGATCTTGACTTTCAGCCTCCTCAAATACTAAACAGACCAGAAAGTGGAAATACAACGAAGTATGTTCTACTTTCGATGAAAACGGGACAAAAAATGAGTAACTGAAAAAGGGAATACGTGTGAATTGATTTCCTATTCCACAAACGAAAGAGATGTTGAAACACTCGCGATAACAAAGTAATCAAATTACTTTCATGTTGATCTCATTATTTCCACAAGTACCAGACCTATAGAATATTGCAAACGAAATAATTATCATAATAATTTATTTATTCGATGGGCTAAAACAAACCAACGTAAAAGCAACTGATTTTTTAAATCTTAAACTGAGTATTTTGGAAAATTCTAGAGATATTATTAAAATTCATACGGCATCTATATACTATTAAATTCAGCAGAAGTTCACATTACGCACATAATTTCATAATTCAGTGTAGTTAGTATTTCTTTTATTTTCCTTACACTACGAAAGAAAGATGAATTTAAATCCTGGAAATTATTTTTTGTCTTAAGAAGAGGACAGAAATATATCAAATAAACCGATTTACCATTACCCAAGTTTTGTTTTAAAACAATAATTATTAGCATAATTAACATGAAACAAATAATTTTTCCAGAATTATCTCTGGTTTTCTCCGAAACGTCACAAACTGGCCTGGTGCGCCGAGAAGTCTGGCCCTATCATTCATCCGATCAAGAGCGACATCGAGTGCTCAATCAAGGTGCTTTTCAAAAGAACCACGTGAGGCTCAACCCAAGCGAGAGCTTATCAGGAGTGATGCGAGGGCGACAGCTCTATAAAGGCTCAACGCTGCCAGATGCACGCAATCGGCTGCCGCAATGCTCCGCATTCTCACCGTCTTGGGCGTCGTTGCCGTCTGTTGGGGTAAGTTCCTTGTTGAATTTGACATAGGCAGCAAAACATAAAACCGGAAGAAAAACTGTTGAACATCATTTCGATACCATAAAACTAGGTTACTTTGGCCCTGGGATATTTGTGGGGCCGAAACTAAGCAAATTACTGAACCATATGTTGCACAGGTCGATTGGTTCAGGATCGTTTAGAATTTACGTTCTTTAAATAAACCGCTAAAACCGTAACAAAATTAACTAAAACCGAAACCTTATTTGAAAAGGTTTGTAGGTTTGATAGGAAGCAATGTTCAAGGTACATATACAGTATTCGAAGTTTATAATCATCTCCAAAAGACAATATACGTGGAACAGAAAATTATTTTAAAGGTATAGATGAAACAGTTCGCGGCGTCAATATCTTTATTAGCGATTGCCATCACACGCCGCTCAACTACATGGCAAAAGTCAAAAAACCTTTCGGAGTGACTCCTGCTTCTCGTCAGCGAGTGAGTTTCCGGGCGCGTCAACTACCTTGGTCATTTGGTCATTTGGCAAAGGTATCGGTAGTGCTTGTGGCCGATGCTGACCGGGACGTTCGCTTCCAAGGTTTCCCCCTCCTTATATCTCCTCCATCGGATCACCCTCCCAATCAGGGCTAGCTCATAACTCTCTACTGATCTAATTGTGTGAAAGTGTAACGAGAAGAAAGGGACAAGGTTCAGAAAACGAAGATCGCGCGCGGTCCGCTGCATACTTTTAGGGTACTGCATATTTTGGTACATCTCCTATCGTCACCAGTATATCCCACCAATAATAATAATAATAATAATAATAATAATAATAATAATAATAATAATAATAATAATAATAATAATAATAATAATGTTGAGCCGCGCTTCGCAAGCAGAGAGCTAAACCCAATCTGTGATTAGGCGCTTATCTTGTCCAAATTAATTTTCGAAAAATATCAAAGCAATATTTTATGGTTTTTCCATCGGTACACTGTATGGCGAGAAGTTTCGCGTCTCAATAATCCGCCTTCCTTGTCTAGGTGTGACCCCGCTGTTCGGAGGAGTTGAAGTCGCCTTGCTAATTAATAAGTTATTTATTGCAATTACGGCTAATTATAATATAGAATCGAAAGCCATTGAAAGCCTGTTATCAAAAATTCAAAAGAATTAGAGGAAATGCTGCATACCGACAATTTTCCTCCTCTTAGTGTTATGATTAAAAAACTACTCATATTTTTATATGACTTTGCGCCATTTGAAAATTTACTGTTAAGGAATAAATTGCTCTGGCAAATGAATATGTGGCCTTAATATTTGAGGTGTGTGAAACGATCTAAGAATAATTGAATTTTTGCAATTTTCAAAATTTCAGAGGTTGTAATGAAAATCTAAAGTTTCCCAAAGATGTAATGTTACTCGTAGAAGTAACTAATCATCTATGAATGAGCAGTGTCGATCCTATGAAACGCACTACCAATGTTTAAAAATCTATATTGTTTCATAGTTCACCTCGCCTCTGTGTTATCTTGTTTTGTTTTGAATTATTTAATGAAAACAATATATAATATTTTTTAATAATGAAGTTTGGCACGTTAGGAAAATAAAGGACATCTTAGATCGGGAAGATTGACACACCACACTATTCTTTTTAACGAAAGCTCTGCTTTCAAAAGACATTTTTCTCCTAAAATACATCGATGAAATATATTTCTGAGAGAAAGTATTGACGTCTTGGTAACATTTCTATGTACCTTAATCTATAGAAATACGTCAAACAAAAAAAAAGTAAAATATTCTGCAATATTTTGCAGTGAAACTGCAAACCTCACCTTCCTTCCTTTTGCATTTCATTAGTACATCAACAAAATATAATTAAATAATGATATCACTGATTATATTCCAACGTTTCAGGGGCTCCCCCACTGATGGAACGTAGTGCAGGAGGAAGAATTGTGAATGGAACAGATGCTCTGGCAGGACAGTACCCTTACCAGGTAACGTAAACTAAAACAATTCTACCAATGGAAACATTGAGAGACCGTATTGGGAAAATTTTAGTTTTCATTTGAAAATAAAAATTCCATCATAATACAAAATAATAATAATAATAATAATAATAATAATAATAATAATAATAATAATGTTATTATTATTATTCATTTTCTGTATATAGATGTTCCAACTTTATCAGACTGTATAATACAAAAACTATAATCTTACAAAGTTATGTTACAAAATGTTAGTGTATTTAATATATTTTTTAATTAAAAGACAAACATCGATATTTAACTTCAAATATCTCTTTGCTCTAGGATACTAAATTATACTAAAATCATGTAATTTTTGAATGATATATTGTGAACACATTCAATTTGTTTTTTACAATTCCGATCAGTCCGATTACGAATCAAATTTCCATTTCACTTACTATAGTTCGTATTATCTAATGCTTTAATTATTTTGTCAGACTAACGTAACAATCACTTTTCATTGTACAATTTATTTGTCTTTCTTAGATCTCATTGAGAAGCAATGGAAGACACAGCTGTGGAGGCAGTATAATCAACGAAAACTTCATTCTCACAGCTGCTCATTGCGTTATTGGGTAAGTAGATGCTAGCACATTTTCTATTTTTTTCAAATAAACTGCACGAAGTTAGCTTGAAATTATTTGTTTAATGGAAAATTACGGAAACGAACAATGGGTTTTTCCTAAGCGAAACGATATCATTTGTGATACTTTGGAAATTATGTTGCAATGCTGCCGCCCTGGATGGCTGAGTTAGGTAAGTGTGTCCCGGCTCAGCGCTTCGCTCCGAAGGGTCACAGGTTCGAGTTCCGTCTTGGGCATGGTTGTGTGTCCCTTACCTCTCACGTATGTGTTGTCGAGTCTCGAGAACTGTGTGTCGAGTTCTGCTGACCACAGATCAGAGGAGCTCGCAAGTGTGTTGTCTAGTGAATGGTCGAGTATGCGTCCCGTAAAGGGCTGTCGATTGGATGAAAGACCTAATAAAAAGATGAAGCAACGCAAAGAACTTGTACAACCCGTTTCACGGTGGGGCCAAATGCCAAAAAGCTGGTCAAAAGTCGAAAGCGTTGTACGATTTGACTGAAACTTTGTATTCAGAGGTTTATGATCATTCTAATTAATAATCTGTAATAAAAATTCCGAAAAACAAAATGGCGGACCAATATGGCGGATAAAATTATCAAAATTTTGTATTTTTAACACAAAATGATCATACTTATAAGTAAAAATGAGTTCATTCGGGTTTTTAAGGATGCTGATTAATAATCTTGAATGAAAATGCCAAAAAACAAAATGGCGGACCAATATGGCGGACAAAATCATCATTTTCTTCATTTTTAACACAAAATGATCGTGTTTAAAATTAAAAATGAGTTCATTCGGGTTTATAAGCATGCTGATTAATAATATTAAATAAAAATGCATAAAAAAACAAAATGGCGGACCAATATGGCGGACAAAATTACCATAAGTTTGTATTTTTAACACATTATTATGTTTATAAGTAAAGAAGAGTTAGTTTGAATTTTTAAGGATGCTAATTAATAACCTTGAATGAAAATGCCAAAAAACAAAATGGCGGACTAATATGGCGGACCAAATCATCAATTTTTTCCATTTTTAACACGAAATGATCGTGTTTATAATTAAAAATGAGTTGATTTGGGTTTATAAGCATGCTGATTAATAAATATTGAATAAAAATGCTAAAAAAACAAAATGGCGGACCAATATGGCGAACAAAATCATCAAAAGTTTATATTTCTACATGTTGCACGCGCTACGAAAATTTGTCACAGGCACTAAAACGGCAGCTACGGGCAGCTGTTTTTTTGTGATTCTCACAGAAAATAGCATTTCGAATAATGTCATGTTAAGTTTTTAGCCCCGCACGACGGTGCACATAGTTATTTTTCATTTTAAACACAAATTTTTGATTATAGCATTTTCATTTTTCGCCAACAATCAACGTTAATTATTACATTAACAAATTATTTTAAAAAAATTAAGTATACATATTATGTTTCTACTTACTCTCAGGAATAGATTCCATTTTGTTTTATTGAATTCGGCCGACTGCACGCTTCTCTATCCTTCGAAACACAAAGGTTCTGAAAACACGTTTCACAGCTGACCGATATCGATCGCTCGAGGCCCAACTTTGAACTGATCTCTTACCTCAAGTATAAGAGAGAAACCGTTACTAATTGCGGAATTCAACGGCCCAAATACCAACCTATTGAAGTAGCAACGACAAAATCCCTATCTAGTAACTTTTTTTTTGGACTTTTGGCCAGCTTTTTGGCATTTGGCCCCACCGTGCGTTTGTTCCCTTTACTATCATCAAAGTTGTAAAGATGTAATGATTAGAGAAAGACAAATGCCTAGGTTAACTCGTCACAATGGTCGTGCAGGGAAGACGGAGAAACCTCACTGACCAGTCACACCGGTGATTCAGCTCGTAACTGTGATATAATGCATTGTTCAATAGGTGCGTATTATCTTTTCTGTGACAAACATTTCTTGCACGTTACTAATCCCGTCAAAATGAAAACGATTTGGTTTGATACCTAAGGGGTACTTTCAATTAATATTTGAAGTTACATATCCGTCGTCAATTGGTGCCCTAATTTATTGTATCCGAGCGAGACAATTGTAATCCATTTCTCCACATTATTATTATTATTATTATTATTATTATTATTTTGTTTCGCAAATTTGTCATCATGGGGTTACGAGATACGGGTATCCAATCGGGCCTTAGTCATGGTTATCCAGGTAGGCGCACGTTACTTTTCTATTGGGCGGATCAGCATTTAATGCTGATTCCCTTTTTACACCCTAAGGTTGTAAGCTCTGGGGAATGGGGTGCAATGATGTAGCCGCCGCTATGACATACTGTTCTCTTGTAATGATATTACAATTATTTAAGATAAAAGGAGAAAAGTAGGGATTCAAATATCATTGACGACTTCCAAATAAGGAGATAAGTTTGTGTTCCAGTTCATCTACGCTCCTCTCTTCGTTAAGAACGCATTTTTAATATTCAACCTCAACTCTTGTTCAGTGTTTAAGTTTCCCATGACATGCCATTATTTTTTTTTCGCAGGTCTTCCGCTTCATCTTTAACCGTCGAAGCCGGCACAACGCAACTTGGGGAAGGAGTTCAGGTACCCGTCGCAGCAATAAGATATCACACCGGGTATCGTCCATCCAATTACTACATCCACGACATCGCTGTTCTGAAGGTAGATAAACAATAATATTTAGAAATTATGTTACAATCATGGATATCAACACATGAGAATGAAGTGCGCTACGACACTAGATCGTTCCTCGCTAGGCACGGTCGTTATCTTATATTACAAGTGTAAACCATTACATGGATTCAATCCATTCCATCGAGTTTCAGACAATCCTTCTAAAAAAATTAAACAATGTTCAACCTAATTATAATTTCTGCATTTTCTCGCAATTCTGGTGTCTCCTTCAGTCCCTTTCAACATTCTCCTAGTTTTTGTCTTTTCGGCTTTGCCTAACATTCGAAAATAAAATTATTAACATAACGGCTAATGACTGATTACGTGTCGATAGTTTGCAAATATCACTATAATTGGTTGCAAACCTGTACAACAATGGCTTTGTGTAAAAATGACTTTTAAAAGAAGCTGCAGTCTACTGACAGAGATATAATATAAGAAATATAAATAGAAATAGAGAATATAAAAGAATACATAAAAATATTTCAGTTACGAAGGTGATGTAAACAGCGAAACAAAAATTCTAACTTCAACAACCCAAGTAAACAATTACACGTAAGTTTCAGTTCCACTTTGCCATCATATTCTCATTTCCATCGCGAACTCCCAGCAGTAGTGTTCTTGAACTAGTGCAAATAAGTATGAACGCTTCCAACAATTTTATACAAATAGAATTTAAGAAATTCAAGAAAGATGAATTGAGACAGTTTTGATTCAAAATTCTAAAACCATAACTTAATATTCACAGCTGGCCGCACCTCTGCCGTTGAATGACCTCATTCAGCCCATCACGCTGCCAGCTCAGATGCAAGACACAGCCGCTGGAACTCCTGCCGTTCTCACAGGATGAGGACTTCCTTATGTGAGTTCTTATTTGTAAGGTATACGTGGCAGTACACATACGAAATATTGTTTGCGACGAACAGAAAATATTAAGACGATCTATTCGAAACTACTGTAATCCATTACATCGAGTTTCAGACAGTCCTTCTATTAAGACCAAAAAAGTAAACTATGTTCAACCTAATTATAATTTCTGCATTTTCTCGCACATCTAAAGGCGTTAATACTATGTCTGCTTCCCTGCCTTTTAGCATAGTTTTTGGCTTTGTCATTCCGGCTTTGCCGTAACATTCGAAAACAAGTGCAATGGTATACAGAGATACCTAGAAAGTTCCCATTCAATGATTTCTATTTTTTTTCCTCTTAATTTTCCCTAAGCATATGCACATATTTCTCACTAATTCAAAATTCGGTTAGCTGATTTGCCTTCCAAAATGTGGCCGGCCGACTAGGAATTTTTTGACAAAGATTGGTTACCAGAAAAATAATAATTAAGTCCTTGAACCTTCAACTTGTATTTTACGTCTGGAAATTCGAAATACTAATGTTGATGTGTCCCCATTGCTATTCTTCCCTATACTGTAGAATAAAGAAGAAAAAATTAAATTTAAATACCTACAACTTTGCGGGGAATAATATTTCTAGATGATATTGTAGGTGCCATTAAAACGTTTAATTGTACTTATACGTTTCCGTAAGAGATTACAAATATTCACGAACCTGCTTTCTAATAAGTTACATCTTTGACAGACTGGAGGCTCCGTAATGCAGAGGCTTCAAACTGTGGACATTCTGATAGTCTCCGACGAGGAGTGTCTGGCTATTCACAGCTCATCTATTCCTGGATACACCCCGATGTACCCGCATCCCAGTAACATTTGCGCTGGGGTCCCAGGCGGTGGCAAGGGGCAGTGCAACGTAAGTAGACTGTAATATAAAGTCATTGATCAGTTAATAGTTTCACCATAGTTTATTCAAGATCATAATTGTTTCATATTACGTAAAAATCAAATTCCAAAGAAATCCTCGTAGGACTCCAGAAATGGTTGTAATGCAGGTTGCCAGACAGGAAGATTTGCAGCACCAAATGGAGGTTTTAAGCTCAATTCTAAAATCGTTCTCTATCTTAATATTTCTCTGCTACTCTGAGATTACACTAGGGGCATAGGCGTTACCCTTATTACACGGCCACTAGTAGTGCAAATGGATCCCGACCGAATACATTATTGAGATGGTGGTAACCACGTCGACTGAATTAACAGCGCACGAGATATCAGAAAAATCACGGACGTACTGGCTTATTAAGTGATTTTTAATTTCCACTGAATAAATTATTTCATCTTCTTACACACATACAATTCATTCTAAAATATGAAAATACGTTTCTCCTCGCATGTCGTGAAGCAGTGTACTGCTTGAAATCGTTTCTTTTTTCTTTTCATTCAAGAACGAATTTCTGACTAAAAAGACTAAGAAAGTTCTTGTGACGTCAGACGGATTAGGAATCACAAGAATAATTATTTTTTCGAATTTATACTTGTTCATAAATACGTTAAAATGTTTTCATATTAATTATGAAACTTGCGAAGATCATAGTTAATTTTCATATTCACTTGGTTACAAATGATCAACATTTCAATATTATTGAGGGACTTCATAATTTGGTGATGTCGAGCTTCTTCAAAACCATTTAATATAAGAGGAGAAGTTAACGACAGGTCTCAGCATTCCTCTATATAATTTTGGGTAGGTAAGGAGTTGCTGTTTAGCCGGTTAGATATTTTATTATATTAACCTTTCCTAATCCTAAGTGATAGTTTTGTCTTTCACTGCTTAGATGTGGCTTACAAAACCGCCTCCGTGAGAAATCGCTTTTTAAAAATTCCAACGTTATCTTTTAGCCAATACTGTCCATATTGACATTTAAATTTTATTTTAGTACTTGTTGGGGAAGAGAATAGTTGTGCAATCGGAGTAACATAGTGAATGTCGAACAAGGTATTCTAAAATAACAGACGAGGTCATCTGATTCTCGAACAGAAAATAATCAAATTGTATATGAACTTGCAATTTCTCAAAAACTGTAATATTTAAAACAAACTTGCAAAAATGATATTAATGTTTATGTGCATACAAGTATTACTTATTAAATACATTTTTTCTTCAATTACATGGCAATTTATTCTGGAATCTACCATTGACCCCCCCCCGGGGGGGCTAAACTAGTGAAGTTACAACTGCACACACTTTCTCACCATATTTCTAACTTTTGCAAATTTTGAAAATTCATTTAAACGAAAATGAGTCTAGTGCCTTTACTCCAGCTCACTCTAGTGTACTTTTTCTCTAGCTTTCTAAAACAAATTGTGTTTCTCTCAAGATACC
Source organism: Gryllus longicercus (assembly GCA_038098605.1). Taxonomy (NCBI): domain Eukaryota; kingdom Metazoa; phylum Arthropoda; class Insecta; order Orthoptera; family Gryllidae; genus Gryllus; species Gryllus longicercus. The sequence goes on from JAZDUA010000052.1 coordinate 3,735,100, forward strand.
GAAACGGTGTTGATTGTGATAGTTAACGTATTTATGTGCGCTTGTGCCCTTGCCCTGCAGGGAGACTCCGGCGGCCCTCTGGTGGCGAACGGCGTGCAGGTGGGCGTGGTCTCCTGGTCGCAGAAGCCCTGCACCGTCGCGCCCTTCCCCGGCGTCTTCACCGAAGTGTCCTACTACATCGACTGGATCCAGGAGCAGATCCAGGACTAAACACTACGCGATGGTCATTACATGCCACATAACGCACAGTCTGCAACTCAGTTCTTGCTTTGTTGGAGAGTACAATGGAGAAGAACATAGAATCGTGAATGAAATGAGAAATAGTGCTGTTTTTTAGAGACATCACCTCCAGAAGACAACTTATGAATAACATATTTAAAATTCATTTTTAAACGCTCTAAAATCCATTTCTTTTCAATAAAACATGTTTATTTCAGAACCTCCTTATACAAATAAACATATACTACATAATGAAGTGAAAATTGATCATTTTGCTTGCACTCAAAATACTTGAAAAATTGTAAATATTACCCGTCTCTGCTGAAAGAATGTGAAGTATGTTTTGTTTTTCATTTTTGCTCAACATGCGTGTATGAAATGTATAGATCTGGTTAAACTTTAACTTTTGTAATTAGAACATCGGGAATATAAGTTAAAATAAATAATTTTTTGTTAAATATACTAAAATAATTTATTATTTCTCAACATTCGGTGATGATACTACTTCCAAAACAATTTTTCTTATTTTTATGAAATTTTATTAAAGAGGAATGTTTTCTTCATAAATAAATTTCTAGTTCCAGTAATTTCTCCACAAATAAAACTATTTCTTTAAAAAAATTGTATTAAGTTGTTAAAAAACTGGTCCGTAGGAGTACATTTTACCTTCTGTTAATAGGCCAACAACAAAATTACTACTAAGAGACATCTGCTTTTATTAGTAATTGATTCTATAACTCTTTCCATTCTGAAATACTGGCATAACTAAAAAATAAATGAATTATCTTTAATACCGAAAATCGTTATGTCACTAATAACTATGTTGTCGATGCGACTGTAAATAAATATAATGAAAAATATTGCAAATCAACAATTTTTTTTGATGTACCATTAACACAGATTTGCTGCGTAACATATCCTATCAAAGAAGGACGCAAGATACAGATAAACAACAAGGTTATAGTATCTGAGTTTCAGATACACTTAACTACTTGACATCGGAAAAAATAATTATTGATAATAAGTGGCATTATATTCATTATACTGACGATAATAAGAATACCCCAATCTTGCCTATCAATCAAGATAGGCAAGAGTACATGGGAGAAGAATTTTTCAATGCCATTTAATCACCAAGAAGTTATCAAGACAAAGTGATAACATTTTGTAAATGTATTGATATTTTCAAAGATTAGTGATTGTATTTTATTGTTTTTTATCATCGTTTTCGTTATTTATAGGGCATAAAATCATTTTTTTAATGTAATTAAAAAACGACTTTGGAATATTAAAAAAGATCACTTTAAGGGGGGAAATCGAACTTATATTTAGTATTCCGAATCGGCAATGACTTAAAAAGGCATTAATGATTAAATAAAGTCGTTTCAGAATCCAAAGACTATATTTAGTATGTTCGTAATTATTTTTACTTCACATTTAAATACTTTTTTATATTTCGACGAATGTTCTACTTGATGTAGGGGATGTTAGAGAAAAGGCACTTTCAAAATTTCCAAAAATTCTGATGTTAATGAAGATTCGGTTTATTTGTGCAAGCTTTTTAAATATGAAATCTATGAAATTTTTGAGAAAATGTTGAAACTGTAGTGTGGAGTACATCGTATGAAATATGAAGAATTATGTTTGAAATATTCCCATGCAATTTAAAAATACTTTTCAAATTCGTTAAACTTAATGGTAAGGCAGGTCAATCGGAGTATATCAACTTGGGAAAATCTACGTACGACTTCTTTTACATTTATTTTTATTCACAGGTTAGCTACAAAGCTTTACGTGTAAAGGTTTCAGGAAACAACGTAATATGTAGATACATTTGTTACACTATTTATATTTGATTCCAATGATAATGCCATTTCATGACCACGTTCTTCAATTACAATACAATCCTCAATTCTTCAATCCAAATGCTGGAACCCAATGACGCTCCTGTATTTAGTATATTTCTCTTAATCATTTTGTGAGGTGGCGATAGTAGAGTGGGTTCCAGAAAAAAAGAATTTTTTTATGAAATCACGGGGGTATGGGTTCTTAACTCTTGGAAAGCGTGAGGATGTGGTTCCTTATGGAACGACAATTATATTTGGAGCTGAAAGGAGGCGTAGGAAGACATTGCGGTTTAATTGTTTTATGAATGATATCGAAAATTGAATGTCAAGATCTACGTACGAGGGCTTAAGATGTTTTCTCGGTTTAAGTGTTGTACCACATTACTGATAGTAACATCTTTGAACCCCATTATCAGAATATCATCAAATTACCGTAAAAGCATCGGCAGATTATACCCTTCAATAGAAAGGAAAACTCATTTAAATATACCCACATTTCCGAATATTATGGCTTAACAAACTATAAAAAAATATACACGGCTAATTGTATAACCTTCTCCTTCTGCAGTAAGTTAATAAGAGAATAAAATATGTTCCAGAAAACGTTGTGAAGTGATTGTATTTACATGGAAACTTTCAACTAAACTCTCCTGTTTTTGTCTTTAGCTGTTTGATGTCTTTATTAATAACGGTCATATTTATTCATTCATTCATAATATGTAGGACATCAGTAATTCATTTACATTTTTAAATGGTGAAGAGAATGGTTACATTATTCTAGAAACTCCCAGAATTTAAGGTAGAGAGAAAATCAATAATGAAATTCCCACGAACTAATATATAACAGCAGTTCCTCCTTTTCAATAATTTGATATAATATATTAGAGATTTGGTTTATTACATTTTTATCTATCTAAAAATATGTGATTTATATTTTCAAAATTCTATTTGATATTAGAATAAATTCATATTACTCATATAGTAAACGTATGAATCTATTCATATTAAAATATCCTAGTTTATCTAAGTTTCTAACATTAAAAATTAGATAAGTATTATTTTGCAAATTACCTTGACCATGAGAGAGATGATGTCACGAACATACAGAAGTGAATGAGACCAGTCTGTAAGCAGAATACATATTTGCCTGTTTCCTATTAACTTCTTTAAAGAGACCACACACGCTAACAACGTTACGTTAGCAGGCCGTTTGTTGTTTATCGGAAGGCCCAGCAGCCAATCCCACTTCATTTCCCGTTTGAACGGTCCGTCATTTTCAGAATATTGCTGCTATCGAGAACATAGATCACCGGTTGATAACCATTACATTATCTTTATCATCAATCTGTCTCTTCAGCTCTGATGATCGTTACGGTAGTTAAACATAATTCCAAGCACAGCGCCATCTGCCGGGGCAGACTAAGTACGTACCGAGGAGAATCACCTCTAAGAGGATTCGGAAAGCCAATTGCCCATACTTGTTATGATATAGTCAAGAATGTCCATTTAGCAGAGCCAGCCTTTCCGGGTGTACGCCGGTGTCAGGCGTATGAAAATGCATTGTCAAGACGGGCGGTCCATAATGCGGTTCTATAAAAGCAATCTCTGCCGAAGTAATGGCCGGCCTCGACGGACCACGCACGTCGACATCATTTGTTTTATTACATAATTTGTAGTTAGAGGTCCACTTGCTTGCCTCGCTGTTCGAGTCGAAGTTTCTAGTGAACCTATCTCACTAAGTCGCAAACATGCTTTGTCGTTTACCAAGAAGGATGAAACGTGCAAACCTAATATGTGTACCAGTAATACCTCAAAAGAATAAAAAATCCGTCAGGCAATATTACTAAGAATACGTAAGCTTTGTTTTAAAGCAGAGTGATACTTTATGTAGGATTATTCCGGGACGATCCTCTACCTTACATGAAGTCTGATAGAATTCTTAAGTGAGTATAATAATATACATTGCAATTTATTATTAACTTTTGAAATACAGAATGGTCAATTTTTCAAATTTTAAGAATGCTGCGAATAAATTTGATAGATTGTGTGCGGAACACTGTATAATGTAAATATATTTTCGTTATAAGTGGATACTAATTCACGGGCATCATTCCCCGAACAAGATTATGTATTTCAGGTTTTGCGTGTGTGTGTCTGAGATATCAGTATTGAAGATGGATAAAACATCTTGCTTCGTCAGACTTAAGCTGAGCGTACTACAATCATCCAGAGAGGGAACACCTAAGCTTTTAGGTGCTCTTCTATGCTAAATGTCAGAAGATAAACAAGAAAATAAGAATGAATGTAACAATGTCAGTTACTTGAAATGCATTTACGAATAAAGATATAATCAGGCCTGTTGATAATAAGCATTGGGACTCTAACTAATCCCAGAAAATAATTAGTGATACTACAACAAGAAATATATAAGATTGTTAAAGTTATTATTTTAATTATATGAAAAACAAATTCTGAATTTCATTACTATTTGCGATATTCCTAGGGTATGAGTCATCCGTTATACGATCCTGTTATCAAGTAACATGAACATTTCACACAAACTGTTCAAAAGGGTAGTCGCCTCGGCCCTATATCGCATCCGGGTCTTCTCATTTACGCCCTGCTGATTCTTATCATCATTGTTTAGAGACGACCACATTATACATTCTTGGACCTCCAAGAATGTGTATTCCCTCTAAATTGATTTTCAATTGTCACCACTCTATCACCTTGATGGAATAGCCAATATGTGAGAATTATCTTCCGTAGAGATAATGTCATCCACGATGAGAAAGTGTTACAGTGTAACAGGAGTTTTTAATCATTCGAATTGTTCAAAACATCATTGACTCTATTGTACTGACTGGCGCCCTCAGAAGACGATTAAAAACGACATGCGGCAATTTGGCTTACCTGTCATGTAACTTGTAATTGTAACTTCCCATTGAAGCAATGTCACACGAACAATCAACCTCTCATTCACACCGACCTCAGAAGCCGTCATCAAATACCATAAGCTTATTTAACTTTTTTTATAGCAAAAGTCTTTTTTTACTCTGGGTTCACGGAAAAGGCGAAACATGCAGGTAGCTCACAATTTCTCCATCCCCCCTTTCTAACGCGCCACAGCCGACACATGGCACATAGCACCCCGTTTTGTCCTACAAACTAATGTTTCTCTGGAAGACGGAAAATTAAAATTAAGAGCTAAAAGACTGGTCTAATAGCTGCGCCCGACGTTTGAACCCAACATTTCCGAGCCCGAATTTTCAAATTCTGCTATCGTGATTCCAATTATCCTTGTCTCCCCCACTGTAATTGAGTTCCACTTTACCTCTCGACAAAAAAATAAAGGCACAAATTCGTGCGTCTTCATTTTCGGTTCTCACCCTCGTGTCCGGTAGGGGTTGCGAGAACGCGGACTGAGGCACGGCGGGGGAGAAGAAGGATTAGGAGATCTTGCACGGAAAATGAGGGTAATTGTAGGTTGCGCCCGTGGCGCTCCTTTTGTATTCTCTGGGACCTGCGAGGGGCCTGCTGGGAGTTTGACGTCTCCATCAGGGAGAGCAGGTGACTAGCGGGGTCTACCTCCCCCCCTCCACCGCCATCCACCCCCCTCCTCCACCGGCACCCGCCCGCCTTTCCAGTTGCTCTCTCACCCACGGCGGCCGGGGGGCCGGCAGGCGAGGAGCCTCTTGATATCTCAATCACAACATCGTACATCTCTATTATATCGTCGCTAATTTGGGCGATACAGTCGGCGACTGAAGAAACTGAACCCGGCGCTTTCTCGAATGGCGAAAAGGTCACTTCCTGGAAAGTGGAGACTTTAATTATAGGGCTACTTGAGGTGAAGACTGCAGAGTAAAGGAGATTTCGTAGATCTTCAGGTTGAGAGTTCGAAACAAGGAGTGTGGTGAGCTTGCCAAATTGATGGCCTTCGAGATATCTTCAGTGCTTTTGAAAAAATGACGATCTTCGAAACAGTTGCTTCCTATTCTGATAACCTTTTCGCGAACGAATTAAATGGCAGTTATTCTTCGTTATTGAAGTCTTGAATTATTTACTGCCATATGCAGATGAAATTTTTGAATAACAATATATATTAAGAAAGAAATTTGGATCAACATAATTGATAGAACGCGTAAAACACATATTTTTATAATCCAGAGTACCTAGATATACTAAATTATTTTATAGCGGTGTAAATACATGTTCAATTGTGAGTTTCTTACTGCTACTGTTTGTTCGTATTCTCGCAATGAAATCGCGAAAAATTAGCTCATTTGCTAAACAAAATCATTCAAATGCTGTTGTTATTTTTTATGTTTTGAAAATAAAGTCATGGAATTTCTATATTGTATTGTATTGTATTGTATTGTATATAAAGCTCAAAATTATGGCTCTGATGGGACTAATATTACATACGTATTGACGAGTATCAAATCGTCGACAACCCTTTTGAAACAGTACATTGGTTTCTCTTAGATATTTCTTGCAATGATTACAAGTATTAGAGACAAATTACAAGTTTATATTCCCTGTATTACATTAGTACTTCAACACGTTCAATTACAAACTTCATATCAGTAAATCAGTAATGTCCTCAAAGGATGCAGTCTCGATTTTAAGTTTCCTCTCGGCTAATACTACAAATCTTCGCTGACTCTGACACAGGACCTCGTAATTCCGATGTCATTAAAGGCTTCTTCAGACCCACTTGTGATGGAATGCCAAACTTTTGTCTGCACAGAACTAAAAAGATCCGAATCAGATCTACAAAAGATAACCGAAAACTTAATATAAGTTTTTGGAACGGTCGCGTCTTTCTTTTCATTTCAAACGTCACGAACTAAAGAAGAGAATAATTTCTGAAGCCTTTTCAGATAGCATCTCAGAGAATCTCATTAATCCCGTCCCGTAAGTCCACGGACAAGTAGCACGTGCCCTGGAGTGTACATGCCAAGTAAATTAACTCCTGCCCGTAATCGAGGGGGTTTACGTATATCGCGACGCAAAAGACGAACCAAAACAACCACAAAGGCCACAACAACTCCGGCAACAGCAAACAAAAAGTGGGGAGAATCACCCAGGCGGAGGAGGCCAGAGGACGGCGCGCCTGTCTAATCCAAGTTTTGACAAATGACTGCATTGTCGGCGCAAAGCCAATTTGCTTTCCCTTCTGCTTAGGTCTGTCATCCCGACGAGGCGAGGCGAGGCGGCCGGTGTGGAGGTGCGGTGGCGTGGAGTTGAGTGGGGTGGGGTGGGGTGAGGTGGAGGAGAGCGTTATTGGAGGAGTCGTGGGCTGATGTCTCCATTAGAGGGCGCGAAGAACGTACAAATACCTACGAACACCCTCGCTGCGGACTGGAAATGAATGGGAAAGGAATCTGGTGAGGCTACTTGATAGGGGTGTCCAGATGGTGATGAGAATCGCTGTTACGTGGACAGAAGCCAACCGTTTCGTTTACGTGTAGATTTGACTTAAGACGTATAGATTTGACTTACGTATAGATTTGACTTGTTGTATAGAGCTCCGTACACTCTCAAGCGAGAGTTACAAGTCTGGCTTGTTCCGGTTGTAAATGTGACCGCTGACCTGTGGAAACTACGTGGCGATGATAGATGCACAAGTAACCCAAAACAGGCTTGCAAGTTTCGTAGAAAGAAGATGAGCTAGACGAGCACAGTGTCCGTATTTACAATCAGCATCGCTTGAGAGTAAGTAGGGCTATTTAGTCTTAAATACAAAATTTTCACATCGTTTCCTTCCTACACAATTGACACAGTACATTGAATAAAAGAAAATTCTTGAACTATTTCTCGAACTTTTTCTCAAAGAAAGAAGATGAGGGCTTTTAGTCTAGACGAGCACAGTGTCCGTATTTACAATCAGCATCGCTTGAGAGTAAGTAGGGCTATTTAGTCTTAAATACAAAATTTTCACATCGTTTCCTTCCTACACAATTGACACAGTACATTGAATAAAAGAAAATTCTTGAACTTTTTCCATATTTTTTCTTTAAAAAAAGGTTTTCCGTAATTTTGAAATTTATTATGTTTCAGAAAACAGTATTTTATAGGTAATATTATTGTAAAATTAGAAAACTAAAAACCTCTTTTAAATGCATTACAATAACAATTAATTTAAAATATCGTTTTTACTGTCCTTTATATCAAATAAAATCGTTAATTAATTATCTTTAACATTAATTAACATTTTATGCTCGTTATCATTATTATTGAGTTCTTTATATAAAAACCCAATAATTTCATATTAAGATCGGAATGTAGAACTTATACATAGGTGCTTTAGAGTGCAATGGCAGGGAAGCGACCATCGCTACTGGGCGTACAAAATTAAACGGCTACTTGACCGCCCAGGATTGGGAGACGTCTCTCCGGAAATGGTGGGAGATAGGGGAACCCGTGAGATAGAACGGCTGATTTCCAATAGACTTGCGGATATTAAAAGGCAAGAGATCTGGGCAGCAACGACTGTAAAACGTTCGCTAGTAGCTCAAATCCATGCGAGTCCGTTATGGGGTTGCGAAAGTTACGTTCATACTCTCGGAAAGGACGCAAGAGGGGGATACGCTTGGTTCAGGGTTGGGGGATGGATGCAGCGTAGACTAAAGGACGCAAGTGGTAATGGCATCTGTGTGATTTGCGGTGATAGGGAAGACTGGATCCACATCCTCTTAATTTGCGGTGCAACCGAAACATGGAGAAAAAAATGGATGGGAATGGGAAATTACTACTTCCTAAACAGGAACGTAACGCTCGCCCAAAACATTTTAGGAGATAAAAGGTCTAAATTCATGAAAGAATTAGAAACATTTTTAGGAAAGGTTCGGACCATTAGGGAAACTGAAATTAGGGAGTGGGAAAACAGCACCGGTTAGCATGAGCGGAGCCTAGACTGGAGAGAAATAAATATGTCAATAAGCTAACAATATATAAGTTAATCAGTAATTTTATGTTAAGTTAGTAAACAGTTAAGAAATAAGTCATAAATCGTAGTCAATTGGTAAGTAACAGGTCAATATAATAAATAAAATAAAACTTGCATAGTAATAAGCACATTAGGGGGGGAAGGTAAAGGGGGATCGAATATATAAGGGCAGAGGCGCTGGTGCGGACGATCTTCTGTGGCGCTGTTTGATTTCAGGAGCTGAGGAGGCCAAGCACTGGAAGAAGACGGCGGGACGCCCACGCCAGAAAATAAATAGTTAAAATAAACGTCGGATAGATTAGTATGTATTCGGCTTCTGACGGCAGGTTTTTCCCCCTTCAGGGGTTTTTTCCTGAGCCGTACCGTATGGTCTCTTTTCCGCGGCTTTGATGCGATGGAGAGACCATTTGGGGTGAATACCAGAATTCGAAAGATTAGAACGCGAAAGGATGTAGGTATTGTAATGGCTTAAAGGCCTTCGGCCTAGCCACAAAGGATAAAGTAAGCTAATTTGTTTGTAATAATTACCTATTAAATAAATTAAGATCGGAATGAAAATGTTATTGCATTTTCTCACTCTAAAGTTTAAAACATATAGATTTTAGTTTTGTTGTAAAGTATTAAGATCACAAATATTAAAATAGAATATGAATGTTCTTTTACATCAAACAAGATCTACGAACCCGAATTTTGAGAAAATAGATTGAATTCTGTAAAATATATTAATTTTAATCTCATTTTGTTCTCAACCTGTCACTAATAGAATGATAGCCGAGATAAAACTTCTAAATTAATATTTATGGAGCGTTTCAAATGTTTTTTAATACTTCTTACTCTACTCTACTTCTACTTCTACTCTAATAATTTTCTTTAATATGACAATATTAGGAAGCTCCAGCTTTCTTGATGCAAGAATTCTCCATACTATACAATCCGCAAAAAAAGGGCTCCCCATTTGTACCTGCCCAGTTCCTCAGCCTGGAGTCTTGACGCATCGCTCCTCACGCATTTTGCCTTCGCTCGACCGAAAAGCAGTTTGGGGCGGGAATGAAATATTCTTCCTCTCGCCCCACGATGAAGACGTTGCTCATATATTACGAGAAAGTGTTAATGCCCGGGCTTCCTCGAGTGTTAAATCTTTAGCTCGGAGTCATTCTCATGACATTAAACATCAACACTCCCTCTATTCATCATTTGCTTATTTCCTTCCTCATTGTCGTCGGGGTTTCTTTAAATACGTTACCATGACAAGGAAATTCATTTTCTCCACAGAGAGTTTCGTACACATAAAGTATGGCCATTTTAACAAGAATCGTAAGCAATAAATTGTTTTCTGTAATTGTCTTCAAGGTACGTGGACGTTTAGCAATCATATTGGATTTCAAAAGGGGATGTCATAGTTAAAAGATGAAATGTCTGTTGATGACGCTTGTGATTGACTGAGTACCAAAATCAGTACGCTTATCATGTTATTATTTACATGTAGTGAAATTGATATCACAGATGTGTGTGTTGTGTAAAAATCATTCCAAAAATAAAAAAAACTCCTTTAAGATAAATGAAAAATTATCCCAAATAGCAATGAAATCTCTACTAAAAAAGAAATTTAGACACATTGAGTTGTAGAACCTCTTTTCAGAACGTCTAAAAAATTCCTTCTTTATTCATAATAGGAACTGTTACAATACATCCAGAATGAACTGACAATGAAATTTCAAGATCAGTTTATTTAATATTGTGTTACACATGTCACATCATGTCCAGTTAATTGTCAACAAAACACCTGGGCTTGGACACTCCCGTTTGCCAATCTCTTTTAATAGCGAAACCTCGACCCACGTCGGAAGTGGTGAGAACGTAGAACGATGGGGATGGGAAGGGGGCAAAGGATTTGTTGAGCAGCGGCGTGTTACCGAATGGGCACTGAGTCTGGTCACATCTTAGAAGAATAAACCCTACTCTACTACTAAGTGGTAATGAGTGGAACGTTAGGGACAATTACAATTTTAGGGACGAATTCAATCATACCTCGATATGGAATAAAACAAATATAAACGAAAAAGGAAGATAAATCTCTAAATCGGGAAAGAAAATACCGAAACAATTCATTGTTGTGAAATGTAAAGAATTAAATGCTTGAAGGTACTGAAGAATACGATTAAAATGTTTGTCAAGAAAAGATAATATAAATTTCAAATTACCAAATAAATTGAAATGGCGGTTAGTAAGTTAACATAAAGGAACTGCAAAAATACAATTAATCACATTGTTTTGCAATATATTTTGAGAAAACATATAATGATTATTTGCGATATATTCACAAGCCGAATAAAATCTTTTCTGCTAAATTACACTTTTTGTATAGTTGGAGTTCATGATAACTAGAAACGCAAGTAATATTTATTATTGCATTTATTAACTTATGTATTGTGTAGCTGAAATTTAGCAAATACGTAGAAAATTGATCCCAATGACTAACGGACTTTTTGCCCTGTGTCCCTTGACCCGTCGATCAAATTTTGAGATTGTCACTTTTCCGACTTCCGAAGTCAAATGAAAATCTTACTGAACTTGACGTTCAATAATTACATACAATATAAAACAAATAAAACTAATGACATGCCACATTGCATCCAGTGCATATCCCATGAGTCACAGAAGTGAAAAATCCGCAAGAGCGTAATCTGTCAGAACAGCCCGATCATATATTTATTTTCCTGGTCGTTGTTTTATTTTCCCCGGCCAGTGGCCCTTGCGAGGCGGTCATTTATTAACATACGCCGCAGTTCATTGACTTTTGTGGTAAAAAAATGAGGTAGTACTTAATTAACTGACTTAACTAATTCACACTAACTCAAGCTATGAAAGTACCCTGCGCTTTGGTCGGCAACCTATGGTTCACATACTCAGGTAATAGTTTTTTACTAACTTGTTATAAATTCATTGGTGGTAGCAGATATTTTGTGGTACTCCACAATATGAATTAAGTTTATATAATGTTAATTATTGTGGTACTCCACAATATAAGTTTTAACATTTTATTAAAACAATAGTATCCGTAGTCAACTTTCGGGAACACTTTTCCCATCTTTAGTGGGTTGCCAATGGAACGTGGGCCACACTTCAGAAAATCAGCTAAGCAATGTGTTGGAAACGGCTAGGTGTTGACTTGGGTATTGATATCTTGGCGTCCGAAAGTCGTCCGATAACGTGACGTCCTAGGCACGTATCAACGTTTCGGCCGCCATTCTGCCACCTTCCTCAGAGCAAAATCCCCTTTCTCAGGACAAAATGTCCCTCCTCAGAGCAAAATGTCCTTCCTCAGGGCAAAAATGCACCTCTTCGGGGTAAAATGTCCCTCTTCAGGACGCCATGCTCCTCCTCAGGGTAAAATTCCTCCCCTCAGAGCAAAATGTCTCTCCCATGGCAAGATTCTCTTCCTCAGGGCCACATGCTCTGTGCAAGGTCGCAGAATGGCGGCCAATACGTTGGCACCTGCGCCTAGGACGCGGCATCTCCCCGACAGCCAAATAGATTGACTCCAGCCACGGAATCCCACGCTCTCTTTGGGCACTGACGATTTAATAAACATTAGAACATTTATTGTAGTGGATTTGTTGATTCATATTGTCTTGTTACATTTTTTCTGTAATCTAGCTGTTAGCAGGCGGCGGATGCGGCATCGGCGTGGGCGTGGGGGGAGGGGGAGGGGGAGGCGATGAGCACAAATTGGCGGCGCGAGGAGGGCGTCTAATTGCGGGCGACCTGCCCGAGCAGCGCGGCCCCGTGCGAAGGGGCAGCTGGCGAGCAGAAATCGCCGATCGGCTCCCGCGCCTCGGCCGGCGCCATTGGGGAGGGGTAATGACTGAAGCTGGTACCGCTACGGCTGTTGTGATACGCAGCTCGTCTAAAAGAGTCGGTTCCGTGTGGTGATTAACTCGTAAGTAGGGCGATGGCATCGTGGCCAATTTGTTTGCGAAAAAATATGGATTGGAGATGCTCTTTATGGCAATGTCTTCGGTACTGTTCTAAATTTGGTGAAAATGAGGTAGTTTGGAGTGATTATTACGTTGCAGCGTACATGGAATCGATATCTTAATTTTGAATTACCCACATGTGCTCGATTACGTAGTCTTTATCATCCAATATAGCTTGCTCTCTGAAGCTGTTAGGTTGTTATGGTGCATGCTGTGCTGTTGAATGTTATTATCACTTGAATCTGATTTGAGTTGTTTCAGCCTTGAACAGAAGGACTTGTGTGTGTTTGTGAGTGTTTTGTGTTATGGTTTTCTTTCTTTTTTTTCTTGTCCGAATTACATGGCCTTTGTACAATATAGAGGTTATGGTGTTGACAAATGTATCAAAAAGTCTGACAAAAATAAAAGAAAAAATCGAAATGTATTTAAAGAAATCATAAGTTAAAAGAAAAGTGTATGACGGGTACGAGGATGAAAATATGGGCTAAAGTCATACCGAATATCATCCTAATGTATTCATACCATGAATACAATACCTAAGTGTACCCAATCATTGAAGTGCAATGAGTTCAACAAAATTCCTCGGAAACTAGTTTCAACATCATCCACTGTTTTCGACATCAAATGCAAGTAACGCACAATTTTCGATCTTAATTCGGGCAGAATTCAAAAAATGATTGATTTTTTAGTACTGAAGGTAGATATTATCGCTATGTATCACGCGATCAACAGAAACATCAATTATTAATGAGAAGTGTCATTATTAAAACTACTACCCAATCAAAAAGTAAAGAAACATTATATTATGAGCAATAATCAAAATGTTATGCATTATAATTAGCTCGAAAAAATATTGAAGGGTTAAAGTGAAGTACTGGCCATAAATTCTAATCTTACACTGTTTCGAAAACAGTCAGCAAGAACGGCAATCGCTGCCGCCGGAAACGTGGAGTAAGAATACTTTTTTTATCTTTAAGTTTTCGTTTGTATTTGTAATGAAAGGCGCGTAACCAGGGTAAGGAAGAACTTCTGAATTGAACTGAAAACGTTTGAGACCAATGCTTTCTGACAAGATGGGCATGATAATGCGAGTGAATTAATTCGAATACGTACTATGATCTTTAGTTCTACCATCTCGGCATTGTATATAAGAATGTTATTACTTCAGAAACTGTCCCAAAACACAGATGAGATATTATTCTATTATATACTTTATTGTTCTGTGTTGTTTATTACACAAATCACATACTTAAACTGTTTTAACAATACTGCAATTAATATTTACGCGCTTGTGAAATTTGGAGAGTTATTTTAAATTGATTTATGATTAGTGGCGGCGGATAACGAATACAAAGCAAAGGGCAAGGAGTGCGAGTGTAGGAATGCGCCAGGCGGGAGTGGAAGCAGATTCTTTAATTGGGAGAGGCTCAGGGGCCGGCGTGGGGGTGGAGACAAAGTGTAGGCGGGTGCAGGCGCAAGAATGGCGGGCTTCGAGGATGGAACACGCGCAGACGGATCCCGACGCAAGGGCGAGTGTAGGCGGCCGCGGAGGCAGGAGAGCACGAGGGAACAGGGGCGGCCGTGGGGGCGCGGGTCCGGTGCACGGTGCAGGGGTGAGAGTGCAGCGAGGGAGCGGGGCCGGAGGCGGATGAGGGATCAAGAGTGAGGGCGGAGCAAGAGCTGGAGAGTAGGAGGAGGCAGAGGCGGACGCGGGAAGGGGGTGCGGGTGGTAACGGTAACGGGGACGAGGAGGAGGCGGTGATTGGGGCCGTGACGGGGGCGGTAACGTCGATGAGGAGGGGGGGCTGTGACGGGAGCGATGGCGGGGACGGAGACGGGGCTCGGTGACGGGATTGAGGAGAGGCGGGGAGAGGGGTGGGGACGGGGGCAGGTGTGAAGGCGGCGCCGGGGCGGTAGTGAATGCGTGGGGAGCGTGGGGGGCGAAGGGAGCGGACGCGTGGGCGAGCAGGCGAGAGGCGTGCGCCGGGAGGCGGGGGCGGTGCTGTGAGAGCGGCGAGTGCGCGCAGCGATTTCACACCCCGCCGGCTGCCTGCGCACATCCGCCCGCCGGGCCGCGCCGCGCCGCGCCGCGTGCGCGCACTGGGCGCAGATCGCATCTGCGACAGCGGCGGCGGCGGCGCGTAATTTAAGGCTGTTTGTTCTGGGCGCGGGGAAGCGCGCGCGTGGGCGAGCGGGCGAGCGAGCGTGAGGTTCCGGGCGGTGGGGGTGGAGGGGGTGCCGCCTCCAGGAGGCGGAGCCGAGCTGCGTGAATCCTCCGCCCCCGCGTACGCCGTCCATTGTTTTGGCCGAGTGCTGACGGCCCAGAGCCGCCGACGATTGTGTGGTGTTAAGTTTGAATAGTGGACTCTTTCTTAACTCGAATATCGAGGGGAAGTAGAGATAGTTTGAATTTTGAATTAAACATGATTTGATTTAATCAATCATTTTGTGATGTATTGTCTAAAAATATACTATATTACAATCTAATGAATTCGTTTTTTTTGAGAAAACTACTCCGTTAGCTCGTATTAATCATCTACTTAGTATCTCGCAATTACTTCACTGTTTGAATCATTTTAACCATTCTCAACGAAAGTTACAGCCTCACACTTCACCCTCCTGGACGGCAGATGCGAAAACGTTTTGATTTTGTCCTCAATATGGCATGTATATTTGGTATGTGTTTGGTGGTGTTGCGTTTTATTCAAGTACTCTTTTTTTTATTTTCAAAGCATTGAAATAGTTTTTCTGTCTATATAACTGTTTCACGTTTTGCCACTGTGACTGAAAAAGTGAGAAAAAATCTTTAACAACTCACTTTAAGGTAGCAAATGAGGCTCTCCGGTAACTTTCCAAATTATGTGTCTGTTTCCTTAGCATTCGATTAATAACTACTCTACCTACTAAATGTATTGTTTTTTAAGATAATATATCAATTTCATCACATGATTTTAACAACAGTTATAATAACTCAAATTACGCTAAGATTCCGATTAGTCACGAATTCTGGGTTCTATCCCTAAATTTATGAAACAGTTTTCATAAGATACTCCCACCTGAACTTCTGAAATCAATCTCCTCTTTCTTGCTAGCACATGTGCAATAACGTAATCAAAAAAGAGTTGAGAAATTTACCTCGTATTGTGTTTCGTCTCTTTTTGATTCCCACACGAACCTTAACAATCACTGAGCGGTCATGTGTAACCGACTGGATACTGTGTTCCCTGCAAAGAAAATTGATTTCAATAGGAAGGAAGTTTAGGAAGACTTCATTCCTTCTAAAATGTTATTTATACTACAAATAGGGTATTCGAATTCTCAAATATAAAGAATCTTCGAAAAAGAAAGAATCTGCGATTTGGTAGGTTGTATCTTCGGAAAACTTCCTTCTTTGGAATCATTCCAACCGCAGTATTTTATTTCTTCTGACTCTTCAGATCTCAGATCAATCTTTATTTCTTCTTGACATATAGTTTGTTGATATATTATGACTTCATTACCTCATTATTTTCTGAAGTATACAGTTTTACTTTAAATTTATTTTGAAATTTCACATTTTTGATAACGTATTGGTGATTTAATTACAGTACCAATTACGATGGTACCTTTAAATGGTTCTGTGTTGTGGAATTGCTGTGTTGGATTTTTTATTATTCAGTTACCTAAATTCCAGAGTATGAAATATACAATATTCAAAAGAATTCAAAACAATCGAACACTCGTGATTGCAACCATATACGAGAAATTTCTAAACGTTTCCACATCAATTCACCGAACGAAGCCCAATTTGATTGCGCAACTTCAGATTGGAAGACGAATTACAAACCACTACTTTACTGTAGTTGATTTCGAGTCTCCCATGTCTACCTTAATGGTACCATGTTTAATTTATTGATTATGGTTAACTGCTATTGTTAATAATCCCGTTTGTGTAAAGAATGTTTTATCGCAGGAGGTGGAGGTTCTCTCACGCTGGATGGAGAGATTTGACGCCGACCGCGGGGAATTTCCCCCTCCAGGAGTCTCTCTCAGTGGGGTACTGCCCCAGTCGGGAGCCAGTCTGGTGTGGTAAAAATGAGCATGTAAGTGCAAGACTAAGAGTGTGTAAACGGAGGGGGTAGGTAAAGGAAGAGAAGAGATCACTCGCGGTCCGTTGCGTCCGTTGCGTTGCCTTCGCCTGGTATAGATCGGATACAACAAAATAACCGATCAGAGCAGCCGGCCGCTTACTTCTCCTCGTAACAGACCCCGTACCACAGCCATCCCCCAGCGAAGCCTCTTCCAAAACAAACAAAATAACCGATCAGAGCAGCCGGCCGCTGACTTCTTCTCGTAACAGACCCCGTTCTAGAGCCATCACCCAGCGAAGCCCCTTCCAAAACAAACAAAATAACCGATCAGAGCAGCCGGCCGCTGACTTCTCCTCGTAACAGACCCCGTTCTAGAGCCATCCCCCGGCGAAGCCACTTCCAAAACAAACAAAATAACCGATCAGAGCAGCCGGCCGCTGACTTCTCCTCGCAACAGACCCCGTCCCAGAGCCATCCCCGGGCGAAGCCGCTTCCACCGCCCCCTGCGTTCCTCCCGCACCGTGGCCGCCGCCATCGCTGCCCCGCTCCCCCGAGGGAGTGTGCGGCGGCGCTTCCGCCATGCCATGCCGGAGCGCGCGTGTGTCTTTGTGAGCGCACATCCCCCGGAAGAGGCGGGGCCGCGGGCGAAGCGGATGTGGGGCGCGAGGGGAGGAATCGGGAGAGGAGGGGGATGCAGTTCCTTCCGTGGGAGCCGACAGGGAATCAACCACAATGCATTTGAACAAGGCTTTAAATGCGACTTGGAGACATTCAAATGCGTTTTCTTCAG
Organism: Gryllus longicercus; assembly: GCA_038098605.1. Taxonomy (NCBI): domain Eukaryota; kingdom Metazoa; phylum Arthropoda; class Insecta; order Orthoptera; family Gryllidae; genus Gryllus; species Gryllus longicercus. Next base: position 3,752,958 of record JAZDUA010000052.1, read on the forward strand.
TGTGTTAATTCGAATGTGATATTTCGAAAAGAAATGTTGAAGAATGGGACGAAACATTTAACATATTGAGCAACATACATGTAACTTATTGATAAGAAAAAAAATACTCCTATTATTGCTGGAGAAAGATAAATTTTCTAGTCTCCATTACTACTTTGCGCAAAATCAAAGAACAAGCCGCCTTTATACCCCTCCGAACATCATGCAAATCTACTTTATGAGCTTAAATTAGGACCAGTATTTGACATCAGAGAAACATTAAGATATTAATAGTAAAGAACGAATAAATATATAATCAATGACTCATGACATACATTCGAAATGCTTCTAATTAAAGTAAATTTAAAGGAACATGTCGAGAAAAAAGCACCTAGAAACTCACTACGGTATCCTCGCTTTTTTTTCTTTTTTATTAACAATCTTCTTGTCACGTTCCTCAATTATTGTATATTGTTCTAAAACTTTGTATTTGAATTTTTTACTCCACGTGAATTCGCTTCTTGTTTCATACCTTCAAGATGTGTAGAGTTAATACGCACAGACAGGCCTCTGTTTATTTTCTTACGAACCAACCCACTAAATCCATAGAAAAATTTAGGAGAAATATCTGAAAATAATTTTGAAAATAGTGTCCTTCCAACGCCTACGTTTAAGATAATATAAGTTCATTAGGGAACACAAATATATTTTATCTGCAGCCAGAAAATATGTTGACTTGATATGCTGTTGTGGTTTTTGTTTTTTGGTACGTGTGTGAGTGTGTGTGTGTGTGTGTGTGTGTGTGTGTACGTGTACATGGTTGTATGAGTATGTACGATTTTCTTTCATGAAGCAACCAATTTTCGATTATTTAAATATGATTTTATGATCCATATCATGGAAAATTTGCCTGTTGGTTTAATAACCATAATTTTCTACAAAATGTTATTTTTCACAAGTAAAAGTAAAATAAAATTCACAAGTAAAAAATGTTTATGCCTTTTTGGCTCGTAAACAATTATTGTTAGTCATATTTATTTTTTGTAAATATTTTAAGTAATTTGGAGTTTTATGGAAAGTTCCTACCAACAGATGGGAAAATTCAACATTTCAGTTATTAATAATTGAATACAGTTTTCATTTGATTTATACCAAGTATTTTTAGAAACAATCATTTCATTGTGAAATCTGCTATTACACTTCGAAATTTCATTGAATGGTGCAGCAAGATTTAAATATCGGATGAATCTACTGTCTGTAAAATGTTTGAGAGAACGTGTTATGACAATATACTTTATAGGTCATGTTTTAGCTCACGTGTACTGCGTAAATATACTATATTTAATAGATCATTGGGTGATATAAATAATGAATCTGAACAGAGATAAGATTCCACTTTAGCAGTATTCATCCCAAAGATTGGAAACGTTTGCTATAAAAAGGATTGCTACCTAGAATTCAACAGCGCTCGAGTTCTATACAAAACACAGGAGGAAACTTATGATTGTGTTAAAATAAAAAGAAAATAAACTCGTTACCCCTCTGTATCAATACTTTGTTTCAAATGTCTGAACGTACAAACATTCAAAAGTAATGAGCAAACTTCATGTTGTAATAATGTAAGAAATATTTACGGCAGTGATTGTTTTCAATATATCTTCTACGTCAAATAATTTATTTTTTCCTAAAGGGGCACGTCGAATTCGTCCGTTTTGTCCCTATTGGTTTTACGAAACATTTTGAAAAACATTACTTCACAAGTGGAGTTTTTCAAATTATTCATACTGATTTATTAATAGCGAAGATGTACAAGAAGTAATACTTTCATTAATTGGGGTTTTGTGTCATATTGTTGTGTTTGTTTTTAGGTATAAACCCGCCTCTCGCCGCCCTAGGGTATTTCGGAACTGAAAGAACAATGAAAGAATTCAGTGTATCGAAAATACTTTTATGTTCAATTATTTTTTGAATTAATGGAATCTGCATGTACTTTCTCTTTCTTGAGGGACAATAGTTACAGTTTCTGGACTGCGAAATGCAGAATATGTGGAATCCAGAGAGTCTAGTCCAGTATAACTTATAATAAAGCTATGTGTGGCAAAATTTGCATATTTCGAAATTAGCTTCCTTTTTTTTTATAAAAAGGAATTTAAATTTGAAAGAGGAAGTCCCTTCCGGTGTATTTTGTCATGGAGGTTATTTCTCGTCACTTGCCCTCACGCCAAATCCTCAGCCTTCTGCTTTGGAGTCAAGGAACCGAGGTGCAGCTTGCAAGCAATATTATACGAATATACTTAGAAATTTTAACGAGTGGTCCTCGAGTATAGTACATTTTCTGTGACGTTTGGCAATGTCTATTGACAAAGGATATTGACGCACAATCAACGCAATGAAACGCATTTCAAGGCAATTCATAACGCAACATCCTTCTGCGGAAAATACCTCTCGGTGAATGGTGAGCCTTCTGCTTCGGAGGCGTGCCACCCGAGGCACTGCTTGGAAGCATTTAGTATGCTTAGAAATTGTAAAGAGAAGCTACTCCAGGAGAGAAATTTTACGTGATGGGACAGAGGAAATGGTAGTATTAACACTCAACGCGACCGAACGGTACGCCACATCGTTCGGGGCAACGAATTTCCTCTCGGAGAATTCATAACGTTCTGCTCCATGAACACGCCACACAAGGTACGGCTCCCAACCAAGATGATAAATTTAGAAATTTTAAGAGTGGACCTCGACTGCAGTGCCGTTAGACGATGTCGTATGGTACGAGTAAAGAACAATAGCGCATGATCAACGCAACTAAACGCAATGCAGTATATAAAATCCTTCTGCGGACGAGACCTCTCGTCACATGCTCTCCCGGCGAATCCGGAGCCGTCTGCATCCGAGATTCGTCACCCAGGTCGTGTCTAGCAAGCAATGTTACTGGCTTAGAAAATTTAAAAGAGTAGTTATCGAGTGTACTATATTTTCAGTGATGTGTGACACGTGATATGTTCAACGCAAATCATCGATACGCAACGTCCTCTTGCGAATCCGACGTGTCGTCATCGTATCCTCCCGGCGAATCGTGAGTCTTCTGCTTCGGAGGCGCGCCACCCGGGGCGCGGTTGGCCTGCGCGCGCGCGCGCGCGCCCGCCGCCCGCGGTCGAGAACCTCGGCGACGGCGGGGGCGTGGGCGGCGGGCGTCGCGGGCCCGGGAGCGTACCCGCGCATTAGCCAAAACTACCCATTCATGCGGCGGGGCCACCCTATCGTTACGGCGGTCTCCGCTCGCGCCCACCCTATCTGCGCTCTTATCTCCGCGGAAAACACTCGTATTTGCCCTGCTCCATAAGAGAAAAATTACGGCCCCACCGTAAATATATAATAGCATCACTTTACTATATGAATTTCCTCCCAGCGCGGTGTTATATGCTGTCAGACTCGTATATAAGAATCTAATAAAGTCATCATGCCGTGATGTATACCGCATAGTTGTCTTATTTTTATCGGAGATGCACGACGAGCAAAAAGAGCAACGCGGGAGGGGTGTAATTTTGTTGTTTTAGAGCCACGCCTGAAAAATTCCCTCTTTTTTAGCCTTTTTTATAAAAAGACTATTATAGATTAACTTGCCGCATGATGTTCGAAAATTCAAATAATGGCTCTATTATCTTGCATACGAGGCAGCGGCCGGAGGCGAGTGGTGTGGGCGGAGGGGGGCGGGGCAGCGGGGGAGAGCGGGGGACGGGAGCGGCGCGAGGGCGCGGCGAGGGTGCGCCGCCTCCGACGAAGGGAAGCGAAAGAGCGATAGAAGGCGCAAAGGACGGGGGTGCCGCAGACGGCTAGCACGCGTCTGGTCCCGTGGAACGTCAATAACGTTCCAATAATCACGCCGCCCTTCTCCCTCTTCTATCTTCCACGCGCCCTTGCGCCGTCTTTCCCATCTGCTGTCTTGCTTCTCGGCGGTGTACACTTCCCCCCCCCACACACACACACACACGTCTTAGTGAACATATGACGCCCATCACTATTTCATTTTATAAACGCGACGTTTCTTCCCGATAAACGCGCCCTCCTCTCGTTTTAGAGGCGCAACCACTATAATACGCTGAGGGTAATCGCCGCGTACGGGCCGGTCAGCGTGTGCGATGGTCGCGAGTCCTTCTCGTCGGGAATGATTCACAAGCTCGTCCCAGGCTCCAGATAAGGCTCAAATTATCACCTTCACACTCTGCTATTATTAATATAAGTATTTTTATGTACGCGGACGTACTTTGGAAAAAAGCCACACTCCGGGGGAGGGCTTTTTTTGTGTACACAGTGCGCCTCATAAATGTTGAGTTAAAACAAACAGACCGTTTTCTGCGCGGTAAACCATCGAGGTCGGAGACGAGATGGGCCGATAATCGGCGCTGTGCTATTAGTTAACAATTTGTGGAGCGGCGGCTAAGCGCGCACGCCCACTCGCCGTTCAAATTAAGGTTATTTCATGCGGATTGGAACATTGGAGCGGCGGGCGACGCCCACGACGAGGGCTGGGATTATGGTGATTGAGGGCTTGCGGCGAGGGGGGGGGGAGGAGGAGGAGGAGGAGGAGGCGGCGGCCGATAGGCGAGATACGCCCGGTCCAGGGTTCGCTTCCCGGAACAACCCGGAGGTGAAGTACCGGCCGCCCCGATCGGGAATCGAAGGGTCGCGAAAGCGGTGCTTCTGCGAAATGCGGAAGCCAACGGCCGCCCTGTGTTTGGAACTAGGGCGCGTATGAGTTACGGGAAAACACTTTTGGAAGATGAGTCGTGGAATAGAAGGGAAGTTAGAGGAGTTTTGTAACCCATGAACAATCCAACAATCATAACTATAACTTTCACGTGGAGTATTATTCATTCTTAATCACTTCCCAAGGTTTCCGAAAGAGGCGATTCAGCGAAGGTAGAAGCACTTTTTTTCTTTTTTTGCAATCACAGTCTGCGATCGCTTTGAGCTGATGTTTATTTGAAAAAGAGTGAAATAAACAGGTTGGGTAGCTCGTCAACAATTCAACAATTATTTTATATTCTTTATCTTTTACGTACATGATACAACATTTAGAATCGCCTGATACTTTTGTAATACCGATAATTTACTACCGATATATTGTCTTTATTACCGATACATGAAAGCATCCAGAAAATAAAGAGTATAACACGAAAATATTTGTTCCTAGAATGGTGCTAATGCAGAACATTCAGTTGCAAACACGATAAATAAATTTACTATATATTGAGCAATATACTTGTTTACTGAAACGAATATGGAAAATGTTTCAGGCTGTAAATACTTTCAACTTGAATTTCAGAATGATTAAAGAAAATAAACAGCATGATGTATGGTACTTACGGAGGAATTGTTACATACAGCACGATATCTTAACCTCACCCCATCTACGGAAACGCTGAAGACACTTTTTCTGCAAGAACAATAATGATCTCCAGAAGGTGAGTTACCAGTCTCACCCCGAATCCTAGTTGTAGGATTTGATGGATGTTTCCGGGTGCGACCACTGCTGTGGTCTTGCCAAGTCCTGTGTTGGAGGCGGCAATGTTACTCACCTGCTAGATGAGATTCGGCACACTCGAGGTATCTCCCTTCAGTGGAGGCACGCTCTAAGCTCCCTACTGGTCTTCCATTTGCGAAAGTGTAGTACACGTAAGTGGGTATGTGTGTGTGTAGTGAAAGAGTTAAGGACAAGGAAGAGGAAGGAAAGAGCGGTCCAAGGCCCGTTTGTTAGAGTACTGTTCCGGCAGTCTGCCTGTATTGATGATAGAAATCACAGAAGACATAAAATCAATGGCCTTTTAAAAACTTCCCCTCCGCTCCCGCCAGAACTCCATCCCTAGGGCCTGCTGGTCAGAGCCGTTGCAGACACAGCGGCAATGCTGCCCTGATCTAACTCAATCGTTCCTAGTTTGAGGAGTACGGTCGTAGTGGAGAAGGAATGTGACTATCAGTTGCCTTTTATCTTAGTTGTGCTCCAGCATCTATAATATTTTTAATTGTCCAATTAGTGATTGTTAGCATAATGATGATGATTCACATTTATAATTTATTAACTGTTAATCGCCTGATTAACTTTGGTCTTGAGTCCCACTAGGATGGTGAATATACAATATAGATGAAAATGCAATATTGATAATCATGGAGACAACAATAAGGATCAATAGAATGCGTGTTGATAAAACCTGTAGAGAGACCTTGTTTTATCCAACACTAACTTCCACAAAAAGTGCCCTAGAGTTGAACCTTTAAAAAAGCGTTATCTTAAGGTATTTATATTGCATATGTCTCTCATTGAAACACCAATTATTTCCTACACAGAAATTGTACTCTCCGCAAATTACTGTCACCGCGTGTCACTTAAATTGAATGAAAAAGATCCTCGCTATTTATTTTTCTTCTCGTAACAGGGGAATATTTGTGTATTTCCAACTATTAATCCTGGATGAGAAGAATGACGCTGAATTCTATTCCAAATATGTTGGTAATAAGTACTTTATTGTAATTCATAGACATTAAGGCTAGTCATTTTATATTCAGGGATATGTAAACACTTTTTGCTTACACAAACGAGAACATCATAAAATATTAGAAAGAAAATTGCTGCACCTCAAGAGTGGCACGCGTAATTTCGAATGAAAACAACTGACAGCGCCATAATAAATTAACGATTACTAAAATTTTCTAAAGCTTTGCTCATTAAATGATGCAAGCAAGTATAATCATACCTTAGTCATGACAAAAACAAAGGTCTTAAAGTACTTCTAGATAGATTGTGTGGTGAAGGTAGATAAAAAGCAAGTACCGGTCGTTATTTCAAAATACCTAAGAATACAGTGGACATCTTTTGTCCTTGGTTCCCAGCTTTCGTGCACAAAGAGTAATTTGAATTGAGATGATAAATCACTTTCCTCTTGTTGCTGTAGCATCGCCGTTGCATTATCTTTCTGCAAATCCTTCACGCCACGTCGTGGGAGACACATTGCCGGAAGAGTTCCGACTACAATGCTAATTTCACTGCAAACAATTCAGACAACTGCGTAGTGGAGGCAAGTGCGTTACTCGTAAAAAACAGTGGAAGTTTCTCAATATAATGGTCGAAATGTTTTTTAAAAAATATTCTTGATCAAATATTGGCACGAATTTCATTGGTAAAACGTTTAGAAACTTGAATTTCGTCTCCAAATCTGCGGTAATTTGATTTTCTTGCTTGCTAATATCTACCTTATATTTTGTTTAATAGCTTTGTTTCACACCTTTTTTGTTTATAAATGGTCAATTTTCATCACGTAGACATAAAGCAGTTTAAAAAATCATACATACAGTTCAAAATATTTGTTATTGCATGACGCTGCGTTATGTGATTGCACAATAACAAAGGTTGCCAATGAGCATTTCGCTCTGAGGAAGGTCGCAGAATAGCGGCCGAAACATTGGCACCTGTGAGTAGGACACCTAGTCAGCCAAGTTGCTACTGACGCCGATCGCAGTATCCCACGCTCTCAAATGCAGGAGTTGATGCCAGAGTGAGGTCAAGTGGGCACGGAGAGTGGCGAGACGGTGGCGGATAGAGGTGTCGGGAAGGTACCAAAGGCGGACAGAAAGTAACGGGAGGGTTACGGAGGAAGGTGGTGTGGCGATGAGCCAGATGAAACTGAAGGGTAGAGAGAGGATGCCGGGAGTGTTCTGAAGAGAGGTGAACTTTAATGAAAATATGCCACAGGGAGCCGCACTATGACTAAGCCTCCACTAGCGATTTCTTATCGCGAGATTTTTCTCTCGTAAAAATTGAATTCATTGTTTCCTATACAAATGTACACAATTGCTTCTAAACAATCGCAGCGATTGCAACTCGTCCTATTTTCGCTGCGACGCAACTGTCGGTCTGCGGAATGGATCACATGAGCAGACATGGACATGAACACACTTGCGAGAGTTTAGACGCAATTCTGCAGACGGCTTGTGCTGCTTTTTTCGTTTTCTTTCCTAATTTTCCCGCTGTTGTTGCAATTTTAAGATGTCTGATAACGAATTTACTGGATGTGATGAACTTATTAACAGTGATGGATACCGAGTGACTTATTAAATAAATAGAAAAGAATCCAGATCTTTACAACACACAATTAAAAGAATATAGTGATCATACAATGAAGGAAACAGTGTGACCTGAAATTTGTACACACGTGATTCAAAACTGGAACAAACTGGCAACAAAAGACAAGAAAACCAAAGATAAATTTAAATAAACAAATTTGTTATCATATAAAACTATGTTGCAACTGAAAATAAAGAGAACACACAAGAAGTTTGAATATCCATTGGACTTCTTTTAATTTAATGACTTATTTATCGCAGTGGGTTGACCTTCCAGAATTTCTGCTACAGCGATTTTTTTTTGTTGCTACGACTATAAATCGCTAGTGGAGGCCTAGCCTAAGGCCTGATGGCGACAAGTGGGAAAGTCGAGAGCGGAGGTTGGTGGAGTGATTCCAGACGCATCAACTGTCAAGGTCATTAGTCCCGTAAGTTTGGTGTATGCTTTTTGCTCAGGCGGTAGCGGTGATCTTTATCAACTGGTTGGTGAGATCCGTCGACTTACCGTCGGCTAGCGGATTTCCCCAACCAGGCATCTCCCACCAGCGGAGCACCGCCCATCCGGGTCAAGCACTAAGCTCCCGACCGGTCGCCCGGCATATGTGGTAGTGAAGTGCATGTAAATGTAAGTGCGTGTAAGTAAGGGGTGAGAATAGGAGAAGGAAGAGGTAGGAAAAATCGCTCGCCGTCCGTGGCCGGTTTGTGAGGGAACTGCTCCGGCATTTGCTTGGTGCGGTGGTGGTGGGTGGCGGTGACTGGCGGTCGCTGGCGGTAGGTACTGGTAGGTGAGTGCGGATGGCAGCGGGAAGGAATGGTTGGCAATGGCTGGTCGGCAGGGTGACGAGAGTGTGGAAAGAGAGTGGGAGGGTGACGCTAGGTGGCATTGGATGGTGGAGGTTCAGGAGGGTAGCGAGTATGTGGAGGATGGTAGGGAGGGTGTTGAGGGGGGTGGTGAGGGGTAGCGGGTGATGTTGGAGGGGTGGGCCTTGCGCACGAGGGCGCCCCCCGCCGCGCGCTCCGTCATACATCATCGTCAGCCGGCGACCGACTGCGACTGTGACTCCGACGCAGCCTGCCCTTTTTCCGCAGGCGCCCCCCCCCCCCCGCCCCTCGCACCCTCCATCCGCAGTTGGCACCCTCTGCCTACGCCCAAGCTCGCGTCCGCGCCGCCCCCACCCCGCCGATGACCCCGCGCGCGTCAGTGCACAACTAACGTCCCTCTGATTCGACTTCGCGCATTCACAGTCAGGTTACGTATCTGCACAAACACCCCAAAGCAGCTGATTATGCTCCATGTGTTGTTAGATTTTGAGAATCTGGGAGGGCTATATCTCACTGCTTCATGATTCTCTCGTTTGGCTCTTTTACCTTAGCCTTACCTTACACCTCGTTAGCTTACCTTGCATTTTGGATCTAAAGCTTTAGAAAGTCCAAAGTCAGACATGACATACGGGTTCTGAATACTGAACAAACATTCACAATTTAGATAACTTGAACTTGGGAGTCTAATGTAAGAAAAGCTTGTTCAGAAAAAGTACCATTACCTTTAAAAAATCCCTAGTTAAAAAAATGAAATCAAGTGTCATTAGAATCATTTCAAATATTGACTTACAAAATACATCAAATAATTCTGAGAAAACCGGCAAATGACTTAAGGGAAATGTATGCGCATCTGGATACCCTGCGAACGCTACAATCAAAATAACGTTACAATCCCAACAAAAAAGTCCATCTCTTTATATTTGCATTTTCTTCATTCTTCTGGTTTTCGCCAAATTATTTTAAATTTTTCTCCAATGTACTTATTAAAAATACTGAGAAATTACATTATGATATTTTTAGAATCGAAATGCAGTCTATTCCGATTATAGTTATCTAGGATATAGCGAACTCTCGGCTATACTGCACTTATGCCACTGGTGCCCTTTCACTTACATTACAAATAAGCGTGAGAGGATTCGGTTATAGTGAACCTGAGCCTCGGCTATAATGAACGTAGTACGTATACAATGTGCTGGAAATTAATTCTCTCTTGGAAGAGAATATATCGCCTCAGTGCCACAAATTCCAAAAGCACGGAAAATATGTGGTCGGCCAAAGGTCATATTCGAAGAAGTCTTCCCTAAAGTGAAGCTAGCAGACCGGGAATGGGCACCTTACTAATGAGCGGAGAGTGGGACCGTGTTCCAACAGTGCAAGAGGCTTTGAAGGGTGTCAAGCCTGCATTACGATACTTAGGCACAGATAACAATGCGTAATCAAGTATAGAGCGATAACTCTGGAGAAGGATCTTGAGAAATTACTAATGTAAAAGTACCAAGCAAACAATTGAAAATAATTGATTCGTTAAGGACAAATAAAGATAATGACATTTTCTGTTCATGCTGATAATGTATGTTTTTGTATCCTCATTTTAATAAAAACAGTCGTAATAGAGAAATTCTATTTAATTTTAACATTATCGGATATAGCGAACTTCGGAATCAAAAATGTTAGTCCTGAGAAGTTCACTCTAACCGAAGTCGACTGTACCTACTTATGTCCATATCAATATCATCCTAGCACTTCTCTTTTTAAATCGTAGCTTATTCAGAATATTCCATAGAACTTCCCCCACTCCTTCGACTGTCAATTTTACTTATACCCCGCTGTCACCCGCCGCTCTCCACCATCCGTCAGCATCCCATCAGACGCTTCGCGTACGCCCCCACCTCCCTACTCCCTGGACCCCGTCCACTTCCCCTCGCGCCGCGCCGCCCCGCGTCGGGCTCTCGCGAAAACCCTTTGAGAGCGACTGACTGTTCTGCTACAGCAGCAGCGCCACTGCGCGGCCGAATAACAGAAATAATAACTTATTGCATAGGGCTCCTCCACCGCAGGACAATGCGCGCCTCTCCATCACTAGGCCCCGGCGGGAGATCGCGCGAGCAGTGGGCACAGCGGGGTGAGGTGGGGCGGGGCGGGGCGGGGCGGAGCGGAGAGGGGCAGGGCGGGGAGGCACAGACCGCGCCGCCGCCGCCGACTCAGGTCCCAGGACGCTCATTCCGACGGGCGCACCCCCTATCACTTGTAATCAATAATAGTCAGTGTACAATTACCACTGTCCCGGCGGCACCTCCCAGGGGTGACATCTGGAGGGCCGTGATTGCGTCACGTCCTGGAATGAACTATAGAACCGCGCGCCCGCGGCCGAGAGGGAGGAGGGCGCCGAGCGGACCGGGGCGAGGGGGTGGGGTGGGTGGCGCAAAGGGAGATGCCGCCGCTGGCGCCCAGGGCCCGTGGGGCGTCGGCGCGCGCGCGTTAAAAAAAAGGGCTAACTAACCGGAGGAGAAATAAGAATCAAAAGCCGCAAACGTTTTATTGGGGAGATTGATTTACGGGGAGTCATCGCGGCCCCGACGTAGGACTACTGGCGGGCAGGCGGACGGGGCTGCTGGCGCCGCGGCCGCTGCATGGTCTTTGCTCAGGGAGGCTGGTGAGCAAGGTGGAGGAATGTAGAGACAGGATGTAGGAGGGTGGAGTGTGTTGCTCAAACAAACGCACAACTCGTTTATCATGACACAATATTATAACTTTAACTATTATTATTATTATTATTATTATTATTATTATTATTATTATTATTTTATCCCCAAATTCACGATTAATGATGTTTGGTGTCGGTCAAGTTGACTACTTCAATGTGTACATCATCTTTACAACGAGCTTCCTAAGAAGTCGATCTACCTACATCTACATTACTTTGCTGAAAATAAAAACTTATCAAAATTTCAAACATCAAAAGATGATCTTAGCTTTTGTTATGTTAAAACGGGTGACTAAAATACAATTTTTATCAAATTATGTCTTCTAAAGAAGCGTTTTCCTATTTATATGTACTTTCCGAATTACACGACCTATCCGTATTAGTTCCCAATTTATACTTGAGGAATCCTGCAACAATTCTAAATAGCATTCATGTCTGAGGAGCAAATTTAAATAGGAATCACGTTAAAAGTGTGGATGTTTTCACCTGTAGGTTGTGCTACACATGGCTAACATGCAAGAATCATAATAACGAATGAGTCAAAACACTAGAACAGAAGAAGCAGCAAAAGATAACTCAGTAACTTCGCGAATGCATTTGACTGTGCCTCCCCAACTGTGAAGTACGGGAAAGTGTTGTACGAATGTAAAATTCACAAACATTGAGATGAAAAAAGTGTTAGCTTCCCAAAAGAAATTGTTTTCGAAAATGAAAACCCCGAGAATTTGCCATGAAAACGGGTATTGGTTTGAATTATAATTATGTAACTGGATTTGTGTATCATTCGTCGTCGGGTCAACCTCGAGGCCGAGGATCCCTCAGTATACTATTGGTGCCAGACCTGGCATCAATAGCAACTGGTGACTGCACATGAAGGAAGTACAGGGGGGCTTGTACTGTATACCCCGCCTGCTGCTACAGATAAACACCCTAGAGTCGGTGGCACAGGTAGCTGCGACGATCGACCACGGGTGCCCATCCTTAGGTAGCGGTTATGAACGAAAGAGGAATAGGAAGGGGTGAAAGAAGAGTATTATGAGATGATAGGAAAGGTCTGGGAGGTGATAGATGATCGTGTGCTTTTGGAACCATCCCAGCATTCGCCTTTATGACCGAGGGAAACCACGAAAACCCCGGTCAGGATGGCCGGCCCGGGAATCGAACCCGGACCTCCCGATTGCGAAGTCAGTGCGCTACGCACTGAGCCACTTCGCTCGGTCTTGTGTATCATATACAACGCCTTGCCCCAAAAAAAGATTTCTACATTTCGGTTTTGGTTATTGCATCAAATTTTACGAGAATAAATAATTAACAACTGATTTATTAATTTTATACTTTTAGTTAACGATAACAAACCTTTTTTGGATTGATTGAATAATACGATTTTGCGATTATTTTTCACTTTAATTCCCCAATCATTTACTGGGTGCTCTTTATAAGACGGGAGGCATTTGAACCGAGCACGGTATTACAATTTCTGCGAGATTAATAGATGATCTGGAGACAATTTCTCTGCTCTTAACTGCAATACATCATAACTTTTTAGACTCAAACGCCGCATCGGTTCAAAATCATAAGATCTCCCGATATGTGCCGTGTCTGAAGGTTTCCTTTTTATGACTCGTTTTGTAGTACTTTTAAGGAAAATCATGATCAAGTAAACTTACAAGCAGTAAATTATTAAGAAAAGCTGTTTTTCTATTCAAAGGAAATTTATCGAAATCGATCCAAAGAGACTGCATAGTTTCCTTCAATTTCTGCGCGTATTGAAAATTAGTAACATTGACACTTTGATATGCGACAGGAAAACCTATTTGTCAATTTAGAGAAGAAAATATAATACATTCTTCGAAACGCGAGCTTGATAATTGTGGATGTATTGTTTATATGCCGACGTAGTGACCCACGTAATTCGAATCGGTGCTCGGGGCAAGTTTGCGGAAATCACAATTCGTAGTTCAAAACCAGTGCAAGGATTTTTTATATATACATGAGGGCATACCAAGACCTGATGTATCACTGGAAAAGGCATAATCCTTAGGCTTCACTATGTAAATTACGTCGCCATTCACAATGAGTATGTGGACTACAAGTCTAAGGACTTGTAAGCTTTGAGTACTTTTTGTGATTTGAACATTCTTGAGGGACATCGTCTGGCGGCTGAAGACTTTGCTTTCTTTTTAGTACGTGATTTATGGATTCTCGACTGACCACTGTGGATACAGATAAAATAAATTTGGTGTTTGTTAAGAACTGTTTCTTGAATTATTTGGGTATTTCCTGGATATATTTCAAAACGTATAGTACTTTTGTAACAACTATATTACAAATGAATGATTGATGTATTGTTTTTTTTTATGCCTTCTACATTCGCGAAATGAATGCCACGTAGGGCCGGGGAAAATGTTGAAGGAACAAAATTATTCTGAATGGATAAAATGTTATAAAAAGGAAATGGAAGCTTAGTATATCAAAATATTTTGTACCATTAAAAATGTCTTATATTTGAATATAATAATATCTATTTCGTTATTAATTACTAACACATTTCATATCTATTTCCATGAATGAAAATGTTTTTACTTTTCAACATAAGAATAAAATTCCTATTATTTAATTTTATTTATAAACATAATATAATAATAACGAATCACAATACAGCAATTTAGAAAGTTATAAACACAGTTCCATAATACAGGCACAGTACCTGAACTTCGGCAGGCACAAAACTAAAATGTGCTCAAACAAGTAATTTCAGGTATAATATTATCTTCCCTCTCGTAATTTTAAATTTTACATTCAGAGACATCTATAACTCAATTCGTTAAGTAGAAAAATGTCTTGAAAGCATTTAGGGGAAATACATAATTACAATAATTATAAAACTATATAATTATTAGCCTTGTCTCTATGAACACGAGGACTTGTGCCTTCATATTCCAAATGTAATCTATTGTATCTAATTGTATACTAATTCCATGTAATCAGTTAAAAGATCAAATCACGAAAACGTGTTGAAACAAATTACATTTAATTGCATATACAGTAGAATTACATGCAATTCCAACTATTTCACTTAAAAACTCTTATTCATTTCGCAATTTCTCCTTTTAATTTGTTTTCAGAGTCAGTTACGACTCAATTTATGCAATCGTTACATCTCTGCAGTGAAGGAACTGACAACACGAAAAAACTAATTAAGAGACATGACTTCCGCAGTTCCATCTCGAGACGTAACATCGGAGTTCCGAGGCGTGGGCGCGCTTCGCTCTGGATCCCGGGCGCCGATGTAACAATCGCCCATGCATTTTTAAGGCTTCGAATTTAACTGGAGGGCGTGGCCACGGAACATCTTCCTTTCCCAAGGCTGTCTGCCTCGTGGGAGTGTGGATTCAGCGCGCACCCTCGCGCCGGAGAGGCTTATTTCAAAATCCCACGCACCGGCAACGCCGTCTCAGGGCATCAGCTGATGGCACCTCAGTGCCTCTGGCCAAGAGGTGCTGAGGTTCCAGTCCCGACGGTGGCAGGATTTTCGGCACTAACTTGTCAGCTAGGTCGAATTCAGTCTCTGGCTGGAGGAAAATTCTAATGGCCGGCGGCTGTCCTGTTTTCCTGAGTAGTTTTCCGTGGTTTTCCAATCATCAGGCGAAATCCGGAGCAGTACCACCAACAACAACCCCCGGACCGCGTGCGATCATTCCTTCCTCTTCCTTTCGTTTCCTCACCCCTTACATACACACACACTCACATGCACTACACTAACACACAAGTCGAGAGACGAGTTGGGAGCTTAGAGCTTGTCCCTGCTAGTGGGGGATACCTGGATGTGGAAAATTCCCTCAAGCTGGCGTAGGTCCGAGCCGAATCTCGCCATCCAGCGGGGGAAGATCATCGCCACCCTTCGCGATAAAACATGCACTTCAGTTACGGGACAAATAAACTTTGCTGTAATCGCGCCCGGAATCATCAACCAATCAAAGACCCACGCCTATTCGTTCTAACATTTTGTCTGCGGTTTCTTTGTAGTAACAAGATAAGCCACACTAGCGTCAGGAAGCTTTCATCTCACTCTAAATATAAATGTATCGAATTTCGAGAATGTGTTTATTATCTTCTTACTGTGATTTTCGTCTTTATATTCATAAAAGGTTTGGGGAAGTAACGGGATCTGAAGAAGTTTGGGTAAGGGTTTGGGGAAGGACACACTTCGATCAAAATTGAGATATTAACATTTACTAACAGCGGACGCCTGCTGTGTCTGCTGTAACTTATCTATTACTATCTCAAGACTTTCTCATCTATTAACTTGGGACTTCATGGGCAAGTTGAGCAATGCTGATAGGCGATATATATAATATTTGTTAAAGATGTAGAAAGAATTTCCTCTGCAACATTTGCCTGCTATTTCGTTATCTCAACCGTTTTTCTCTAAATTTGCATACCCAAATTCGTCGCGATTTTTCAGTCTCGTAATTGCATCTTGCGTGCTTCCGCTAGTGCATGTTTTTATCGCGGGATGTGTGGGTGATCTTCCCCTGCTGGGTGGTGAGATCCTTCGCAGACCTACACGGAAGTTTCGCCGACCAAGTACTTCCCATAAGCGGGGTATTGCTCCAGCCGAAATACGCTCTATGCTTCCGACGTGTGTAGTAGTGTAGTGCATGTAAGTGTAAGATGGGTTGGGTAAGGGGTGAGGATAGGAAAAGGAAGAGGAAGGAAAAATTGCGCGCGGTCCTTAGTTCGTTTGTTAGGGTGCTGCTCCGGTATACGCCTGGTGTAGATCGCAGAGACCCCGGAAAACTACTGATTACTGCTGCCGGCCGCTAGAATTCTCCTCCAGACATCAGCTCATTTCGTCCTAGCTATCTAGCTAGTGTCGAAAATATCGGGGAACGTCGGATCCCAGAACCTCCAGGCCAGAAGCACTGCTGTGACATCAGTTGTTATCTCGAGTCACCTCATCCGGTATGATTCTGATGATGATGGCAAGTGATGGGGAAGAAATAATTACTCTCAAACCAGCGGCTCCTTGCACAAGGTACTCTTTGAGCATTAACTAGGAAGCTGTCAAGGAAACCTTGGAAATCAGAGATCAGGTCAGGCGACCTACGAATTCGATTCCCGCAGGCTCCACAAAGTCACCGATGTTAAACACGATCACGTAAATATCTGGCATCAATCCGGAATCCAACTATTGACTTCCAATCATTGGTATGGGTAAGCTTGAGCAGTACGTCGTTTCCATTACGGCCACTGTTACCGGTTTTGGTATATTGGGAATAAGTTAAAATAATTTGAACATCAACATTGACGAAATCCTTAATGTCAATAAGCAAAATACTTTTAAAATTCCAACACCTCATCTAATGAGAAAAATATTTGATCTACTAAAATGTATGATCATAAACGAATTAGAGAACTTTCTATAGTGTTGCCAAAATGTCTAAAACTACTTGTAAGTTTTCGCTCTTTTTCTCGAACCTTCCTTAAACAGTCATATATGTATAGTCATAATATCAACCTCAAAACGGTTCTTTTATTTTTACTCACAAATATCTTCCATATTCCCTATCAATAAATTCATAACGTTACACGACAAGATTATATGTATTAGTAGTAAATAAAATATGCCACAGTAAATAATCCTGGATTTGATCCAATCAGTGAATTGTGTTCTCACAAAGGTAACTCTTCCTTACGAGAATTATTGTGCTGTGCATGTCCTATTTATTCGCCTACCTGCTTATTCAATTGATTGATTCATTAGTTATCCCGGGCGCGTCAACTGCAAAAAGGCATACGTCCCGTAATTGTAGTGTATGTTTTAGCGCTGGAGGGGGCTGATATTCCTCCGTTGGAAGCGAGAACCGGCGCCGACCTAGCGTCGGCTCCCGACCGGCCTCCCGGCATGATTGGTAGTGTAGTGCATGTAAGTATAATTATGTGTAAGTTAGAGGATAGGGCAAGGAATGGTCGCGCGCGGTCCGTGACCCGTTTGTTTGGCTACTCTTCCGGCATTTGCCTGGTATTGATTGGAGAAATCACTGAAAACTACCGATCAGAGCAGCCGGCCGCTAGAATTCTCCTCCAGACAGCGACTGAATTCGACCCAGCTACTGCCGAAAATTCTGTCACCGTCGGGAATCAACCTAGGTCAAAGGCGCTGCAGTCAATGAGCCAGCTCTCCCGGTCGGTGTCCGTGAAAAAAAAATTTCCAGCGGCGTGCCGGGATCGGGGCCGGCTGCGCGGCTCATCGCAGCGGGCGTGGGATTTCTGAATACGCCCCGCGGTGGGCGAGTGGGCGGGCGAGGGGCGGCGCCGGCCTCGCGCGGGTGGGCGGGGAGGCTTTCAGGACAGACAGTCGAGAGGGAGCCAGGGCGTCGCCAGCATCATCCATCACCGCCTTATCAAAGCAGCGCAACCGAATTTTGATTGAAAGACATTGAATTAGCGAACCTTTCTGGGGCCGGAAATTACATCGCAGTGGCTGGCGGCGCCCGCCGAGTGAGGCGGGGTTGGAGCGGCCGGGCACGGGGCGTGGCGGGGAGAGGGAGTGGGCGAGGTGGGGTGGGGCGGGGAAATTCGGGTGCAGCGAGGGGAGGCGGGAGGAATGGCGCAGAGCTGAACCGGGAGGGTTCGGGGGCGGGCGGGGACAGGACGAGCATGGGAAGGGGGTTGGGGATGCGGGCGAGGACGGCAATGTCGAGAGGATGGCTTATCCTCTCGGGGCTGTTCCAGGCCACCTGCGGACTGTGAACAGTGCAATGAGAGCGAAACTTTTTCCTGCAGGGACGTGTCTCGGTGGAGGTGGCCCAAGAGAATTTGATTGTGGTTTTTCTCAGATCCAAAACCAATACTCCCGTATTGATTTTGAATATCGAATTTTAGCTAAAAAGTTTTTAAATTAGTATCCTAGTCAATCTAATCCTACGTAACTTGTAACAAGGAAATCTTACAGAATAACATTTTCACGAATAACTCTTTTATTTGAGGGTCATAAAAATAATTGACGATTCTTTTTCTGTAATAAATAATAATCGATGATAAAAATATTGAATGGTGATTCAATGCTTGAATTTCGAGGCGAAAAGAGCATTTCGCACAAATTTCTAAAAAATATATTATTACTAGTACAACTTAACAATAAACCCACAATCTATGAGGCGGGGAGTCAGTGATGTCTCTTACACTCAACTAAATATTATTAAATTATTACGAAATTATGTAATACAAAAACATACATAAAAGCTTTCCCGGTCTAGCGGTAAGCAACGTCGATAATTCAACTTGGTTGAAAGATGGTTAACTCTTAAATCATATCGGTTTAATCTTAAAAAAATTCACAATCAAAAAATTAAACTTTACAGTAGAAATTTTCATTAAAACGCCCCATTTTGTATTAACGATAATTTTTTTCTTATATTTTAGCATGTAGACAGATATAACAATAACATTAGTTAAATCACCACAAGTTCCGTGCTGAAAGAAAAAGAAACGTTCGTAAGAATGTTTTGCAGAATATATGATAGTTGGAGATAATCGGAAAGCATACATTCTTATCTCTATAGGTTAAACATTAGTCCTTTTGATTATGTTGCTTGATATACCCTTCATTGACTTTTTAAATTAACGTTGCAACTGGAAGTTCATTGAAATTAATATGTATACTTTATAACTACACGAATTCAATTGTTTAAGCAGTTTTGCATAAAACTATAAAATATCAACATTTCCTGCAGAATTCTAAGCAAATGTAATATTTTCAAAGACAATTACTATTATATCTAATTACAATTTTTCTAGGGAGCGTCAGGTTTGTATAGTTCCCATTCTCTCATATAAGACTAATATAATTTGAAATACGTGAATTTAACAATACGTTTTGGTATTATTTGGTTATAAGCGGCAAATATGGAAAAACTGAATATGTAAATATGGAAATCACTACTGACTAATTATTAAATAAACAAATCCCTAATGTTATAAGCCTACAATGATGAAACGTTTCCATTCAACCGTGTTGCTATCCAAAACGTATTAGGTTTCAAGAGAACAGAATCTTATTGTCATTTAATATTTTAATCTTATATCATTTAATATTTAATATTGTCATTTTATAATTGCTATTCTGTCAAATTATACACACATTCTGTTAGTAAATACAATTAGAATGCAGCAGAAAATTGTAGGTTAGGTAGAAGGGTGTAATTGTACGAAAAAGAATTTATACATTTAACCCACATTCATTATAATTTCATTTTATCCTCTTTTCCCACTCAGTATTTGGAACATTTTATTATTCGTTTTATCTTTACAGTAAATCTTATTTTCAATTCGCACTGCACCTTCTCCACACAGACTGAGCAAGGATCTTAAATGTTAAGCAGCCACTCTGTATGTCCTCGAGGGCGACGTCGGAATGCCATCCATCTCTTCAACCAACTAAGACGCGAAAGAACGTGACTCGCTGGACATCTGCATTAGCGCTCAATTGATGTCCTTTCGTGGATTACGTCGTTAACAACCCCACGTCAAAAGTACAAATTGTGTCATTATGCGGTGATTCCTAATAAATATTTACAAATGTCCCCCGAGAGTGGCCATGTAGCAAAAACATTTCTTGATGTAAATCCTGAATTAGGAATAAAATTAGGTCAACACGGACGAAAACTAGCCACACCATTTGCTCTAATGGAGATTGTTTCGATAGGACTCGAGACGTCGAGGAAAGAACGACGAGAACAAATAGAGGGCAGGGGGAAATGACGCGCGCTGCAAGAGGAAGACTGACTCGTGAAAAAGAGAGCGAAAATAAAACAGACAAGGCGGTTTTACTCTCAGACATCTGCTTCGCGAGAGACATATAGATGTGTCAAGCTTTCGGACGCAATTTCAGACAAATTGTCGGCGAATGGATTCAGAAATAGCCTGAGAGCGAAGATTATAATAAATGGGTGGCTACAAAACATTAATTACAGTTAGGACAGGTACTGTGCGATCTAAAATGGTGTGCCCTGACGCATGCTGTAAGCATTTTGAATTGTTGAACAAATGAGGCGAAATTTATTGTCGTGTTAAGTTACACTTACGACACGACAGCGCAAATGATTTTGTGGCGAACTGGATTTTCTCGCTACTCGTTGATTAAGCGCGGCAGGAATTAAGCTAGATGACGACGCGGCTCACTTGCCTGGGACGCGAATTGTGAGAAGGATGGCGTTAATTTCAGACCATTTACTGTAGTTAATTCGAACAGATTTGTGTTGCACTATATCTGAGGAGATCCAATTCGTCATCTTAGAACTAAAATCTACCACATATTAATTACAAAATGTTATTTGTTTGAGAATTAAAATTGATTTAAAAACAATAAAAATGGAATTATATTTTTTTGCCACACGGAGGTTTGATCATATTTTTATTTGAGGTGGTTCAGCACCTGTGATGGGATGGTTTACTCTGGATGTTTGTAATGTGGTGAAGAATCATGTTAAATTAAATTTATGCTTGGTAAATTGAGACGTTTATCTAGAAAACAAGTTGTTGTTTTTTTCATTTATTGGGAATTCATTATTCAATCGTTTTGGAAAATGTTGGCGCTAATAATTTACGATGTGATTTGTTCGTAATTCTTATCTTGGAGACAATTCTGTACCGGCAAGCATGGAGGCACAGAATCATAGTAATATGACGACAAGATTAAAAGCGAATTTCTTTTCAAATTATTACAAAATTGATACAAAAGTTCCAACGCAATGGTAAATACAACGATCCTACGATTATTCTGATTTCTAGAAAAAAGACCCAATTGTTCATGGTCGTCTTTGACTAAGCACTTTATTCACAGTTTGTTTGGATATGCAATGAAGAACGGGCTAGAATTTTTCTGCAAAGTACCGTAAAATTTGCAGCAACGCCAGGCATTATCTCATTTGCAGTAATTGGCATAACTGCGGTTCCGTCTTCCTAAAACAGGAAAAATGTCTTAATAAGTACCTGCGTCCGCCTCCAAAGAACTTGACTAATCGCGTCGCCGGTCGCTGGTGCACGAGAATCGACTGCTCCGAAACAGACATCACAAGACCTCTTCCGACAGACCGTTGTTGGGGGCGGCTTTCATTCCTTCCCGACAGCCACTTACACCGTCAGATCAGCAAAGAAGCGAATATCTCAACGTCTCACTTAAGGCCCGCCTCACGACGGAACAACGGGGAGCGATCCGATTTTTCTTCGCCGAATGGACAACATTACGGTCCATTAATATAATTAAGATATTCGAGCAGATTTCGTGGCACATTTCACGGTCCTTGAGCACTCCGCCCCCATCCATCACAGCGCGGCGGGCCTCGGCCATGATTTAGTACGCAAGGCCCGCGTGGCGCCGCCCGCCTGCTCGCCCGCCCCACTCCCCCGCCCCACTCCCTCGCACGCCCGTCCATTCGCATTCCTCTCGAATATTCACTCGCACGTCCACTCTCGCGCACTCACACAGGCATACGAACGCCTACACACTCACGCGGATGCCCTCTCACGCACGTATTCAGGCATACGAACGCATACACACTCGCACGCACATTTACACAGGCATATGAACGCATACACATTCACTCGCACGCCCGTCCACTCGAATACTCACTCACACGCTCATTCTTGCGCACTTACATAGGCCTACGAAAGCAAGCACATTCACACGCACGCCCTCTCTCACGCACTTACACAGGTATACGCACGTATGCACACTTACTCACACGCGCGGCCATTCGCATTCAACTCGAATACTCACTCGCACACCCACTCTCGCGCAGGCTTACGTAGGCTTACGAACGAATATACATTCACTCGCACGCTCGCTCGAATGCCCCACTCGCAAACACGTACGCGCACACACACGCACACGCGTGCTTATGAGCACAAGCATGCAAAAACAATCACAGTAGCACGCTTACACAGTAGTATTCGCATACACACCAACTCGTACACACAAACACACACACACACACACACATCGACACGCACAGACACCGACTGGCACCCTCTACCACTATTGCACACACAGACTGGCGCACTCATACACACATTGTCTTGCACACAGCATCTCTCCATCTATTGGCAATCCCCCATCTGCACACTAACTAGCATCATTTCACCCTCTTGCGTAATTTGCGCCACCCCGATGAATAGCATCCCCACCTACTCGCAGACTATCACTCGCATACACACTCACTCACTCACATCCCGCCCGCCTGCTCCCTGGCACGCTCACATTCATGCACTCAAACTCTTACGGTACCCCATCCAATCGCACGCACGTGCACTCACTCGCAGGTGCACTCATTCGCAATCTACTCATATTGCACTTGAGCACTTTTTTTTTATTTAGAGCCTCTCGCATGTACACTCACGCTCATATACGACTGTGGGCGAGGGACTAGTCCTCCTGCACACTATGTTCTACTTTGCTAAGGCACGTCGAGTCGTAAGGACCAAAAGTATCAGGCGGACTCTTGGAAAATATCCTACTCTTTCTCAGAAACCTCTACTGACAGTATCATCTATTGACAGTCTATTGCCGAGTGTTGCATTGATGGTTTAGTACAAGTTTAAGTGGTTTAGACTCCGTTTTTATCGAAATATATAATATCCTTAGTGTAGAAATCAGAACTGAATTTCAATTGCAAATGTGGAGGTACTCCTTTTATGGAATACAATATTAATAAAATAATATTAATGAGTCATAATTCATATTCAATTAATTGTTTCATAAGTTTCAAATATTTATCTGGATTGACGGATTTACAATTTATTTTTATGACCACTACTTTTCATTTGAAAAATCCAAAAATCCATCAATACTCCCTAAATGGAATAAAATGTCACCAGTTGAGAGACTTTATCGTATTAATATTCATAGTAAGCTTTCATATCGAACTTCCCGTAATTAAAGAAAACTAATTTATTTAACTATGTTTTCTAAGCCAC
Organism: Gryllus longicercus; assembly: GCA_038098605.1. NCBI lineage: Eukaryota > Metazoa > Arthropoda > Insecta > Orthoptera > Gryllidae > Gryllus > Gryllus longicercus. Next base: position 3,776,557 of record JAZDUA010000052.1, read on the forward strand.
TGGCTTGCGGAGTACCGTGATTTCGGAAAATAGAGAATACATGTTTTTCAACTTTCCACTTTATTGCTCTATCAGTTTCCATTTTTATTTCCACAACTATTTCAATTTCTCCAGCATATCTCTGTACCGTTCTAACGTCCACTAGAAGTATTGTCCGTTAAATCTAAGATCTATGGTAAAAATTTGGTTGCTCCAAAACTCTGTACTTGGAGCGAGCACACTTCCGTCAACAAGCCCCACATTCTTCCAGACGCGAAGATCGTCTGCGTGACGATCGCCGTCTGTCCATGACCGATCCATCGCCCGCAACAACTCGTTCACGAAGAGCAAGGATCATTACCCCCTGACGATTGCGAGCGCTACATGACCTGCGCCGGCCCACGCCCTCGGCACGAAGCGGCGGTTCCGGGTTGCAGGTCCAGGTCCCGGCGACAGCTACAAATGGGCGCCTCTTGGCAGGTGCACGCCTCCGGCACCGCCCCTGCCCCCACCGCTGGACCCCGGCCCCGCCTCTCCCACCATCCCTGCCTCTGATCCCGGCCACGCCCCTGCCACCGCTGCTGCCATCACCTCGCCCACTGCCTCGCTCGTGCACCCGCTGCCAACTTTGCACCACTATCCCGCCGTGCCTCTTATCTTTCCTTCTTCTGTGTCCCGTGCCACATCCCTGTCCCCACTACCATCGCTGCCACGGCCCCTGACACCATCCTCTGGGCAATACTCCACCCTGCTCCCCCATCCCTTCGCTTCTATCTCCTGGCTCTAGACTCGCCCTGTTCACCAGCCTGTTCGTGCCCATATCAGCTCCCGTCTACGCCCCTGCCACCGCTCACACGCTGTCACGGCCTCGCCCTCTCCCACGTGTTTGCCACTGCCCCATCATCACTCTGCAACCACCTCGTTCATATTCCCGCCACCACCCTGCGCCACTACCCCGTCCTGCCTCTTCTCATTCCTGAGCCATTCCAACACTCTACTCCCTTCTAACACCCTCACCACAGTCCCTAGCTCTAACCTCCGCTCCTGGCCCCCTCTTTTGTCCATCTTTCCTCCTCTCTTTTTCATTTCTTTTAATTTATTTATTTATTTATTTATTTTAATTAATTTATTTATTTATATTTCCTCAAGAATGGACGAGAGGGGTACCTGTCTTAAGTAGGACACCAAGTAGTTTCAGGAATGCGAAATGAATGTCTAAAATTAACAGATTTTATTTTAATACTGCCAATTTACAATCTGTTCACTTGGAAAAATTAGTAAGTTTTACATAATATGCAAGTACCCATTAAGTGAATCTAAGTGGTAAATCTAATGTGTGTTTACGCTTCAATCTGTACAGGTGTGTACAGAACAGTCTGTACAGTACAGGTGTTCACCATTGTCCAACACATTCACTGAAAGTAGGTTCGTATAGTATTTTCCGTCTCGTCCGATGCTTCTTACTCCGCTCGGTGACAGTCTCTGCCATAGTTGGGATGTTCGAATCTTTGTACAAATTATTGTTGGTTACGAACCACGATGCGTTGCATAAATGACTCACAGTTTTTGTTTGGAATCTTCTCAGGTTTCCGAAGTTTCACTTAGTGGCTGTACCCAGAAGTTCTATGCCCTAAGTCCATGTTGGCTTGATTATTGCTTTGTACAGTAATATTTTGTTGTATAAGGAGAGCTTAAATCTTCTATTAAGTAGTCATGATAAATTTTGTATTTTCATTTGCGATTCTTTCTTCTTTTTTATGATATGTGGTTTCCAGAAGAAATGGTTATCTAGTTGTAAAGCAAGATACCTCACAACAGTTGTTACTAAGAGTTCTGGCGAGTATAGTTTCAATGTTGGACACTGTTCCTTTCGAAGGGAAAAGGAAATATGTTGTGAGTTAGCTGTGTTTATAGTTAGTCTCCATTGATTCGTCCATTATTCTATCTTCTCCAAGTGCGCCTGCAAGTCTTGTGATGCTCGAGTTGAGTCCTCGTTGCAAGCTACGATAGCTGTCTCGTTAGTGAATGTGACCGTCATAGTGCATTCTGTTGTTGGTAGGTCAGAAGTATATTGGTCCAAGAATACTTCCTTGAGGGACACCTGCGCTCATAGGTTTAAATTCATAAAACATATATTTATATTTATTGGGAAAAATCAACTGGATAGATATGATTCACAAAAGGGATAGAATAAGTGTGGGAATAATTGTTTGATATTGAGTAACAGAACTTCGTGCCGGACCCTGTCAAGCGCTTGTTGTATGTCCAAGAAAGCGACAGAACAATATTTATTTTCTTGGAGACTTCGAGGTATTTTGTTTACTATTCGGTGTGTCTGATCTGTCGTTGAATGACTTTCACGAAATCAATACTGAAAATCAGGTATCATATTATTTATTATTGGTTTAAGTCATTGTAGAAGTGGTTGTTCAAAGACCTTTGACATAACCGGTAGAAGACTTATTGGTCTGTATGATGCTGCTTCTGTAATCGGTTTTCCATGTTTTTCTATGGCTTTCACTTGTGCTCCATAGATTCGTATAGTGACTCTCATTTATTATAGCAATGAAGATATATATTATTAATAATAACGCTTCTTTGGGTAATTCTTGTAATATTTTACCGGTTATAAGATCGTGACTTTTAGTAGGTTTTATGTGCTTTTCAACGGTTTCTTCCATTTTACTTAAATTGAACATTTTTGTAAGTGCCGACTGCTGGAGTGGAGTCTGTAAAACTTCTATTAGCTGATTTTCCGAAATACTTTGTTTATCTATTCATTTGAATACTGTAGAAAAGTGTATAGCAAGACATTCTGCTTTTTCTTCAGGACTTCGTACCTATATGCTATCCTCTTTTCCAATTGGTGAGATGTGTTGCTGTGACCGATTCATTTTTTCGTTTTTTTCTCAGCGAGTAACGTGTTGTAGCTGTCGGTGACAAGGATTTTACATAATTGGAAAATCTGACATTTTGGTACTCTTTTAATTTTGCTTTTTAGCAGTTGAGCTGATGCGTTAAGTTTCTTTTTGTCTTCAGATTGTCGGGTGGACTGCTATTTTTTGCATAATTTCTAAGAAAATAAGTCGATGTGAGTTCTTGATTACGTCAATTTGTGGTCTTGCTCTCCAGGCAGCGTTCTGTATAATCTCTGTTAATGCTCTACTGCCGCGCATACATCCTTACTTGATTTTAGGAATATGTTTGCGCTTAACGAGTTGATAACGCACATTCGAAATTTATCCCAATTGGTAAACTTGTACACAGTTTAGGTGGTGATCTGCGCTTAATAACGTATACGAACATATAGTCACTTGTACTGGCGTGTGATCGGCATGTTTTCTTTTTGAAAGGAGGTTCAAATTTTATGATGGCATTTACAAAATTCTTTATTTTGTAAATGTTTTCATTATTTGGGCTTGGTTCTAGGTCTACGAAGTAAAGCGAGAGTGGGCATTTAGTTAATCTGTGCCCCACATTGTGCAAGTTACGAACTGTATGTCCTAGGTTCTTCAATTCTATTACAATTTCTTCTTTATCAATTGTAGAATGTAAGTATCATAGTACAACTCTAAATGCTCTATCTTGTTTAAGTTAGTAAGTATGATATACTGTATTTTTTTCTTCCAGTAACTTTATTATTAAACGGTAGAGATATTAGCCTCGCATTACTAACATTCAAACTGTTGCCAAATTTGTACTTTCGATATTATTTTTCTAATAATAAAATATATTCCTTTTCTGCAAGAACATAAGAACTTTCGTCGAAATAAAGGCTTTAGAAATAAGAATTTTAAAGCGTAAAACTCTTGTCGGAATGTTCCACCATCCCTCATTCCAAAGAACAGCACACTCTGTGACCTATTCCTCCCAGTCCCTTGGCTTCTCTCTGTTGCCTACACCCCTGACCTCGTGTCTGCCCTTGCTCTGCCTCCACCACCACTCCTCTTCCCGCATCTCTCGCTCTCTTCATCCCCACCACCCCCAGCCTCCACCTACTCAAGCTCCCATTATCATTCTGTTCCTTTCAGACCACGTACTTACTACACAAAGGGATATTAAGCAGCGATTTTTTAAACGTTCCTCCGAATATCATTTGGTAATTCACAGGTTATTGGCTACGTTCAATCACATTCCTTTTCTGACCATTTGGAATTAGATGTTGGAATTATTGTGTATGAAACCCCAATTTCTCGAATCCTTCTAATTGCATTATACATATTTGTTACAAAATGTATTCCATCCGTTTATGTCTCTCAATATTGGAGGAAATCATGTCAATAATATGCATTTTAAAGCAAAAGTATACAAACAAATATTAGAAATTACCAATATTACCATTACATCTTATTAAAGAAACTTTTTTTTATAACAACAGAGTCATCAAATTAAATCTTTGTCTTCTTAAACGTTACTATTCGGAAACTGTAATTAAGCCATGAGCCATTTTAATTTATAATGAAAATGGAAAAAAAACATTTTCTGAGACCTCGAGAAGTGTGTGCTAATTGATGTCTGCTTCAAAATAACTGGTTTGTAAAATAGCTCGAACATTTGAGTTCGTTGTGAAGCAATAGCCATTCATGCAAGTAAACCGCAACAACCGCTTCATAAAATTACAACAAATGCTCGGAATGTTTAGAGTTCCTAGGCACTAACCGGTCTGTTGTACAATCTGTCTTATGCTAACCTCTTGAAATCGCGATATTACGTTATTCATAAAGCTATCAAACCTCAGTTATTGCGTATCGGCTCATTGGATTTCCGCCACACCCGTCTAACAGTCAGTCTGAGAACGCTAAACGAGGTATCGGCCATAAAACCAAGGTCCCCACTATTACATGAACATGCAGGCTACAGTTTTCTCTCATTAGATGAGAGCTGGAATGATAATGGCCTAAAAGAGCGATCGGTTGTTTCGACGGAGCAACCCTTGCATTTTGAGCAGTTACAGTTCTACACAGTAAAACTGTTCTGAAAAAATCCATAATCAAACACTGATACGAATACCTTCCCAAGAAACAAAATACGCCTACTAAATATTCGAAGCAGAAAATGATATTGACTTCTCAAATGAAATTAATGAACCATTTATGCGCCTTAAATAAAGGCACTTTTTAATATTCCGATTGTAATTTTCATTCTATCACATGCAAGTGCATATTTTGCATTCCTTGCCCCAATGACATATTCGGGATAAATAAGTAAAAACCTTTAAAAAAATTGAAGGAACCTGATAGTAAATTTTTTGTGATATTTAATTAAAGATGATTATATTTATCTTTGATAAAAATAAAATATTTAAGGTAAGGGAGTTGGTTAAACTATGTCTTTTAACCCTGTATTAATTTTGAACAATAGGTAACAAGTGTAAACAATCTTTTATGCCAGGGATAAATTTGGTAACATTTTGAATTCCAAAAGAGAACTACTCGGTAACAGTCTGAAATTAGAAATTGACATGCATTCAATCAGGAGCATGAAACGCTGTGACCGAATAATTCACGTACAATTACACTTATACAATTACTGAATCGACAGTCTAAAACTATTGAAAGTGCTTACCGTCTCAATTAATTTGGCTACTTCATATATAATTATGTAGTCGGTATTAGAAGTTCTTTACTCATTGCCAGCCAATGATTTATTTGTTTAGATGAACTAATGTTTAAGTAAGTTTATAAGAATAATCTACTTATGATTAGCAACTTTACAACATAGCACTGTAAGGCAGGCCAGACGAGTTTACATTCCGACAACTCCATAAAATTCTTAGTTTTACTGGCTTTCAATTAACTTCGGTAGAGAAGTATTAAATTTGAAAACGCAAAAATAATGGCAGAAAAATATTGGGTTACCTTTTAGTATGAATTCGTTTCGAGAATAAAAACATTGGTACGTATTTCATTCTTACAAAATATATTACGAAGGTTACCTTTTATGTTTCGGGATTTGGCAACCCTGGTGTTGCAATCTGGGAACTGACAGCTCTATCATAAAGTTGGATGTTTTGAGGTTATACGTACTCAGAATGTTTTGACATACGAGCGCTATTTGTGTTGTTTACAGTAACTTAAAAGATTCATATTGTCCCAAAAATGGAATTAAATCGTGAACATTTTAGTGCGATTATTTTTTACAACTTTCGACATGGATTAACTCAGCAACAGTGCATGGATGAACTTAATTCAATTTTTGGCGATGAAGCTCCATCAACGACCAGTGTTTATTGATGGTACGGTGAATTCAATCGTGGTCGTAGTTCACTCCAAGACGAATTTCGCGAAGTTCGTCCAAAATCAGTTGTTGTTGCTGAACTCCATTGATGCTGTGCGTGAACTGATATTGCAAGATCGTCATGTGACCTATCGTGAGATTGAGACAACCTTAGGCATTAGTGGGACCAGCATACATTCAATATTGCATGTACATTTGACTGTCTAAAAATTTGTTCGCGTTGGATCCCACACAATTTGTCAATCGCTCAAAAAAAGTCTCGTGTCGATTGGTCGAAAGAAGTGCTAAAAATACGATCGCGGTGCTTCGAAACACGTCTATGACATCGTGACACGTGATGAATCGTGGATTTACGCATATGAGCCCGAAAGTAAACAGCAGTCGACTGTATGGGTGTTTCAAGGTGAGAAAAATCCAACAAAAGTTGTTCGCGCACAAAGCACTTCCAAACAGATGGTCGCCTGTTTTTTTTTCGAAAAAACTGGACATGTCGCAACTGCACCACTAGAACAACGCAGAACAGTCAATTATGAGTTGTATACAACGATTTGTTTGCCAGCTGTCTTCCAAGAAATCACGAAAACCAACCTCCGAAGACAGATCACTCTTCAGCACGACAATGCGAGCTCTCACGCATCGGCTCAAACAACTGCATTTTTGAGCACCCAAAACATGGATTTGATGTGTCATCCGCAGTATAGTCCTGACTTGGCACCGAATGACTTCTTTTTATTCCCGTACGTGAAACTTCCCGTTTACAAATTGAGATGTCAACGTTTTTCGACACCTGAAGAAGCGGTTGCTCCATTCAGAATGCATGTTTTGGAGATACCTCAATCAGAGTGGCAAAAGTGCTTCGACAATTGGTTGAAACGCATGCAAAAGTGTATAGATCTTCATGGGGAATATTTTGAAAGACAATAAAGTGATTTTCGATTATTAATATTTGTTCTCTAATCCTGAAATATAAAAGGCAACCCTCGTATTAGTATATTTAATATATGCATTGTGGTGAAAATATCAGGTTTCGAAGGTTTATGGACATTAACAATAGGTAACAGTGACTGAATTTGTTAATCTCATTGGGCTTTCTATCTAAGTGCACGTAATCGGCATTTCATATCAAAATTAGAGAGGATATGAGAAGATAGTAAATTGTATGTAATAAATAAAGAGTTAACAGACTGGATATAAATTGAATGTGAGAAAGATAAAAAGATAGTAACGAATTTTTCCACGCAAATTAAATTCCACCTTATTAAATTATTACCTCCCAACAAATCGTTCCGCTCACAGAGATACCATTGTTTCACAAGTTAGTTCAGCCGCTATCTCGGTAACCAGAGAATGTGCAAACGCCGCCAGATAAGATACGCAGTTTATAAAATTCTTTTCCTTTTACGCCGCAAAGAGAGACAAGTGAAAATTAAAATTTCAAATAGCATTCCTTCTCTTCACAATGGACACGTTCGAGATAAGCCTCAAAGAACACTTTTCACGCCCACAGCCAAACTCAACGTCCGAGACTCATTGATAAAACGCCACAAAAGCGGAGGCGCGGGCGGCAGCAAAGAGGAAGCCAGCCGTTCGACTGAGTGAAAGCGCTCCAGATAACACGCGCATCCGGTTGTTTATCTTTCAATAATTCGGATGGGCCGACCGCAAGCGAACGACAACATGCGTCTGACGCGCGCACGAGAAGTTGGGAGAGGAGGCGAGGATGAATGGAGGGCGTGTAGAGGTGGGGTGGAGGAGAGGAGAAGCGGACGGGGCGGGGCGCAGCCAAACCGCCGGATGTGGGATCGCGCAGGGTTATCAGAGGGCCCTCACTCTATCTTCTGACATCTGACTCGGGCGGCAGTGGTGATGGCGGTGTTGGCGGCAGAGGAGAGAGAGAGTGTTTTAGCGGCGGTAATAGTAAGAGGGTGGTGGTGGTGACGGTGTCGTTGGTGGAGACGGTGACGATGACTGTGTTGGTGTCGGTGAAAGTGATAGCTGTGACGGGCATGGAGACTAGGCAAGTGGAATTTGCAGAGAGGACATCAACGAGTGTACCTCGGAGTAAGTTAGTTCAAGTCACGGCAATTTTTTATTGATTTATTGAAGATATGCGTACAAGTTGCACGCAGTTGATTGTATAGGTCGAGTTACGTTGCAGCTATTTATGATTTGAATAATATATTCTATCAGCAAACTTAGAAAACTACGGCAGCCGCAGAGATAATGGCAGCGGAACTTAGAGCAGTTGTGGTGGGAACGAATCGGGGTTCCTCATTCACCAGTTCGCGAGTATCTTCATTCAAAAAAATTCCTACCTCACATTTTAGGTATAAACTACAAAGGACGACAAAACATTTCTCTGCACACCAAGTTGTCGTTTCTCCGTCTGAAAGATATGTAACGCTATAAAAATATCGACATTGATTTGAACAGAAAATATCTTGACTTAAGCATTAAATTAGGGAAATTGCAAATATTGGGAGCGGCGTGGCCCCTTCGTCCCTCAGACCAGTGGTGGATGCGGACGGGCCGAAAGTGGTGGTGATTGCGGCGTCGACAACCGCGGCCAGGTAGGTGGTGGTGGCAATAACAGCCACGTCGGCGGTGATGATTGTGTTGGTGGTGGATTATAGATTGATTGATTAATTGATTAATGATTCCGGGCTCGTCACCTGCTAAGGTCATTAGTCACGTGAGTTTAGTGCATGTTGTTTCTTCGGGAGGTGGCAGTGCTCTTTCCCCGCTAGCTGGTGAAATCCGACGCCGACGGCTAGCAGGGTTACCCTACCAGCTGCGGGCACCACCCCAACCGGTTGATGTAAGATCCCGATCGGTCTCTCGGCATATGTGATAGTGTACAGCATGGTACTGTAAGTAAGGGTGGTGGATAGGTCAAGGAATAGAAAGGAAATAACACGCTCGGTTCCTGGGCATTTTGTTAGAGCATTCGCTTGGCGTTGGTCGGAGAAACCATGGTACACTGGCGATCAGAGCAGCCGGCCGCGTAGAATTCGCCTCTAGACACTGACTGAACCGTCCGTACATATGTAGCTATTGTCGAAAATTCTGTCATCGACAGGTTGATGCCATGAGCCACCTCCCCCGGTGCTCTCCTGGTGGTAGTAATGGAGATGGGAGTGGGATGACGACGACTTTTTGGGAGTGGTTATGATTGTGGCAAGGGCAGGGCGACGGCGGCAGAGCTGGTGATAGCGTTGGCTAAGGAGAAACAAGACGAGTTGTGTTACCGCCGCCTTTCGCCTGCCTTCTAATGTGTCATCACCATATGCATCCGCCCGACGCAAGATTAATTTTTACGAGCCTGTTTTGAGAGTGCGGAGCGGCGAAATCGCCGTTGACCCCGAGGACCCTCTCCCCCTTCTCCACGTCCCCTTCTTCCCGGTTCGTCTTTGCCCAACTGCGCGTCGCATGACCACCAGAGGTCGAATGGCTTCAGTCAAAGTATCGGCACTCGATTGATCTCGACTTGTTCATCCAATTATTAATGGGTGTTGGGAAAGGGCGGTAGCCTCTAAGTTGTTCTTCCAATAGTCTTTCATTGAAGTACACGATAACAATGTGAAATAGTGTTATCTTGACAGGCATTCATCAACATAAAACACGTGCTGGAAGAGAGTATTTGAAAATATGAATGAATGATTACAGATCAATGAATTTTCAAGTTGTTTATTTTCCTCTGAATAGTACTAACAACGGAGTGTTGAAGCAAATTTTTATGGGGCCAGGCTAAGTAGTTTCATAAATGAATTGATAATTTGCTTTAAGCTGGAGGATAATCTTTACAATATTAAGAGTTTTCATAGTTATTTCCAATGCCTAATCTGCAATATTATTGTACAATTCTCTCCAACAACCAAGAAGTAAAAAGCTTTTATTTTTTTACTGACAGGAACTATTTATTGTTATGTGACAAAATTACTTAATCGGATATTATCTGTTATTTTAGTATTAAATATATTTTATCTAGACCATACACAGATAGATACATAAATACACAAAGCATAAACACATCCGTGAAGACTTACGCACATGTTGGCAAACATGCGACATGAACCACAAACAAAGAGCCATTGGAAAAATAAAAGTCCTAAAAACACGGAAGTCTAAAATTTAGCATGTAAAATTTAAAGAGCGCGTGCAGCTGTAACGAAGAGCCTCATCAAAACTTACACTCGGTGGACTTCCGTACACAAGCAGCAGCAACGCAAGCCACCAGCAACGCTGATAGTTGGCCCCCGGAGGCAGCTCCTGCGGCGCGAGCGGTTCGAGAATTGCACTTGACTTGGCGAGAGCCCCCGGCGGCGGCAACAGCTGTGCTCCGCGACCACAGCGACCCCCGAGCAGTGCGCTCGACCGGCCGCAGCGACGGCGGCGCCCTCCGCGTCGCGCAACGCGGAGCAATAACCCGTGTCGCCTCAGCGCTACCCAGCCGGACTGCCAATGCCATCTTTCTTATGGGAGGGGGATGTAATGTATTACATTCTGCCTATAGAGCCTCTCCCCCTCTCCATTTAGTTCCAACGATGGCGGTTTCTTGGTATTAGGTTGAATTCATCCGCTACTCTTATCTGGAGAAAAAGTTTAGAGACCGGTTGCATTGATCGGTAGTTTTCCTTGGCTCCTCCGATTAGTACTAGATGAAAGCCGGGGTAGTACCTTGGCAAAGGGGCTGCAGATGACGCGATATCTTTCCTTCCTCATCGAGGACCTCTGTCGCAGGCTGGCGTGCAGGTCAGCGCCGGGTCTCGTGTTCTAGTGGGGTACAGATTGTACCCTCTTCCTAGTCATGACAATTGAGGGACCTACGAGTATAAAGGTTGACACTTCCGAACACGAAATAATCTTATCGCCCTGCCGGAAAGAACGTTCCATATTTTCGGATTTATTCTCCGTCTGTACAATTCAAAATTGGTCTGACATCTAATTCAGAACGATCGGTATTTTCGACAATAGAGTATGGGTGGCTTAGGGACGACAGTCCAGCCCATTGCCCGCCGATCTTCCATCAGTTGACCTGGAGGCGTCAGCTGCGGAGCCCTGCGCGTCAACGCCTCGCGTACAATGACCCGCGACGAATAATAAGATCAGCTCTATCTGGATGACCCAACCGCACAGGCGATGCCATTTTTATTTCATTTTACTTTTTGAAAGCAGATTACAAAGAAAGAAAATGTAATTCTGCGAAATATGCACGTCAGTTCCCAGAAAATGCATTTCGAGGATTCTCAATACCGAGGAATCATGTTGTTTTCAAAACGCGTCTATCCTTTTGTTTTTTGCCAGTTTGTCTTACCGTCGATAGTTAGCTACACACCACCAAATCGGAGCCTAAACCCTCCATAGGATATTTTTTCCAAAGTAAACATTCTCCTGTCTATAAGACCGATCACAAAGCCCTGCGAGTTTGAAACAGATTTTATGTTTCGCGGAAGTACTTCATATCAAGTTTGCGGCGAAATTTTAGATTTTACTGCAAAACTACACCACATTTTAGTTTTTTAACGTGAGTAGACACACATATACATATTTTCAATAAAAAATTTGGATAATTTATGAGAAAATGATGTTTGAGCGTTTCTGAAAATTTTTAATTTTGAATTTTTCCGACGAAAATTCACTATTCACAGGCGCACGATTACGGTACTTCCTCTTCTTCCGAAATAAAGGTGAAAGGGGAAAAATACTGGTTGACCGATAATATTTCTTTAAATTTGAACAATATTAACTTTCATATGCAACGGAAACTAAATACAAAATGTACAACTTTAATCCTTGTATTTTGAAATGCAGTTACTATAGATAACTATTTTATACATCGGCACACATATTTATATGTTACCGAAATATGTCCGACCTTCTAGGTTCTAAAACGATGAGAAACACCGATTTCAAAACTATTTTTCGGAGGTTTCTAAGAGCATGCACAAAAAAAAATATTTTAAAATTAGAGAATTTCTTTTTAGAAAAGGCTAATACCTGTACTATAATATATACGACCCTTATTGGCGGGTTCATTCAACAGGATAGTTCCGGACTTCTACACGGTCCTTAAGGTTTTTGTTCAACGATTCCTCCAATTCATCTCAATGTCCCCTTCCCCTCACTGCCCCCCCCTCTCTCTCTCTCTCTGCCCATCTCGCCTAGACCGCGTCTTTCCCGGGGCGTCGCATTATCACAGCAGCCGAACTAATGGCGCCTTATTAGATACGAAAAACATTAAACGCAACGCTAACGAGAACACTGACAAAACTGCCCTTTCTCTTGTCAGGCCAACGCTTGACATGCCCCCGAGCTTCCGGTGCAGGCGGCGGCGGCGGTTGAGGAGGAGGCGGGGGTGGAGGGGGCAGGGTCGGGGGCCATGGCCGCAGGCCGCCAAAGCCTCGCCGCCTCCGCCGCCCCCACCCCCGCCCCCGCCTCTGCCCCCGGCCCCGCACCAGATGCGGTTTCGTCTTATCAGGAAGCGTGGCGCCGCGCCTGCTGGTAGTGGAAGGCGCTTTACGACTTCTTCGAACTGCTGCTGCTGCTTCTACCAGGCTGCTCTTTGAGACGCATAGCCTCGTGCGAGAGGCTGAGAATGTGCAGCTGTTGGATGGCGTGTTGACGACATGCCGTATTGAATTAGGCGATTGAGCTAACTGATTTTCAACATATTGGCATATAATATATTGGCGTATTTGACACTGAGGTACTTGCGTAATTGTGCCTGACAGCTGGAAACGTCTAATCATATGTTTCATGCATTTGAATTTCTGTTGTTGTTTTTTAATTTATTGATAGGAAAACAATATCAGTAAGAAAAAGACACATATACCCGTATTTTTCTTCATTAATTCAATGTTGGTCCATTATCAACTGCATTGTTTTATACTGCCAGAGAATTTCAGAGTTGGGGGACTGCGTACATTTAGCAAAGATATGTTAACTTACTGCAGAAAGAGAGGTAAGTAAATTATAAGTAAATTCACTAATATTGCATTGTTTTAAATATTAATTTAACTTAATAAAACATTAGGTCCAAAAATCTGACAGAAAAGCATTTGTACTTTTGAGACATAAGTAATTATCCTGAAGATAACAAATACATTGGTGATATTACTTTTCACATTCTGAACCGAATAATTTCCAACAAAAGTTATTCTTTTACTTATGTAACCGACAGATAGTTATCGAAATATCACATTCTGCTGCAATTTAAATATACTTAAAACTAAATTTAAGAAGTTAGTTAAATCACCATATTAAAAACACCCTTTTGAAAATGTTCTCGGAACCCACTTCAGGAGACCAACGGTCTAATTTCACCTTTTTCCATTTCCCACGTAAACGTACGAAGATTGACCCAATTACGAATCAGCGTTGCATGTATAATTTACTTCCATTCCATTTCGCCCTCAGTTTTCCTGAAAAGCCGTCGCTGTCGAGGGAGGAGACAAAAAAGTCACATTCACTTCATTCCTCTGGCGGGGGTTTCCAGGCGCGTTTCCCTAATTACTCGGGGCAAGCGGCGACGCCGAGCGCGGCCACGTCGCGTCACTTGCACTAAACTTATGAAGTGCTCGCCGGTCCGGAGGAACCTCCCGCTTTGCATTTTGCGGGTGGGCGCGGCCCAGCAGGGGGCGTGGCGGATGCGACGCACGCCTCCCTCGCATTACGTTGTCGCCGCTGCCATTTCCGTGTTTGCGCTGTAGCAGCTGTTGTCGTTACCACCGTTGCCACTGTCATTACCGTTCTGGTTCTTGTCATTGCCGGTGTCATTGTCACTGCCGTTGTTGTCGCCAATGCCGAAGTCATTGTTATTGCCGGTGTTGTCACCGCTGGTGGCGTTGTTCCCGGTATCAATGTCGTCGTCGTCGTTGTCGTTGTCGTTGTCGTTGTCGTTGTCGTTGTCGTTGTCGTTGTCGTTGTCGTTGTCGTTGTCGTTGTCGTTGTCGTTGTCGTTGTCGTTGTCGTCGTCGTTGTTGTCGTCGTTGTTGTTGGTGTCGGTGTTGGTGTTGGCGTATGTGTAGGCGTAGGTGTCGGCATCGGTGGCGGTTTGGGCGTCGTCGTCGTTGCGTTTGTCGGTGTCGTAGATGTGGCCGTTTCTGCCGAGGCCGTTGCCATTGCCATTCCAGCTTTACCTTTGCCGCCGTTGCGACGTTCACCGTTGGCGATGTCACTATCCCCATCGCAGCCTTGACGCCTCGCGCCTCGCATCGTTATCGCCTTTGCCGCCGTCACCCCTGTCGCCAGCACAAGATCCATTGATACCGAGGAAATCTAATAGAAGTAGCCAACTAGTCCAACTCATTATTTTCCTAGATAATATATTTTGAAAAAGTAAGTTATTTTCTGCTGACGTAAGTTACCTTGTGCACCTCTATGGAGATGTTTCTCAGATAATTTCCTTATCATCAATATTATTGAGAGCTCCTCGAATTTACAGTCACGTGGAATGCAAAGTCCTCAGAGACACGGATTGTGACGAGAGTGATGGAGTGGGGCGGGATGAGAGTCGGTGAAACGGGATTGGAGGAATAGAAGCGATGTGAGATGGGCTGGGACGGTGTAGAAAGGGGTGGGAAGGGAAGACTCGAGTTGGGACAGAGCGGGAAGGGGCAAGGTAGAGTAGGGTGGGATGGGACGGGGAGGAACGGAGTGAGACAGCTCGGGAAAAACGACGAAGAACAAATCCGGTAGGAGTAAGGTAAGGGTGGAGTGGGCTGGGTCAGGTGCCGAGGATGTTGGGTGGGGCGAGCTACACCTCACGATTCCACCCTCATCACTTCCCCGCCTCAGCATCATAACTCCAGAGCTCGTCCCCGCTGCCTCAAGCATTCCGCCGCCCGCCACCCCCACCCCCCGCTCCCCGTCTCCGCGGGTGCAGCGCGTTGCATACCAACGAGCCCCGGGAACCGCAGCGCGCGCCCAAAAATTAATCTCAATTCGCCGATCCTCCCCCTGCTGGGATCCCCTTCCCCTCCAAGCGTCACCGCCCCGCCCCCATCAAGCGCAGCGGCGCTTGCGAGTACGCCGCGCGCAGTAAGTGCCTCTCCATTAGAGAAAGCCCCACCTAACTCGCGAGGTAGTTCTCGCGGCGACACAATACGCTGTCGCCGGGGGTTCCGCGCCGCGAGGCATCCGGGGGCGACGCTGCGACGCGGGGAGCGAAGGGCGATGCGGCGGAGATGCACTCGGAAAGCGAATGCTGAGGAGGAGCTAGTAGATGTAAACGGAAAGGTAAGTGGAACGGTTTGACGGCTAGTCTTAAGACGAGATCGCGTACAATAAAGGTTGGATTGTAAAGATGAGTGGAAGAAGGGGAGGTTTGCAGGGAGCGAAATGAAAGTGAAACCATTCGAAAAAAGTGGTTCTGGTTGGGAATGAAGGTTTGTCTGGAGTGAATTGGAATACGAAATGGATGCTAACCGATAGCGACTTAAGAGAACTAAATAGGTAAAATGTAGAACACAGAAGAGTAATTTAGTTCTACAATACATGTGTATAAAACAGTTCAACAGACAAGTAATATCCTAATTATTATAATAAGAATGCTCCCCCTCAGGTATAACTATTAATCACCTTATATAAAACTGTCAAAAGTTGACAAGTTTCTTTTTATTGGAGCAAAATAATTTGAGTTTTAAATTGGCACACATCAAGAAAAAAACTTGAAATATAAACTTAGATCTACAACGGCTCAGTCTTCCTCCAATTATTTGTAACTATTACGTATTATAATGTCAATCACATCAATTGAGAACTATTAAATTTAGTGCAATCTTGTTAGCTCCTTAGGCAGTAGCGATGTTCAAGGATGGACGGAGACGTTTTGCCATACACCTGTTTTTCGTTATCAAGAACCCACAAAATGTATTTTGACTTCACCACCAATTAGTCTAAGTAATTTACTACATACAGGATTATGAATTCTCCTCATTTTTGACATGAGAGAGAGTTTTTCTGTCGTAAAATCGCCGTTTTTCACTGCAGTATTACGAAACTAGTATCCCTATACTAAATAGTATTACTTTGCAGGAAAATAAAAAGGAAATGAAAATGTATGTTTGTGAAAAACTGAAGTTATAAGAATTCTCAAGTAAATGCTAGAAAGTAAATGTAATGTAATGAAAAAAGAAGACCAGTCAAATAAATGGCTTAGTTAGAAGAGACCCTTAGCCCATACATTAAATATATGTATTTTAAAATTTAAAATGTTTTTTTGTAAATTTTTTAATCGGGTGTCTATTTGAGTCGAGAAAGTACTGATTGAAACAATACATTCGCAAAGAAAGTAAAAGCTTAGAAGAATATCACAGATGTTATTCCCAAATGGTAAAATTAAAAGAAAAATATGTTTGTAATGTAGATCTATCTTCAGCAAAAATGCCTCGTTTCTCGTTAAAGCCCTTTCATTTCACGTGAAATTCATTTTTCATTCATATTTGCGAATGAACTGCGTATGCGTATATTTATGAGCATTAAGACTCAAATCATGCATTTCTGTATAACCGAATGCTCAATTTTTTCAAAAGCAATAATTCCAAGCAATCTAACCTGCTTTGCATCACAACGAAGACACAGCGCAGCAGTACATTCTGCAGATTGTGTACCTGTTTCTCCCCAACGTAAGCAGTTCACGAAGCTTGCAAACAAGAGTCACGTGTGAAGTCCCAATTGTCAGGAGAAATCGCGGCCCAGGTGCCGTCGACAGACAAATTTGAAGCAGCAAAGCCTGAGCAGGGTAGTCAAGGCGTTGACGCGAAACCCCCTTCCAGCCGGAGGTTACGATGCGGGTGCAGGATAGAGAAACGAGGCACGTGCGGTCGACGAGAGGCGAAATGGGGAGGATGTGGAGAGGTCGATACATCGGGTGCAGAGGCGGCACGTGGCGGGTAGTCGGAGAGATTGAAGAGACCGGATGAGGCAGGGAATGGGCAGAGGAACACCGGGAATGGACGGAGAGTGTGGGGTCGAATGCACCGGGAGAGGGGGTGAAGGAGACAGGGCGGGCCGCGGTTGGACAAACAGGATGAGACGAACTGAGGCTGGGAGATGCTGGAGAAATTGGAGAGCGGGCCGGAACGAAACGGAACGGAACGGGTCGGGACGAAAATGAATAGAACGGACTGGGAAGGGTCGGGACGAGCTCGGGCCGAACGGGACCAGATGAAACGGGACGAAACGGAACTGAACAGAACAGAACGGATCGGGAAGAGTCCGGACGTGACTGGATGGGAGAGAACGGAGCAGGACAGAATGGAATGGGTTGGAACGAGAAGGTTTGGGCCGCGGAGAAGCGGACCAAGGCGGGGCGCGGCGGGGTGGAGAGTGGTGTGTCGGAAGAGGGTTGGGACGAGAGACAAAAAGAGAACGAAGAAGTGGAAGAAAGCAGCGAGGCACGAATTCAGCCGTGTGGGATCCAGAACGCGTGCACGGCAGAGCGGGGAGGTGGGTGAAGAAGACGCCGTGATGTGGATTCTCGACGAGGGAGTAGGCTTTTCTGGTGCGCAGAGACGGAGAGGGACGGACGAAACGGAGCAGCGCGAGGCGAACCGGAGAAGGGTTACAGCGGGGTGGAGAGGGGAGTGGGTGGGGGCGGAGAGCGGGGCACAGGGTGAACGGCGCGGAGCCCAGGCGGCAAGTCGGGTTGCTTTATAAAATCAAGGGGAGCCTTTGTATGCCGCGCGCGGGCGGCGGTTGAACCGACCATGAAACGCGGCGCCCGGAGGAGCGCGCTGGCGGCGCACCCGAATCGCCTCATTCCCCCGCCTTATTAACATACGGCGCCAGCCCTCCGCGCCCGCGCGCCCGCCCACCGCCTCCAAGGCGACAGGCGAGCGCCGGTCGATGTGCGCGGCCGCTAGAGGTGGAGGAGGAGGCTGTGGTTGGAAAGGTGGGGGTGATGGCTGAAGAAATATCGCTTTGATGGTACAGATGATGATGTGGTTGGTGATAGATATTATATAATGGTGGAGATTAGGGTTATAGTGGTGGTGATGGTTGAAGAAATACCGCTGCATGGATACAGGTGATGGTGTGGTTGGTGTTCTCGAGTGGTAAAGGTGGAATAGAAGGTTATGGTCGTAGTTGGGGGAGGTGCGGAGAGGGGGTAATACCTGAAAAAATACTGGTGTAGAGGAAATGTAATGGTGAGATTGGTGTTCGATGTGCCTCAGAGCTGGAGGTGGAGGAGAAGTTTGTGGTCGTAAAGATGGTGGTAATAGTTGAAGAAATACTACTACAGGGTGCAGGTGGTGGTATGGTTGGTGGTTCATGTTCTCGTTGGTAGTGTTTGATGTTGAGTGGTGGAGGTTGAGAAGGTTTTTGTCATAGTGGTGGTAGTAGTGGTGAAAGATGAAGAAATACAGGTATGTGATCGATGTTTACGAGTGCTGCAGGTGAAATAGGTTATGATAACGATGGTAGCGGTGATATCTGAAGAAATACCGGTACAGAGGTACAGGTGATGGAGTAATTGGCAGTCGATCATGAGATATGGAGGTGGAGGAGAATGATATAGTCATAGTGGTGTTGGTGGTTATGGCAGTGATGGTGGTGGTAGTGATGGTAGTGATAGTGGTGGTGTTGTTGGTGATGGTGGTAGTGGCTGAAGAAATACTAGTACCGAGGTACAGGTAATGATGTGCTTGGTGGTTGCTGTTCGCGGGAGCCAGAGATCGCGGAAAACATCATGGTCATAAAGGTTGTGGGGGGTAATAGCAGACAAAATAGACGTAAGGGTGCATATAACAGTTTCATTATTTGCCTACAAGTGCTAATGGTAGTGAAAGGAAGTTTAAGGCGTGGTGGGGGTGGTGAAAGTCAGAGAGAAGAAATTCAGGTCTAGGTCGGGGGTCAATGTTTTTGAGTGTTCTAAGGGGAGAAGAAGGTTCAGGCAGTGCAGGTTACGGAGGTGGAAGCTAAAGAAATGCAGGTGTAAATGATGGTGTGGTAGTGGTCGATGTTGAAGAGGGCTGGAAGAAACGGAGAGTTATGGTCACAGTGATGGTGGAGGTAATAGTTGAAGAAATGCACTGTACAGGTGAAGAAGTGTGGTTGGTAAAGAGGAGTAGAGATCGCAAGATGATGATAGTTGGAAAAAGTAATTCGTGGAATCCACCGTAAAGTGGGTCGTGAGTAACTGACAAATATAGACGTCAAAGACGGTGGGATTGGTGCCATGAGACAGAATTTTAGATGAGTGATTACTGGAAATATGTTGAATTTGACGGAAAGGAAATAAATATTGTGTCACTTAGGATGTAGAGGATTGTTGTGTTGACTGTCTTCGTAGCAGTATGAATAGTAGTTTTGATTGGAGAAGACGAAGATAAAGAAAACAGTTTATGAAACTCAAAATAAAAGAAAGAAAGAAGGAGAAAGAAAAGTCGAAGAGACAATACATTTAAGTGGAGATCTGGGGTGTGAAGTGATGAAGTTTCAATAAATTCGATTGAATGGTTGTGCTAAAGTTGGACGTGCTGGAGGGAGATAATGTAGAATAAATAGCAATGGCTTTTGAGGAATATTTGTCATAAATATTCCGCTTCAATTTAATCAAATGGAACCAAACGTGAATTTCTTGATTTTATCCAAAAGGTTTTCCGAAGTGAATGTAGAATACTGCAGATATAAAAAATACATCAAGTATACTAATCCAATAATATAAACAAGTAAATAAATTATTAATAAATATACCAGAAGAGACTTTACTAATCAATAGAAAAAAATGTATATGAATCTCTCAGTTGCATTAATACATTTCAATGCTAATGACAGTGTGGAAGTGACGTCATTGGTGCACGTCTGACACAGATCACAAAACTGAAAAGAGAGGAGGAGACCCTGAAGGTAGAATGGCGGGCGTTGAGACAGTAGCGCAACGTTCGGTGAAGTTAATTGCGCCATGAATGTCTAAGCGCTTTTGGAGACCAATATGAAAGGGAGAAAAAGAGAAAGAGAGATAAAGGAAAGGAAATGGGCCAGGGGGAATAGCTCGTGGAGTAGAACGCGATACTTATTTTACTTCCACGCTAGAGAGCATCTCGTCTATTTACTTCGTCGCCCCTCGCGTTTGGGTTGAATCTTCGGTTGAACGAAGTGCGTTTCTGCATTATTTATCAGCACGACTGAGCGAATTCGAAAGCAACCAATTAAGGAAAAAAACATTTTCTAACATTTCCTCAAACAATCAAAACCTTCTAAATGTACCGCTGAATGTAGGAGGTATCCTTGTATTATCCTTCATTTCTAAATTTTCTTACAAATAGTGTTTTTCGTAACAGTGAGTTTTAATATTCTGAAATAATTACTTACTCACGAAGTAAAAACACCTGCGTTTTGCAAGACCGAGCCTGTAATTACTCTACTCTTTATGTTACAAAAAAGTTCATCATTGTTAACAAGCATTGCTAGTAGGGTGAGTCATCTTGGGTGGACAGAAGAAGCGCGCACACACACACACACACACACACACACACACACACACACAAATATCACACATTAGTCTCACAATAGTATGTTGTGAATCTCAGACTTACAGACGTACGATGTTGTGACTGATCAGATATATACACGACTGAACAGAGCTCGTATATACAGCCAAAAATTAGTTTGAGCAAAAAAAACTGTACTGCTTCTAATTTTCTTCCTCTTCTCTCACTAATTTCGCATACAACGTCATCGCACTTTCTATTTACACCCGCACATTCGCGCATTCAACTTCTTCCCGCCACCTCACAATCTCCATTGTTATGGATGACTAATTACGTTGCAGAGGGGCAACAACGGGCCGACAGCTCGCGTACGGGTTTCGGGCGCAAGGCGCAGGGTGGGGTCGGGTGGGGTTGGGTGGGGTCGGGTGTGGAGGACTCACCCTATCGGATCGTGGGCGAGAGACGGCGATCGGACCGCCGCCTGATTTACAACTTCCTCCTTATTAGCTGCCCCGCTTTGAAGTATCGGCACGGAACGCCCTCAACTAGGCCGCCAGGAAGAAAAGTCCCCACCTCCCGCACGTTTTCTTCGTGTTCGTGAATTTCATGCCGTTGGGTTCCGTGACGCGTCGACTGCAGTTGCCGAATCTTTGGACATTATTACTATAATTTCGTATTTTGGAGTCAAATAATTAATTAATGATATCTAATACGAGTTGGTCAAAATAATAATTTTTGTGAGTGTTTAAAGGCGTAGATGACTCTTCGCTGAGCGTGTCCAAGTTGAAGACGAGGCTTCGACTAACTGGTTCACATACTCGTAAAACACCCTTGAAGATGCATATTTTGTAATTTCTAACGAATTTTACAAACATTTTTTGTTAAATTGGTTGTTGTGAAAAAATAGAGTGAATTGTAAAATGTGAATTCTGAAATAAAAATAAATATTACAGAACAAGGACAATGTAAAATAAATTATAGAAAAAACGACTCCTTATTAATGTACGTTAGAAACACTGATCACGTGGTATTTGACACTGAAAAAATGTACAAGAGAGAAAAGAATAAACGAAACTGGACACAGAAATCGAGTAACATATTTAAGTGCCTAAAGTCAGAACAAACGTGTCTTTCGGATTCCCGAAATTACCAGTAACATATTATAGAATACGGGGAGCCGTTGTTTCATCTAAAGAAGTAATTTTTAATATAAACTTACATTTGTTAGGCCATTACATTGGTATTTACAGACAGGTTAAAATTAACAAATTGTCTTCGGTTCACCTGCGAAATACGAATGTAGTGTTGTTTTTTTTAAATACATGGAAGAACACGTTTAATAAGCATCTAACTTTTCAATAGCGACGTTTGGGGGCGTATATACCGCATCTTCAGCTGCAATAAAATGAATGAAATGAATACGTTGGTATGCCAAAAGATATTATTTTTCAACACAGGCATGAGTTTTGTTTTTTGAACAATGTTAGTTGAAATAAGAATTCATGACAGCAGTTCATAACATACTATTTTGGCAATGTCTTGTTCGAACTAAGATGCATATCATATAAAATGTCTATAATAAATTATTATTATTATTATTATTATTATTATTATTATTATTTATTGCTATTTGTGCAGCCCCAACCTCCAGTAAGAAAAGCATCGGGATACCGACATAAACAAACAAGAGTATTTTAGGGAGAGGAAATGGTAAAAAATTATAACACCACACGTACTACAGGAGAATGGAATTAATCACAGAATTCTAAATTCCTTTTGTGGTGAACATTATTTTGTGTCAATGTTGTGTTACTTTCAATGTTGTTCACCGAACGAAAAAAAAGTGGTTTGCTTCGATCCTAAAACACGAAGCAGATATGTCAATGTCACTACGACGATGGATTCATAATTGCCCGTCCGGACAAAATGAGCATTCCCTTCCAACATTTCGTCGCCTCGTAAACGAAATTAACTGGTTTTAATATTTCTACATGATGCCTTTCTACTGAAAACGGACAGCAAAATGCATTGCTTCGAACATAACAGAATTCGTACGGCAAAGCCAAACCAATAGAAAACATTTGATATCATAATAATTACCGCTTAATTAACTACATTTAATACATTTTTTTAAAGTTAGAACTACATAAATTAACACATCTGGAAGATCACAATTCTAGAAATTTTGTTTGAATTGTTGACATAAGTCAATTGCAGCCTTTTAACAAGTCAAAATATTTAAAAAAATGTCCTATTGTTTGTTGACTGTCCACATATTTTAATAAATATATTTTTACTTCATCATTGCAGTCATGAATTACAATCGATTATTTATCTAATTGTTTAAGAGTGTGCTAAAGTATTCGTTGCTAAGAGGACAATTTGAACTTATGGTTTTCTTTCATTTGGATTTGAAAATTAAATGTGGACTTTGAGAGATTTGTATAGCCTACTCTGTTTAAAATGTAGGAGAGTACCAGGAACGTATTGTCGGGAACTGACTTGCATATTGCGTGCGGAGAGCGGAGTGTTTTCGACTTATTAGTTTTACTTATTCTAGCTTGCCAAAATGGGTTGATGCAAAAATATATTGGTTCCCCCAAGATTCAATCTTAAATCGTATCCTCTTTCTGTTATACGTAAACGAAGTGCCGTCGTCTCTTACAAACCGAAGAACGGTTGTTTGCCGATGACACGAATGGCCTTTGTAAAAAAGAAACGATTTGAGAAGTTTCAAATTGGTTTTGTTACAACAAATTAATAGTTAACGAAGGAAAAACAGTTTCAATGCATTTTTGCATTTCAAATCCGCAATTGCATGCTCCATTGAAAATGAACAATATGCAATTAGCTGATGTTAACGTAACAATATTTCTAGGTCTCTCAATTCAGACAAACCTCAAATGGAATGCACATATAACAGAATTACACACTAAATTAAGATAATTATGTTACGCATTCACAATTGTTTCAAATTCTGTCAGCCTTAATGCATCTCTTTGCGTGTATTTTGTAAATGTGTATTCCCGTCTGAGATATGGTATAATATTCTAGGGAAGCTCATCATGTCGTATCCAGACCTTTTGATTGCAAAGGAAAATTATTCGAATAATGAAAAAATGTCATCCGCGAGATCCCAGTAAGCCTCTCTTCATTGAGTTTGGAATCTTACTATTCACTTGCGTGTTTTTTATTAATCTGTAATATTTGTCAAAACTGACTTACTTAAAGGCGGGAACATATTTTTATGCAAGACTGATATTTATAATTACAACACACTTCGTAGAAATCACTTTCATCAAGTGTCAGTATCAACAGCTCACTACCAGAAATCCACGTACAATTCAGTACGTTACTTTACAACGCATTGCCAGATGACCTTACACAATTGAAGTCGGTACACAAATTTCAGTTCAAAGTAAAATCTTTTCTTCTGCATAACTGTTTCTATTCAATTAGAGACTATACTGATCATCAAAAAGAAAAAAATGTTAATTTTAACAAAACAGTGATATATAATGAATTAATTTACATTTGTATTGTATTTTTTAAAGACTTAATATGCTTGTAACAAATAATGTACTTCAGCTTCCGGGTCAATGACCCCTATCTGGATCAGGTTTTTGTCCAGTTTCTCTGCTACATTGAGCAAATGCTGAGATGGCCCCTAGTTCTGTTGCTATACGTAAATGTAGCTTCACTATACGCACGTTTTGTTGAACTCTCCTTTTGTTTGTAATGATAGGAGTCGAGGTAAGGGCGAGTAACTATTTTGTTAGCAATGTAGAAAAATTAAATCTGCGGTTCGTTTACCGTGGCAAATAAGTTATCTATAACTCGGGAACGAAAATGTCAAGTTTTTCAAATGTTGCTAATCTCACGCTTTTTTAAATTTTATTTTGATTTATTCATTTATCTCAAACTATTACTCATCTTTCAACTATGTATAGTAAAAATAATGGGAAGGGATTCTGAAACTCAAGAACACGTGCGCAGATCATCATCTCTCTCACACGTCGCAAACAGTTTTTATTGTTTTTGGACCAAATAAATCTAAATTGGTGCTTATGGACACTTGGAGCAATATACATGGAATAGGTAACAGTTGCGGACTAAGCGGTGAGGACAGCTTCCAAGAACACCGAGCGCATTCCTCATCGTCGCAATCAAGTCAGCTCCCGACTATAACGACAGTAGAACTCCATTCATCGGAATTACACGATTCCGATTAGAGAAAATTAGAATGATGGCAAAAAAATTCTGAAATTAAGTATAACCAACATCAGACATGAAAAACGATTCAAATATTATTCTTACTATCTGCCTGACTCTAAATCGTAGTCAAATATCTCCCAAACCACTGTTTTCATATCTCCGTGAAATTAACAAAAAGCATAAATTCCTAAATTGAACGGTAAAAACGAGAATGGGATCCGAGAAATGTTTAAAACATTCCAAGATAATGAATTGAAAAACAAAAAAATTAATTTCCAAGTTGAATTTGAAAATAAGTTGAAAAAAAGACGTTTCAGAAACAAAAAAGTACACCAAAGTTTTGAAGAGAGAATATTACTAAACTCTTAAAAACAAAACAATTAAGTCAATCCAAATGAGGAGACTATGACTAATTGGGTGGTGATTTGAATCTTAAGTCGTTTAAAATAAATAAACAAAATTTTAAGAAAGAAACAACAGAAATGAATATTTAATTTATTTTCCGCTTAGTCAACAATTTTGTCTTTGACAGTTATAATTGCGTTTATTATTTTATATTAATTAAATTTATGAATTGAACATCCTTAAGTTGTTGATTGATTTACCCTAATTTTGAATGACTATAATTTGAGGAAAGTTGATTGATTGATTGATTATTAGTGATTCGGGGGGCGTCAAATACCAGGGTCATTCGTCCCGCAAGTGTCCGGCGTCGACCTACCGTAGGCTAGCAGGGATTTCCCCAACAAAGTATCTCCCCCAGCGGAACGCCACCACAGCCGAGACAAGCTCTTAGCTCCTGACGGGTCTCCAGGCATTTGTGGCAGAGTAGTATGTGTTAGTGTAAGTGTGTGTAAGGGGAGAGGATAGGACAAGGAAGAAGTAGGTAAGTTCGCACGCGGTCCGCGGTTCGCTTGTTAGGGTAATGCTCTGGCACTCGCTTGGTGTTGATCGGAGAAACCACGGAAAACTACCGTCTCTGCAAGATCAGAGCAGGCGGCCGCTAGAATTCTCCTCCAGAGAGCCTTTGAATTCGACCTAGCCGACAAGCTATGTCGAAAATCCTGCCACCGTCGGGACTCAAACCCAGAAGCTCCTGGTCAGAGGGACCGTAGTGACATCAGTTGATGACCTGAGCCATCTCTCTCAGTTTGAGGCAGCTAAATACTGGATTAGGTATAATACAAAATGCTGAATAATAGAAGATTTTATTTGGAAAAAATGGTGAAGATTTTGGCGGAGTTTCGGGAATCGAGAATGAATACGTCGTGAGATTCTTAAATTACCTTCCGTATTTGAGAGTTCACAATGAATCATGAATATTCGATGATTTTTCTTCAAGTTTTATTTGAATAAAGAATGGAACTTTAAATAACTATAGCTTACTCTATATTCCATAAAAACAAATGATGCTTTAATTGAACATGAATATCAAGGTTGGGTTAGTTCATTAGAAGTGTTTCACATTGTGGAAAGTCAATATTGAATGATAGGTCCAGATTGGATATAATATTAAATAGAAAAGTAATAAAAACAGGAAAAAGAAACGTAATGATTAAGTCCATGGGTTCAAACTCGATCGAAACAGTTGATTTTAAACGGTTAAAACATTCTTCGTACGCCTTCATTTGGAGGGGAAGTAAAGCCGGATGTCCCATGTTAGTAAATTTTCTATGAGTAAAAGATCTTGATGCCTAAATGAAGTCTCTGAGCTATTTTCAAATAGCCTGTTTCGTCCCCAGAGTGATACCTCTTTTCTCCACTAGTGGGTGAAGGAGTGATGCGAAATTTCCGTGGTCAGATGGGAAAGTAGGCCTGCGTCTCACCACGTAAAATAAGGCACAAATTCAATGCAATTTCATAAACAATGGTTCCTAATGTTCTTTGAATACTTTAATACAGAGTCTTAAAACTATGTACTCGTGATAAAAAATAATTGTTATGAACACCTCCTCGGAAAATCTCTACCAATTTTTACAATGTTTCGGCTATTACCCACATTTCCATTATAAACTTCAAAGTCATCTTCAGATATTTTCTTCCCATTACGACTGTTTTCCTTGTGTCTCGCCTGAACAATGGCAAATTTATCAAGGAAACTTTCACAAAAATCGCAAAGTAGAAATTCTGGGTACTAACAAAAATACACCGAAGAAGATTCTTTTCCGATTCGTGTCAGTGTTAAAATTAAACAAACACCATAATATATGGTTAATCATCGAAGGTCAAAGACCCACATACATTTCGCCTCGCAAACATTCATTTCGTGCGACTAGGGAATATTCCTGCGACCACATTTGGTCGAGATAATTCTTATTCAAGCGGTCGCCACAAAAAAGCATTCTCTCGCATTTGAACTGCTCGCGAAAGCCGCGTAGCGTGTACCCTCGTGCAGCTGCCAATAGGTCGTTCTGCTCCGCTCCACTCCACCCCACTCGCATCTCCTCTCCGCATTGTGGCTTTCCCTCTCGCTCATTAGTCCCGATCGCATTCCTTCTTTTTTTTCGCGACTCTTTTGCTCGTTTTCTCGACATGCCGCCTCCCCGAATTCAAAGATACAGCAGCCGCTTGGGGATGTCCGAACAAATACAGCGCTATCAATGATTCCTCCGACTTTCTTTTATTACGTGGCCCCCTCTATAAACATCCAGATACTACACCAGCGGCGTATGCCTCGGGTAACATATTACCCTGCCCACCAGCGACTCCGCCCGCACAATAGAGGAGACCGGAACAATACATCAAAATATCAGTGGTGGAACTTAAAAACGACTAAAACAATCCCGAAAAAAGGAAGCAAACAGCCGCGGACGATTTTTTTCTTGCTGTCTCGCGCTCAGTGTGCGTTGCCACGACCCTTTCTGGAGATCACGTTTTCCCCGTGTGCTCGCTAGGCAAAGCCCGATTTCGTGGATGTTTTATCGAATTTCTATTCGGCGAGGTTCAGTCGTCCGGCTATGCGCCGTCTCTCCGCACCCTGAGGCAACTTCCATCTCGATCTCCTCATTCCCGTTACACTTCATTTCCACTTTTAACACGAGAAAGTTGGAATATTTTGCCTCCCTAGAACGACAGTAAGGGGTCACACAGGCCATCGCAAAAAAAATAACGAGAATAATGCAGCTCATATTCTTTTTGTAAAAACTGCTTTTGTATACTCCGAGTTTAAAACGTTTTTATATCATATTAATTAATTACGTAAACATGGCATTACTATTCCTTTGCAACAGCCTAAATGTTGAGCATATTAGCTGACAATGAAATATAAAGTTGCCCTCAACAACACGAAACAACTTTTGGCACATGCTGTAAATAATTACTTTTATTCTGATTGAAGTTTAAAATAAAATAAGGAAAAAAAATTGTTTCACATTTTTATGGTGACAAATAGCTTCAAAACTGACCACCTTCGTCGTTGTAGTGTAATTTTTAGGTATTCTCTCTTCTTGTATCTTTTAATACCACTTTCTCCGACGCGTGTTTCAACATTTATCGCCAATTTTGTCAAAAATCACATCCCATTCTGTTTCCGACTACCATCTTCCACCTCCCGCTTTTCAACCTCGCCCGACGTCCTCATCCAATTGACCCCACATCAGCCCACCCCCACCTTCCCTCTCCCTTTCCGATTCCCATCCCAGAGCGCCCCCCTCCCCTTCGGCGGTCCCGGGAGCGCGGTTCGCGCCCGCGGAGCCGCGGTTGTCATCCGATGTAGCGCTTTATTTTACAAGGTGTCAGGCGGTGCCAGCAATTCAAAAATATATGGGTCGCCCTGCATCACGCGCGCGCAGGTAATGAGAACAAATGGCGCAGCGCCCGGCGCGACAACGAGCGGCGTCGCCGCGCGCCGCCGCGAATAAATCACGCGCGCGTGTGTGAGCGAACGCGCGCGCGCGCGTGGGAGGGCGTTTTTCACGCGCCGACCCCGCCTCCGCCCCTCGCTCCGCCCGCGCCGCTACGGCCAGCCCCCGACTGTGCCTCCGCCTGCTTCCCGCTTCCCTCCCTGGCCGCACCACCGCCTCCCTCCCCGGCTACTTCCCGGTCCCGATTTAGTCCCATCACCGCCTCCACTCACTCTTCGCCTCCACTCACTTCTCGCCTCCACTCACTTCTCGCCTCCACTCACTTCTCGCCTCCACTCACTTCTCGCCTCCACTCACTTCTCGCCTCCAC
This sequence comes from Gryllus longicercus, assembly GCA_038098605.1. Taxonomy (NCBI): domain Eukaryota; kingdom Metazoa; phylum Arthropoda; class Insecta; order Orthoptera; family Gryllidae; genus Gryllus; species Gryllus longicercus. The sequence continues at coordinate 3,805,596 of JAZDUA010000052.1, forward strand.
TCACTTCTCGCCTCCACTCACTTCTCGCCTCCACTCACTTCTCGCCTCCACTCACTCTTCGCCACCACTCACTTCTCGCCTCCGCTCACTCCTCGCCTCGACCTAATTCCGCCTCCGCTCAATCCCCACCTCCACCCTATCCCCTTCTCCGCTGAATCCCCTTCTCCGCTGAATCCCCTTCTCCGCTCAATCCCCTTCTCCGCTCAATCCCCGCCTCCACTCAGAACCCGCCTCCACTCAGAACCCGCCTCCACTCAGAACCCGCCTCCACTCCCGTTCAATCTCCGCTTCCTCCTCAATTCCCGCCTCCACTCCAACCTCGCTTTCACTCAAACCTTGCCTCTGCGTAATCGCCATCCCCACTCAATCCCTGTATTCGTCTCCACCCCGCTCCCGTCCCCTCCTAGCCGCCGCCCTTCCCCGCTTCCGTACCCGTCTTCATCCCGATTTTCCTTCCCTGCACCGTTCCCTCTCCGCCTCCCTCCCCGCCCCGATCCCTACTCCGACCCCATTCCAGCCTTAGTCCCTCATCCCCGCTCCCTCATCGTGATCTGCCAGGCCTCGAACTCCGACCACCAGCGTTCGAAATTAAGATGGACGTCGAACGACTAAAATTCTAGTTGATGCAGACTATCGCTTTAATTAAATATATTGGCTGTTTGACAAGTACGTATGGCATCGCGTCTAAAGAGGTGTCAGTTTATGTCCTGCCCTGAGAATTTATTGCGGGTTCTTTTTTTTGCGGAAAGTGGGGTTGCGCGATAAAAATGTGAAAATTCCCGTCTAATTGAGCGCGGTTTTCGGGTGAAACGGCGAAGGGAGGTTTTATATAGGATCAGATCACCGAAGTTAGTTGTGCGAAATATGAACGATCAAACTACTACTTTTCCACGGCAGAAAAAGTTTCGTTTAAATAGAAATGTATTAGAAATTGGATTTAGAACCTTTTTTTTTCGTAAAAAAAAAAAAAAAAGAATTATGAAATTATATACCTTTCGAAAGAGCGTGAAATATGTTTCAGGTGTATACATGAGTAATTTTAAACTACAGATTCTAACAAAAAGTGAGAGGATGAAATAATGGAAAGAAACTTTGTCAATTTAGATTTATTAAGAGGGCCGGCTTTCGACAACTTTGACATCATCAATCCAAAAATGTACAAAATACAAAATGTTAAAAAAATAAAAAAATAAGATAAAACAAATAAAAACAATCTGTCTAGCGTAGATTACACAACGGCGTGTAGTCGTGATCCAAGCTCCTTACAAAATCAAATTAAGTTCCAGTGTCACGTCGTCTCTCCCTGAAAACCATCTGTGGATCTCTAGTTTCGGGCATAGTTTTAATTTTTTTTAAAATATTTTGCATTTATTTTGTATATTTTAAGACATATGATGGAAAATCCCTCGAATGCCGGCATTCTTAAAAAATCTATATTGACAAAAATGATTCCCATGATTCCATCCTTGAATAATGTCAACAACATCTCATTAACATTCTCACTATAAGTAAGAATATTATTTGCAAAACATAGTCAGTTTTTCAAATGGAGTTATTAAACATCATTCTTTAATTTTACCGAATAAATATTCAATGAAAATTACAGCCTTTATTATTAGTCATTATATGTCACTGCATATTTCATCAGGTAGCTCATCAGTTAGGTATGATGAATGTTGTATTTCGTACTGCATTGTGGATGTCACAGTACGTTCTAGTTCCATTTTAAAAACTTCGCAACATAAAAGAGAAATAGGAAACAATTATATTGCACAACATATTCACAATGGTGAATGTGAAACGTGAGGCACTGTTTACTGCCGTGAACAAGTGAAAGTTCGCACCAACCGTTCCGGTACTTGACTACACAACCTCGTAACCGCCTCTTTGGCGACATTGAGGTGTCAAGTGTATGTTAACCAAACTGGAGATAAGTATAGTTCTCATATTAAGGGTTCTACCTCTGACAGATTTCGTGTATGACCGCAATGTTCCGTTACTTTGAGATATATTACCTCCGTGAATTTATGTTCACGATTCTTCAAGGTGTTTTCTGCCGACCCTCAGACGTCTGATATGTTAGTTTAGCATTCATGAAATAAACCAAGCAAAATATTCCCAAGAAATAACGCTTCTTAAAGATTTAGAACTCTTCTACATTTCATTTTCTGACTTTCAGGGTCCTATGTAGTGGTTTTATATAAATACATTAATAAAATAAAGATCTATCTTCTTCGACTATTTTCATTATCGAACGGTTTTTCACACATTTAAATATAATATGACATGAACTAATTTATTGGCAGTTCTCATGCATCACAGTACATTATGGAATTATTAAAACTATTATTAATAAATATTAATTTTTTTATTGTAAGCTAATTTACAACCATAAGAGTCTGCAGTCCCAGCGTACTATACTTAGGGACTCAGGAGGATAGTGAGTTTTCTTTTGCTGAAAGATTTCCTTAACTGTATTTATTCATAGAACATCGTCAAAAACCTTCTTTGGGCGGTAGTCTTTCCTTCCGAGCCGGCGAGAAGACGCCGCGAGCCGGCCTGAACGCAAGCGGCCTCACAATCAATAACGGCGAAATGAAATGTTGGAAAGTTAAAAATAGACATTAAAGGTGTGGGTTGTCAGCTTTAAAGTGTTTCTCGCATTTCAAGCACGCAACAACTTTATTTAGGAGAAGTGGGCGGAAGCAGCGCTCGTATTTCCCCGTTTCCCAGCCCTACTTTGATCCATACATCATACGCCGTCCGCTTCCTTCTCCGTATTGGTCCGCAGCAGTCTCCGTCTTCTAATCTCCTAATTCCATTAACATAAACCCAACCCCTCCATTTAAAAATAATTGCTGCGCTTCGGAACCTCCACATTACCGAAAAAAGTCATTCAATTCATGAGAAATCATTGCCACGTTCTGTGTTATTTTCTAATCCCAGAACATCTTATCGTTGCGTCACCTCCGCTGGGTGCGTTCACAAACCCTACAATTAGGGTCGTATAAATTCTGTGGAGAAAAGCGAGCGGGGGCCCCCCGAAGGAAACGCGGGCCGGCGCGGCGGGCCTCGCGCATGCGCAGAAGGGGGAACGAGGGGTGTGCATTTAACATGAGATGGCGTCGGATGAGGCGCTCCGCGGGGGAAAAAAGGGAAGTGCCCCTGCAGGTCGAGAAGTTGAAAAGACGCGGCCATAAATGTCAAAGCTAGTGTTATAATCGCTTAGGGGGTGGGGCGGGGGGGGGGGGACTCGGTAAGAAATGTGCGTTTTTTGCCGTACCTTGGGCGTTGTCACTCCGAGCCTTGCTTTATGGAGCTGGGCGGATCTGAGAGGGTATGGGTGGTGATGTCCCGGGAGATATTCTGCAGAAAGCGCTCCGAGGCTTGGAAAACAAAAAACGTGTTCAAGGAAACGCCAGTCAATATGTTCTCTACTGTAGTGGTGTGTTGGAACTTCTTGATCTTCAGATAAGAAAGAGTTCGGAAAGTACAGTTCGTTTTCATTTATCAATAAAAATTAAACATCAGTAATTTTTAAAATAAAAATCTTAATAATTTAAATTTAGTACACTCTAGGGTCTACAGAAAAGTAACTAGAAACATGATTGTAACTAGCAAATTAAAAAATGTAATGTATAAAACAAACACAAAATGTCAAATATGTCTGACATGTCAAAATAAATCAAACAGCCAGAAATGACTCTCTCTAACTCCAACTAGTCACACTTCTAATACAGGCACACAAGTGAAGAGACATTTCTACAAGCACAAAATGCCTTCCCCGTCCGCTTTCCTTTTAGAATCCTCTGCGTTTGTTAGCGTCACAAATACTACAAATTTCAACAGCTAAAAAGCTACAAATTTCAACTGCTCTAACGACTTGATCCGATTATCCAGCTCAATAGGATTTTCGCATTCATAAATTCCACGTAACCTCTTCCAAATAATGTTTTGCAAAAACGTAAACAGGACGAAATTCGTTCCTAACATCTCTCGCAGCATTTATCTCGACAACCCAAACATTCAAAATCTCACAATTTGTAGAAACTTCACAAGTACGCTGACGATTCTCTTATGATGACACAACCTAAGCCACCACAGAGGGTGGGTTAACAAGAGCCTCGTCGTCCCCGACTCTTAATCCGCGGCTCCGATTCAACAAAGGCTGACAAAACCGCGCGAGGACAGAGATCAGATCGAAGGGGCGGGGGTGGACGCGCGCTGCACGCCGCCCTCGCGCGAAGCCAGGGAGAAAATCGGGCGTGACAGGCGCTCTGCTTAAAACTCGTTCGACCGGCAACGGCCCCGACGTTACGCACTCCCCGGCCCCACCGCCGCGGCGGGGGCGGCGGCCGCGTATGTATATGTGTTATAATCAACATATGGGTTCATGAATAGCTGACTCATATCAGCATCCGCACCACAGGGGAATTCCCGAGGACGAGATATCATTAACCAACTGGATTAATTAACAATGACAACATCAGTAATTTCGGCTCCGCCCCTCGCGCCCCCCGCCGACGCGTCGGTGGCGGTGTTGGCGGTGGCAGCGGCGGCGGTGGCGGCGGTGGCGGCGGTGGCGGCGGCGGCGGCGGCGTCCACGCCCGCCTTGCGAGCCCTTCCCCCTCCCCCCGGCCACTCGCGCCCTTCCGAACCGCGCCGCGCCGCGCCGCGCCGCTCAGCACCGCGACCCACGCACGCACTTGCCGCAATTTCAATGTAAATGCGGCGAAGCGCGCGGAATGAGGCGAGAAGTCGCCGCCGCACGCGGCCGGGATGAGGGCGACGAGGGGCGAGGACGGACGGAGGATGGAAACGGGGGAGAGGAGGGACTGGAGGGTGGGTGACGAGAGGTGTGGGCGGCAAGGTGGACGCGGAGGAGGAGGAAGAGGAGGAGGGCGGAGGAGGTTGATTAGGTTGAGTTGGGGTGGTGGGAGAATGGCGAGGGGCATGGTAGGGAGGTGGTGGTCGGCTTGAGGTGAGGGGAGAGGGCAGGGCGAGGCGGAGTGACGGGGTGAGTCGTAGCGAGGCAAGGTGAGGTGAGGTGAGGCGAGGCGAGGCGAGGCGAGGTGAAGCGAGGTCAGGTGAGGTGAGTTTTGGCGAGGCGGAGCGCAGGACATGGCGGGGCGGAGGAGCAGAGGGTCAGCAGCGTACGGTATATGGGCGTTTGGGGCGGCCAACGATGCTGAGGAGGGAGCGGTGTGGAACCGTGGCGGGGCAGCGAGCGAGGGCGTGTCCAGGGACGAGTGCCGGGATGATGGTGAACGCGGGGTGTGAGCGGGGTGGTCGGGAGGGCGAGCGGGAATTATAGTTTCCCGCTTCGCGTGCCCTCCCCCGCCCGCGCCGCGAGCAAGAACAGAAAAGCGCGCGGCGCGGAGCTCTGTCAGCCCGCCACGCGCCTCGCGCTGGGCGCTGATTCCACCCGACGGCCATCGGCTGCGACGAGAATAATCAGCGCCTGGCAGATGAAGTGTGAAATGGAAACCCCGCGGTTAGACGAGAGGAGGGTGATAAATGCTTTGGTTTATTACGAGGATATCTCAGGAGTAGTTTTTAATATTCTCTTCATCAATTTCTCATGTTTAAGTAATGAGGTATCAGTGTGATGTTGATAAGAAATGACAATTCACAATTCGTTAGATGCAAAGGATTATGCAAATGTACGATTGTAATATGAGAATAAAATTATTTATTTCGAAAATATTCTGCATCGTTAGACATAGTTTCCGCGACAAATGTTTTTTCTGTACTTAAGTAGACTAAATACTGAATTTCGGCTCAAAATTCTGTCTTCTGTGATTCTTACTTACATAGTAAATTTCGAGAAAATAGTTAATTTTATGGGTCTTAGTATTTTTTTATTGAGTCATCAAGACACAATGAAGTCTTTAAACATTTGAAAAGAGTTGTGATCCGTAAAAAATATTCTAATAATTCATTTATTTTGAAAGACAACAATATCCTGCATTTAATTTGTAAGATTTTGAAGACTTAGACTTATGATTTGCAAACGGAAACAAATAAATGTGTTAATCGACGAAATCTGCAGAGAGATAAATTGAAACAAGCTATGACAAGTTAATAGTTGCTGTATTGATTTTTATTTCAAACATATACCTTTTCATTATAACCTTCCTTCCATCAATAAACTAACCTTCGTAATGTGGCGTCTTTGCCGGGGCAAATAATTACAGACGTGAACGGCTTGTAAATATTTAGTATTTATTAGAATAAAGATATTCCGACACCATAACACTATATACAATATTTACAATTGAAGTTAACCGTTACAAGAAGGAACTTTCCCTGGTTACCACCACCGCTGGCCCGATAATTAATTACCATCCCCGGTGTGATGCACCAGTTCCTTACGCGAGCATACATGCGAGTATGCCGCACCTGCTGTCACGACGTAGCACGCCGGCTTCGATTCCCCGCCTCGGTAGCCTATGCATTACAATGCAACGCCGCGCACAACCCTCACGACGCCCTACCGATGCGCTCACCTCTGAAGAATCGTAAGAATAGAAGACTGCTTTCAAATCGGTTTCTGCTTATATACCCTCCGGCAAGTTTGACGGAAGCGCGTCACCCGCAGTGTCTGCCAGCGCTCCTCCGCCGGATTTGGGGTTTCCAAACCTGCCTCCACGACCCGCATTCCTATGTGCAGCCCCGCGTCACTTCCGCCAGGGCTGTCCACATGGCTACTATAGTGCGTTTGTACTGGCGACAGATATGACGCCACAGTAAGAACTATGCGAGTCTAAGATTAGGTCTCATTCTCCCACCCTACCCCACATGTTATTTCTCTACTTTCTGAGTATTTTAAGAATGATAAACGTCTTAGTGAACCCAGGTTTAGTTTAGGGGAGGAAAATTTAACACTACAACAGCCTGCGGGCAGAAGACAATTTCTTTGGTGCAAAACGACCTCGCAAAAGACACCACAAAAGACGCCGGCGCTTTGGCCGGCACCCGTCTTTCTCCAAGTCCGGCGCCCCGCCCCCGCCGGGCCTTTCTTCTCAGCGGGGTAATCCCGCCGCAGGCGTGATGCCGACGCACCTCGGCCGCTTGATGCCAGGCCCGGGGCCGCGGCACGCCGCCGCGCCGGCCCGGAGGCGGCAAAAATTTGGCAAGTTGTCTACGGCGCCGGGGGCGGCGGCGCGTTAAGCCTCGCGAGGGCGGGCTGCGCGGCCACGGAGGGCGGGGAAGGGGTTGGGGAGAGGGCGGGGCGGGTGAGGAGCGGGGCCCTGATTGATCACCGCCCCGTGAGCAGACTGCCTGGCGGCCGACCAGCGCCTCCGACGGCCGCCGCCTACGCCAAAACCTCAGCTCCCCCGCCTTCGCCACCTCCGCCACCGCCTCGCCGCCGCCTCCACCGCCGCTTCCGTCACCATCACCCTGACGCCGGCTCCGACGCCGCCACCGCCACCGCCACCGCCTTCACCATCGCCATCGCCATCGCAATCACCTCCGCCTCCGCCTCCGCCATCGCCTCTGCCATCGCCTCTGCCACCGCCTCTGCCACCGACTCTGCCACCGCCTCTGCCACCGCCTCTGCCACCGCCTCTGCCACCGCCTCTGCCACCGCCTCTGCCACCGCCTCTGCCACCGCCTCTGCCACCGCCTCTGCCACCGCCTCTGCCACCGCCTCCGCCTCCGCCACCGCCACCGCCACCGCCATCGCCTCTGCCACCGCCTCTGCCACCGCCTCTGCCACCGCCTCTGCCACCGCCTCTGCCACCGCCTCTGCCACCGCCTCCGCCTCCGCCACCGCCACCGCCACCGCCATCGCCTCTGCCACCGCCTCTGCCACCGCCTCTGCCACCGCCACCGCATCCGCCACCTTCTCGCCGCCGACTCCACCGCCGCCTAGGACAACGCCTTCCTCGCTTTCTTCGCCGCCGCCTTCTTCCCCGCCGCCGCCGTGACAAGCGCAGCACTATGTAACCCCGCGGTTGCTGTTCCGCGCCCCACTCATTTTCCTAGAGATCGCTATGCCTTCGACCACTTTCGACGACGTGGTTGGGATCACCATGTGGGGAAGTGTTTTAAGGTAGAAACTGGATATCTCCCGTCGGTTTTCTAAGCGATGCCGCGTCGTATGCTGTAACGTAAGGAACGTGTGGGCCATCCTCGCAAGGCATTCTTCAGGGATGAAGTTTTATAGTAAATGCTCATTTACAAGACAGCAAACCTAACCATTTACGATGTTTAGAGTTGGAATGGCACATTAAGATTTACACCCCTCAGTAACTCAATATCTTACGCGAGTCATTAAACAACACTAGACACATGTTTCAAGTTTGGTTAGGACTGCTGCTTATATGATGCAATGTTAACGCTTCGGTCTACATATCACACGTCAGTGCAATACTGCATGCCAATGCAATATTTGGGGCATAAAATATACACATGATAATTTTTATTACCTTTCAAAAGTAGGCTTACAAATTGTCCCCCCCCCCCCGCCATTTGTGTTCTCCGAAACTTTTGCAGCTAGGCCTCTCCCCACTGGTCCAATATGCATATTTAGGCCTGAAGATGATCGCGACATTTAAGAATCCGAACAAAAAAGTTGGTTTTTGTAATATTTTGTAAAACGTTGCATTTTTAAAGGGTGACTCATAATTACAAAATATATCTTTCTTATGGGCATGTTTATTGAGAGCGTTTCAAAATAAATATATTACCTCAATGTTAATGTTAATGCATGTGTATATTTAATGCTCCAAATATTGCATTAGCATGAAAGCGACCGATTTGTACTCATAGTTATATTTTCACTATTAACGTGTGATTGAAAATATGAATAGTTTAGAAAAGTTCCGTTAGACTTTTTTAGGCGGGGACAAGAGTAGGAATTCTTCGTCACATACGGGATCAGTTATTGAGAAAGATTGAAGACAATGATGCCAGGACAAAATCCTCGACGTTGTTAACTAAAACATCATTCTATCTCCTTGCGTCTGATAGAACGGTCTTGTCAAGTTTACATTCAATCATTTTCAGAAAATATTTTTCTTTGTGCCGACAAGTACGATTATTTTCTCTGTACAATTACCTTTCTAGAAGTCACTGCAGAAAACTAACTTTGAGAATAATTTAAATGTTTATTTGTCTTAAAAACATTAAAAATATTTAGGAAGAAAATTACAAAATGGAAAATTTTACTGTTAATTCCAGTCAACTGGTGATGTCCATTTCATAACTTTCAAATGAATACTGTTTCTTTTCTGAACAGAGTACGAAACGTCGACCACTCTAACGCAGATATGGATGTAATTAATTGGTTCAGTTTTCTACGCATCGTACATTTCATTGGACTTTTTATTCTCAGTATCCGAGAAGTATTATCATCAACTCAGGCTACCATTACTTCTTTGGATGCCAGCCAGGGTGTGTGAACTTCATAGTATTTAGTCTAAAGTCTATCAAGGACTGTATATCCTGACACCAGAGCAAACACATACGCATGTGAATATCACATTGAGAACTGGATGAGAACATACAAGGTGGTTACAACTACATATCCTTTTAAAAAATCATTTTGAACCGCAATTTCAATTCAAAATCACTTCATAATAACGTTTTATTAGAGACAGCATTTCAAGACGTTTTTATTTGACCTTGTAAAATATAAAGACATGAAGAACAAATAGGGCACTGTCAGTTGAAAAAAAATGTGTACGTAATTCAGAACGCTTTCACGCAAAATGTCGAGGAGGGGCTTTCAAAGAAGAACGTTGTAAGAAACGAGCATTTATTTTATTAAATGATGTGGAGACAACTCCGGAGAAACCACGAAACTAAAATGTAAGCTTTATTCTTGCCTGGGTCTGTTGAATCAGCATTCCCTTTGCCATGAACTTTGACATAAAGAGATTAGATACCCCCTCTAATTTTATCCTCAATGATTCTCAATGGCCGACTTTAAGAGACTGGAGCAATAGGATTTCTTGGAAGTCCGTCTTATTCACAGAAGTTCTTGGAACAGAGGGAGATGCTTTATGACTAAGTGTGAAGGGAATACCTCTCCACCTTTTCCATGTTTGTAAAGTTTTTTTTCTCATGAATGGGAATGCACATGACCGTAATCAATTGTTCTTCAGCTAAATAATATTCTGTCTACTTCAAAAACGCAGGTGAAAAATATTATACAACCTGGTAAAATATTCAAAATTTGCTCAAATATTGTCAACTACCCCTAAATATTTCGTTCTTAAATTTCTATCTTAAAGATATAAAACAATTAATGGCTGACATAAATAATTTCTTTTTACATTACAATTTCCTGGAATATTTTTTTAAGTCTGCTCGTTATCAGGAGTGTTTCTGAGAAGTAACTGACGAACCGCATAAAGTATTAACACAATCTCTCAGCTGCTGACACTTATTATAATTTATTGATTGCTCGACACGACTGTTCTCTTCAATAAACTTTTGATTGAAACTGTCACGAAATAATAATAAATTTCAGAATTAAATCAGCAAAACATGAAGAAAGACATCCTTAATGTAAACCAAGAAACGTATTAAAATAAGTTTATAATATATAACGGCAAATATAGTACTCATTCCAAAGCCAAAACAATAATAAGAAATAAAGTTCAACACGATGCTCCTAACGGAGTTTAAAAATCAAATGGTAACCATTTCATAGAATTAGAAAGCGAAAACTACTAGTTCGTAGTAACTATGTTGGGAACAAAATATACTGAAATTCCATGAAATTTCGGCAATGAAACAAGAAAATATGTCGCAATAAAATTATTACTAAATTGTGTTACATTATTTTAAGTATTTAACTTTTTCCTAAGACAAAAGTTATTTAACTGCATGCTGGAGTATAGAGTGCCAAAAAACCTAGAATCATTAATACGGCTCACTTTGGTGGGTACCAAGGCCAAGGTTAGGATAAACCAGCAAACAATGAAGAGTTGTATACCAAATTTGGAGTACGTCAGAAAGATCCACTATCAGCGACAATGTTCATTATGGTCGTGGAAAAAATATAGAAGGGAATGTGACTGAAACAATGCCTAGCCTACGCAAATGATGTGCTGCTGGTTGTACTAAGAAGGCGCTTGAGCAATTCTTCCAGGCGTTCCAAACATACATATTTAACAAAAATAAACGAGAACGCCATTCCATTATCATGGAAATTCTGCCTAACACTAAAAATTTTCTAAACGTTTCACAACGTTTAAAATTTTTCTACTGGATATCACTTACTTTCTCACATATGAAAGAAATTATTTGATAAACAAATTAAGAAATAAATAAATAAATAAAATAAATTTAAAATATTTTTAATGTAAACCATTGCACCATTAAGTAACCAAACACTTCTATAAAAAAGTTACATATTATAAATTCCCGATTTCAAAAGTACTTCATTTTTCTTCTCCCCCATACGTCATAATGAAATTAATTCAACATTATCCGTAATTAACCGACCTAATCAAGCACATGTTACTGAAGCTTTGTGGAGATAATTGCAATTTTCCTTGATTGCTTAGTCAATTTCTCAACAAAAACATTTTATTTTATACTGACACGTTATTATTGGGTTCGATTCGGATCTCGATATTCACTGCCTGTGTGTATTGTAGATACGAGGGAGATATGAAAACAGTTGAATGATGCTGCATCGCTGCTTTGCTTTGATATTGGCACAATTAAAAAACTACCAATTTTACATCAGCGCCTTTTTAAAATTGTATCAAAAGTAAAAGCTTGGTAAACTTGACAGCAGCACATGTGCTATTTAGTGGCTGTTAATATTTCAACTATAAACAGCATAAATATGCCGGTTTACGGATTAATCTTCGCTAAAGACACTGTTCTACAGAAACACAAAAAACAGGTTTTTTTGTTGTGCAATAAAGAATAATGAGAGGAAATTATGAAAGAGAATTATGGGAGGGGAATATGAAAAGACAAACCGAGTCACGTTAACATCTAGTTAATTAGTAAATAAGTAAATCTGAATCAATAAAATGAAATAAAAAAATAAAATTATGCAATTAGTGCCGCAGCCGTTAAATGGTTCAAATGATCTCAGGTCGAAAAAAGCCCGCGAGCCAAAGGGCCTCAGGCTTTTTGTCACCGTCCGATCATTAGAACTTTTATAAGGACCTCGGTGCATAAATAACTATCGAACAAACTAATATTATGAACGTGTGCTTATTTATTATGTGATCAAATAATTTCGTTTTTCAATCGTCTGTCTAAAATTCTAATTTCTCAGATGTTACAAGAAAAGGAAAGAACTTTTGTAACATTACATCCACTGCCCTTAATTAAGATGGTTTTTAAAATTTCGAGTTATATCTTTTTAGTGAATTTAAAACTGGTTTTATTTTTAGGTTTTCTTTACTCGGTGTTGAAAAAACTCATATTCTTGCATTTTATTATCATATATTTTAGTGTGGTTATTTGTAAACAAATAACCAAATTAAACCAAACTGCTTTTCCCCCATCAAAAATATCAGTAATCTGATTTTTTTTCTGAGTTTTTTCTTCCCTCGCATTTGATTAAAACAAAAATAACCAACTCTGAAGTCGGGCCTGCTTTCTCCATCAAACTGTTCTGAAGGAATAAAGAGTCTTCTCCTGGGAAGCTACAAGATCATCGATTTCGAAATCTTCTGATATAAAACTCTACCTTCACTCCCTGAAAATTTTGAAAGACACCCGGTTAAATCCCGGCGAAATCCCGGTTAAAAATGACATACAACTTTTAACATTTACAGTGATAATGACAGAGGGATATAGTCTATCCGTAAAAGTATCGAATATGATTAAAGCGTTATTACCGTATCGTGTAGAGATAATAATTCGATAATTAGTAGCAAATGTTAACATTTTTTGTGATGTAGACATTAACTAAAAACGATAATTCGTTATTTTTCAAAGATTCAAATTATTTTAATGCTCATTTAAAGCTTTTTAATTTTTGTAAAGACTACATACTACTAATACATACTACATAGACTACTACTACTAATACATGCCAACAAGCGCAAAAATATTTAACGTTTCTGATATACTTTATATATTGGATTCTTGAAATTTTATCTTTGAAACGGCGTTTCTTGAAATTGTTTCTGGAGATTATTTGTATTTTGCAAGTGAGAAGAGATTTTGGAGATCAAGAAAATGTGTGCAGATTATACTTTTCCCCATACATCACAAATTGTTTTTACTGTTTTCTGACGAAAATCAAATCAGAAAAACAATTCAATGAGGATGACGATTCACCTAAGACTTTAAGACATGGTATTCGTTTATAAATGTGAATTCGTGTGAAATTCACGGTTATTTCCAACAATTTCGGTTGCAAACATCATAAAACATTATTGGCTACGTTCTAAGATAAACGTGACAATGTATGATGATTACACAACAATGGTAAGACAATGTATGATGATTACACAACAATAATAATGATGGCGGAATATAAATCGCAAAACAACAAAAAGCGAAATATTGCAATTTGTAAACACTTAAAAGGAATGGATAACAAAACATTATGGAAAATAATGTTCAATATTTGACAAACAATTGAAACAAATTAGTATACGGCTAAAGAAACACAAAAGATGCGGGATAACAGAAGAAGACAAAGAAAATAGAAATGAACTAAGAAATAAAATGCAAAAAGTTACAAAGTTTCCAAGAGAATACTGAAGGAATGATAAATATGGGCGAAAGAAAGCAGCAGAGAGAAATAATAATAATAATAATAATAATAATAATAATAATAATAATTATTATTATTATTATTATTATTATTATTATTATTATTATTATCAATTATTATTATTATAATCAATAAAGAAATTAAAAAAGAATTAAACATTGTTAGTGTAAATGAACCTATTTAATAGTATAAGAAAAATGAAAAAAAAAAGTACTAAGAACGTCTGAAGAGAGAATAAGTACAATATGAATTATAAGGCAAGAGGGAGGAGAAACGTGGGAAGACAACTAACACTAAGGAGATGGAGAGAGCAATTCTACAAGCTGGAAAAGACTGAAAAGTCTAATCCCAGCAGATGATGATGGTGATGATTACCTGGCGGATTTTAATGAAATGTCATTTTTTTCTTTTTCACTTTACAAAAATGCCTTTAATATACAAATTCATTAAATGTTATGACAAAAGGAAATTACCCATTTTTATATTTTTTTATTGCATTTTTCGTCGATTTCGACTAATAAGTCATTTTTTAAATCTTTTTTCCGTAATTTTATCGCAATTTTCGCTGATTTAATCGATTATAATAACATTTTAATTGTACTTGCTTAAACAAATATTTACAAGATGTAACAAATATTCTGCACACAATTCCTGACAACCTATACCTGGTAGCCTATTCGATTTCTTCGCTCAGAAGTTGTAATGTAGCCATTGCAAGTATTAATGCAAGGTTCCTGTGATGCCTGTCAGCACCATTTTTGGTTCAGCCGACATTGAGATGACTAAACAGTTTTTCTGGTCAAGGATAGTCCGAATCTACAGTTTACGGAGTTCACTTGAACGAATAGAAGAAACCTCAATTACATTAGTAACGTATCCAACAGCTTGACTGTTCATCCTAAGTAGTAATGATCACATTTTTACATAATTTTTCTTTGATTTTAGGGCATTAAAACATTGTAAAAGCATTTTATTGATCATCTTGTCCATGTTTTAGGTCATCAAAATCTGCCCTCTAGTGGTTATGATGACGAAATTAATAATAATAATAATAATAATAATAATAATAATAATAATAATAATAATAATAATAATAATAATAATAATAATAATAATAATAATAATAATAATAATTAAAAGTCGGCCCAGTGACGCAGACGGTTGCGGCAGCCGTCGTCTGCTCCGACGAGGCTGCAGGTTCTAGTGCAGTAGACATGGTCATGACTGTGATGATCCCTTCATCCCTCATCATCATTCTATCACATCTTTCATACAATTCACACTTCAAGGCGTAACAACTTTGTCGTAGTGAGGGATACAGCTGAAAAGCTGATCCTGGAGGAATTACACACGTAAATCGGGTAGCGTGTCCTCAATGGCCTATACACCAGTAATAATAATAATAATAATAATAATAATAATAATAAGAAGAAGAAGAAGAAGAAGAAGAAAATAAATAATAATCGTAATAATAATAATAATAATAATAATAATAATAATAATAATAATATATTTATACGCTCAGCAAGAAATATGAACTGGAAGAAATCAAAAAAGAAGAAAGAAAAATCATTAGGAAGATACTAGGCGCGAGACTCACTCCCGATTGTCACAATCTATTGAGACAACTGAAAAGTACTCGAACATAGAAGTCGACATCAGGAAAAGACGACTGAAATTCTTCGGACACATAGACAGGCTACCAAATACTCGACTAACTAAAAGAATGCTAAACTATATATCCTCACTTAAAAGTACAACACCATGGATGAAAGAAACAAAAAAAAGACATGCGACACGCCGACATAACTGACACCTCAGACAAAAACACCTTCCGCAACAAAGTGAACAAATGGGAAGTCAAAGCAGAACAACCAAAATCAAAACCCTACAGACCGAAATGGTCTGAAGAAAGAAAACTGGCATTCTCCAAAAGAATGAAAGAATATTGGAAATTAAGAAGAACTCAACAAAAACTAATTAGAACTCCACAAAACGAGTCAATTTTTGCTTAACGTTTTCCATTACTGGGAAAATACGCTAATAATAATAATAATAATAATAATAATAATAATAATAATAATAATAATAATAATAATAATAATAATAATAATAATAATAATAATAATAATAAATTTATAATTTTATAAAATGTTGATTTTAATCGCGGCCGTCATTTAATGTTTCAGTTATTAAACCTGCAAGCCATCCGAACTGGAGCCCTCCTGTCGGTCGCAGTAGCTACCGCGAGGGCCCTGCGTGCGACGCCGCGCGTGGCGAGTCCGCGCGAGGGCCGCGCTCTGCGCAGCGAGGCGCCCCGACGCGACGCGTCGCGACGGCGGAGGGCGCGCGCCGGGCGCCCGGCGCCACCGCGCAGTCGCGGCGCCCTCACCCCCTCGCCCTCACCGCCGCGCCCCTTCGCCTGGCAACAATGCGCGCGGGCCGCGGGGGTCGGCCTCGCCTCGCCGCGCCCATCTAATGGACAGACGAAGAAGCGGTCGGCTACTGGCGTTCGGGGTTGCTTCAGGTTGTCAAGATCACGAAAATCAAGGCGAAAGATACGGATTTATCATAGCATTCTCATTTTGAAAAGATTTTTCAAACGGTTAGTGGAAACAGGGGAAAGATTCTCATTTTGAAAAGATTTTTCAAACGGTTAGTGGAAACAGGGGAAAGTCTACGAAGTCAATAATGAACGAAAGTATTTCTTCGTAGATGTTAAGATAGAAATGAAGTGCATCAACACATGATCGGATTATTTATAGTTGTTATTTGATAAAAGAGTTATTTGTTTCAAAGTAGAAACACGATAAATGAACGTTGAATCATGGAAGATTTCGATCCTTAGGAATTAAAGCCCGATGACTGCGTTCTTCTTTTCTCTGATTTATTGAAAATTGAGTTCTTTGGATTATTTTTGAAAGATTATAGGAAATTAAATTTCTATTTATACACATCTTCACAACAACTAAAATAATGGTAAAAATGCACGCTCGTTTTTCTTGGG
The DNA here is from genome assembly GCA_038098605.1 of Gryllus longicercus. Lineage (NCBI taxonomy): Eukaryota > Metazoa > Arthropoda > Insecta > Orthoptera > Gryllidae > Gryllus > Gryllus longicercus. Next base: position 3,822,314 of record JAZDUA010000052.1, read on the forward strand.
AATTGCAGATGTACCAAAAAACATTAAGGCACTTTACATTATCTACTTTTATCCAAGATAAAAATAAAAAAAACATAAAAAGTTGATCAACGTAAGGTAAATTTTAGAAAATACCAATTTGTATTCAATCAAACATATACGAGATAGCAGAAGACGTATTGAAAGGACGAAGTCACTGATGCCGCCAATTGTCGTGTCCGACTCTTCCCCAAAACCTCTCGTCCACAACCCTTGCTCTCCCCCTCCTCTCCCTCCTCCATGGCGACGTTCGCCAACTGCGGGGGTGGCTCCGTGGCCGCCTCCTCCAGTTCCGGTGTTGTCATCGTTTAATTTCCTCCGCCTCCTCCCCCTAATTGAATGCAAAACACACAAAAGGAAGCGCGGCCGCCAGCAGCGCTAAAAAGCCCCGAAGGCGGCGGCTGCGGCGGCGGCTGCCCCAGCGGCCAGCGCGGAGTAGGAGGAGCGGGGCCGGGGAGGGCGGCGCTTGCTTTGTTAACGGGCGGCGGGGGCGGGGCCAGCGCCGTGGGCGGGGCCTGCGCGCCGACCAACGGCGGCGGGCGGCGCGCGCCGCGGAGTGGGGGGCGAGCGACGGCGGCGGCGGCCGGGCCGGGCCGGGCCGCGCCGCGCCATCATTAACACGGTTTAGCAGGATTTGCTTGGTTGGGGCCGCGCCGAAGGGGCCGGCTTTATTGTTCCACGGGACGCGGAGCGAGTGCATCCCGGCCGCACGCTGCCGCACCGCGCCGCGCCAGCTTCTTCACGCCTTAAGCTCCGCTGAGCATGTGTGTTTTGCCCGGCTAATTAGCCGGCCCCACGCCCACCACACGCCCGCCGAAAACGGGGCGGAGGGGGTGGAGAGGAGGAGGAGGAGGAGAAAGGGAAGAAAAGGTGACGGCGGGGGCGGCGGCGAGTGGACTGCAAGGCGACTCACGGCAGCGGCCACGCCCGCGCGGCACGACACGGCGCCACGGCACGCCACGGCACGCGTGCAGCTCGGCGTGCTACCCACCAGACGACCGCCACCGCGCGCCGGGCCAGCACCACCGCACCGCTGCGGGTCGACCGCCGCTCACCGGCGCACGCGCTCACCGCCGCATGACGCGCGCTATGGACGTGAGTACCGCACCGGGGGCCGGGCCTCTTCGGACGCTGTGAACGACGTCGCAAAGAAATCGATTCTGGGCTGTGACAGTGCCAACAAACGATAAACCCAGCCGCATCGACCGGACCATAAATCACCGTTCGACAGCCGGAAATAACGCGGTGAAAAAGAAATGAAATGCTGGAATGACGTGTTGATGAAAAGAACATAATATTTCGATCACGAGTGGCACGAATCGAAACAGTGAAGTGTACAAATTTTCTCAGAAAATCTGTTGTTTTTTTATTTGTATCGAACAGAATAGCAGTTCAGAACTCGCTCAGGTGACAAACAGTTGTTGATTGTCAATATTAGGAACTGAAACTAGACTGTAAACACGCGGTACGTGAAGTGTAAACAGTGAAAACAGGATTCCGTGTGTGACAATCGAACAGCTGACTGAGGTGAGCCGGCCTGTCGCCTGCCGTGTGCAGCGAGTGCGTCTTGGGCGATGCATCCGGGCGCGCGGGCGTGGGCGTGGGCGTGAAGCCATGAGCCGGGCGCGCGCGCGGCGTGGGCGACGGGCGGCGCGGGCGAGGGCGTGGGCGTGGGCGGCGGGGCGGCGCTGAGCGGCCGCGGGCTGGCGGCGATGGTGCTGGAGTCGGGCGGCCTGCCGCCGCCCCTGCAGCTGTACGCGGCCGCGGCGGCCGCCGCCAGCGGGGGTGGCTGCTTCCCCGGCTCGGCCGGCGGCGGTGGAGGTGGCGGGGGCGGCGGGGGCGGCGCGCGCCCGCCCGTCGTGCCGCATTTCTTCCCCGCCGCGTCGCACTTCTCCGCGGCAGCGGCGGCCGCGCGAGGCTTCCCCATGGGGCTGGCCGGCTTCGCGGTGCCGCCCGGCTTCCTGCACCCGGCGGCGGCAGCGGCGGCGGCGGCCGCGGCGGCCGGGCCCGGCTCGCTGGCGCCGGCGTCCGCGCGGTTCGCCTCCCTGGTGGCGGCAGGCGCGGGCCCGCCCGGGCCCGGCGGCGGCGGCGTCGGAGGCGGCGGCGCGGGCGGGGGCGTCGGGCTGGACGCGGCGGCCGACCGGAGGAGAGCGCTCGCCCTGGGCGACGACGGGCCCGGGGACGCCCACTCGCCCAAGAAGGGTGAGTCCCCCCCCCGCAGGGGAACGTACGAGGAGCGACCAGTCAAAACGGGTAGTGTCCATTGATGGAAAAAAAATTGACTTTGATATGAAATCGTGTAGTTTTTAATACAATCTATACGCTCCAGCTTGCAGAATTCTTCAAAACGCATTTTAACACATTAAATGAAATGCGTTTTGAAGAAACTTGAAAACAGGAGCGGGTAGAGCGTACTAAAAAATACACGATTTCAAATCCAACTCAATTTTTTTCACCAGTTGACAATATGCGCTTTTATTAGTAGTTCCTCTTCACTGCTTAGCGATAGACGCATGACACAGTTAGAGAAGTTACTCCAAGAAGGGACCAGTTTGACAGGTCGGGAAACAACTGAATGTCATGAAGAGCGATAACATTGCTAGAGATAATGATGAAAACTATTTAAGAACGAGCTAGCTAACGAATGCATTGACGAATGCGGACATAATCCGGAGTTATGTTGTCAGCAGTTGCTGTCAAAGGGGTCCCTTCTTATAAACATCTCTTTTTTTCTTATACCACGTGATGAGAGGCTGTCCGAATATTTTTAGTCTCACGACTTTTCTGAAAAAATATGAAATCATTCATTTTGATAAGTTAATTCTCTTATTTATTGCATTAACCGTATTAAGTCGACTAAATGTTGATACAAACGGCAATCTCCACCAGTTTTATATATTTTATAAAGACTGAACTTTTCATTTACTATCTTTCCTATACTTTTGAATTTTTTCCCCTTGGCAAAAGTATTTTTAATACTTCATAGTGTTCCAACAAGACCTTTTTAAAATGCCTGCTACATCTAATTACTTTAATAATAATTACATAAGGAAAGAATCTAAATACCTCTTCGCTGAATTTCATTTTTCCCAATTATTTTTGTAATTATATTACTGTGATTATGTAGAAAAGAACTCCTAATTTGCAAACCCTACTATTTGAGGAAATTTGCTGTTTTCTTCAGTTTTGAATTAATGGGTTCTACATTGTAATTGCTGGTACCGATTATGTCTCTAATTGCCTTAATAAGATATTAGTATTAGTTCTCGGACTGTGCACAGTGCAGAGGAAAAATCATGAAATCATGAATCCCCAAGTTGAGGACATTATTGAAAAGTTGCTGTTATATTATTTGCAGACATGAAATTACTCATGTCTAAAAGTGTATTTAATTTGGCAGGAACACTGTTTTTTTAGCAGAACATCACTTTTATACCCCTTTCTACTAAATATGTGTAAATGACTTGTTTACATTTCATCTTTATCTTTCAATTTCGACAATTTTTAATACCACTTTGCGTATTATATTCGAAATATTCATTTTGTTGTTTGATGACAATATTCTTCTTTTTATTTTGTATTTTTACTTATTGTGATATTGTAGAATTCCCAATACGATTAATTTTGCTTTCGCAAAAATTGTAATTATGTATTTTGAAGAAAAGAAGTAGTACTTTTAATGTATATCCAAATAAAACAGTTTTTAGAGAACTAAAACAAAATCGCTTTTAAAATGTTTCCAAAAACATTAACCTATAAATAAACAAAAAATAAACCCCTTCAAAAATATATTTAATCAAATTTACCGTCTTGTATTTTCGGTATTTCTGAAGATTGCTATTTTTTAATTGTATAAAACAAACCGTAATTTAATGATTACCACAGTATAACGCTAGACTCGTCAGAATAATAAACAAATGTTTATTGAGTATTTTTGTGACATGTCATAGTAAATCTCATTGAAAGGTCCAACACTTGGGAAATCCTGTTCTATAGTTTTATATTTACTGGGCTTCCTTGACGGTATAATTGAATAACGGAGTAAATGAACCTTCTTGCTTTGCTATTCATCTCAGAGAAGTATTTTACGAAACATATGAGGAGGAACAATAGATATTACAACGAATGATCGGTTAAAAAGAAGGCATTCGTTATTTCTGTTAAAAGAAATCTATATTGCCAAGTACAGTAACCATTTACCAAGTCCTGTTATAGGAAAGCTACACTACTAAGTGCTACTCGTTCAGGGTTTGAACTATGCAATCGTATTTATTCTGTTCTTATGAGATTAACGTGATTATATACAGTATGTTTACTTTTATATTATACTTGGAGCTAATTAAATTAAAGCAACATTTTCATAAACACATCAGCGCTATATATTATCTGAAAATACAAACACTAACCTTGTGTACGTATGAACATTTGCAACATGCAAGTTTGGTAAGATAAAAAAAAAATTCTCGTTAAAAAATTATTTCTTGTCTAATGGAAACTGAGCACGTCTATATGATTGTGTGAGGGAAATTGGTATCCTGACTTCGAATGATAACAGTTTTATCAATTCCACCCATACCAATAAAAATGTAATTTCCATCTTTGTATCCATATTGGAGTAATAAATGTTTATAAGAAATATAATTAAGTTTCTCAAATAACAATGACTGAAGATGGATACTGGATATTGATGTTGGCCTCTTTTCAATTTTTGTTTTAATAATTTCAACACACTTAAGTACTGTCATAACACATCTCAGTTTTCATTATATTAGGATATAAATGTCAAGCTTATTTCTTCCGAAGAAATGCTGAGCAAGTTTGAATTTCAGGCATAATTATTTCTTAGTTTTATCGGAATATACATAAAAATAATGATGATACACTTTTGACACTTAAATATCGTTTGTTTTTGTATTATAAACTTTCTTAGTTTTTCAGCGAAATACATCCATGTTAAAATTTTCAGGAGAAAATTTGTTCGTATGCATTATCTAGCATCATTAAGGAATAATTTTTGCTATTTAATTAATAATAAACGAAAAGAGTACAATTTTCTTTTTTTAATAATACACACTAGAGATATTAGGAGTTAATTCACTTCCAATAGCTAACATAACGCAATCAATAGAATCATCATGTAAATTAATTTAACTAGAGCGGGTTTAGATCGCTTGTGTTAAAAATACCTACTAACCATTTACAACAATTGTCGATTACAAAGATATAATTTTATAAATATTAATAGTATAACTCATTGATATTGAAGATCACTAGATTAAAATTACTTTAACAATTGTACACACATTCAAAATACCAGGTCCTAATTTTCTAAGGAGCCGTCCTTCATAAAACACGTGTTTTTGATCCCTCCATGTACTGTAAACAAGAGTCCACGCGTATTCTACGGATCATTGCGTCTCCTCAACAAAATTCGATTTGACTATACGATGCCAAACAATCAAAATAAACATTCGGAAAAATAACAACTTAAAATACGAGATGTAAGTTGGCATCTACCGCTCCCAAATTTGATACTGATCTTCTTACAGAAAAATTGACCATTATAAATGATTCCTTTCTTTTATTGTCTCCACCGCTTTACAACCCCCGAAAATGTGTACGATTCATCACATTTAGGAGCCCCCTCGGCACAACATTTTTCAAAACACTCTCCGTCCGTCGGCCTAGCGCACCTGCTCTCTCAGCACTGAGGCGGCGCGGGCGGTTTCGGATAAAAATTTAGGGACGCCATTTCAAAAAATGAAAGAAAAAAATGTTTTTAATTGCACATATTTGTGTCAATAACTACTTAATTTATTCATCGTGTATTTCCATTAATGTGTGAATATATAAACAACTTGAAAAATAAAATATCTTCTTGATACGTGTGATAATCTATTCCATTGGTGTTTCTTTACCAAATGAAAAAATGAATTAAAACTTTTAGAGTATTGTATTTAAAATATATTAATATTAATATATACATTCGGTTTCATTTGAAGCAGTGTGTGAATTTCAGGATCGGATTTAAATTTCAGGATATTACATTTTATGTGAACTGGGGATTATCGGCTTTTATGACAGAGAGCGAGTATATTTCTCTGTATGTATTGCAAGAGGGTAAAATAACATGCAACAAATGTCACTCGCACATTTTGAGATGTGTTTTGTGTAGACTTTGAAATCAAATTACACTTTCCTAAGGAACATGAATTGTCAGTCATATGTATTTGTTTCGGTATGGTTTCATATTATTTTCTGACAATTTCTCTATATATGCAAATTCATAAACAATCAAAAATAATCAACATAATGGTCAAAAACATTTTATATTGGAGTCAGTAATTGATTGGTTTATCTGATCTCAAGTGAACCAATTTCCTATTAAGAACAATAACTTTGAGAAACAGTTTGGGACCTTGATGAAACAAATAAAAGTAACTTACTACATTTACAATAAGAACTACAGAAGTGTCGGATAATAAAATTAATAATGAAAATTATAGAATCTAAAACTGAGAATAAAGAAAACTAATATTGAATTCTAAATAATTTATTTCACTGACTTACCCCCACATGGGTTATGGAATCAAGCTTCACTGACTCCGGAAATCGTTTCAAAATATTATTGAAAAATTGTATTTTACAATCTCTGTAAAACATACATGCTGAAGAGAAAGAATAAATATTTGAAGGTAAAAAATCAGTGTCAATATCTAATAATTTATTTTCCATCTTCGAAGTAAAAACGTGTTTCAAGGTTTTGAAGATATTTTTGACATAAATTACTTCTATTTTTATGTTATAACACATTAAACATAATTAACAGTTTTAGAGGTAGTTCCAGAAGGGACCACAGAATAGTTATTTTAATTTCTCATAATTCATTATTATACAAAAGGTAATCTATTAAACAAACATGGCGGATTCCAATATTTATTCCCGAGTGTCCCAAATGTTTAAAAAAAATGCTTTACATTGTTAAGGGGGCCCTGGAACCGGCCTGTGTCGGCGACGGCGGCGGCGGCGGGCGGCGGGGCCGGGTCGGGCCGGGTCGCGGCGCGCGGGCGGCGGGCCGCGCGGCGCTGTAGGCCTAAACCGGCAATCGGTGCCGCGCGGCTGCGTCGCAATTGGCGGGTAGGCCTTGCGCGCGCCGCTCGCCGCCCTCGCCGCCCGCGCACCCGCCCCGACCGACCGCAAGCCTCGCCCCCGCCCCCAACGCCCCGCCCCGCTCCGCCCCGCTCCGCCCGCCACGCACGGGCGTTAGCGGCTCTTTAGCGCCCGCAGGGCGGTGTCGAACGCGGACTCTGATTTGGAAGCCATGGCCCCTTCAAAACTGGCCATTCCGCTACCTACACTCGGAAATAAGGGATTAAATTAATATTTATAAACAACAGTATAAATATGTTTAAATTATATATATTTTTAAATATGTTTAGAAATATAAATGATTAAAAATGTTTATAAACAACAGTGTAAAAATGTTTAAATTATATATATTTATTAAATATGTTTAGAAATATAAATATGTATAAATAAATTTACATACAATTTTTGAATATGATTTAATATTATTAACAATTGTCGTGTGTCCAAACTAAATTTTGCTGCCTTCGAGTTTAAATTCAAATCTTTTCTAGTTGACAAAATAATCGACCTAATAATACTTAATTTTATTAAAGTATTGTTTATAAGTTTCATTTTCAAATTCATTTTAAATTACAATCAAGAAATTGAAAGTAAATGTATCAATGAAATAATTTTGTTCATAAATATATTAAATTTAAACCGTTTTCTTTCCCTTTTAAGCAAAATTATATATTCCCTTCTGAAATAGTTGTTGATGTTGCCCTCGTTAGGAAGGCGAGCGCACCCCTTCCACAAGAGCGGTGGCGAGTGTGGCTCTCCCTCCTCCATTTGGAACTTTGGAATAAAAGAATTATAATTCAAAAGAGTTTTAGTATCCGTGATGCTAGGTAGTAAGGTGTTAAATAAAATATCTATAGGTGCATAACTTTAGCATAACATAGGGGCTTTTAAAACTTAACTAATGCCTTTGAAAAGAATGCATGACATTTTGTCTACAATAGAAACAATTGTCTTTTTCTTTTACATAATTCAAAAATATTTTTTAGTGGTCAGAAATATAAAACCATCGCATTATTTTTATTTAGGAAGTACAAAATATTTTTTTAACAACCCTATAATAACTGGTAACAAAAATATATTCTTCAAAATTGTATACATTTGAAAAGTTTTTATAGTTAATAATAATTAAAGTCTACGTATTTAAATATTAATAGTGTTAAAATTAATTCAAAAGAGTATTTAAAATTTAATTTTTCATACGATGGCGAATTTAAATTCTCTTTTCTGTAACTTACTTCAAAATCGTAAATAATTAGTTTCTAAAATTATTTGGTTTTTTGTAACAAGGTAACGTTGAACAGTTGTTAATTGTCAATGTTCGATAATATCTACACCCTATTTTTTATAATTTAATAATTCTGAAGTTTCATTTTCAAATTATTAGCAAATATAAAGAACACACGCATTTTCTTTATCAAAAAACCATACAAAGGTGTAAAGAAGATAAAAATCAAAATAATTCAATTTTAAAACTCATTTCTTTTTATTTTTTATTAAAAAATAAAAATTAATAGGATAGGAAGTAGTAAGCAATTTAGTTGTAATAAGTGACAGCAATACAATACGGTCTCCCATTTTTAATTAAGTTTTCTTTAACTTTTTCTTCAATTAAATTATTTTGCAAAATCCTATATATAAGATTTTTCCCGAACAACGCTCTCAGAATAATCGTGAATTAAAAATTAATAATAAAATTTAAAGACTGTTATTTGACAGGCTGCGTTTTCTGCGACGTGGATAAAACTTTAAACTGTGCAATTTTAAAAGTATTTCTGATAAAATGAAGTAATGTGCATTGGTTTTATAAACAAAACAAACACTGTATTTTTTTTTGTTTTGAAATGCACTCATTAAAATATTTTTTTATTCACAACCATGAATATATATATATATATATATATATATATATATATATATATATGAATTTGATAGATACTTACAAGGATTGCGAAGACACAACTAAAGTAAACTCTGAATATCTAGCGCAATTATCTTCCACCAAAACAATATTTAAATATTCTTACATTTTCTGAGACATTTTAGGATAATTATTTTATGTTGTTCTTCGAAAACTATTTGTAAGAATTTATTTCACAAATCATTTCCGTATTCACAAAATGATTACAGATTTCTATACTCATATGAACTGGGTTTCAATATTTACATTCAGCATTTAATGCCAAGCAACATCGAAAGACAACATTGAAGCTTTCAACTTTTCAAATTCCTCCCGAGAACAATCCGAACGCGTATCTAATTTATCTTAGTTAATCCCACACATTTACCAGAAACACGAAAAATATGGGGACATCCACGCACTATACATTGATATACTACAAACTATCGAATTGCATTCTAATATCAAAATAAATAAGCCATACAAGTACTGAACAATTCTGCAATTGGGAACATATTTCTTAGCGTGGTTGAGTCAAGATAAATCATATACGAGCAAACAATTTTCAACTTCAAATAACGAAATACCGAAATCCGTTTTGGAGTCATTTTAATTTAGGAATATAAATAGTCAATAAAAACTTTATTCATCTATTATTACACAAATTTATTTCAACTCACAAAATAAAAAAAAACGTCTTGTGTGCCTTTAATCATCAAAACATCCACATTTACATCGAGCGGCTAATATTAGACATGCTCAACTCACTCACAGCTTTCAACTCCTCAAATTCCTTTCGAGAACGATCCAAATGCGCACCCAATTTATCTCGAATTAACACCCCCATTTCCCAGAAACACGAAAGAACATCCCGGCAACATTCGTGCTCTCATAAGTCTCCTCGCCGAATTAGCGCCATTTGCGGGAGTAGACAGCCAACTAGGCGTTTACAAGGGCAGAGGTCGTTATAAACGCAAACCGACACACGTGCCAAGTTACTTCTGTCGCCGCTAATGGAATTTATTAGATCACCTCACGTTTGCAAATTATTCTTCTCAGTCTCTTGCAGACACATTTTTACATTTTACTTAATAAGTGTTTGGCTACGTTTGAAGATTTATTTAGTGGCAGCAAATATATCCCAATTGACAGAAAGAAGGAGGCACGATACTTCAATTTCGAAAATGCCGATTCTAGAATTCACTCATATTTTAAGCAATGATAATAAGTAATCTAAAATAAAACAGTGAAATGCATAAAAATACTTTATTGTTATAACCTTAATAGATAGATAAAAATGTATAAGTGAGACATTTTACCTAATCTGAAAGAGTTGTAGCTCTACTTTTATAATTAACAGAAAATTTTCTTACGCCCAAGGATATTTTTTTCGGGAGGTATTTCAGAAAAAAGAATTGTCTTCGCAAACTATTTTTTTTCATATTGTCTTTATAAATTTATTTTATCTTTACAAAATATTTAAAGATTTCCACTCATCAGTATTTCTATATAGCCTTATCAAGTCATTATCATAACAGTATTTCTATACTACCAAATCACCCCCACCTTTCACCTCCTCAAACACCTCCTGAGAACGATCCTAACGGGCCCCTCATTTATCTCGGATCAACTCCACCATTTCCCAGAAACACGAAAGAACATCCCGAACACATTCGCGCACTCGTAAGTCTGCCTCCGCCGAATTAGCGCGCCGGCGTTTGCGGGCGCAGACAGCCAACGAGGCGTTTACACGGGCCGGGGCCGTTATAAACGCAATCCTACTACACACGCGCTAAGTTGCGTCTGTCGCCGCTAATGGAATTTATTCGATCATTTTAAAACGCGCCGCCCCGCGCGTTTGAGAGCGCCCGCGCGCGCGGATGACGCTCGCGTGACTCCGCGCCTCTCAATAAGAGCGGGCGGCCGCGCGTGAATAATACACGCGTGGCGTCGCGCGGCTAAGCGCTTTACGCGCCGGACGCGTCAGCGCCGCCGTCGTCGTCGATTGCGGCTCACAGTAGGATGAAGTGACGCTGAGTGCGGGCACCGAGTGTGGTGGCAAAGGAAGTGATTCAGCAGGAACGTTTCGTTCGCTTATAAAATTAAACCTGCATTTGAAATCCTCTCAAGTCAGACAGTAACCTCTGCGCCTTTGCAGAATAATTAAGGGAATTCGTTTATTAGAAAAGTTTATTAATTGAGATTAGAAAACTCCCATATTTCATTTTTCTAAAAAACAAATATTTTACTATCATCTTACAATACGTATAACAATAAAACTTCAATAAGATTGATTATTTTATTCTATTTTCCTTTTATTCTTTTATTCTATAATTAGGCTTTTTATCTCCTACATTTTTTGTTTTAGATTCCGCGTTATTTTAGAGAATTAGTGGTTATGTTCCTTTTTCCTCTACTATTATCCAAATTTCCGTTTACTTTTATGTTCCATTTCCCGGACAAATTTTTTCTACTGTCATTTTCCCTTTTAATTTTTGTATTTTCGTTTTCACAAAGATTGAAGAACACTATAATTGTCACAAAACCTTTTCCATTTTCTTGTACTCCGACTTAAAAAATTTCCTATTTAGATTTCACAAATTTATTATTGGCTTTTAAAATCAACATTACATGTGCCCCAAACAACATTAAAACATTGCACTGTGTGTTAAATTATGAAAATAAGTGATAGTTGAAAGCTTCAAAACATTCATTATATGAATATTTTAATCTAAAATAAAAAGATTTGCTGCGAAACATTCGTGAATTACCGCCCTTTTAGAGAACTCAAAGCAGCTCCTGGATATTGGGGCGTAAGTCAATCATCTCTATCCTTCAGGATGACTACGAATCATTCATAACGAATATAACATTCCCAATAATTTCTCTGGGAGTTTTAAAAACACACTTTTTTTTGGCAACAAGTTTAATGCCTTATCAGTTTACTTTATTTGCGTTTGCCTTCTATTTTACGTAATTTCGCCGCGAACGTCTTTTAGTCCATTTCGGCCCAGTGTGAGGCGGGGCACGTGCTGACAAATGACTGGCGCGGTCCGCACTCGTCGTGTCAACAGTTCGCGCGCCGCTGTAGCGGTGGCGGCGGTGGCGGGGCGGTGGGAGCGGCGGTGAACGCCGCCGCCGAGGCGATGGCCCGATGCGCCGGTCGTGTCGGCGCGATTAATAACACCGGCGCTTGGTCGCAACCGGTTAGCGACCGCAGCAGCCGCGCGGTTAGCACTGGGGGCCTCCGCGGATGCGGATGTCGTTAGCTTCCGAATTTGGACTTCGGACGTCGCCGCACGGAGGGGGCGTCGGCTTTGCTCGCGCTTTACGGGAAACATGTTGAGATTCGTTCTTCAAACGTGATATCTGGTACATTATATACAAATACGATAAGTCGTTTGAAGAACAAAAGATAATAACACAATGACAAATGAATGACTCGTTACTTGAAATTTTATTATTTATTGAATTTTTATATTAGTTATTAATTCCAATATTACCCGTTGTTTCAAGTTTTGTAATAATAATAATAATAATAATAATAACTATTATTATTTTTTATTATTATTGTGACAATAATATTAGTCACAATTAATATCCCATCAGAAATTGGTTTGTATTTCTTTAAACACTTTTCACTAGCAACAGTTTATTTTCGTTGACAAAGAGAAAACCACTTGGCAGAAGGTTTAAACATTGAGCACAACTAGATAATTAGAAAACAGTTCAATGGCATCAAAGTGCACAATGTAATTGTGTTTGGGAAAGAAACATTGACTATTCTAAAATCAAAGTTACAGACATTAGAGTATTAGCAAAGAATAATAGAATGGTTTTATCACTATATCTTATTCATCAAAGCTAAACATTTCTTATAGAACAATAATTTATCGTTTGTGAAGTAGACATGTATTAAATACACAATATAAATGAAGTAGAATAGTGAGATTATAATAAAATGCAATGTAAATAGCAGTGAATGTTTCTTTTCAACCGAAATATTAATGGTTGTTTTGACAGATTTACGATATTTTCAAACTACAGAAAATAGCTACACAACGTTTGAAAATATAAGGAAAATGAAGAGAAGAACTGTGATGAAATATAAATTAATTGTAATAATAAAAATATAATTTATAATAATGAAAACATTAAAAAAATGAATCATCAATTAATCCTGAAATTTCGTAACAATGTATAAAACGTCTACAAGTGAGAAGAACAGCGTAACTGAAGATTGTAATTAATGTGTCAAATATTTACAACGAAAAAACATGACATCTTCATTGCGGAAATGATGCTTTACTTTAAACGAGCAAAGCATAAAGAACGTGACACGTTAAGGAGCATTACCACCTTAATAAGGCTGTAATGTTTCACAATTATGACAATACCCCCCAACAGTGTCCGACCGCATTCTTTACGGCCCATTTAAACTTCACTACAATTACCTTAATGAGAGCGTGTACAGTCTGAGAATAAAGAACCGCGCATTAACATAAAACACAATACCCTTTTTTTCGAAATCGTATTAACCCCCGCGGCATTCCAGGAGAGTAGGGGGCGGACTTTCTTCGCGCCAATGGAAAACTAAATTGCCCTCTGTCGCGGCCGGGCGTGGAGGATCGGGGCGGGGAGGCGCGCGCCAATGGGGTGCACGGATGAGGGATGAACGAAATATGGAGTGCTACGAACAAAGGAGGCACGAGGGAGCGACTAATGGAAAGAAGATGTGAGTGGGAGACCACAAATAACGCGAATAGAGAATATGAGATAAAGCAAACGCAACGAAAAATAAATGAAACGAAAGAAAGATGATGGACAAAGAAAAACAGAATGAAAGCAGGAGGGTGAATAAAATGGAATGCATGGGAAAAAAGAGGGAATGGGGAATGAAAAAATAACAAGGTTAAAAAACGAAAAATAATGATGAAAGTAAAGAACGGGAGTGTGGGGGTTAAAATATGAAATAGCACAGGGGCGTTAAAGCGAAACGGCGGCATGAAAAAGAGTACGAATGCGTCAAAATAAGCAAGATAATGAGGTGGCGCAAGACAAAGAGCGATGAAAATGAGGGTGCGTGGGCGCGAGAGAGCGAGAGGGGCGGCGCGGGTTTTGGGCGACCTCAGGGGGGAGTCGGGGGAGTGGGGCTGGGGGGAGGGAACCGAGGATGCCGCGGCGACGGGCCTGCGGGGGCGTGGCACAGGAGGCGTCCGACGCGGCGGTGAAGCGGGGGGCGGGGCAATGGGGAGGAGGGCGAGAACGCGAACAGGAACGAAGGTGACGGGCGAGGGCGAGGGCGAGGGCGAGTGAGAGGTGGAGGGCGATGCTGAGGGCGACGGCGAGGGCGAGGGCAACGACTACGTCGGTGACGAAGACGGCGACAGAAACGGCGAGGGCGACGGTGAGGGCGAGGGCCACGGTGAGGGCGACAGCGACTGCGACGGTGACGAACACGGCGACAGAAACGGCGAGTGCGACGGCGAATGCGAGGGCAACTGTGAGGGTGACGGCGAGGGTGAGGGCAACGGGAAGGGCGAAGGCCAGGACGAGAGCGAGAGGGAGAGCGACGGCGTGGGCCACGGCAAGGGTGAGAATGATGGAAAGGGCGACGGCGACGACGAGGGCAAGAGCGAGGACGACGGCACGAGGGAGAGCAACGGCGAGGGTGAGGGCGAGGGCGGGTGCGGGAGCGGCGTAGAACGGAGGGCGCCGGGGACGGCGGCGAGGCTGGGGGCGGGGCGCACGTCCACCGTCCTGGAACGGGCAGCGCGCAGGTCCTCGTTGGGCGCGACGTTATGGGCCGTATCCCGAGTTACAGCTCGTGGCCTAAACACCGAGAAAATTGGGTGGCCCCCCTGCCCCCGTCCTCGCCCGCGCTACCCTGGCCTGCGGCCCGCTACTCTTTTGTTGCACTCATTTTCCGGGCAACATCCGCGGGAAACTGCGCGACCGTGACGTTTCGTGAAAAACGACCGGCGCAGCTTTGTATTTTTCCAAAGCGCGCCTTCCAAAACGCTTGTTTTTGCGTGTAAAAGCGGAGAGAGATTTCATCAGTGCGGGGTTTACCTCGCCGAAAACTCGTTTACGATTCCCGACCCAACATACGTATTCAAATGAAACGGACTTCCAAAATGTGGATTAATTTTAGTTCGCGAATAGGCGAACGAACGGATTTTTTAAACGAAAAAAAAGTCTGTCCCTGGAAGAGGAAGAATCACAGCAACCGAAACACCGCGCGCGCCACTTCACGTTCGATGCATTTCGTGTTATTTCCGTCATTTCCTCCGAAGGGTGACATTCGATATCACAAAGCCACGAAAGAAACCGCTTGAAAAGTTTGAAAAAGGCCCTCAAAGAAGTTCGGGGCCCGTGTTTGGGTGGTGGCTGGTCTATTAGGCGCGGCGGGCGGGCGGGCGGGCAGCGAGGGGAGCATCATCGCTGGGGAAGTCACCCTCCGCCGTCTGCCGCGTGTACAAAGAAGTGGGGAGCAGCCACTTTGTGAAACATGGAGCCGTCTGCCGCCCTCCGCGCCCCACTCCCCACACCCAAATTGATCTCTTTTTATTTTCTCTGGAGATACACCAATTTTCGAATCGCTTGTTCGCTCAAGTTTCTGAGTAATGCTTATCGCGAGAAACATACAATGTTTGTAAAAAATGTTCTATCCAAAGTTCGAATTGAAAAAAAAAAAATTGTGACCTCTTCCATTTGTTTTGAATATTGTATCAATCACTTAATTTTATTGATGAACCCTGTAGGAATTGTTTCTTAACCAGATAATATAATTTAATTTTCGAATGCTGTGCAAAGTGTGTTGAACATTATGGATCAATATCAATTACTGACTTGAATTCAAGAGGATTGCAAATACATTTTAGTACCAAAAATGCAAGATCCTTGTTTTCCGTATGAAAATGTTTCATTGGACACATTTTAGTTTTACCTAATAAAATAAATTCCACGTTCAAAGTTTTATAGATCTATTTTAAAATTATAAAAAATAAATATGTTATATTTACAAATGCACAGTTATCTGAAATAAAGTACACCTTTATTCTGTTTTACTGTAATGTGTGTTAATACATGAAGTAACGGTCAAGAAATAGTTTAACAGTTAAACAAGTCCTCATATAATAACTGATTTCGCAATTTTTTATCGGTTGCAACACAACCATCAATGTCAGTAATGAAAAAAAATTAAAACCGGGTTAGTGTGTGTGATAATATGATACTTAAAACCTATCCTATGATTTTAGTTTGAAACTATTTCTTATTTACTAATCTCCTCAAAGAAATTATATTTACTGCATCAAAATTAACAAAAGATAAGATAGAATATATTTAACTTATGGGCATCATAAAATTCCGGAACGTATCTATTTTTAGAGAGAGAAAAAAGAAGTGATCAAGGTATACGCGAAATATGCGCCGGAAAACGAATTTTCGGCAAAAAACTCTTATTGTCGGACCATGGTAAAGAAAAAGTGGATAAATCCTGTTGCTAAATGTAGAGAAAATATAGAATAATGCAGGACTCACGTTCGTTGAAATTCCCAATTTTTTGAAAATTGTAAAAATGTGAGTAGTTTTCACGTAATTTGGCGCAAAATATAGACTTTTTTTAATGATAATTTTTTTCTCGAAAATCGCCCCAAATTTTTTCTTTATTTTTTCCACGGGTAGAAGAAGGGGTGTTTAAAAGAATGGTGTGGATTTCATTTTCGTTGAACTTCTGAATTTTCGAAAGTTGCAATTTTAGAAATAATGCAATAAAGCAATATGTGCACTACTAGTAGCACCACTAGTTTTATATATTAAACGACCATGGACATTGGAAGGCGGCTCATCTTTCCAAATGGGTCACGTGTGCACAATTGTTGGGTAAAGGATGCATTTAGAAAGAAGTAACATAAATACGAACTTCAGAGGAAAACGATTGACGATTGGAAATAGTTTGCGAAAATCTACCAGCCTTTCCCACAGTTGTGATGAAGTGGTTTTGGGAACACGTTAAGATTTGTTTTGCTTATTACCAATATTTATTTAACTCTTTGGTTGCGTGGCAGAGGTCTTTTTTCGTTTGATAGTCGTTTTGTTGCTAAACAAAAAATGAACTTGCTGATCAACCAATATACTTCAGACAATATCAAAAGGATTCTGCAGAACACAGTGAAGGCACGATGAATTGAAATCTCGACTGATGACGTATTTCCTAACTGCTTCGGTTGACCCGAAGGTTTTCTCCGTGACGCGGCCATTGCCGAATGTTAGATTCCCCATTCCTCTGTGCTTTCTGGAATATTTTTTGTTTCTACACGAACTTATGTTACAAATGAAGATGATTAATACAATCAACTGAGAAAAATGACATTGGATGAGAATGTTTGTAGTGAAATTGGTGTTGTATCAGACAGGAAGGACGAAGATGAGGTTCATTGCTGCGTCAGACAAGGTATTTGGCATTTGATATGTTTTTGCAATCATGAATAGAGCAAGTGGAATCAGTGAAATACACTAAAAATAAAATTACTATACGTAATACCTCAAAATACTAACCAGAGTTAGTGGTCGACAATCTGAAACTGAGACTAGTTCCTGTTTACAAACGCATTTCAAAGTTATATGAAATAGCATAGATATCCGAGTCATCGCAAGTCCCAAAATTACAAGCTGTAGTCTTTCAAATGCTTGTCTTTGAAATCCAAAATAAAAATTTTGTTTGTTCAAATTTTAGTTTACGTCCAATTTCGAAACTCGAATGCGTCATCTGTAGCGCGACTATCAAAGGTAAATATATTCATGCAAGGAAGGGTCAATGGATAGTTTTCCTGATATAATGGGAATGGGGGAATTAGATATTTTAATGAGTAAATAATCTTGGTCGATTAATGCCGCGTTGAAGGCTCTGGTGCCGACGTTTCGCCCATCTTGTGATCTTCCTCAGGGCTGGTCTGCAGACGTCCGCATATCAACCCTGACGAACACCACGACAAGATGGCCGAAACGGTGGCACCATAGCCGTCGACGCGGCGTCACTCGAACAACCAAGTTCATTTGCATGACTCTGGTTGCGGAAGACTACGACTTCACTTAATTTTAATAAGTAGTCCAAAGGACGTAAAGTAAGATTGAAGAAAATCTGATGATCAGATAGATTACTAAACAGTCTATTTCTGTACGATACAATACGCAATGTTTTACTACTGCTTTTAACGTAAAATTAATTTAAAGACATATTACACCTAAACAGTTCTACAAATTCTGATAATATTTTTACAAAGATGTTGTGAAAAATACAAATCTAATGAAGAGTATCACCAACAGTGCTGCTTCAAAAAGGAAATTAAAGAACGTTTTGTTATCCATTGTGTTCCACCGCTTTGTAAGTCATTTTTATTAATTGCATTTTTTTTATTTTGTAGCTCAAATTTTGATTTATTAAATAAATGTTATCAAACACTAAAATCCTGATGATATATTTATCATTACATGCTTTGAACAGTAAAAGCCACTTGAAAATCTGAAAAGATTTCGGATTATGAAATTACAGCGAAAAGAAATCAAGGTTGTTGGCCCAGTTGCTGATTTTTCAGAACGTGGAAAGTCTACTTTTAGTTATTTAATTGTGTACTTTCACTTTATTTTATTTCTGTTTTACATTGACTCAATTCCTCTCTCTAGAACCATTATGACTTTTGCATTTTTATCTCGATTTGTAATGACACCCCTTTCTCGCAACTTAAACCTCATTCCTGGGTAAGCTTTAAACATAAGTTCCGAATAATTGAAAACTGACACATTTAATTATTCCTTATTTGTGATAATTCTGTATAAATATTACGATTAACACTGCAAAGGAGGTCAAACGCGTACTTTTCCTCCATTCACCGCACAATTTTCAAAGACCGATTAGACTGCAAATTGTGTCGTTTGCAACAAATCCTTCGCCTAGGGTTACGGGACTTCTCAGAAAAGCCATACTGCCCGCAGATATTTGCTCGAACTTTTTCCTTCTCAGGGTCTCCGTCATTTGTTGGTTGCGAGAAAACTATAATTTCGAACGCAGAGTGCATTGCAGCAATTCCATCGTCTAAATGTAAAAGCGACGAGTAAGTGCACCATCGCTTGCTGCACATTTTGACGACTCAAAATGAACAACAAGAGAAAATGGTTTTCGAAAATAAAAGACAAAACTGACGAACTTCGACACTATAAAAAGTGAATGAATGATATGTTCCTTTGCGAAATGAAACACGACTTGTTCAAGATTTTCCTTCAAAATATAGAGAAAACATCAAACGGTAACACTGAGTTCGGCAAATTTGGAGTATATTTTTGCGATTGCATATTTTAGAATGGTCGTTAAAAGCAAAGGTAGTACACTGTAGGTAAAGGTCAGGTTAGCATAGCTCAGAAAACACTAATCCTATTGGGTATGTAAAGCAACCACAAGAAATGATCGCATCGTTCTGTTGAGAGATGAATATTATATTGCCTCTATTGATTGACACATTCTCTCTAATTTCTGTTTCGCTTCATTAAAATATTATTCATCACCGTTTTTCCTTTCCCAAATTTTCACACTTTTCCCCTTCCTTAGTGTCTAATCTCTTAATCAAGAGTAAATAATTGATTTTCCCCCGGGGAAACAAGAGGAACTGAAATAATTCTCTATTTCCTTCTCAAAAATAATTATACTTTTGCGTCATGAACAAACATTTTCAATGGATGGGTAAGAAAATTGAACAACCAAAAAATAAATATCCTTGCTAGAGGGTCGTAATGGACAGCGCAATGTTTTCGCTTCGAAAAGAATTGCTACGACATTAAGATTCATGTTGAAACTGAAAATGTAAATAATTAATTTATTGTTTCCATGATATAATACTGTTCTGCATAATTCCTGAAAATTTCAACCTTTTTATCAAAATAAGAAAGCCTTTTATTCATCCGTGTTGCATGGAAACTTTTCTTCTCAGTTATCTAGGAAAGATGTAACATGATGTTGTAAAGAGAAGATATAAGCATCGAAGCTTCGTTTTTGGTTATAACATCATTAGGCAAATATAGATAAAACCCAGATCCGTAAATCAAGATGATAGCTTAGGATTATAATCCACCAAATATGTTAATTGTAATGTCGGTCTCGTATCGTTAATTTTTTTTTACATTTAGGGCTATTTCTTGGCAACAACCGGTTACTCTTTACGTCCGGATGGTACACTAGACATTAGCACATTTGCGGGGTCCTCTGATGTGGGGTCAGTTGAACGCGAAGCCTTCCACAACAACATACATACACGAAAGACAAGGGACAAACAACCTTGTCCCAGGTGGAAGTGGAACCCGCGACCCTTCGCACCGAAGCGGTGAGTCGATACACGCTCTTAGCCACCTCAGCCACTCAGGTCAGCATGTGTCGTTCAATAATTTTCGTAATGCACCCTCATTAACAAATAATAAAAATAAGAAATATAATTTCTTGAAATTATCGTATTTTTTGTCCTCTTTAGCTACAACTCATTTTGTTTCAATTTTTCTTAACTGCCGACGCACTGTTAAAACCCTTAACGGTCGCTAGCCGTTAATAGTGTTTTTCGTTCCTCTATGCACTTGTATTAAAAACAGTTACGAAAAAATGTTGTTGTTCGTGGTTTTGCACCTCTCCCTTGTTTCGCCTGTGAGGACAAGCGACGCGCGAGAGGCGAGGTCGTGGCGGGGAAGGGGAAGGCGGGGCTGCGGGGGAGGGGGGCTGTGGAGCGGCGACGTCCCAGCTGCGTCCCCACGGCGCGTTACCCCGTTATGGAGAGTAATGCTAAGTGATTCTGGGCGCATCGCTGCAACTATGAATGATTATGATTGGGCAATCTGCTCGATTACACAGCATTAACTGGGCACATGCGAGAGGTAGCGATCTCACGCCTTAGCCGTGAAGGTGCAAAAGCAAGTAAAATAGTATTTCTTGTTTTATTTTACGTTGCACTATGCACAAGTTAAGTAAAAAGCAAGCAAACAGACACTTGTATTGCCTACAGCGAATACGTGATTAGTCGAAACTAAAGTTGCGTACGAGAAACAGAAAAATCGTAGCCAATGTTTCACTCAAATACGAATTACCTAAATAAATTCGCAACGGGGATAAACTACATTCAGCAAAAATTATAGATAAAAGGTAATTCTTTTCTGGTCGAGCAAGTACTTGGAGAATTTAAGTTTGACGGAATAAAAGCAAATGCAATGAATGATGCAGATAATCTGATGAAAGAAAAGGGATTGGAGAGCTTGATCTGAGTACGGAGAGCGACAAACGACACAAACTTCTTAGAATTATTCCTAAGCATCACGAATGAATGAAGTCAATAAATTATTAAGATTGAATTTAAAATCTGAACAGTTTTCTGTTTCCATTTGCGGATCTTTTGCTTGATACATTACATTACGAGTAGTAGCAACTAGAGTTAGCATTATTGGGAGTTATGGGGACTTGTTATTGGAGATGTGGCATTCGAAAGAAACGATTTAAATGGCAAATCTACAAATTTTTAAATATAATAAAAATTACTACATAATCGTGTCCAGATGGAATTATAGAACCAATTTTTGACCTTTTTTCTCTAGCAGTTTGGCGAAAATTATTTCGTATTATTGTTTTGTTTGTACTTTTACTCATTATTCATCTAGGAATAGAAAAAGAGTGGCGAAGAGATTCTGAAGCTCAAGAAAACGTGCTTTACTTTTCCCCCATATGTAACATACAGTTTTTTGTTCTCAACGAAAATTAATGAAATCAACTTCTTCTAGGAAGCAGGTATACAATGACTCGTACATCTTTACACGAACCATATAGAATTTGCTTGAGACCGATAGCAGAACGTAGAACACCGTTGCAGGAACTTGTTTCTTACACTCAATAGACTTCAATAGACTTAATAGACAGAGCCGAAGATCATAAGCTACTGAAAGAATAGTTTGTCGAGACAAGGGAATAATTGATTCGCTAGGGCTCATGGTGACGTAATCCTTTCAATGACGTAAATATGAATTACTGATGTAATTATAACATTTAGAGACACACACACTTACAAGCAAATTAATTTCATTTAGGTTATAGACTAATCTACGTTTCACTGTAAATCTATGAAATAGTTAACTTCAATACTCAACAGTGTAGATATTGAGTGTAAGATAATTATGAAGTACCAGAAATGTCCGAGTTTCTATAATTGAGCAAAAGAAGACTAAGCAAACAAAGGAATTTGTATTTATTAAGAATCTAAGACTATCTATCCATTTTTCTCGAATTCCATCGTAACACCGTTTCAGGTCACTCCCAGAGAGCCAGATCTGTAAATAATAAAGGAGTGAATTTCGACTTCACACCTCCTTTAGCTGCAGCGTAGAGAAACCAAAATAGAGAGCTCCCTCTGGACGAGTGAGTGACAGGTTGACTCGCAGCACAATGGGCTGGAGGCACACAGCAACGGTGTGAAGGGAAGGAGGGGGGGGCGCAGGCGGGAATTGGAAAATCGGCAAAGGGAAACACGCGCCCAGCATCCGCTCTCTCCCAAATTGAAACAGGGATTACACAGAAGGTTGTGTAGTCGGCGCTATTCTTGAATTGAGAGTTTCGAAACAGAATTAACCACAGAGGCACAAAGCGTAGCCAGTAAATTAAGTTCCGCCGTCGCCGCACAAAAAACGGAAAGCGAAATAGAATGAAAAAGAATAAAGAGACGGCGTACAAACAAACAAGCAAGCAAATAAACAAACAACGTTTATGCAAAACCCTGTCTGCGGAGGTGAAACCTCCAGAGACCAAGAGACTTGCTTTGATATCCGTGCGAGACTGCGCGGAGAGGAGCGCAGTCTGTGGGAAAGGCGGATGACCCAGAATCAAGCGCACCAGCTTTTGTGGCTCAGGGCATCAATTATTGTCACTGCAGGGTCTCTGACCGGGAGGTCCTAGGGTTCCACTCCCGTCTGTGACAGGATTTTCGTCACTAGCCACATAGCTCGGTCGAATTCAGCCACTATTTGAATAAAAATAGTAGCGGCCGGCTGCTCTGATTATTAGTTTTCTGTGGTTTCTCCAAAAAACACCAAGCAAATACCGGGGCAGTTTACTGAAAAACGGAAAACGGACCGTGTGTGATATTTTCTCCTTCGTCCTTGTCCTATCCTCTCGCCTTACTCTCATGCACACTAACACTTATATGCACTATACGAGCACATATGTCAGGAGACCAGTCGGGAGCTTAGAGCTTGTCGCGGCTGGGACGGTTATCCGCTGGTGGAAGATACCTGTTTGGGAAAACTCCCGCGAGCCAACGTGTGAGTGGGTGCCGGATCTCGCCATCCAGAAGGTCACACCACCTCACATGATGAAATCATGCACGATATTTACGGGACAAAGAACTTAGCAGTTGACGCGCCCTGAACTACTAATCAATTAGAATCAGACGCAGCGGTTGCAGGATGGGAATCGGACGAGAAGGTTCACCTCAGAGTAAGATGCCGCGCAGGAACTGTGAGTTCGGCCTACGTAACAGTATGAAGGGATCAGAGAGACGCGACTGTTCATGTGAAATTGAAAATATTGTTTATTCATTGACGGTGGCATGGTTCTTCCTTACGAAAAAAGTAATGAAGTCGTGTGAATCAGCGCGGATATGAGTTGCTTGCGGAAGCACTGAATTCGGTATGCGGGTTTCCACTTAGTCGCTCAGCTCGTGTTGATTGACTCCTTCGTGGATACAGTATTCTAGACACACTTTTTTTTGACGGTTTTATAAGAACAATACATCTTTCAAAACGTAGTTGAAAGCTTCGAGAGCGCGACGAATGACGTTTAATTTTATTAAGGCACAGATTAAAATGTTTTTCTTTAGTTGATATTGCTTCTTCTTTTTTTGAAAATATAGAAAAGAATTAAGAAAATATAAGTGAATTTACACTACCACATGAATGTTAACAGTGCAGTATTGACATAAAGTTAAATATTAATAGAAGGGAAGTAAATTAAAATTTAATATTTAGCCTACATAATCCACACTGCTAATTTCAAATGCACGTAAAAATGAAAAACAAAAATGCGAACCCGGCCGTGTAATCTGAATATGCTTATGTTAGATAACTCAAAATTCGAAATTTTTTTTCCTTCAGTTTTGAGTGAAAAAGGCAAATACGTGGTTATTACACCTAATCTAGTACTGTGTTTGCACACTGAATTTTCACATTCGGTGCGTCACTCTTAGGATGCGACTGCAAGACTCCAATTTTTCATATTCTTCGTGAACAATGTTTTTGTCAGAATATTTACTTCATTGCACGCTGAGAAGCTGTACGATTAACTTGAGGCAAGAAAATGGTATGTTTAAGTGAAGCTACATTCGTAGCTTCAAAGTAGCCAAAAGAGTACGAATTTTGTAAACGCATTATAAAATACTTGTCTTTTGAAAAATTTAATTACATTTGTTTTCAGTAAATATTAAATTGATTTTGTTATATTATTTTTTATTATATTTCCTGTTTCATTTCCTTCAGCATAACTCTTTATCCAGGCCATATGCGGTCTCTTTCGCATATCGCTCGTGGATCCACTACTGTTGGCATCATCTTACAATGAAATCTCAATGAAACATGAACTTATATGCAAATTATTGCTGCCATGTTAGTCAATGGACTCGTGTATAGCGATTAAGTTAAAGTAAATATCAACGTAAACATAAGACGACTTAAACTTGAAAGAGAACAAGCTCCGAGATCTCAGACCGTTGACGTTAACGTAATCTAACGATGAAAACAACACACTATCGTTTAAAGCAGTAAGTTCCAAAGAACATGCAGTGTTTTCGTTAGTCATAAACTCATGCTTGTTTTAAGTGCATAAATTAACGTTTATCACGATCATCATCGCTCATGAATACCTCCAAGAGAATCATTCATCACGTGAATTATATACGAAATACTTACCTTTCTATCATGATAGCGTTCATTTGACTTAATGCCTATCAATTGTACATAGAATTTCGGCGCCCAGTGTATGTTGAATGAATATCGGAGTGGCTATGTTTATGCTCACGTGCATGGCCAATAGAAAAGTCACATCCATGTTCAAGAAACATGCTTATGTTCTCACGTCTTCGGTAACGTTTTCATTGCAATTGGCCCTCAATCCTTCGCCGCAAACAGCGCGGCGTAGCGGCGGATCCTGAAGCTGACACGAAGTCACGTCGGCATGCGGTACTCAAGCCCCCGCTCCTTTGGCCGCGTGGTCCGTCTAATGGAACACGGCCTTTCCTCGTCTCTCCTCCTCGCCCCACTCGGCGCCACCTCACAGCATCGGCCTTCCTGCAGGCTCGGGGGGGGGGGGGGGGGGTCGGGGAGAGGGGGTCGGAGAATCGTCCGAGACAGCCTCTCGCTACCGGGCCGCGCTCGCAAACTTCAGAAAGCGTGTTTCGATCATCCTCAAACGACTTCCGGAATAATTTTGGCGCCTTCTTATTGCCTCCGGGAGGGCCCCGCGCACTAAGTAATGGACTCGTTAATGCATAACGGCCTTCCGAAGTTAGCCAAGTAGCCGGACACTGCTCTTGTGGGAGGCGTAACTGCGAGACGGGAAACGCCGGGCGGCCGCACGGGGAGCGAGAAGGCAGGGTGCTGGCTCTTATAATGGCAGGCGCTGGGTGGGAGCGGCAACGTGTCTAGGATTTGTAAGCTGTATCACGTCTAGGATGTGTTAGCGGAAACACGCCTAAGATTTGTTCTCGTGCCTACGATTTGTAAGTGGTAGCAGGTCTAGAATTTGTTAGTGGTAATATACCTAAGATTTGTAACTCGTCTAGGATTTGTAAGCGGTATCTCGCATAACAATAAGATTTCTAAGCGGTAACATACGTAAGATTTTTAACCGGCAACATGACAAGAATGTGTGTGCGGCAACGTGTCGAGGATATGTAGACTGCGAAATATTAGGGATTTTTAGCGGGAATGTTCAGGATTTGTAAAAGGTAACCCATCATAGGATTTGAAAGCAGTAACTTGTTTAGGACACGTTTGATATCTAACTCACGTTTCGATGTAGTATATGTTACGCCTCCCACAAGAGCAGTGTCCGGCTACTTGGCTAACTTCGGAAGGCCGTTATGCATTAACGAATATAATTTTAATTTCCTTCACGAGGTCGAATAATTTTGCCAATAGGCTATTGCTGAATAAAAGCAATTCCCTAAAACCTAGTTTAGCATCTTTGAAATAATAAAGGGTAAATTAAATATTTTGATCAAATAAAATATTTGTCGTATAAGTGCGAAGTATATTAGCAAATGGAGAAAAGTATTAATGAATTCGCTGTGGTAGAGCAACACAGAACAATATGAACTCAAACAATATTGAATTAAGAAAATAAACAGATGCCGTCCTTTCGATCTAGTGCTTGTTTTGTTAGCTTAAAAACAAAATTATTTTTTTGCAACAAACTGACAGCATACAAGAACATTCATTGATTTTTTTGTCTGTTGTCTGAACACAATTTGAATATTGTAAAACTTCAGCATTTATTTGAAATAGCCAAATACTCGTATATGCTAATGGTTAAATTTAAATATACTTCTAGATTCAATTTCAAAAAATACTTTAACTTCCAGACTTCTGCCAGAGTTTCTAATTCAGATTTAATTATCTAACTACCTCTTCGAACTACACGTGTGCATTACCTAACTAAAATTGATCTTTTAATACAAGGAACATTATCTAACAGTATAATTAATATTGATAGTAACACCTTTGGATACAAATATTCTTCAAAAAATAAATTAAAAACAATGAAATATTTATAGAAATGAATAATATATTTACAACTCCTTTTCTACTATCAGATTGCAAATAAACGTGTGATTTATTGATAAAAGCAAAAAAGAATGAGATGTTCGACGAGACATAAGATCGTAAAACGTTGTTTTTGCTCTTCGATTTTATAGTGTTCAGGAAAAACGAGAATGCAATCTAAAAATAAATTGATAACTGCCTATTAAAAGAAGAAGCGAATGGAAAGTTATGGATCTTGGAAGAACATGATAAAAGAAGAAATAGTCTTACGATTTATTATAAATCGAATATCATTTGCAGACAAATATAAGAAAATAATTTTTTCCCATAAGTTAATATTACATAGATTACAAACCAAAGACGTTTTGATGTATGACTTGTATGACTTTGATTGTTTTGTCTTGACTTAGACGTATGACGTTTTTGAGGCGTTGCCAGTAGGTTTTCTCATTGAAAATTATATGATTACTTGTAAAGTTAATTTATGTTGTTATTAGGTTTTATTTTATTGATATTTCAAAAAACTATTAGATAAGTTTCTATTCAGTACCTGTTTGAGTTTTATTTTAAGAATCGCAAATTGTTTTTTTCGAAAAACTCTAGTAGGATCTAAGTGTTCCGTCTCTACCAGTCCAATCATTTCCTTTTCTTTTAACTATTTTTGAGAATTCTTGGTAGTTTTATAGAAATTTTTAAAAACACTTGGTCTAGAGTAGGGACTTATATGTACATTTTAGCTCTTCACAAGCAAATATAAAATTATTTATTAATTCAATATCTCAAGTTTCCACTTATTTTGACAGCTGATATCGACGAGTTGACTGATTGGTATTTGCGATTTTAAAGATGGATGTCATCACAATTT
Source organism: Gryllus longicercus (assembly GCA_038098605.1). Classification (NCBI taxonomy): domain Eukaryota; kingdom Metazoa; phylum Arthropoda; class Insecta; order Orthoptera; family Gryllidae; genus Gryllus; species Gryllus longicercus. The sequence continues at coordinate 3,850,075 of JAZDUA010000052.1, forward strand.
GGCACTATATCGACTTTTTTCAGCGAGATGTAAGCTCCGAGGCCACTGTTCAAAAAATTCTGCTCTATCAAAACATGCATTTTTAAAGTGTATTTCATACGTTTATTATTTGTCAAACCGTTGCCACACCAAAAAATGTGTTGTATGTTCTACAGTGTTTGTAATGGATATATTTTATTGGTTTCATGTGTATGAATGGAAACGAGGGATACATTACATTACGCAATTTTGAAGCCATGTGATGAGAGCTCTGAAGTATATTTAAAAAAAATAATTTAAAATGAAAATATTTTACATATTTCACAAAGAAAAAAAAAGTAGTTGCTCCTCGTTAGCTGAAATGTAAAATTACCGATGACCAGTCTAACTAATACATCTGTGTATAAAAAATCAAGCCTTTCTAAACATTGCCGTAGCAACCTCCGGGTCAAACAATCTCGCTGTCTCGGCTGTGAGAGCCTGGGCCTGGGCACCTGACCTCCAGCCTTTCTACTTGCTGGGCCGCGGCGCAAAGGTTCTCCGCCGGGCCACCTGCAGATTAAAATCCCGCGAGCCCTTTCTCGTGCGCGGAAGGATCCGCTAATCACTTATTTCCTAATTAGATGCCCCCGCCGACCTTTGCCCGCCCCCTTTGTCAACGCGCCCGCATCTGAGGCGGCGTCGAAGGCGCGCAGTGGGCCCAAACACCAACAGTTCGGCACTATCACCCAAGGTACACTGTTAGAAATGTACGCATCACTTTCATGTAAATATACATTAAAGTAATCATCATGAACGATGATAGTCTTAGGTTTAATCTACACATATACATTTCGATGTAAGAGCTTTATGGTTATTCTGGAATTATTTAATAAATGATCTTGTTGGATTGGTACATATTAATATATGATAGGAATGATGAGGCAGGGGAAATGGCAGAGCCTCTATATTAAATCTTCGTTGATTTTAATTAAAGCGTTAAATTTAATGTAGTAATATATTAAACTTTTTTAATGTACAAGGTACATTAAGTTTCATGTACATTAAATTTAATGACGATTCTGGCAGTGAAGGAACTGTGTGTTCTTTTGAGATTTATAAGGAAGCATTTCAACCAAATGGAGAACTTTTTTAAATGTTTCATATCGTCAAATAAAAATTGGACAACTTAAATTAATATATCACGTTATTCTGTTATGTTTAAAAATGTTTGTAATATGAAGTTGGTTTTCAGGCTGAAAGATATAAGATATTTATTACTTACAGCGAAATAAATCCATACTTTTTCAAGTGCTCAGTTTTAGCCTCCTCAAAATATACTTATATTGTGTTTAACCGTCATACATTTTAAAAGTGTTAGACATGATAGCGATAGAAAATTACCCCCTTAAATAAGGAGTAATTATTTTTATTACGCACAGCACATCATTCCTTTTCTCACTCATTATTCCCAAAGTGATTTTCGTTATTCTTTATTCTATTTCTCTTTATTTTATTTATTGATTGATTTAAATATATATTTAATGATTCACTTATTTATTGAATAATTCATTATTTATTTCCAAGTAAGCAATATATATTTTTTCTATTTATATTTTTCTCGTCTACTTATTTATTCGCGTATTTATTAACACCTTCATTTGCTTAATGCTGGCGGCCAGTGTGCCGCAGTGCACAGGCGTGATCGTGCGCGACGGGGCTCTCCTCTCGTGGGGGCGGCGGCGGCGGCGGGGCGTCGTGATTCGTTTGTAAGGCCGCGACGAGCCGAGACGCGCAATAAGAGAAAGTGGCGTGTCGCCCCGCCCGGCTATCGCCGCGAAATTACGGCGCGGGCGGGCCGCCCCATTGGGCCGCGCGCCCATAAATCATCGATCGTTCTCCGCAGCGAGCGCCAGGCCGCATCCGCGGGCGCCGGCCCCGCCCCGCACCGCCCCGCCCCGCCGCTTCGCGCTTTAGCGGCCACTTAACCTCCGACCCACGGGGCGGCCCGGAGAGGGACGCAACGGGATCGCCCACCGCCCGGCCCCCACGCGCGTCCTCCGCGAGCGGTCCTCTCCCCAGCCGTGCTTGTCCGGCGATTGGTTCTCGCTTTGTCCGTGCTTGGTCCTCACTGGGTTCTCGCTGGGTCCGTGCTTGGTCCTCGCTGGGTGCGTGCTTGGTCCTCACTAGGTCCTCGCTGGGACCGCTCTGGGTGCTTGGTCCGTGCTTGGTCCTCGTTGGGTACGCTCTGGGTCCGTACTTGGCCCGTGTTTCGTCCGCTCTGGGTCCGTGCTTGGTCCGTCTTTGGTCCTCACTGGGTCCTCACTGGGTCCTCGCTGGGTCCTCGCTGGGTCCAGCCCGTGCTTGGACTGTGGTTCGTACACTCTTTGTCTGCGTTTCCTCTGCGATTGACCTTCTCTTGGTGTGTGCGATTGGTCTCCGCGATTGGTCCTTACTCGATTCTCACTGGGTCTCTGATTCCTCCGCGATTGGCCATTGCATGGTCTACGTATGGCTTCGCTTCGTCTGCACATGGTCTGAACTAGGTTTGCGCTTGGTCCGCACTTGGTCCGCGCTCGCACCAATATTGGTCCTCGCTTGATCCTTGCTTGGTCTGCTCTTGGTCCTCGCTTAGTCCTCATTTTCAGACATCGTCAAAGGTAAAAACCTATCGTCACTTCTTCACTTTGTCTCCGCTTTGTCTGATTCGTGTCTCAATTGAGACTTCCTTTCCATCCTTGACACCATCCGAAAGATCATGATACTACGGCATTGAAAGTACTCAAAGGAAGCATGAAAATATAAAATATTAATAGGAAATAAGATGGCTAACGCAATCCTATGTGAGATAGACTTTAAAAGGCATAGCGATGTTGGGTTCCGAGTGTGAAAGAAGATTACTGGTGGGCGAGCATAGAAGAAACGTAAAGATAATGCAAAAGCAAACTGGCTAATAGACATGTGAACGAAAAGGAAACTGGATGTATAATAGGAGAGAGGTAACAATTTAAACATTGACTGAATTTCACAGACGGATGATGAAGGACAATGAATTGATACATCCACGTCGTATCAAAATAACAGGTAGACCGCCACTGTTTCAACTCAAACATCTGAAGGCTGACCGGAAAACGCGAGCGAGCAAACAAACCTGGAGGCGCGGGCGTGAAAGTGGGTGAGTGGGCGTGCGGGTGAGTTAGCGGGGCTGATGAGTGATTGGCAAGCCGCGGGGCGGGGGCGTGGGCGGCGAGCAGGCGTCTGGGCGGTGACACCCGTGAGGGCGGCGGCGCGTGATCGTCAATTGTTCGCGGTCGGGCGCCGTTCCGGAGCGCGCAGACGCCTCCCCCCGCCCTCCTTCCCCTCTTCCTACTCCTCCAACCCTCTGCTTCCCAGCCTCACCCCGCCCCGCCCCGCCCCGCCCCGCCCCGCCCCGCCGCGGGACGAACGTGGTTATTTGGTCACGAGATCCTCGACGGCGGCGCACTCTGCTGGATGAATTGCGAGTCATTGGTGCGGCGCGCCCCCTCGCTCAAGCGGAACCCTTCGTAAATCCAAGTTTTTGCCTGGGCTCTGCAATAAATATGTTGTATGTGCAGAATAAGGCACGATTGTGAAAAAATATTAATAGTAATTTATATTGTTGTCGATTGTTTTAATGATAGCCGATGAGTAATGTTACTACAGACAATTCGGTGTTTGTCATGCTCCAATTGATTAGTGCAGTTAATTCTAATTACTTTCTCTTCATATCTCACAGTTCCCTTGAGAAATATAACTACTTTATTTTTTATTATGTTATATTTTATTTTTAGTAAATAGGAAGGCGATTTCCAAACTGAAAGAGTCCGTTTGTGAATGCCCATTTCGTGCACTACGAACGGCGATTTGTTTTCTTCAAGAAGTTTGTGAGAACATTTGTTACTTATCTCGGAATAATTCGAACATACTGTATTGCTTTCACTATTAGTATTCAGAAGAGCATGCCAGATAGTTGCGTCCATTAATAAAATTCAGCTTTCTAAATCTCTGAATTCCGTTTTATTTCTTTCAAAACTGAAATACTACTATGTTCAAATATTAGAAATATATATTTTTCTTTTTTTGTTGCGATTATCTAGTTCCATTTTACTCCAGTTTGTTGTAACAGATATAGCTATCAAAATTCTATGTTTTTTATTTGGGTTTTTGCATCTCCTGGTGTTCCGAGAAAAGTTGTTGCACTTCTGCACAACGTTCTTCAATAATTTACTTTCATTCTGAATGTTTCTGAACACCTGCGTAGGATACTACACTGACACTGACACTGAAACTACAGTACTATAAAATGAAAGTAGATCACAATCACCATTAAGCAACGAGGTGGGAATATAAGTTAGAAGTCCCTCCAAAAAGAGATTCCCCCTAAAATAATCATAATACTCAAAACAGAGACGTACAGTGACAGTGTGTTCGAGTCTTTCACGGATACGAGTACAAACGATCGGGCAGAAAGATGAACCGGTTTACAAGGCAAATTGCCAAGAAAGTTGATTTCATTTTATATTTTTAAAGAGTTACTTGGTCACATTCTCAGAGGTGGAGGGATATTCGCATATTCACTACGACACAAGGACAGTGATTGACGTTGTATTACCGGACGCTAAGGAGTAAAAAGCCATAAAAATAAATTCAGAACTTCCAGTCGTAAACCACAAGGGTATGACGGGGTGTCTGCCAACCTATGGCTATATTAGGAGGCCTCTCGTAAAGATTTTGCTGTCCATTCCCCTCGTGCTTTCCCAAGAGAAGGCGAGGAGAGGTGGGACATTAATTAGCGCCTGGGATTTTATTCCCTCCCGAAAACGATCGCCCTGTGGCGCGAGGCGGTGTAGGCCCCGGGTCTCTTGCCGAACTGCAATTTGCGGATGACGGATGGACCGGGCGAGCGGGCTACGGGAGTAAGAGCACGTTGGGTGAGAGAGCGAAGGTGATCAGAATCCACAGATACGAAGGCAGTCATGGCAACGAAAAAGAGTGAAAGGGTGGGCGAATAGTTGGGTGAGAGAGAGAGAGAGGGGGGGGGGGTTGAATATGAGCAATATGGGTCGTTTTGAAGTGGATCTAAAGCGAATGAGAGGGTAGGTCCATGAAGAGGGTACGTATGAGAAGGCGGGTGAGTGACGAAGAAAAGTGTGAGGACGGCTAGAAGGGTGGTTGGATGGGTAAGATGGTGGATAATATGATGGGTGAGAGGATGATTGAGATGCTATGTGAGCGAATTAATGAGAGAGGGAAGAGACATGGGAGAGAATGGATGAGAAGCGAAAGGGGGTGAAGTGAGATCGACCAAAATAGTGTGCGATAGCAAAGTGATATGTTGTGAGGGTAAATTTAGTGGAAGAAGGGCAAGGTGAGAAAGCCGGCTTCGTAATCCCAAATTGCTCAACTGTGAGGTCAAGGAAATTAAGCAACTCGAGACACCACGGAATCCAGGATGGGTGACTATCTGGGAAGCCCGGTTACTAACGGCACCGTGGCGAAGGGATAAAAGGTACTGACTGACAGTCACGTGTCGAGATTTGAAATAAATAAAACTAAATGGAGGATTAGTTCTATATACTGTAAGTGCTCAACATCCAAAAAAGGCCAAGAGAGGGGGAGGGCGTGCGAGGGGGCTAGCGAGCGGGCTAGCGAGGGAGTTAGCGAGGGGGCGGGCGAGGAGGTTTGTGAGGGGGCTGGAGAAGGGGTTGGTGAGAGGGCGGGCGAGGGGGCGGACGAGAGAACAAGTGAGGTGGCGGGCGAGGGGGCACCAGAGGGCGTGCGAAGGGGTGCGGGCGAGGAGGCAGGCGAGGGGGCGGGAGTGGAGGTAGGTGAGAGAACAAACGGGAGGGTGGGGGCAAGACCAGAGGCGGGCGATGGGGCGGGCAGAGGGCCGAGTGCCCGGGCGACCGGCCGAGTGAGACAATATGTGAAATAACAAGGGGCGAGAGGCAAGCGCGAGGCGGCGGGCGCGCGCGGGAGCCGGAAGGACGACGGCGCGAGGGCGGGGCGCATGTGGCTGGCGCGATGCATATTCATGGTCGGGCGCGCGCAGGGCGAGGCGCCGCCGGCTGCGGCGAAGCGCATCCGCCGATGATTCGATGACGACACCTTCACTCCTTCCAGGTTCCATCACGGCTTCCGAAGGAGGCGCCCCTGCAGCCGGTAGCTATCATCATTTTCATTCGAAATGGACTATTAGGCGCTTCTATATTACTATTGTTATAAGGTGTAACTTGCACTCTTTTTCTGCACTTGTATGTTATTAAACTGAATGAACTGATTCATGTCGTCAGCTGACATTGTTTTAGCAGAACTCGTATCTTTACTAAGAATCTTCAGTCGTTGAAAGTGAATGCAAAGTTTTGCATAAATTACTTCGAGAAGAAATGCGAATAATGTCAATTACATTGTATGCTTTTATGGATTAAATATATATTTTTATCAAGATATTCAAGAGACATTCGATCTCCCAGGACACTTAGCAGCAATTAAATAACTAAGACACTGAAAGAAAACACAGAACTGAAAGAGAACAAAAACGAATATCAACCGTAAGCACGAAAACCACAATGCCGACAATAAGAACACCACTACGAGAACAATTGCACAGTCGCCAACAGAAAAACTTGATAAATAAATAAAGCCAACAGGAATGGATGTGATCAACATAAGATCGTGAAAGCTGATTACGATTACGATGACGATAACAACGGCGACGACGACGGTGACGGTGACGGTGACGGTGACGGTGACGGTGACGGTGACGGTGACGGTGACGGTGACGGTGACGGTGACGGTGACGGTGGCAGTGGCAGTGGCAGTGGCGGTGGCGGTGGCGGTGACGGTGATGGAGACGGCGGCGGCGACGGTGACGGCGATGGCGACGGAGACGGCGACGGCAACGGAGACGAAGACGGAGACGGAGACGGAGACGGTAACGGTAACGGTAACGGTAACGGTAACGGTAACGGTAACGGTAACGGTAACGGTGATGGCGACGGCGACGGCGACGACGACGACGACGACGATGAAGATGTCGACGACGGCGGCGAGAGAAGGGCAAACAATGTAGGGCAGAAGAGAAGGCCACCATTTGAAAATCAAGTACGAGAATCCATTGCAGATCGCTTTGCATTTCATAAGTGAGCGCACATATTGTTTTTATTCAATGCCTTCCGCGCACGGCTGCGCCACCTGCGCAGTGCTGCGCGACCACGGAGAAGGCCTCGCGCCCCAGCCCGCTGCATTGTGGGGCGCTCACGGCACGGGTCCAGAACATGGGAAGGGCCATGCTCCCTCCCTCCGAGGCCCACGTACTTTGTCACTTTAATCAAGTTATTCAGACTGATTTCTACGCATAAGTTTCATCTTCAACACAGCATTCCTAATCAGAATATATCTTGTTGATTTGTCAATAAATTAACATATATTATTAATTAATTTCAGTTTCCCTGAATATCTTGGAAACTTGTTTCGTATCAAAGGAGTCCCTGTGTCGAGCCCTCAATGTACTCAATCAACTGATGTCACTGCGGTGCCTCTGACCGCGCGGTCGTAGTGCTGGAGTCCCGACGTTACCAGAATTTTCGGCACTAGCTACACAGCTAGGTCGAGTTCAGGTGCCGTCCGGAGGAGAATTCTAGCGGCTGGCTGCTCTCATCGGTAGTTTCCCATGCTTTCTCCGACCAATACCAAGCAAATGTCGAAGAAGAGCCCTAACAAACTGGCTACAGACCACGCGCAATGTTTCCTTCCTCTACCTTGCCCTATCTTCTCCTTACTTCAACACTTTTACACATACATACACTACACGACCGCACATACCGGGAGACCGGTCGTGAGCTTAGAACTTGCCCCGATGGTTGGAGATATCTGATTCGCGAAAAACCCACCTAGCCAACGGTAGGCCGGCGCTGGATATCCAGCGGGGGAAGATATCCACCATCCAGCGGGGGAAGATCACTGCCACCTCCCGAGAGAGAAAAGACATGCATTACACTTACGGGACTATATACCTTAGCAGTTGACGCGCCCGGAATCAATAATCAATCAATTAAGAAGAAAGGAAAAGGAAAGGAAGAAGCGAAGCCGCACCCTACGCGAAGGGGTATTGCTTGGAGCCTCGGACTTCTGAGAACGCACCACTCCATTACTGAGTCGAACCAACGCGTTGCGACCCTCGTACCAACCGTTGCAACGGCCTGGGTAGGCTTGCGAGTAATTATTTAACTGTCACGGAACATGTTGAGTTTCTAACTAGGTGTCGCTGGAGCTGGAGCAACGTCCTAGAACGTGGAAGCGGAGGATCCGTCAACTATCCCGCCCCGTAAAACTTGTATGTTTTCACTGTTTGGTTGTGGCAAAGTTGGCTGTCCCACACGACCACTTGTCACATTCGAAGTAACATTCCCATCAACCTTTCGTCATCATGTTTAAAAATAATTCTTTCACTGGAAATTAGCTTGCGGATTAGAACTTTCTTAATTCCTTCCTTCGACAGAAATTGGGAAACATTTCAGGCCTACGCAAGGAAAAACTGTTGTTTTTTTCAATTTTCTACTCAGATTTAAAAATTGTAGAAAACGTCCACTCTTTGTAAAAACGGGAAAACTGCAGGTGAAAAGGTAGACTTGCAATCGAAAAGAAAAATTTAATGTTCTCTTAAAGTAGTTCCGCATGCTTTGAACTGGTTTGCTCCAAAAGGTAGAACATCCAACATCATATGGGATGACTACACGCTGCTTCATTCCCTAACGAATAACTGTTCAGTTTGAGGAGATACACTGCTAACAAATTTGGTGGTCGAAGAAATTAATGCGGCAACAGGTTGACTAAGTTAATATTGATAAATTTTGGGTGGCAGTGTGCCCAAAACAAGGGAACATTTGGCCTCATTTGATCAATATTCTTTCTGAGACCCACATGCAAAATATGGATCTTGTCTCATACTACTTACAAAAATGTTCCTCTAAAGGTGTGCGTTGTTCTAAGTGTTTCCGTACAAGCATGCGTACAGAGTGCTCAATTCCAAGGAAGAAATATGCACAAATGGAAAAATGCGTCAAATATTTCAATTCTTCAAGACATTTAGTGTGAGTTGCTACCATCAAATAAGTGTGTAAAGTTCTTGCGACAACGTTTTCTTTCATGGAAATGACTGGCATCCGAGAGAGTTGAGTGACAGCAGCGGCAAAGAAATAGCAGCGCTGTTATTAGTTAAAATAATTGCGGCGAAAGCTACGCAAACTTTCCAGGCGACTTCTCGTGCAATGATCGGCACAAAAACGAAACTCATTACTCCCTAATACTTAGGAAGGTCTGTCTAGGAAGTGTTTGCTCTCGTAATTATATGTACACTCTAGCATGTGCTTTCTGACGAGTTAATTTGGCAGCAGCCCTTTTCCTTCGAAATTCTATTCAGTTCACTTACACAAATATAAAAAACTGCTAAATAAGATGTTCACTTGCTCTGAAACTGCACTTCGCGCGTATTTCTGTGCCCTCTGTCCAACAACATTGCGGGTAGAACTTTCAATTTCCTTACAGCTCACACAGTCGCACAGTCTTCCAACTGAGAAGGAAGTAAGGTCTTGCGATTGAGTACTCACTCGGATTCCAATTAGCATATATCTCAACATGTATCGCAACAACAACCACGCAAAAAATGCAACTTCTTAAGATCACGTTCACGTACCATTGGCAAAATGCATGTAATACAGATCGATTATAGTAAAGTTTAAAATATCTTCCAAAAATTACTGTTCAGATTCACTCTGATAAAATATCTTTTAATGCGGTTTTGGAGAAGAAAACGTTATGTAACTGTAATATTTTCGGATCCACTATTTTATCAATCATTTTACCACACTTTTTTTATTTTAAATTGCAAATACCCTTAAAAGCAATATTCAGATTAAGTAAAACTTGTAATGGTAAATGAAATTTGAGTCTGCTTTTGAGTCTGATCCTAAACTGAGTAATTTTCATTCAGATTAGTATTTCTACAAAAGAATTTTCTAAGGAAAACTATTATAATTAATTTCGTCTCTTCATGACTAGCAATAAAATTTCTTTTAAATCCTTCCTTTCACAAAATCATGCAAGTACCGCTTTTTCTGCTCCACATCGTCACGAAGAACCCGAACACGGCTTATTGCAAGACAATTTGCAAGCACGGATCCGGACAAAATAAGTCGCATCCCCATGCACTCTCCTTGCTCTACCTTCACATCCATTAATAGCTATTGGAAAGATTCCTGCCCAACAAATCGTGCCACGGCACGTTTTATTCGCCACATATCGACACGTCCCGACGCCACCCGGATATGCAGCCGGATTTCACTTCGCATGAAGCCTAGTTGAGCGCAGTGGGAAGGAAGGTCTTATCACGTGACCGTTTCCTCTGCACGCCCGCCTCGCCAGCCCCGGTACAAAAGAGTTCGCCGGCATTAGAAATGTTAAGCGCTCCATTAATATTAATACGCCGCAATTATGGCGTACATACGGGGTCTACGGGAGAAACGCAGCGAGGACGGAGGGGGAAAAAAATCCCGGCGTATAAAGCAAGCTGTCCACTTACGCTGCGGGGCCCAGCCGTGCGCGCCCTGTGCTTTACGATTGCTGATTATCATGCTAAATGGATTACGAGCAGCTGTAAATTTCCCCGGTAAATAGGCGCGCTTCGGAGGTGCCAATGCTAAATGGCAAACTTTCCCCCGCGAGTGGATCGGTGGGGCGAAGGAGTTCCCTAGGTGAGCGACGGGGGAGGAGGAGGGAGTTGGCACACTGGTCCCAAATCGGCCAGAGAGCAAGCAATACAAAAAGAAGTAGATTATTAAAGTGGCTGAAGCATGTCTGTTTTAGGGTACTTTGTCCTCAATAAGCCACAACTATAGTGGCGTAACTATAACGAATATGCAACGGCAATCTTCGATAACATCGACTTCTTTTATATCTAGAATTATCTTCGTCATAGAGGCTTCGTCTTAGACGCTTCGAAGTTGAAACTCTATGGGACGTGGTATTTGATAATTTGAATTTGTAATTTGTTTTTAGGTTCAAGAATTTTTTACCTCACAGTAAAATAATACTTAATGAATAGTGAATACTATTTCTATGTGCGTAATTGATGAGATAAAAAGTCAGATAATGCAATATTTATAAGCGTTTAATAAAAAACCATACATTTGTCCAGTTTTGAAATTCGTTCTTTGTTTTCAACTGATGGAATTTCCTCAAATGCCTAAAAATGTTAAAAGATCAATGATATTTGTTAATGAAAATAGTTGACACTGTCAAATGAAATTATACTTTTTGTAACGAATTGCTCCAATAATCATTTAAAACATTAGTTATACCATTATCAGAATGAAGAGTGAATGTAAGTACGAACTTAGTGATTATACATTTATATTCACTATAAAGTGAGACTGATTATATGAACACATCAACTGCATTTTGCGTTGTGACATTTATCTTTTTTTTAAGGTCATTTTTAACTTGTTCGTTTAGCGACCACTGTGGTTGCTTTAACTGTAGGAAGAACACGTAAGAACATCACGTACACACACACACACACATCCATGCCCGTGGCGGGATTCGAAACCTCGATCCTTCAATCCGAATAAGCCACGACCCTTCAGCCTTAGCGATCTCGTTTATCCAGACCGGCGACATTTACCTTTATTCGCGTAACATATCGCTCTTTTATTGTCATTTGAATTCTTTCCTGAAATGTCAGAAAATCCTCCAGGCGCGCATTTGTCGCCACGGGCCCCACTGTGCGGCGCGGGGCAGCGTGGAACGGGGTGGGACGACTAACGAGGTGGGAACGGGGTGCAGTGCAAGGAGCAAGTGGGTAGCGGGTGCGCGATGAGGTGGTGGCGAGGGCGGCGGGAGGTGATGGCGCGAGGCGGGGCGGGCGGCTAACGAGGTAGGGACGGACTGCGGGGGCATCGGGGGCGCACGAGGGCGAGGGTGGCGGCGAGGGTGAGGAGGCGGGGGCGGGGGCGGAAGCGAAGGTGTGCGTGCAACGTTCTGCTCGCGTCATCGCGTGCCGTCCTCGTGCCAGCTTTCAGACGTTGGCTCTCGCCGGCTTCGCTCGTAGGCAACGAGGGTAGTTGCTACGCGGCGCCAGAGGTTGAAGGCCTGGGTCGAACACGGAGTGCAGGTGTTTATCGTGTACGATGGAAACGAATTCCACAATTACGACCCTCTAGCAATTATTTCAATTATATCTGTACTCAATTTCCAAAATGTTTTATCTTCTTAGGAAAATATTGTATTATTTTAATATTAGAACAGATTGAATTTAACTAATGAATTATTCACTTTTTTACGGGTGTTCTTTTATACATATTCTTATACCTGGCCAGTTTTAAGTGAAAACCTAAAGAGATTACCACATAGTCAAAGCTTTCTCGTTAAATATCAAATAAATATTCAGTTGAAGTTGTAAGAACTGTACGAATATTTACCTATCCGGGCTGAATTGCTGCCGGATAGTAACTCGTACTCACCTATGACGACATCTATGACTCGTACCTACGTATGATGTCAAAAATAAAAAAATCCATTTTAGCACACTTACAAACCTCAAGGTGACAAAATATTTACAAAGCAAGAACTGAAGTTTTTTGGTAAGAATTAATTTTTGTTGATCATGGAATCTAGCACATGCTTTTGAGGATTCTTTAGTATATTCGCGTTTAGTCTTGCCAAACTTAGATTCTTTGTTAAATATAATGCAATACGTAAATATCCCTTTAATATTAATTTACAGTGCTTCAGGAAAGTCTCTCCGCAGTGGCACCTTGCAGTCGAGTGTGCTAGTAACAGAAATTATGTTGGAAGCACGAGCTGCACTTTGTAACAAAACATAGATTACATTCTCAATCATAACAGATGCTGGAAATGTTGCCCCCTTCACTTATTTCCCAGTTAGCTGGTCTCTATCAATATAAATACGGGTTTTAATAGGAGGGCTTGAATTGTGGCGGAGAGGTTTTTCTTCGTGTTCTACATTAGACATGAATGAAGTAATTTTTAAACATCTTAACAATAGTTAAAACAATAGCAATGCTAGAACCAGACTTTCCAGTAAATTTTCGCCTTCGATATTTATTAAGAATTTCATTTCTACCTAACAAAGTCTCGTGAAGGAGGATGAAAAGTGCCTAAAGGAAAACAGAGGAAAAACCTGACCGTTACGTGATGTTTAACTCACAAACTAAAAAAGAAGAGCTTAACTTCTCTACTCGTGACTAGTTTATGTTGTAAAATCTACATGACAAATGTCTTACAGATACAGAATATGAGCTAATCTTATGGGCAATCCGTGGTGCAACATGCATTTACTGATAAACTCGTTTGTTCGATAGCCAGAAGAACAAGACCACTCAGGTCATTTGATAGCAACGCCTCATAGAAGTTCGTCTGCCAAGTTCCACCAGATACAGATACCAAATGACAACATTTACAGTAGTATTGCCAAAGGTTTGGAGGAAAAGTTATAATTTCTTGATTTTTTAACGAATTACATATCTTTTCTACCTCTACAACTCAACTGCTTCTGACAATCGAAGATGTATGTTCGCAATATTTTGAAAATTCTGTTTGTATCTGCACCATTTTTGCTCATTTTTAATATATACCGTATTTATATATCATTTTTTTCTTGTTACAATGTTAATTTTTAATATAATCGTAATTATTAATCGTTGTGCTTTTTGGTTCTCTCAACATTTTAGGTTCATTTACACCAATAAACATAATTCTACAAATTATATTCATATTAATACACATTATACCACAAACGCTATCATTATCTTACAAAATTAATAAGCAATTTACACTTAGTTGCTCTACAGACATGAATATATCTCCCACAAACTAATCAATTCTATCTTTTCAATGTCAGAAAAGGAAAGAAAGAAATTCTAATTAACCAGGAAACAAAGCAACGGGAGCACAACACCGCGAGGTAAAACGGCCAGAAAGGTGACCATAGGGAGGAAAAAACGTAAAAGTCGGGGACGCGCGGTCGCCGGCGTAGAGGGGGTGGCGAGCGGGGCGGGGGCGGGAGCGGGGGCGGGGTGTTATCAGTGGCTGCCCCCGGCGCGCCGCTCCGCTCGGCTCCGCTCCGGCGCAGGCCCCGGGAGCGTCGGCGGGGGCCCCGGCACAAAAAGCCCGGATTGGTGGACGTGGAACGAGGCACGACTAATTTGTCAGGCAGAGGCTGCGTTGACCACAATTACTTGAATGGAGCGCGACGTAATCGGCCTTCCCGAGGGAACAGAGGCGCTGGTAACGAGCGCGGCGGCGCCTGGCGCGACGCGACGCGCGGCGGCGCCGGCGGAGGCGGAACAGGCAGAGGGCGAGACGTGGGCGGACGCAAGCGCAAGGGGAGGGCGGCGGAGGCGGGGACGATGGGCGGAGCGTGGCTGCGGCAGGAACGGGGGCGGAGATGGCGCGGAGGTAGCGTCGGAAGTGCTGGCGGTGGAGGTGTCGGCGGCGGAACGGCATCGATGCAAGGGCAAGGTGGCGGCGGTAGTGGCGCGGGAGAGAGCGGTGGTGACGGGCTGGCGTGGCTGGCAGGGCGGTAATCCTGTAGGTGGCGGTGGTGGAAGTGGATGCGGAGGCGGGGTCGTCGGAGACGGCGGAACGACTGCAATGGAAGGGATATGAGAGCAACGGGGACAGTAGGGGCGGCAGGGCCGGCGTGGGCGGCGTCTGTGGGGTGGGCGGCGGGAAGGCTGGGAAGGGGGGTGGCGGAAGCGGCAGTCAAGGCGGGGGCTGCGGTGAACGGAGCCGGAGGGCGGGAAGGCGGGGCGGCGGGGCGGCGGGGTGGTGGGGCGGCGGGGCGGCGGGGCGGCGGGGCGGCGGGCACGATGGCTATGACATGGAAGATAATAGTGGAAACGGTTTTATTAGTAGAGGCGGTGATCAGAGTGGTGGTGATGGTAGTGGCAACGGACGCAGCGTAAATCCAGGGAGCCACACGAGGGATGAGGTGCCAGAACTGCTACGAAGGGACGCACACTAGAGTACAGGCAGGATCGAGGGTGAGGATGGAACGGAGATGGAACAAGGCAAAAGCAGCGACTGTCTCGGTGGCGAGGGCGGGGTGAAGAGGAGAGGAGAAGGTAGAGGTAGAGGGCGGGTGCGGGAATATTGGTGCCAGTAGCGAGAGAGACAGAGGCGGTTGGCAGGTGGTGGCAGAGGGCGAGACGGAGGTTGAGCCGGGGAGGGAACGCAAGAGATGGAGGATGTAGCGACTAAACCAAGCGAATCGAGGGGAGGGTGGAGGCATTGGTTAAGCGGTGGCCGAGTTCCAGCAATCGAGAGACTGGGGACAGATGTCGAGATAGCGAAATGAGAGGTAATAGAGCGAAATAAAGCGAGTCAAATTTTCAGATGGAATGTGTGAAGGAAGACGGTGAGATGGGATAGGAAAAAATAGTGATTGAAATGGGTACCAAGGTGAACTACATGTATAGGCGACGAAAACGGAACACCAGAGGGCGAGACGGAGGTTGAGCCGGGGACATACAGCGGACGGGAAAAAGGCGACAACGAAGTGAAGAAGAAAAGGAAGACATGAAAATAGTGACTGAAGAGGATGTCATGATACCAATTAAGCGGATGAAAGAATTGTTATGAGGCTGAAGTAAAAGTCATGAATGATGCTAGGAGTGCTTCGGTGCAGTAGAATAGAAATCAAAACGAAACGTTTGTAGATGGAAAGAGAATAAATATCGAAAGGAAGTAACACCACTGAAATGCATCCAGGCATAGTCGAAGGAAGAAGAGAAGTAGACACGAAGCAATAGATGCGTAGAGAAGAAAGGTAGGCACGGATGGCGGAGGTGACTAGATCGAATAAATAAACTGGACTCATTCGGTACATTAAATCCAAGGAGCACGTAAACGCTGGTGAAACCTAGAGATAATACGAATTGAAAAGCAAAGTTTGTAAACGGGTGGCATCTAAATAAAACATCTTAGTAAAATTGCATTGTGTCATGATTAATTGTTATTTAATATATATTTTAACTAAATACAGCGATATTAGAAATAACAGATATTAACTTACGAGTTTTCACTTCACAACAAAACTTGTCAATTGCATCAAAATAGCCAAATGCCTCTAGATTTTCTTCAAAGTGTTCCGGCGTTGCATAGCGCTTGCGGTAAATGAAACCTGACACTGACTAGTGCAGGTTGCTCGGGCCTCCTGACACCCACGCAATCCGAGGTTCTTCGAAAATGCCCCCGCGCTGTTAGCGTAATTACTACTATTAACGTTCTCTCTCGTGACATGCGCAACTTGTCTCGCTGACAGGTTCAACGAACACTTTTCCTGCTCGTTTAGAGAACGTATTAGTTATCTCTCTTTTGGGATGGGACTGGCTTTTAGTTCATCTCTACACTTCTACATTAGATTTAGCTTGACATCAAAATACTGCTTTTAAACATTCATTCAATTAAAACCAAGTTCATATTAACTTCTCACTTTATGAAGCAATTTAAAAATTATTATTACTATCGTGATGAATATTGTAGTTCTCGTTTACTCCATTCACCAATTATTTATTATTTATCTTCACTCTTAAAAAATATTTCTGAGTTAGCTTCATACTGAGTATAGCTAATTTTTGCTAATAATATCAATTATTATTACTATTATTATTTATTATTATTATTATTATTAGTAGTAGTATTAATAATAATAACGATAATAATAATAATAATAATAATAATAATAATAATAATAATAATAATAATAATAATAATAAAATCATTAAAGCATTGTACAAAGTAAGAATTTTATATGAATTATGAATTAAATAAATGAACAGCAGTGATTTCCATTTTGTTTAACACGAACGATCAAATTTTATTCCATTTCACAAATTTGAGAACAATATTCATAAAGAAATAGTTTGAAAATTAATACGTCTTTAAAACATGTTTTTATTACACAAAAGTGAGTCTGTTTCTTCACTTCCTTTTCTAGGTGGATTTTTGACCCGATATTAGACGCGAGAGCTGAACAAACTCTTTGTTGATTTGATCAAATAGAACAATATAAATTAATATTAAAGTAAGCAAGCTAATGACGTACTACATTTCGAACAATTAAAGCAATTTAATTACAAGGGCTAATAACTTGAAAGTGATGAATACATTTATCTAATTAACAACACTTGAGGAAAAATCAAGTGCAGAAAAACGATCCCAGAGCTATTTTCTGAAAAATCTTCTCGATCTAAAAACATGTACTTACTTTTCCGCATCAGAGGTCTTCAATATGTCCTACAGCACGAAGGAATACACTATGGAAACCAAAATCTGGGCTGGAGGTGTGCCTTTGCGCAAGTTTTGAAAGAAGTGATTTGTAACAAAACAAAGTATGTAAATTAAATAAAATTTGCCCATCAAAAGTAAGAAATTTTAAATATGAAAATTGCTTTGAAATTTCTTCAGCAATTCAATAAGCTGATATCAACTTGCACGGATTACATGCACTAGCATATTAAATCAGAAACTCGTGATGCAAACAAGCTCAGAACAACGCTGTTCGGGCTACTTCTGAAAACCCTTCCCAAGCTACAAAACATTCATACAAGTTTGCTCATCAAAGACCTCCAATATGTCCTACAACACGATAGAATACACTATCAAAAACAAAATGTGGGCTGGAGGGGTGCTTTGGAGCAAGTTTCGAAGCAAGGGATTCGTAACAAAACAAGGACAGGAAATTAAATAAAATGTGTACGTAAAAGTAAGAACTAACAATGATTTTGTTTCGAACTTCTATAAATTTGCAGGGGTTAAATACTGCACTAGCATATTAAATTTGCACCAGCATATTAAAACAGAAACTCGTGATACAATCCAGCTCAGAACAACGCGGTTCGCGCTGTTCTTGAAAACCTTTCCCAATCCCAAAAACATGCATACAAGTTTGCGCATCAAAGACCTTCAATATGTCCTACAACACGAAGGAATACACAAGATAGAAACATATATACAAGTCGTGGGCTGACAGTGTGGCTGGGCGCGTGATTCGAAGCAGGTCTTCCGGAACGCGGCTCTGAGGCCTTACACAGCGCGAACACCACGCGACGCCCACTCGGCGGTAAAACAGGCAAGAGCACTCATTTACAATTCGGATATCTCACCCATAAATATGTAACCTTCACTGCCGCCCTGGCGAAAGTGGCGAATCTTTTCACAGCCGCATTTCAAAAATATGTACCTACCGTCATCTTATTACCGACATGATTTTCACAAATGTAGTAAGTAAAAATAGTAGAGCATTTCTTCTTGCAAGGAAAACATTAAATATTTTGTGACAATATATTTTTAAAGCAGATAAAATCTTTATCTGCTGAGGCTTTCGTGGGCGTTTAAACAAAAATGAAAAGCAGTTAATAGTCACAAAACATTTTGTACGAAAAGTAATACCCGAAATAAATGTAATGAATATTCTGAACATACGCAAGGTAAAATTTACTTTTAAATAAAAAAAAATGTTAGCAAATAATGAAATTGGCTTTTACAATATATAGTTATCACGGTGTAAAAATTCACCGTGAAAAAACCATTCCCCCGAGAGAGAATAAAAAAGATGGTGATTTGTTGGTTCAAAATGTTTTTAATGTGTATTTTTAACACTAAATGCATATAGTGCTATTACTTTTTTTCGCGATAACAATGCAATTGAACACATTTATTTAAAAGTCAATATTTACATACATAAAAAATACAACTAAAGAAAATAAATAATCAAATAATAAATGAAACTTTTAGAAACAATATAAATTATTAATAAATAAACTCTCCCGTATTGCTGCGGCGAAATGCTGATGCGATTGTACTGACCTCTTGTCTAATGCCGGCGACGATTATGATACGAGTACACATTCACATTTGCGACGATTGTGCCAAGTAATAATCCTGACAACGGGACGAAGACGTAATTACAAGACGAGTAATGAAACTAAATGTCGATTATCTCAAATAGGAGCCCTAATCGACGCTTTTGAAACACATGGACCTCTGCGGCCGTTTATGTCCAGATATACGGCGTGCGTGCTCGCGCGGCCACGACGCCTATCCCAAACGAGGCACCGCTTTATGAAGCAATAAAACAATACAGAAATTCCGGACGCGGCGGCGTGGCGCAGCGCGGGAAGAGCGAGGTGGAGGGCAGAGGGCGGCGGGCGATGGGCGGCGGGCGATGTGCGGCGGGCGATGTGCGGCGGGCGATGAGCGATGAGCGATGGGCGATGGGCGATGGGCGGCGGGGAATGGGCGACGGACGATGGGCGGTGGGCGATGGGCGGCGGGCGATGGCGGCGGGTGGCGAGCGATGGGTGGCGGTGGTGGGCGGCGGGCGGTGGGCGGCGGGCGGCGGGCGATGGGCGGCGGGCGATGAGCGGCGGGCGATTGGCGGCGGGTGGCGGATGATGGGTGGCGGTGGTGGGCGGTGGGCGGCGGGCGGCGGGCGGCGGGCGGCGGGCGGCGGGCGGCGGGCGGCGGGCGGCGGGCGGCGGGCGGCGGGCGGCGGGCGGCGGGCGGCGGGCGGCGGGCGGCGGGCAGTGCGCAAGCTGGCTAGCTGCCGCACTGTGCCGTCTCGCAAGCAGATGTTATCCGCGCCACCGCCAACACCGCCGCAGTCACCACCACACTGCTGCCACCAACGCCGCTGCAGTCTCCTCCGCTACCTCGCCCCAACCCCAAAGCCGCCTCTATCGCCACCCGGAGCAGACTCCCTACTAGTGGCGTCGCTGCCGTAGACATCACTGCTCTCGGTCACCTTTGCTGTTTGCTTTCAGCCGTCACCCTTTCCAAAAATTTCGCGATCTTGTAAACGCGTAAGCGCGGAGAAAATACGAAGAGAGATTTTATACGATAATATTTTAGTTTTTGACATAAGGACATACTTTCAATACATTTGGAAAGAATGTTGTTTCAGGTAATGCACTTTTTTTATGCTTCAAAATCAAACTCTAATTACGTTACTTCGTGTCCCAACTTCTCTTTTATCCTCTTTTCTTTTCTCGTATTAAGTAATGTTTATACTCAGTGGAACCATTTTTTAAAGAAAGCAAAGGAAAAATTAAACTTTTGGTAACTGTTAATATGCAGTTCACATACTGAATTTAGTTTAGTTAGTCTGATGCACGATCGTATAGGGGTAGAATTAGAAGCATCGTTTTCCTGGCAGATGTGCAGCACCTACCATCCGTAAACACTGCCACGGCACTGCTGCTACCACCACTGCCATTGCCTCCACGTTCACCGCCTCCGTCTGCCTCTTCCGCCTCCATCGCTTCCGTCCTCGCCCCTGCTGCCGTCTTCGCCGCCGTCGTTCGCGTCAAAGAGCGCGTGAATCCAGACTACGGCCAGCTGCAGGCTTAGAGCCCAGGAAAGGCGGATAGTTACAAGCACGCAGATGTGTGTAGACATTCTGAATTTTCTTTTTTCCTTCTCCATTACATCTGCGGTTCACATGCAATATTCGTAAAAAATACTCCTGGAGGACTGAAAGGGAAATGACGTGCTGAATAATTAGGAAGGGTCCGTCTGAACCGAAAACTGTCCGATCTTTACACTTTCGTAATTGTACCACTGAATTTGTGTCCTCTGGACAAGTATACGTATTTTTCTATACTTGTTTACCACTCGACGTTTTAATTGAAGATTGGTAGAAAATATTTATTGTTGTATGGTTCTTTAATATCTTTCAAGAACATGTTTCCATATAAACGTGACTCCCGTTTTATCCATCAAAATATTTATTCGTTTCACAAATGTATACACGGCCTGATTATATCAAACAAAAAACAGTAATGTGAACGTTATGAAAAAATGTGTATTGCAAACAAGGAATCAGTAATTTCACCTAGCTTAAAGTGAAAAATAAACTGCCATTGTTGTACTTTAGAAAACTCGGGAAGAGATTAATTTAAAAAACCAGAAGATAATTTTTCGAAGTGCCACAGCTGTATTCTTAGTTACATTGCGTCATAGAATTACCCTCTGTTGATAAATAAAATGTTTAAAAAGGCTTCCTATATTTTTTCACAATTCAAATTAATGATCAATACAATGAGAATTTATTGCTTATTTTATTTTGTGGTAAATATGAATAATTTTTAGTTCATTTGCACTTACAATATGAAAATGAGAAATATTCAATTTTGTTTCACTCGTAAGGCAATTGTAGAATAATTTCATGAATGCGATCCATTTACGTGGCTATTGTCGGAGATTATGAAAGTATAATCATTCTATTAATATCAGAAGTGCTTTATTCATGTAGCAATACAATTTGCGTAAAGAGATATGCCTAGAAAATTAACAATTCCGCTACAGGATTAAATTTCTGTTGGCTGTTCATTTTTGCCAAAATTACCTTACGAGTGTTTCTTTTCAATTACATTCGTAGTTAACCTCTACGAGAAATTTTAACAAGCCAACTGATTTTTCCATTACACAAACAATTAGCCAAATCCCAGTTTGGTTGCGAAAATCGAATTAAGTTTCTACCATTAACGAATTTCACGATCAAGTTAACACCATTACCAAAAATTCCTAAACTCATGATCCGCAAACGCCCGGAGTTCAATCTTTTACCTTCATCTCGAATTCATAAAATGATTCATTTTCTTCCATCAACGTGAAAGATATTTTGACGTAATTTGCTACTTTGGTTCCCCGAAGCAATCTTCTGTCACTCTCCCCAGCAAACCGCCATTGTGAAAATCACTTATTCATAAGCCAATATGAAGAAGGAATACATATGGACAAATATGTTGGCGGTTAGAAATAAAAGTGACAGTTCTGAGAAGAACGGACAGCTGAAAAGTAATATTTCTTTCTCCTTCCAGCATTTCAAACAAATCATTAATCTTGCGCGTAGGAACTCGTAGGTGAAAATGTCCCCGTGCGGCCGGCGCTGCGTTTTAAGCAAAATGCGTCACGGCCGTTCGTGTTTCGCCGCTGCAATCGAGGCGTGACAAATGAAAGAAGCAATCGAAGAATAGCTCGTGGACTCGACCAGGAGTCCTCGCACGATGGATTGGGGAGGCCTGTTCTTTCACGCCGTACGAAGCACTTTTGTTGTTCAGTGGTCGAAAGGAAGCAGAGGCAAAGTAAAACCTGAATAAGTTATACAAAGGAACACTGTGTAATGTATTGGATCGTTTGTCAAGAAATCTTATTTCCAACTGTAAGATTATATTCACAGGACTTCGATCTCCTGGCTTCAGGACAAATGGATTTCCGCACTACGTCGCTTTGTTTCTTCAATTGTTGCGGGAATAAGTATTCTCCGCAATGATTCTTATTCACCCTTTCTGGGTCTCTGTTCTAGAAGTCGATTTATATTACAACGCTTTCTGATTTACATTTACCCAAAGATCAGGAAACTAAGGGATCAATTTATGAGTGTCACAGTTAAAATAGTATGAACAATGCTCGTACAATTCTTCACAAAGGCATATTGATTAAATAACGACTGACAAGTTTATTTGCGCCGTGCTTTTTATCGTTTTCTTAATAATATTCTTTTTTTGTTACTTTATTTGTGATAAAATTAACATAAAAAGATGGTAAAAGTTATTATGGTAATTACAAAATTATAAAATATGCAAAAAAAACTTTTCAGTATGCTTGATTTACCACATTTTTTGTAGCACGTATGTTTTCCCTCAGTGTTTAATGTACGATTGCTGATTTATGGTGTTAATATTATATCGCCTCTGAGTGAGCAATGCAACTATGATTAGAGAAAAATAAATCTCATTTAATTAAAAAATAATAATACGTCCCTTCTAATGAGGGAGGCAAGAAAACATGTTAGAGAATCCATGTTAATATTTTTTTCACTGGTAGTTGCATTCGACTTATATTCATCACCATATCATGTCATCTTCAGTTACCATAACGTTCAATCGTTATCTTCGAAAATAAAAAAGTCAAGAATGTTAGAGAGGCAATATTCCTTTGGTTACAAAGAAATAATAAATACATTATCAAAACAATAAATACACATTTCATAACGTAAAGAATTTAGAGATGTACTAACTAGAATATTCAAAGATTTGTCCTAATTCGGTATAGTAGGCTGTGGCGCGATCTAACTTATTTGAGATTTTTTTGTTGTTGTAATTCTATGGTAAGTTACTCACGTTTCAATTTGCTAGTACCAAGATACATATTTCCAGAACTCACTTTTATTTGTTCGTAGTATTGTTACCGGAGTAGGTATGTAATGTGGCGACATGAAAATATTTCAGTTAAAAAAATATGTGATATATTTTTTGTAAATATTCCAATTAAAATATATTCAGATATTTCATTTAACGTACTTAAGTGAAAAAAGAAATCTTGAAATTAACAGTGAACGTGATTGTTTGATACAGATGTTCATTCAATTGTTACCACCTTTTGTTCGCCTTTGTCCCTTTGCCTTTGTTCTTTTTTCGTTTCGTTTGCCTTCCGGATATTTTCCCTTTATTTTCTTTTTTCTCCCGTTTCTTAGTCTTAGAGTATTGATTGTTTAGCCTAGAAAGCAATTATCTTCTGAGTAAGTTCACTGAAATATGTATTATCTAAAAATACGTTTTATTTTTCTTCTGTATTTATTTAGATACATTTCGTATGTTCGGAATTTCTTCTGAGATGTTCTAAAAGAGAAATGTAAATGACCATATTTTAAATTCTATCTTTAAGAAACAGATTTCATTAAGAGAAAAATCTCTATCTTCATAACTGTAGTTGTAGGAAGAGTAGAAAAAAAAGTTGAACTTTTGCAATTTTTGAATCCAGAGGTGTCAACGAAAATTAAACCAACACTATCCTCTTAAACGTCCTTCACAATATCCATCAACAAAATTTAATAAAAAAAACTATTAGGTCATTTTTTTGAACATTTTGAAAATATCCGAGGGACTTCATGGAAAGTACCCCCTCCCCAAAATAAATTAAAATATCGGTTTCAAATCCAAAAGGCCGCAACATCAGTCACATCAATTGGGGAACATCAATTTTGGAGAACATCGGCTGAACGGTTTAGTCATTAGTGTTGTTCACGAACGGACGGACCGTACAGACGTTTTGCCGTCATTCGTTTTTTTGTTCGATATCCATAAAACTTGGATTACGGGTACACCACGTGTTAGAGAATTTTTTCCAAAAGCAACTGGATTTATTCACTTTTTCGGTACCAATGCCCTGTAAGAAGAGTTTTTCTGCCGAAAGGTCGTCGTGTTTTCGCGCAGCATCACATAACATTCTACTGAATAAGCGGCATCGAGAAAGTAAAATCCTTTAAATTGGTAGAGTCATCTAGTAATAAATAGGCGTCAAACATAATGTTCTTCATTTACATTGATAAGGATACATTTCTTTATTAAAAGCCACCGTACTCGCTTTGCACGGCGGCGCGGTTCACGCCGCTGTCGGCTGGGCGAGCCACCGGTCAGCGGCGCGCGGCTGGGCGGCGGGTGGGTCGGGGCAACGCGGCTGGGGCGGGCCGGGCCGGCGGCGCGGGCGCAAAAGCGGTTCAAAATGCTCTCGAATTATTGGGCAGATGTCCAATGAATTGATTATTATTAGCCGGCGAGAAAATTAATTTGGAGCGCTACGCGGCCGCTATCGCGCCGCCCAACGCGGCCCCCCACGCCCCGGGCCATCGGTTCGACCTTCACGCACGCCCCGCGCCGTGCTGCGCCGCGCCACGCTACGCCACGCCACGCCAAGCAGCGCCGCGTCGGGCTGGGCGATGAGGGCTCTGATAGCGCAACGTGGCCTGCTAGCGAACCACCGTCGGACGCGCGGTTGGGGGTGGATGGAAAAGCTTTCCCGCACTCTTCCTTGGTTTCTTTTTCAGTGTCCTTCAAAATATTTAGATGACGTTCGGGTAAAGAGAGTAAAGTCATTTTTTGTGACAGTGAAATTACGCTTTGCTTATCGAGTTATTCAAAATGTACAGTGGCAAAATATACAACAAAAATATACAATACTACCTACTTGACA
Source organism: Gryllus longicercus (assembly GCA_038098605.1). Lineage (NCBI taxonomy): Eukaryota > Metazoa > Arthropoda > Insecta > Orthoptera > Gryllidae > Gryllus > Gryllus longicercus. The sequence continues at coordinate 3,875,107 of JAZDUA010000052.1, forward strand.
AATATACCATTAAAATTAAGTCAATTCAATAATTTTTAAAATATTACCTGCTTTGCAACGTACACACGAAATGTTATTTCCACTTTCATGCAAACTAACTTCTATGACAGAACACCTTTTACCGCGAATATTGTGCAATTTTTCTTCGTTTTCATTTTTCTTCACATTTTATCTTCCATTTTTTTCTTCTAATTATTGTTTCTGCTATCTATTGGACTATGTAGTATAGACAAAGTGTTGTAATGCCGTTCTTTCGTCAGAAAAACTAGTTTCATTTTTTTTCATTTTCTTTTTGTCTTGTTTTTTCTTTTTTATTCTTTGTCTTTTTTTCTTTTTTCCTTAAAGATATATTTTCCAGTTGAAGCTCAGCAGTCCAATTCACCCCGAAGCCTTCTACATTCTTGAACCAAACACTTACTGGGAAGTTGATGTCTTCAGAGACCTAAAGTTCGCTCCTCTCAAAGACCCAATTTGCTAGATACTAGTTTCTATGTTTCTATTCGTTTGTAGCAGTTTTTATAGCTACGGAAGTTTGAATTTCTTCAGTTCTGTTAACTATAAAAGCCGGTAGCCCATTAGAGTATTGCGTGGAGACAGATTCTCGACTATGATCATGAGATGTAGAAACTGTTAAAAAAATAATGCAATCAATATAAAATATTTTATATTTAATAAAACAAGGTCAAGTTTCATGGAAATACGAGGCAGCTAAAGAGAGGGCATTCTATGAGCTGGGGATTTGAGTCCATCTTAATAATTCGGTTCGCGTTCTCGTTTTCGCGAACTGAGACTTATAATGATCTATCGGCAAGATTAATATTAGAAAGCTAAAAGATCATGTTCCAGTAATGAGGAGGAAAGTTATTTCATGCAGATCAACCTTAGTTCCTCCTTACTGAAAATAAAATTCAATATAACATGAACTTATAACCACCATTCCAGTCATTTAAAAAAGTAAGGAACGTATGCCCTTATCAAATTTCCAAAACAGTAATGAATTGATATTTTGTGCCTTAGAAAACGATAAAAAATATTAAATATCCGAATAAAGTAATATAAATGACACAGGACGAATTGTATTACCCCTAACGCATCATATTTTGAATAGAAGACAAATGAATGATAAAGTATTTAGAAATAAGTTAATGATCTCGCAACAAATCATCCAATAAATCCAGCCTCAAAAGAAGCAATAAAATGTCGAATTTCGCAATGAGAGCCGTCGAGAAGCGAGGCACGTCCGGCGACCGAGAAAGAAATTTTCAATCTGGCAATCTCCATGAAAAATTACACTTGACAGCTGAGAAAACACGCGCCCGCGACGGGCAGGGGACGGCGCGCGATGGGCTAATCACGCAAATGATAGAGCGCAGACCGTTCCCGACGAACGTGATTAGTTTGCTGTAAACGCGTAGGGGCGGCTGCGGTGACGGCGATGGCGATGGCGACGGCGACGGCGCGGCAGACCCGGAGGCGGGGGCGATGGCGACGCCATCTGACCGCGTTTCTCCAGCCGTCAACACCACCAACGTCTTCATTGGCACCATCACCTACTATCTGTGTGGTATAACATCGTATTTCAGTGACGTTCACGACCTTCGTCATTGTTTTGAAAGTCCTCATCTCCTCTGTCATCAACGAAAGTTATAAGAGCAATCGCCAATAAACGGTCATTTTGAGTAGACTAATTCAGAATGATGACTTACCTTTCCGTGGGTGAAAGTGATTTGAGGAAGTGGAGAGGGAAATCATAACCTCATTTATGTTCCTTTGCTTTGAAGTTGAAAATAAGGTGCGAAGCTTTGCGCTGAAAATGAGATATCAATGATGTTGAAATGTTATGAATTACGACAGGGACGATGAGGATGATGGTTGGGATGATAATGATGATAATAATGAATGCTGATGTATTGTAACCCACTGTCTAAATGTTTGATTTTGCCAACATGAAGGACGGAATTGGAGAAACATGAAGACCCTTGGAGCACCGAATAAGGAAAGTTATCGTCTAATTAATTTCGCTGCTCTGCAACTCATCTTCGCTTCATTAGCGCAGCTCGAGGCTTCATGGGTAATTCATGCGCGACGCTCGTCGTGCAGCAAAAGAGTAGAAGGTGCAAAAGCAGCCGACCCACTGCTACAGACATTTGCGGCCAGTATTGATAACGTTTGATGATGACAAATTGTTGTTGTTCGTCGGCGATAAGCAGCGGTCACTCCCGGCTGTGCTATCGTGATCGTGGTGGTTGCATTGGTAGAGAAAGTGCTGCTGCAGGCTGTGTTTGTGTAAATAGTGCCATTGTTGAAGTGGAAGACTTCTACCAGTGGTATTGTTGGTGGTTGTATTGTTGCCGGCGTGGATATTGTTGATAGCTGTGTCAGTATTGATGATACTTTGACGGCGATAGATTGGTTGGTTTTTTTGGACGCATTACTATTGTAATAAAAAGCGGTAAACAAGAAAGAAGTGTTATTGTGATGATTGGGGTTGTATTGATTTTACTCATGGCGGTTATACAAATATCGAATATTAGGCAAAAGCGAATAGCATGCCTTCAACGGGCAATAGTTTATGGTAAGCCTGAAGAAGGTTAAGTGGGAAATTTTTAAATCAATACAGTGCTACCAAATGCAAGAAATACTTATGCGATCGAATTTAAATAAACGTTTAAATTTAATAATTAGTATTTACTAGGCTCTCCGGGTGACGCCGCGTCTATGGCAAAGGTGCCGACGTTTCGGTCGCCATTCTGCGACCTTCCTCAGGGCGTAATGCATTACGTCGGCACCTTTGCCATGACGCGGCGTCACCCGGACAGAATAGTAAATACTGATTTCGGCCGCGGAAGCCTACGCTCTTAATAATATTAATTTATTATGTTTATTATAACAATAGTGGATGGTCAGCTGATCAGAAGCTACTACTGAAGAGACAATTTTCACTTTCATATGACTCGGAAAGCGGTACGCAATATTTCTACTGTTATTATAGTGAATGTTTTGGGGATAGTACAATGGAGGAAGTGCCGCTTCTGGCAGTGGTGATGGTAATTTAAAATTTGATAGTTAAAGAAACTTCAAGAGAGATTGATAGTGATAATTCAAGAAAGAGTTTTGTAAGATGGTACTGGTAATGGTCACTGGTAATTAAGCCTCTCTGATCGTCTGGTCACCTGCTCATCATTGGCTCGGAAATTACAGTACTTCATAAGAGATCGAATATGAATACATTCTTACACAAAATCGACACACCTATCTGAAGGAGCAACACGATGGATCGATTTACAGGTGTAATATTTTCTGTTAGAATAAATGCTCGATATTTTTTCTTGTTCAAAATACAATGCAGGAATGAAGAAAAAACAGTCTTTCTTTAGGTAATAATGCTTTCTTTCTATTTATACAATATTCTAAGTTATTATTTTAAATGAATCATCGATAAAGGAAGACCTAATATCATAATGAAGATAATTTAACATTGTAATCTAGACATGAAAAAATCTATAAAACGAAAACATTCAAATCAATGTTCAACATTTCCTGGAATGAAACTTTTTACACAGATATTGAAATCTTACTTTCTGAAAGCAATAAAATTTTCTCGGAACTTGTTCGAAATATATGAATACTTTTTATATCCCTCTTTTTATAGTTTGGAAAGTATTTGAAATGACCGTTAAACATTCTCCACGATTGTTTAATGCTGGTAATTTTAAACGAAATCGTAACAACTTCCATCTCGAGTGGAAGGTTAACCATCGTACCTCCCTTCACTAGCCTTTCCCAGTCGTTCAATTTACAATTATCACAAAATCACCTGCCCATTCTTTGCGCCCTGAGTAATGCCTAGCCTGCGCTTGATGATGTAAAGTATTTGGAATTAGCACTATAAAATATAAGAGTGCTGTTATCGTTTTTTATGTGGTAAACTAATGTTAAAGGAAAACTTCTTCCGAGAGAATTTAAAATCTGCCGTTCACGATGCATCACCCTGAACAATTTGCTTACAGCAAAATTTGGACCCCAGATGGCAGTAACGGATGATGTAATTTCGATGTAACGTACTTTGATGAACCAACATCTCTGAAAATCTAAAGGTGTGCCGTGTAAAGTCAAATAATAAAAAGTGACATAGAAATAATATTACTATTTTAATGACAATTTCTTTTCGAAAAGTGTATTGTACTCTGTATATATCTCTGAAATTATCTTTATATGACTTTTTTTATGTGTACGATGTGTATGGAAAATTTCATGAAGATGGGCACGGTTCCCGGAATATCGTAAAAGTGAGTGTTGAGTTGCGGGAGGACGTATGTGATCAGTTGGCGTGTGATGATGTCTAAGAGTCGAGCACATCAAAGAGCTGCATCTATTTTATGTGTGGTTAGCCTCAACGGTAGCTTCTAGTAACTGTGAATTGATGGCAAGCAAGTAAAGGGCGAATGATTTGACTTGACACACAGGCAGACAGCGTTAAAACCGACGCAGAATACAGTCTCCAGAGGGCCGCAGACACGGACAGGAGACTCCGAATGGTTACCACGAACTGAAGCCCGAGCGTTGCCTCGCAGCCGGCAATCAGACAAGAGGCGCCTTCCGACACGTTTCCAGCTGGGCGCGCTCGCAGCAAGCGATCGGTCGAAGGCAAGCGATCGGAACCGACCGCCCCCTTTCGGGGCAGGTAGCGGCGCGCCGCCCCGGGCGTTGGGTCCGCGCCCACCGCCCCGACGCCCCTCGCCCACAATCCGTCGCCCCACTACCGACTCTCCAACGCCTCGCTTCGCACAATTGAATCGGTCCTTTTTAAAACCGTGCAAGTCAGGAATTGTAAAGATGCGGGAATACTGATTAATTAAGTACATAGAAAAATTTTCTCCGTGTTTTTTTTTCATTTCTGATTGAGAATGCCATGGAGACAATTTACATGTATCAATACTATAATAGTTGCTAGACTTATTTAAAAGTTTTTGACTTACGGGATTTCTAAAGTCAATCAGGAATTTTTTTACCTAAACCTGTAAAGAAATACACATTGCAGGTTCAGTTTGTAATCTGACACATTTATTACATTATTATGTGAAATGACTATGTGCATATACATCAAACGATTCATATGACAGAAACAGCTGTTTGAAATATGTATTTCTATGGTAGTACATAGGAATATTTCCGTATTGAACAACCCTTTTAATGTGTCTCTCTGTCAGTGATGTACCAGTCATACTCACTGCATATACATACATACATAGTCATACATACCCCTCAAGTTAATGACTTACAGAGTTTCCAAACAAAACCAAAACTTTCCAGTGGCCGCATGCCCAATCTATTCATCTGATTTACGAGATTTACATTTGTAACGATACATTTATTTATCCTGCAACTTATATTTTCCTACAAAACACGAGAATGCAAAAGGGAGTGCCTTATGGGGCTTTGAAAATTACAGATTCAATTAAGGCCTTGCAAAGCTAAGGGGGCTAAGAGCTAAATTTTGGGGGGAAATAAATAAAATCTGTAAGATAAGGTTATTTTTGTAATCGTCGTTCTAAATTGTATGAACTACTGTATCTTTTAATTATAGACAGTTAAATTCGTAATAATTGTTTTATTACGTTATGGTCACTTTTCACACAGCGATGTGTGTGCTTTGTCAGGTATGCATATAATTCAATCTTAAAGATTTTTTTTTAAATATTCAATTCTGATTTTAATTTTAAATGTCAAAATCTTACTTCGAAAATTTTAGTACTTAGCTCCTTTGGCTTTGACAGGTCTGAATTATTTCTCACTACATCTACATTTTTGTATAATACGAAGAAGCCCCTTTTTTTTCGAATTTTAATATCGATCCAAACTTCTGAACGTGTGCTACTGCCGGATAAGGAATTATCTCTAGGATAATTCTAATTATCTAAGGTATTTAAGACGAAAAGTAAATTTTAATAAATACGAATAAATAAATTTGAATAAATATTTGCATCGATTGTCAATACATCGCCTTTTGCAAATATTTTGAAAACATAGAAAAGTATAATTTAATGGATATCAACAGCAATATTAACTTATGTAGTTTAATATTTATTTATTATTTATTATAATTAAAAAAAGTGTTTGCCACATCACTTTATCCCCCCAAAATTATGCCATGTAATATATATATATATATATATATATATATATATATATATATATATATATATACACTTATACATACATACATACATATGTATAATTGAATAACACATCATCTGGCCCCCGCATAATCTCTTCACTACCTCAACCGCCGCCACATTCAACACTAACGCCACGTCTCCGCCAAAGGCATCAGCAGCAGCACCGCCACCGCACCACGACCGCTGCGTCGCCGCCGCCGCCGCCGCCGCCTCCCGCCGCTCGCCGCTCGCCGCCATTAAGCGCGGGCCGATGCGGGCGATAAGCGGTGCGCAACGCGCGCGTCAGCTGCCCGCGGCCGCGGCCGCCGCCTCCGCCGCCGCCGCCGCCGCCGCAACGCGTCTCAATCAGGCGGCCGGCGGCGGTGGAAGGGGCGCGCGGAGTTGGGGGAACGTTCACCTGTGCGGCGGCGGCGGCGGCGGCGGCAGGGGCGGGAGCAGGGGAAGACCGGGTCCCGCGTCCCGAGCACCGGGCACTGCGGCTTTGGCGAGAGGTGTTTGCTTTCCGAGTTGCCCGCTTGTGGTACGGGTAGTATGCTTATGGTGGGATACTGTTCGAATAGTTTTGCGATTCAAAAGTTTATTGAGGAAGATGAGCACGTTTAGAATACACAACATGTCACTTCAGAAGTTCGCAATCAACCATACTGTTTTCCATTGAATTGACTAAAAACTCATGTATATATAACACATGTATATAAACACATGTATATATAAGATGACAGTAGATTTCTCTTAGGCAATATTTAGAAGTAATATGTCTACCAATTCGATTCGATTTCAGCTCAAGGTTTTCGATAGGACCAGAGAATTCAAAGATTCTATGCAGTAAGAAAGCGTTTCTAAGCGTTGATAGTGGTAGCACCGCTGCCATCCGCCTCTGCAAGCCCGAGGCGCTGGCACAGAGCAACCCAAGCGGCGCAGCGCGGCGGGGCGCAACTGCAGGAATTGGCGCGGGGAAGAGCGCCGCCCCGCTCCCTCCCTCCCTCCACCCCGCCCCACGCTGATGACTGTCATCAGGGCGGCTACGGCGCCCGCCGCCACTAACCGCCCGGCGCCCTTCTCCGCCCCGCCCTCGCCACGCTTCCGCCTCCGCCTCCGCGCCTGCCCCATGCGGCTGCCGGTTGTCCCTCGGTCGCTCTAGTTAGTATTCACCCAGAGCTTCATGCTTTTTTTTTCACGCTCTTTCCCTTGAACCCTCTTTTGAACTTTTTTCTGTGTCTGCTTTTTCGTTGTATATACGCCAATATATGTATTACTCTTTCAGTTTATTGGCTTACTGGCATTCCTATAGGCTTCAGCTGTACGTACGTACTCAAGTTTCAAGTTCATGCTTTCAATTAATTCCCTATAAAATCGCAATTAATTTAACGTTTCAATTTCATGATTTTCTTTTCTGAACGTGACCTATACTTCCCTATTTTCTTCATTTACATCCTCATAACCTCGTATCATCTGAGGTTCATTTACTGTCCTACACCTACGCTACTGATTATTTATGTGATCCTGATTCATCAATGTTCGATGTCATGTCTACCAGTTCCCCTTTCCGGAGCAATTGTTATTCCCGCTACAGTCCACTCTACCATTCTATCTTTTAGTATCCTAAGTTTCCTACCCACTTAAAATCATATAATCAAAACTACCTCGTAGTCACACCCGTAATTTCTTATCTCGTATTCTTACCATTCTTTCATCAGTTGCTCCTTCCAAGACCACCATTGTCCTCAATGTTTCGGTCTATTTTTTCATGACTCCATCATCTCCTGTCACCGTAACTGCTTATTTGATTCACTCTCCGCCGACCACGCGCCATCCGTCGCCCGCTGTGTTGCCCGCCGTCGCTCGTCCGCTGTTGCTCGCTCGCAGTTGCTCCCCTTCGCCTGCCGTCTCTCACCGGCGCGTCGCGTACCGTCGCCCTCGTGTCCGCCTCCAGTCGCCCCCCGCCGTCCCCAGTACGCCCCCGCCGCCTACTCCACCGCGCGCCCTCCCCCGCCCCGCCCCCGAGCCCTGATATGTCAATTTGGAGGCGCGACTCCCCCTCTTGTTATTACAGCCCCCGTTGAGTGGGTACTCGTATATACGCTTCCGCAGAGCTGCTAGCAAGCACGCCGGCGCGGTGGCGGCGGGGGCGGTGGCGGGACAGCACGCCCGCCCGCCCGCCCGCCCGCCGCCGCGCTTTTGTTTTCACAGAGGAGCGAGGGGTGGCAGTCGTAAAATTTTACGGACGCGGCGCAAGCGTATTGCTCTGAGCTTCCGTTGTAATTGGTTCGTACGTAACCATCGGATGCGCGTGATTAGGAGGCGTGGAGGAGGCTGCGCGGAGAGACGAGGGACGACCAGCGGAGAGAGGCTGACGCGAAGGGGGCGTGGCAGCGGTGCGGCCGTTGATGCGGTGGGATGGTTGGGGCCGGGCAGATAAAAAGTACCAGTTGTCAACTATACTCTTGATTCTGTACGTTTTTAGAATAGTCCACCAATGAGAGTTGTTGAGAATAAGGAAATATTAGGTGTCTTTTCGTTTAATGTTTTAAAAGTCTGGGGAATTACATGATTTGAAGTTACGCGAATTCAAAGTGAAGTAAAGGTATTTATCAAATTATGTAGTCACCATTTATTGTTTTGTAAACATGATTTGTATGTTTAATTTTTGTTGGTTTGCAACACTTAGAATAATTTTCAGATGAATACAATTAGTAACAATAGTAAAAGTAATTCATATAAAGAATATACAAAGCTTCAAAATGACATTGTAGTGAATTTAATTTTGAGCTCAATCTGGGCGTCAGTTTGTTAAGCACTCAAAAACTGTTGTAAAATAAATAAATCGTACACAGTATGTCTTACAAGTTAGTCTTTGTTTTTATCACAAACGTTTCATAAAAACATTTGTTCTTTCACATCATAAAAATGCGATTTTGAAGTTTATGAGAAATCTAATGTTAATTTTGAGAAGTACAAATATCACAATGATTTTTTCAAATAAATGTAAATAATAATTCAGTTCTGTGTTGAAGAAATGAACGTTAGCTGAAATTACAAACCGAAATGCGGATATTAGTAAATTTTTGAATGAAATCTGATTCCTCGAATACAAGGTGAATCTAGACTAATATTTTTTTATTTTTATGGTAGGATTTTTTTGTGCATTTTGTTACTTTCTTATTAAAATTTCTTAAGGAATTTTAAAATTAGTTTAACATACTTTAATTTTTATAATGTACGCAAGAAGTCAGTTGATTGATATAGCTGAAAATCCAAACTCAAGTTAATGTGTATTAATATGTTTTAATCTTTTTATATTTCTGCAATACTAGAATTCCAGAAGAATATCCACTTTCATAAGAACTCAACTAATTGGAGACAATATTCTTAGCAGAATTTTCATTTTATATTGTTTCTAAACTGCAGAGAATATTCCCATTCTAAGACTATATCCTTCCCAGCAATTAAACGCGCCATCCACGAAGTCCGCGTAAGACTGGGTTTTCCAGAACCATTCTGTGGGAGGGCCGGGGAGACGAAGACACGTAGCTGGAGCCCTTAGGACTTTTCGCTAACTTTAATTTACGCCCAGTTAATACCGGGGAATTGTCCGAAATATAGTTTAAATATCTGTTATGCCACTTTATATTCCAATTACTCCTCTCCAAAGTGGAGACTATTAATTTGTTTTCATTTTCTCACTAACCTTTAGCAACATTTTTCAATTTGTATCATTATCCAAAGGATCTAGCTGGTTAGCAATGTTCCGCGCGGCTTAGGAATCAATACCCATGTATATCAATTGAAATCAACTGAGGATCACTTTGTTCCACGCTGGGTAAATCTCCAGCCTCATCGCGAGTATTTCGATCACAAATAGTAATTTCAGAGTGCCGACTCCCAACTATATCACACATTTACAGCATAATACTTTCCACGCAGTTGAATTATAATTTAGAACGCAGCAATTACGGACTATTTGTATGCATATTGCTCGGGGTTACACCGCGCACTGGTGGTACATAAAACAGATTACAACCTAGTTTTATGGTCGTCCGCGCTTTCGGTGTCCCAGGACGGTGGAGGTTGGTTGTGTGGACGATGGTATTAAAATACCAAATTATTTTAATGAAGATCTGACGCGCTTTGAGAGAGCGATGATTGGATGCGAGTCTCCTGTAAGGTATTTTTAAATATTAATGTGTATACCGAAAATTTGAAAGTAAGAGAATCGGATGAAAATTAATTCCATTTTCTCAATTTAGAGTAGCCACTAAACTTGCTCTCTGTGAAAAATTACTTTTGGGGGGGGAGGCCTACGGGCGATGAAACCGTGATATCAAAAATTAAATAATCACTACGACAAGGTTTTCTTTTAGTTTTCAAAATTAAATTTGTGTTTTAATTTAAAAGTGCCTTCTGGAAAGTATTTTTCGTACCGATTATTATGCACGGATGGATTTTTACGAACTGAATACGTTTATATACCCACATAAATATTATCCCATACATGATAATATTTCAATTGCGATTATGTTCTCATTAGACAAAATGAATACACTTTTCAAAAGTTGCCTTTATAAATTAAAACATACATAAGCCTAAAAGAAAGCGTTCATTTCATACAATTAATTACACCATGACTTCTTTAGCAATATTTCCGAAAAGTTCAACAACCGCTAGAGGGAGAGAACCAACGAAGGAAGAGCAACCATCAGGGTTAGAAAGAAAGAAAAAAAAGAAAAGGAAAAGAGTATGTTGTGATCAATACTTCACATTTTCTTGACCTTTCGCTACGCTCTGACACAAGCCTTTATAATGATTAAAAACCTTGACTTGAAAATCTGTTTTATTTCTGTCGTAAATTCAAGATCCGATTGACTTATTATTTCGTGTTTCCGGCGCGTCAACTGCTATAGTCATAGTCCCGTAAGTGAAGTACATGTTTTAATCGCGGGAGTTGGCGGGGTTCTTCCTCCGCTGGATGGTGAATCTGACGCCTACGTATTCGTCCGCTTGCGAGGTTTTCCCTTTGCAGATATCTCCACTAGCTAGACATCGCCCTAGCTGCAACAAACGCTAAGCCCCAGACTGATCTTTCGACATTTGCGATAGCAATGTGCATGAAGTGTACATGTGTGTGCATGCATGTGCATGTGCGATTTAGTGCATTTATGTGTAAGTGTGTGAGAGTAAGGGGGTAAGTATAGGACGAGGAAGAGAAAAGAAAGATCGTACGCGGTCCGTGACCCATTTGTTAGGGTACAGCTCCGGCATTCGCTTCGTGTTGTTCGAAGAAACCACGGAAAATTACCGATCAGAGCAACCTGCCGCTAGCATTCTCACAGCAACTGAAGCTACTACAGCAACTGAATTCGATCTGGCCAGTGTCGAAAATATGACAACATCCGGTCTCGAACCTCAGGACATTCTGGTCAGAGGCATTGTAGTAACATGAGTTGATGCCACATGCCAACTCTTCCCTACCATTCGATCAATATATAACTAAAGCAAAGATTTAGTCTCGTACCAACACGTGCCACGTGCAACGAAGGTGCGCAGCGGTCCATCCACGAGCAAGTCATCATCGTCCAGGAAGTCGAACTGCCCCACGGGGGGCTGCCCCGCTCCAAACTGAATATCGCCAAACTATCGATCCGGTCCTCGAACCAGTGGCCGGTGGCCGGCCGGGGGTGGGGGGCCCGCGGTCGGCACGCGCTCCCCTACCCTTCAGCCGCGCGCCATCCCTCCCCCTCCCCCACTTTAGCCCGAACATCACAATATAATTACCCGCGGAAATTTATAACTCTCTAGTGAAATTACCACGCTAAATTTTATGGCACTGCCCTAAATAATAGGTAAACTTTATGCGATCCCCATAGCGGGCATGGAAGCTTGTAAGCAGTGTTGCCCCGCTCGCACTGCCGGCTCGCCTTGCGGCCCCTCCCGCGTAACCCTCTCGTCCCCCTCCGCCCCCCCCCCGCTTCACGTCGACTGCGCGCTAAACAATTGCGAAATTTACATGGGATTCGCCGACTCAGGTGATATGCAAATGGAGCATCGGGCGGTAGCTGGCTCGTTCTCGGCGGAGGCGTCACGCTATTTTCGGCGATCGCGGCCACGGGAGGGGAAAGGGCGCGGGGAGGGGTCGGGGGAGGGGGTGCCAGACGGGAAAGACGCCTGCCCGCCCGCCCATCACCTCCTCCGCGAGCTTTAAACGCCATTAGCCTGCGGTAATGCCCCAATCATATGTTTATGTGCAACTCGAGAGGCGGCGGGGCAGAGCCGTCTGGCAAGCGAAACATTTGCATCAATCCCGCTTGAGTGGGCCCATCACACTCGCACACCCGATTGTTGTACGCAAGCAAATACTAGCGCGCTCATTATACTTTCAAAGAGCCCCTTCCGCCGAGAAGAATACGACGCCTGCCGCTTCGTACTGCCAAAGCGGCGTATTTACGATTAATCACGTCGTTAGCTTGTTAGCGAGCGGGCGTGGGGGCGAGATGCGAGCGGAGGCGGCGGGGGCGGCGGGGGCGGCGGGGGCGGGAGGGATCGGAGGCGCGGGTTCTCGCCGTGTGCGAGATAAGGCGATGAAGCAGCCGAGACGCGTTCCTTCGGCGCGAAACTCCTGCGCCCACGTGGTCGGGATTTATGGAGTGCATTACTTTTCAACAGATTCGGTTGGGTCTTGTGTTTAGGATACATCGGTGTCTGAGGCTTCCAATAGTAGTCCTCGGACATCTGCGGGCCCCCACACGAACTACGTACCCGCCTGGAAGCCCGGCGCTCCTGTTCGAATGGGCAATTTCCCCTGATTTCGCTCTTATTTTCCCTCCAAATCCTGAAAGGGTAAGAGTAAACGCACTAGCTGTAACACGAAAGATTAACACAGAGCACACTCAAATTATCATAACGAATTGATGCTGCATATGAAAGTATTTTGCAGAATGTTTTTTAGCAAACTATCAACACTCCGACTATGTTTATATACTTAATTACTTATAACTTTGTTTCATACATGTTAATTTTCTATTTAAATTTTACCTTGCATTCTCATTTTTATCACGGTGCACGAAAATGTTTGAATAGAAAATTGCTTCCCTGTTTGCGGTTTAAATTATATTTTATTAAATGATTACTTTGTTTACTGTCTATAGCAATGTGAAATTAATTAACAAGTCTATGAATAATCTATCTCCTCTAGTGGGACCTGTTACGGACAGACAATGCTTTTAACAATATTTGTTCCAAAAGTTAATCGTTGAGGACACTTTTTACCTAACACTTTCTCCTATAAATTAGTATCTTTCCTCTATAACGGAACAAAGGAAATTAATGCACTCTTAAGTAAATGTGATTAAAAAATGACAATTATTTTCATTCGAAATGTTCAATTTGGATATCAACTGTTAGTTTCAAATATAACTCATATATTTAATTTTAATATTTTCTTTGTTTTAGTGCTTGGGAATTATTATCTCTAATTTGGGGCAAAACTGTCAAATGACTGCTTCGAAGAAACTAATCGAATTTACAATCACATATACTCGACTATTCAGTTTCTTTCTTATTTCGTCAATATATTTATGTAATGACCATTGTTTTCTCAAGACTGCATTCCAGAAGTAATTCATATTTTATTCGATCATAATTTTCAATGGATGTTTAAAGAAAATTAAGTTTAACCCACTTTTTCAGATCAACGTATTGAAATTAAACCAACTTTCAAAGTTGTTTTAAACAGTTACAGTGGAATCTCAGTTATCTTTACAATGTTGTATAGCTTTTGAATCGCATCGTGTATCTGCATTTCTACCAACAAAAGGTACAAGAGGAAGTGGACCGCTCTCTGAGTCTGCCAGAATAACAATATAACTGTTGTAGAATCCATATGGAATACTGAAGATAATCGTCATCAATTGCATTCTAAAAAGTTTGTTTTAAAAATTATTTACCAAAACTTAATTCATTTTCACGTGGAGTATAAAAAAACACACTTTCTCCGACTCTGATAAGTTTAACTGAAGGCAACGAATCCGGTTCTTAGATAAATTTCCTGCCCATGTCTTTCAAATAGGTGCCTACGTACTTTAGTACACAATGCCAATTTCAACAAAGTTAGACAATGAAAATGTTTTAATTTCTGTTATTTATATTTGAGGCAATTGTTTTTAAACTAATACAGGAATGACGTTAATAAAGGAAACAAAAAGTGTAAATTATATCACTCTAACCTCAATAATAACACCCATCTTAAATTAGAGATCTTATCTAAATCAATCATGTAGTGCATAACCATGTCACTATTTAATTACTTGCAGTACTTTCTGCTATTTTGCAAACAGGAAAGGCGCCACATGCATTCATCATTATTCCTCTTTTAAAAAATCCGGTTCGAATTTTCGAGTAATACCGAGTTCCCGGTACAAGGATCACATCCTGCTATTCATATACACAAGAGTTATTAACAGTCCCATCCGGTGATGCATAACTATTTCGCGTTCCAGACAAACACAAAGCATTCTTTCTGAACATCGCATACGTTCCAACGTTCGCCGATAAATATCTTTTTGAAAAGAATAATCTTTTTTCTGAATGGAATGCGGTGATGGATGAAATGAAACGTAGCGCTTCGTACCGATGTACGCTACTGCAAGGTAATACATTCGCATCTGCGGGCGAAATACGACCGAATATCAGAGAAAGGTAGGAGTCATGTGCACATGTGAACGTGCGCCATGAATAAAATCCTCATTCAACTCTCCCTTTTTTCGTAGAACTTCGAGCACCGTCAACGACCTGCAAGCTAAACAGTAAAAATATTGCTTGGAAATGTGCTTTATGAGGTCTATACAAGAGGCTAGAAGCACGCATGGTAAATCATTAATAAAGTTGTTGAGAATAATGCAATGGTGACTGAGACAAGGTGAAGGCTGCCCGTACATCATCCTCGAGATATTTTATTCATACTTTTCTGGCGCAGGTAATAACTGTATTACTCTTTATCATCCCTGACCCTATCGCTGTAATATATACACACATTAAGAGTAAGTTATGCTCCCTGGGCATGCCTCAAGAAAAAAATGTTTTTACTTAAGAAATTATCAGACTTGTTCAAACTTTGGAATACTGTCCTCCCACGAAACGCCAGTGTTTTTTTAATATATCTCAATATTATTTTTCAAAATTACCACTTAACTTTTATCCAAATGTAATGTGATGTCCATTTAAGATAATTTCTTCACATACAAAGCAATATTTCTGCTTCAAATATTCCACTAATTTTAATATTTAAACATTGGCAATCTCAACAGACTAAAAAAATCCCTTAACGATTTTATCTACGAGCCATTGAAAAATGACAAACTTGCTCTTGTAAACTGCTCGAAACAGATTGCGTTTTGTCTGTGAAGATATTGTAAAACCTCCTTCACCGGAGCGGCCACAGTTCGACATAAAACTTTCGTGTATATTCCACATTGCCTTTTTGTGATTTAAGCATTTATCAGGTAGTTAAATCTGCTGTCAAGATACTAAAACTGCAATATCTTATCAATTACCGGTTTGAAAAATCTACGGAGCAGTAGAGTTTAGCCTCTGGTCCCGGACGAGAAACCAACATGCAAAGCCCACGAGCTAACAAGGAGACTCGAAATGGGGAGAAAACGTGTTTGGAGCTATCATTTCCAGAGTCAGTCATCGCGGTTAATGAGTAATTTAAAAACACTTATTAACATGAGAAAAAGTTCATTATTTTCTGCCTAATTAACGGGCAGCATAGGGCGACCGAACTCGCCGTCTTTCTCGCGCGATCCCAGTCACTAGTCGCGCCGGGTCCCAAATATGAAACAATTGGCAAACCCATCCATTACAGCTGTAATTACCTATTAATTACTTCATCTGTGCTGTTGTTCGGAGCTGCGGAGTAATTAACAACTTTACTTGCGAGTTTAAATTAGTTCGCGGCGGCGGATATTACATTTTATATTGTCGGCGTGTCTATTGTTAGTACAACCACAGCGCAGCCCGGGGACCGACGGCGTGGCCTGATAACCAATTAGATTTCATAATTTTCCGAGCGAAAAGAAATTAAACGGAATGAATTTATGGCGCGAGTAGTCAGGCACTTCGTATTAAGGTTTCGTAACAGTTACATTCGTAATTAACTTTATATATCGTTATCAACCTTTCAATTATTGAAGTTGTATTTTTAAACGACTGTTCATAAATTCAAGGGTTTATTAAGCTCGGGAGAAAAAAACAGTAGCTTGTAAATTGTGTTGCCGATGCGGTGAATCTACATCTGGATATTCCCTCTTTTGTTTTACGGGCATACGAATGAGTAGCATTCCTATTTCGTATCTTTGTTTCAGAGCTGAGTAAAAGTGACGATGCAGTGAGATCTGCAGAAACATTTTTGCATAATGTGCCCCAAAACGACGTTTTATTGAAGATATGTCAAAGTGTTATATTCTGTCAAAGAATTCTTAGAATAACAATGATACAAGTATGTGCAGTTATAATAAATACTTTACATAATTTTCCAAACCATTCTTAATTATAATTGTTTCAAAGAAATAATGAATATCGTTAATGAATATATCTAAATTTTACACGCATTTATCAAGCCCAAACTTCAATAATGCAATACAAATATTGTAGAGAAATGAATGCAGAACTTTCTATTAACAACTAGTTTGCTTACTAAAAATGAATACCATAAAATATTTTAATATGAATCAAGCTTCGTCGAATTAAATTTCTTGTAAAAGTGTGAAATATATTCTGAACGGCTCGAAGCTGAAAAAAGTTGTTTTAATTATACCAAATATAGTCGTAAAATACGAATATTATATTAAATCGTATATTACTTTACAATTATTTCAAGTGATTAAATCCACAATACCTCGACTTTTTCTCAAATTATGTTTTCAAAAAACAGGAAGGGATCGATATTTTTCAAGATAATATAAACTAAAATATATTTTCAAAGACAGTTATTAACAACAAATGCATATTTTGGCGGAGAGCTGTCGGTGAAAATAAGTAATGCTTAATTTAATCACGGATAATGAAAAATATATTCATACATTTCTTACAGTTGACATCAAATCTACTACAAGAGGTGTCAATAAATACAAAATGTAGTAATACGTACCACCTGCATAATTTGCATACAAGCAAAAATATATTTGGGAGATGGTCTAAACCAGAAGTTTAAGTAAAAGTGTTATTCAATACACGCCTCCAACATGCGAGTGAAGCAGGGCGTATACCTGTGTCCAACACCAGCTCAACTCACTGTAATTGCCGCGCGGGGTGTTATTGTTACACGTTGTTAACAGCCTCCTTGCGCACTTTCGCCTGGCTGCCCGGGCTAATTATCGTGAAATCGTAATGACGCGCGTTCGACCCACGGCACACGCACTCCCCGCCCCCTTCCGCCTCTCCCTCCCCGCCGCGTCGCCTCTTCCCGCTCGGCCTCGTTTCGACCCGTCCCATCCCTGCGTGCGCCACCCCTCCCTACCTGCTTCACGCTAACCGACTCCCTCGGCTCCCGGCTTCAACACTCACCGCTTCACAGCAAACACCACGCATCATGCCAACCCCGCTGCTGGCCGCTTCGCGCCGACTTCCCAACACCGGCTGCATTACGCCGACCACGACGACATCGTTCAGACTCCCTCCACCTGCTTCACGCCGACTCCACCGGCTCCCTCCCGCCACTTTGCACCTATTCCCACCGCCTGCTTCATATTGACTCCCCACATCCGCTTCACACCAACTCCCCACGCCCACTTCACCCCGACTCCCCACGTTCGATTCACTCCGGCTCCCCACGCGGTCTTCACTCCGACTCTCCACACCCGCTTCACTCCGAATCCCCACGCGGTCTTCATTCCGACTCCCCACGCCCGCTTCGCGCTGACATCCCTACCCTCTCGCACCCGTTCGCGTCGACCGTCACCTTTCTGCTACCTCCCCCACCACCCGCTTCGCGGCGGCGTTTCTCGTTTCGTACCTCTCTTCCCGTTCCGGGTCCCGCTGCTTTTGAACGACACGACCCGTTAGCACCGGCCCGACCACATCTCCACCCTGACCCTTCCCACTCAGCATTGACCATCCCATCTCGCTCGGATCCTCCCAGACCATTTCCTTTCGCCCCGACTCTCGCCGCTCTGCCCTTGCACCTCTCCAATTTTCTTTTCCTTGCCGACCCGTCTCGCCATTTCTCGTAATCATCCTATCCCTCCCCTCCATGAGCCGTTGCTTTTCCCTTGCCCTCCAACTGAAAAATAAAAGTTTGTGGTGCATTATTTTCGAAACCCATACATCATAGAAAAATCAACATTTGATGGAATTCTTCCACATCCAGGATGTTACTGGGTGTAACGTATACACTAGTTTGCTCGAACTGAATTTTCTTAATTAAGAATTTTTTGTGAGTGTTGGATAGTGTCTTTAATTCTGCAAATGCAAATGTTGGATTTCTTTGCCAATAATGAAATCATTGAAAATACATTAATTCATCTGCATTTTTCACTGATATTCTTGTAAAGTTGATTGATATTTTTTACTATTCATTTTGTGCATGTAGTTCATAATATATGCGCATACCATCCAAGCACATTTTTGTGTGTAGGATGTTTTAATTAATGAGTGTAGAAATAGAGTATGTAAAAGAGAACCTCACGTAAAAAATGTTCTCTTTAAGACAAAAGTCTTGAACTTAATTGAAAAGAGAGATTAATGATTCTCGAGATGTACCCTTTTGGTGCGGAAAAATTCGAGTCTATAAACAGTAAAGAAGTGGAATGAAGTTCAAAGAAAGAAATTTTCTTAGAATTCCAAGA
This sequence comes from Gryllus longicercus, assembly GCA_038098605.1. Classification (NCBI taxonomy): domain Eukaryota; kingdom Metazoa; phylum Arthropoda; class Insecta; order Orthoptera; family Gryllidae; genus Gryllus; species Gryllus longicercus. The sequence goes on from JAZDUA010000052.1 coordinate 3,894,125, forward strand.
ACTCCGAGACAGGACAAGGAAACATTCTTTCCGCCGTTTGTAAATGTTTCACTCTAAAGATCCAAAGACTTGGCGTCCAAGTAACACTCACAAACCACTGGAAGCAACACCTGCCTTTTTAATGCGATTGCATTCTTGAAATATCTCACTCTACGGAGAAATACATTCATAACGTTGTACTGGCAGGATAACTTAATTACTTAGTTACATTCAAAACAGGTGAATATAATAATATTAGAAGTTTGGCATTCATTAGGAAAATTCCACAGCAGTGGGCACGGAAGTTTCAAGGATAATTTTTTATTCTACAAAAAACAACACATCATTTTGGTTATAACTCGTATTAAAAAGAGCCGATTATTTTTTCTCTCCCAACGTCAGATTAGAATCTGATGTTTCTTTATGGTGTCCAAACGAGTAGTTGTTTATGTCAAATAAGAACCAAAAATAGAAATGAAGATAACGTCGTAATGATTTCGTTACTATTTGCTAGAATTATTATTTTAATTTGTTGTAGCCAAGCTCTTGAGATGTTTACTTACGTACAGAAATCTACAGCGTTATGAAATCGAAGAGTTCGAAGGAAACTTATTGCCTGGGATTGTTGTCCATCTTAACCTCAGTTTCATTACAATAAAAGGGTCAAAGAAAGATGAATACGATTCTACAAGGCAAGCAATTTAGACTGCCTAACAAAATCCACAGTTACAACAAATAGAACTGGCATGAATAGATCGCCTTCCTTCCTGAACGCTTATTCAACGCCTATCCCTATTAACCAATGAGGCAATAACCACTGATAAACAACGACTAGTGATGTCCTAACGACAAGCATATGACAACATCATCGTTGACTAACCTTGTCGAAGCACTTCCTCAAACATGTACGCATCTGCGAGCTTCATTTCTCTTCTACAACCACCAACGACCCAACTAACCCGTACCCCATGGCCATAATCGAAGGATGTCTTGATCCTGCCCCAGCTCAACAGTCCCTGTTGAGCTGGTAAGTGTAAATGCTTCAACAGTCCCTGTTGATTCGACTGCCATCAAATCCAACACAATAGCCATCTTTGCCGAATACCATAGCCCTGCCCCACCATACGCTCACTCACACACGTAACTGCTACCACAATCACCACCGACTCCCCTTGCGTCAACCCACGGCCACGGTCGCTGCGTCCCCCGACGTGTCGCGGGCGGGGCGGAGGGCTAGGGGCGATGCGGGGCGGCGCGGGGGCGGCGCGGGGCGTCACGCGGCTGTGGCGGCCGCCGCCACCGCCCCCGCCTCCGCCGCCACCGCTCACGGCCTACTCGATCAATATGCGGTGGCGTCGCGGGCGGAGCTCGGAGCGGGCGGTGAGGGCGGGGCGGGGCGGGGCGGGGCGGGGCGGGGCGGGGCGGGGCGGGGCGCAGCGCGCGGGTGCGAACATGGTCGCCGCGGCGCGGGCGGGTGCGGGTGAAGACAGCCGCGAGACGCCGCCTCCAAGACATGGGAAGACACGAGGCGCGGAAGTGCTTCCAATAGAGCAACCGGCTGGTTTTGTAGAAGAGTACGTTTAACGTACGACGTCATGTGAAGTTATGGTATGTCGCAATATTAACTCAGTGTTTATGCAATATTGGATCATATTTATCATGGTGGATACTAGAAAGGTGTATGTTTTCGTTTTGGCGGCATACTAAGACTTTATGCGATAATGGAGATAAATGACAAATATTGAGTAAAACTGTCAGGGAACATAGAGAAGCATTCAACTCACATGTGTTTTGCTTTCACTTGGTTGATGCTCAAAATTTATTTGAATTGCTTACTCAGTAAATGTATACGGTATGTTTCAATTTATTCATTATGGATGACAATCTTGACTTATCCACAATATAAATGCACTGACGGCAAATATAATGTTTAATTGCACATTTTATTTTAAGCTCTTACATTGCTCACATTATGAAATTATTGTAAAATATAATAATAGTTTACAATTCTAAGAAAGAATAGGAAACGAAAAAAAACATTGAAAAAATGTTTGTTTCTAAGTTACTACTAAGTTAATGCATTGTTTTGAAGGCAAAACTCTCATTCTCTATTTGTGAATGAAGATAATTTCAAAATAAGAGCGATAAAAAATGTGTCAGAGAGAAAGTTCAATCGAAATCAATGCTTACAAATAGAAAAAGACGTTTTGAATATTTGATAATATTTTTGTTTCAAAAAATTAAAAATCAAATCAGTTTATCAAACGAAGTACAGATATTTTAACATAAATTAATTTATTTATTTTTTGACATAAACAATGAAAAATTATTAACATTTAATACTAACAAATTACAAATGATTCAATATTACTTGCAAAAAAATCAGCCAGCGAAATTTGAAAGAATGCTTCCTTAAAGACCACTATATTTTCCTTCGGGACACCCGATTGGGGACTATCGATCGTGTCCTGTACGTCAAAGCGTCGGAATGCCTGCTATAAAAATACCAAGAGACTGACGACACGTTTCAACCGAACAGCCAGATTTCGCTGCTCGCCGAGGTTTCATAGATTCGAGCGTAAACGTGCGAGCGTGCGTGCGCGCGCCTTCTGCCGAGTGGGAGAACCACGCGGCTCGGCCAGCGCCTCCAATAAAAGAACGGCGAGCCGCGCGCCGGGGCGCGGATCAAAGAGACGGGGTCCGGGGTGATAACTGCAGGACAGATGTAGCCCATTACGGGGCGCCTCGGGCGGCATCTGGCGGCGCAAGCGGTGGACGGGGTGATGGAGAGGGGGAGAAGAAGCAGGTAGAGGGGCCCGGCCCGCCGGGGCCAGCCGGGACCCGCCGCGCGGGTTGCCGCCTCCCAGGGGACGCATCTCCACTGTGGAGAGGACCCTTCTTGAGGCCACGGGCAACGCCTTGCCCTTCGGCCTCCGACCTCAGGCTTCCGCGCGGGCCTTCTGAGCTGATTCTTCTGAAGACTACTGCTCCCCGCCCTCTGATTCAACCTAGGTGGAAACAAGCCTGCTCAACGCTCCATTCACAGGCAAGCCTGGTTTGATGGACCTGTGATGCCTCAGATATAAAACAGTCGCAGGTGCTACCTGCTTCATTGGTCGCAAAACAGACCATGGCACTTTTCCAATCGGTGAGTCGCAGACTCATCAAGCCGGCTTGCTTACGAATGGGGTGCTTTGTACGCCCGAACTTCCGTTTGCCAGCAAGAGTGTTTGCTTATCACACTTCTGGTGTCTGTTGCCTCGCTGCCTTCTTCTGTACGACAAGAATGACAGCGTAGGCTCGTTGGTGTATGGCCACATTAACCATTATTCACTCTATGTTTTTGCAGCTGTTTAGAACAAATTTTACTGAAAAAATCTTTTGTGGGAACCGCCATCTACAGAATCCACACCACTAAACTGACTATATCCATGACATTATTTCCCCTCCTTGTAAATAGAATCAAATGTTTCCTCCGTCCATCTCCTTATCTGCTGCTACCATTAATACATGCATTCTTCTACATAAGATAATGCAACAAAATATAAATCTTTATTAATGCTCTTTAATTTGAAGTCTTGCTTCTTTAATTTTTCCGCAGTCGATATTAGTCATAACAGAAATAAATTTTTGTCAGAAGCTCTTTCACTACTCACAAAATTAATAAAATTGAATTTATTAAGTATAGCCCTGTAAAGTATGTATTAATTAAAAATATAATTCAATATTTTTTCCATTAAATTATATAACAGTTTAGAGCACATATATTACAGATTAAGAAATCCATGACGCCTAAAAATATATATTTTTCTTCCCATCCGCAACAACGAAATAAAGAATAAAAATAATATCCGTCCTTATTTTTATATTTGAAATAATTTTTTAGAACATCAAAATTTTATCAACGGCAACACTTTTGAATGTTTGGTTCTGCCTGCTACCGCCCTGTTCTCCTACCTTGTGCCGCGCGGAGCCTCGCCTCCCAGCGCCTCCTCCGACTTGCCGCCGCTCCTCCCGAAGAAGCCCCCGCCCCTGCACGCAACGCTGCAATCGTGCTGAGAATAACGCCCTTCCCTCGCGGGCCCTCCCCCCGCACATCTGCGGGCCCCGCCCGCGCCCCGTCCCCGAGGTGCTCTTTTCCGATCGGGGCGAGACGCAACAGTGGTACTTACATCAAAGAGCCTCCTGCAAACGCTGTGTTTACAGACGAGATCTGGTGGAGTTTCCCAAAGGGGGGATGCTTTTGTGGCGGAAGGAAACCAGGGGGATGTAGATTTTTTCCTATGGAGACCTCGCGAAACATTTTTGATGTCTGGAGAAAATCTGGTAGGATGTAGATATTTTATAGTCAATTATCAGTAGAACCAGTCACCAGTGGTACTCTGCGAATGGGCTTTATCCCCCACGAAGTCAATAATACATATTCAAAAATATACCTTTTAGGATTTTCAATACTTACGAATGTCATTCGTTTGTCCATTGTTATTATAAATATTAACTATAACCCAACAAAGTAAAAACGTCTATACTTGAAATGAAAAATATATAATATAAATGAAAATAATATATAATATAAATGAAAAATTCTTGATAAGAAAACATCATGTCGGTTGGACATTGTACCTGCAGCGTCTAACCCTCCCGCCACCCAGAGAAAAAATTATGGGTGCGCCTCTGAGTAGGATCAATGAAGATAGAAGCAATTGTAAAATGAACGCCAACTTTTTACAGCCCTGAATTTTTCTGTTTTCTGGATTGGAACTTTGAATATTCGCAGTCCCAAACAATAATCACCGTATTGTACAATATATTCAACTTCTACAAGATCATATGTTGAAATAATTTGAAACTAGAAAACGAGACACATAATTTGATAATTGGAGAAAGTACAATAGAATAAGGAAAACGGTGTTTCTCAACTGGAGAAATGAACTGATTGGTTTCGCTTACAAAATACACATCACACATCAACTACTTGAAGATTTGTTTCCCTAAGCAAATTTCATTGTAACAATATGACTCCTGAGATCACCACGGTACACCTACACACGGCTCGTCAGTACTAATGCACTAAAGAATGCAGTTTGGAACACACTAATTGGGAGAACAGGCAGTAGCTGTAAGTAAAACGCGAATAAGAAAATAGAGGAATAATACCAGAGAGAACAATTGGTAATTTTTCTCTTCTGAGTCTAGGTAAAAATAAAACGTTAAGAATAAAAACTATACTGCCATTTGTTTCGTAAATGAAAACTTTGTCGAATTAAATGACATTTCTTTTCTATGCCTTAAAATATACAATTTCTGTAAAATACGTCATTATAATCAACGGCTAGTGGTATTCACTAATGGAAAGAGTGCTCTAAAACTCAACATTTATCACCACTTAACGTAGTCAGATAAAAGTAGAGAAAAATATAATTTAATCATGCAAATGAATAGTCCAGCATACAAAAAAAATGAGAAGTGGCACTGCGGTGGCCACATGTAATTAAGAATTGTCACTTTTCTATCTTATATCCTCGTTTCCGCCGCTCCGTAAACAGCACGACGCCATCAGGCCTGTCTGCAGGCCGGCCGGCCTCCCGGTCCTCCTTTCGCCAGGCCCACCTCCCCTTTAATGCATCGACTATCCATCCATTCCACGCCGTCAAGGATGTTGATTACTGTCCATCCGCTTCGAATCGCGACTTCCTTCAAAAATCGATGCAAAGGCGAGAACACTCCTATTTACCATTTTCACTCGCGTTGGTTGGATGGTTGGTTGGTTGGTTCGTTCCGCGCCGGGCCGCCCTCCCTCGGACCGACATTTTTTTTTTTTTCGCGACGGTGCACACCTCCGCGTGGCCGCGCATATTCCATCAAGCAGCCGCGATCCCTGGGGGCGAGGCGGGCGGCGACGCCCCGAAATCCCTATTCACGGCGCCGAGCAGAGCGGGAGCGCAATGGAAACGGAGACGGCGAGGCGAAGAGGCAGTATGCAGAAGAGGCTGGGGGATAGCAATAAAGGCGACAGCGAATTAGACCCGAATCGCTTACTACCTTACTTTCCATCAATGTGTATGTATGTATAATACAAACTAATTATTAATTTGTTTGAATTCGTTATGAATATCCAGCAAGACCGAGCCTTAACGAATGAAGAAAATGAAACGCTAATAAAGCATTAAAGGCAAATATTGAGGAAGTGAGGTATGCCATTGCTTTCCTCAGCCCGTCAGAATGAGCCCAAGAGTTATCGCCTTTCACAGCACGATGCCATTTCATAGTACTAGTCACTTTTCATAGTACCATTCATAAACTCAGCAGCTTCCCTATTGCGCCAGTCACAGAGAAAGTACCATTTATTTCTCGTGAAGCTATATATTTATGTTGCTTCAACTAGGAATCGAACCCGGAAAGCAAGTAGATTATCAATCAGCTTCCGGAGATTTTCCATCAGGGTACTGAGATTTACATTCTTGTCAGTCAGAGCGGAAATTGTGGTGGATGAAGTGGGTTTCTGTTTTTGATTTTCTGGATTTCCCCATCTTCAGCCATTATTACAGATACATATTCCTTTTCACTCTTCAAAATATGTAGCATTCTGTGTCGTTAAACTAATATTTGAAAAGTTCTGATTTAGACGGTTTGTTTTAGTAGAAACCACCTAGATAAAACGAAGAGAAAATGCGAGATAACAAAGACGCATAAGACGCAAACAAATAAACAAGAAACTCGGAAAAAATTCAGTTACACAATTTAAAAAAGAGGAGGAAATAAATAATGTATTATGAAAAGGACACAAGTCCTTGATGGTGGCGTTGGAGATGGTTAAACTGATGTGACTGATGATTTCGCAAACGCGAAGATGGCAAATAAATTAACATGGCAAAGAGGAGAGTCAAGGCAGAAACAAAACGAATGGGGGAAAGATCATAAGATCATGAAGTGATCATGAATGTAGTCATGAATAAAAAGACCCAACGCACTCGATGATAAGTAACAAACTAGAAAAAGAAGTAAAAAAAGATCCTGTAAGAGTAACAGCAGGCGATGTTGTACAGTAAGTTGTGCACCGACCCAGGAATCCGGGACTAAGCAGACGCAAGCAATGCACAGTGGCAGATGCGGAGCGGCAGGCCCCGGAGCGGGGCCGGCAGAGCAATACAGAGGGGGACAGAGGGGGACAGCGAGAGACGCGACGACGGCGCGCGCGGGTGACGCGACGACGGCGGGCGAAATGAGCGCCGCGGCGGCGTAATTCCGAAACACGCGTACTCCCCGGACGCAGGGGATATTAACTTACGCACCCCTCCCGCTAATTCCAAGCAACCGAAAAAATAATACAGGGGGAATAACGCGCACGGCGCCACAAGGCGGGGCGGCTCGACGCAGGGGACGGCGCGGCGGGGCGGGAGTGCATGCTTGTCGGTCGTTTTCGGGAGGTCGGCGTCGACAGGGGGATGAAAACGAGGGGACAGGGAGAGGGCACGCGACGGGGCGTGGGCGGAGACGGGGCGGCGCGTGTCACGACGGCCGCTGACCAAGGGGCGGCCCTGTCAGCGGTCACCCCGCGGAGAGCAGGGCTAAAGAGGCGGAGTGCCCCAAGGTTCGGATTTTGAACACGATGTGAAACGGACGGAGAATGAGTAGTACACGTTCTGTAGGAATGTGGATAATACAATAATAAATTGAAGGTTGTACGCGACTAGTTAAAAGCTAGTCCGCGAGAAAACTGAAAAACTGATTTGTTGAAATTTACTATGCAGAATTAGAAATTCAGTTCATCACCATGGCCCATTATTGAAAAAGCACGTCAGGATTAATTAAAATATGAGTGAAACGTGAAAGTAAAAATCAATAATGAAGAAACAAAATCAAAATTCATGCTATGTTTTCGGAAAGTTGCACAAGTGAATGTTCCAATTAGCAAGTCTTTCCATATGCGCGTACCCAAAATCTAACACATCCGATGTCTATTGATTGATCATTCTCCGCGTGCACATACAAGAGCCATCATGTGTTTTCTCCAACAGAATTCAATTTAGAGCATACTAGCGGATTTCTGATTCATTGCATAGTAGCCTTTGACATGTCAATGATGATACCTAGAATTACACCTATAATTAATTATCAAATACTTACCGCGAAAAAGCTGTTTAAATACAGCAGGTTGTCTGAACTACCAATAACAGTCAATTGATAACCCTAACTTAGGAATTAAGAGCATTCACTTTGTGCCTGAAACAGATAGGACGGATTAATAAATCGTGGTAGAAGAAGACGTAGAAAATTTACTGTAATACAGAGAAAGTATATAATTGCACAGACGGCGGAAGAAGACGGGAACAATTGTTTTCGGATCTTAATGTTTAAGAAATTATGAACTCATCCCCTAAAAACGATTTATAATATCATGTTTATCAACATTAGCTCTGTAAGTGTGTAGAATTTTATATCACGTGTTCCTTCTCCGCTAAAATGTGAGGACAATCGCAGACCTACACGTTGACTGTGAAGTTTCCCTTTTCCAGGAATTTATGCTGCGGCTGAACACACCCTCTGTAGCTTGTATCGCCACCGTCCAGACTCGAACCCTAGATACAGGCACTGCAGTGGCAAGAGTTGTTGCCCAGAGCAACCTCAGCCGGTCCTACGAAACGACCACAAACGCGTGAACGTGAGGGATAGAGCGGCTAAGAAAATCCGGCAGCAACGGAAGTGAAACCCAACGCTCACCCAAAGCAGAGAAACCGCGGACACGTCGAGAACGTGTGGCCAGGGAGGCCGCAGGGGCCGCAGGGGCTGCAGGCGCCAGCTAATGACGAGCCAAGCGCGAAGCCGAGCGGCGCGGCGGGGGGCGAGCGAGAGCCGGCGCCGCGTCTGCCCTCCCCTCCCCTCCCCTTCTCCTACTCCCCTCCCTGCCGCAGCCGCCGCGGTCCATGGGGCGCCCTCTCGGCGCGCGCGCGCGCGCACCGCGCATGCGTTCTGCCAGGCTCGCGTTTCCACTCCCCCGCGCCGCTGCGATGGACGATGGACGCTGGGATTGAATTGGCCGGCTGACGACGCGAGAGAGAAGAGACCTGAACCCTGTGCTACACTGAAATTGTCGATTCGATTTGACACTATATTCATGTGTTTTGTGGGGAAACTGAATTGATGCCTGTTATTAATGATTAATTGATGTATTAATTTATTAATTAATATTCAATATTTTCTGCGAATCAGGATTTCAGAACAATATTCAAAATTTCTTCCCCTTCCCTTAGAAGGTTTATGTGGCAAAGGCCAGTTCTGGGACTCACAAATGCTCTGTTCACATCGTTCTACTTCTCCCCACCTCTCTGCAGCGTCTAACTCTTTATAAGAGTGTCTCATTCGTTTAATCCTGTTGACACGCTAGAATCATTTTATTAGGTATTTTTAACATCGTATACCAGACTATCATTATTTATATTGCTACTTGTAGTGAGACTCAACAGATCTCAGGTTCATTTAGAAATGTTGCTTTCTTCTCCTTGCTCTTCATTTTTTGTGTCCTTGATTCACTTCTAAAGCAGTAGGGTTGTTATACCAGGACGGAAAATTATGATTAGGAAAGTAATCATTTCACTACCTCGAGAGCTCAAAATGTAATATTTTACCCTTCTCACGGATGCGTACATCGATTGAGCTGTTGAGAACCTTATTATAGGATTAATATGAAATTAACTTTCATTGTTTCAAATTTAATAAAATGCTAGTACGTGAAAATATGTCTGAAGGGATTTTACAAGCTTACCGCAAGAACCGGTATCCTGACTTCACTGTAAGTTGTTATTAAATTAAAATACTCAGAGGCATTTACGAAAGAGTTACTTCCATGGCAGAGATCGATCGTGAGCTAACGTGGACCACAACCTCAAACCCTTCAAGATTCCTCCTCCATCAAACACATCTAATGATAGTCGTCAAGAGTCTTTCTTTTAGAGTCCGAAGCGCCAGAACGCCACCTGCAAACATCTTCAACAGGACCAATTTCCGCGGAGTTCCCACAAAGGCAAAAAGTCGACGACGACGACGCCGACCGGAGCGTCGCAAAGTGGCGACGATCTGGAATACCAGCGGCGCCCAGCGGAACCGCAAGCACCGAAGCGCGGAGCCGAACCGCCCTGCCCCGCCCCGCGCGTGTCCCCGCCTCCGCCCTCGCCCTCGCCCACGCCGCACCTCCAACGCCGCCTCCGACAGCGCCCTGGAGTTGGACTCTGACTCAATCTCCTCTGCCTTTTCGTACGCCTCCGCTCCACCTCTGCCTCTGCGTCCGTCTTTTCTTCCTTCTCCACCCTCATGTTCGCCTTTCTCCTCCACCTGCGCCAACACCTGCGCCAACGCCTGCGCCCAGGCCCAGGCCCAGGCCCAGGCGCCCTCGCCCTCGCCCTCGCCCTCGCCCTCGCCCTCCCCCACGCTCTCGGCCTCCACCTCTTACTATTCACACCCTTATTTTTATTGATTCGATTCCATCCTTCCTATTTCCCTGCCTTGTTATCTCCCTCTGCAACAACTTTTCCCACTGCAACATTCTCTTCTTTCTTGTCTCTTCGTATTGACCATCCTGCTCCACATTCATCACAATCTGTTTTATTTCTCCCGATGCATTTCCCTCTCTCTCTAGTTCTTGCTCTTTTGTCCATCCTTCAGTCTCCTATGCTGCCATCCCGCTCACCTCCAGACCTCACTTCACCGCTTACTCTCCTGCTTTCGCTTTGGGTTCCGTCTGTGCAATCGCCGCATGAATAGCTTGCTTCTCCATGCAAGTGTTTTTGGCCACTGACCAACCCTCCAATTTAATTACCGCAACGTGGTTAAAACTAGAGCGATCGGGATATGTCGTATCAAGCTGAAAAAGAAGAGACGTGGAATAATGGATTCATTTTTGACCACTTTGTTCTTTTGTTATGAAACCACACTTGGTTAATGGGGGCTCTAAATAACACTCAAGACCTATTTGGTTAAGACGTTAAATAAGACGCTGAAATGTCTTATTTTTGTGAATTAGCACTTCCGTTGGAGTTAGTGAGGGAGATAGGGCAATAGGAAAGCAGTAATTATATTTTAGTGTCCAATAAATTAAATTAAGATATGTTCATATTTTTTTACCATTGCGAATAAGTTGATGATTCGTGAAAACTAACTACATATCTTGCCTTACTGTGTTCATTTTAATTAACTTTCAAACAAAAATAAACAGAAAACTTAATTGTTAATCAATTATCTCAAATACTTTTTAATAGTGTGAATAATCAGACAAATCGACTTATCTTGGTAGGTATCTACCTAGATATCGTTGGTATCTTTACGACTGTATATATTCTAATTTAGTTTTCTTTTTTTTGTATTTAGCATATCTGGCATTAACATATAGAGTCATTAGCGAACCGCTATTGCGTGTAACGGCATGGTAACTGTGAGGATGACACGATATGATGATGACAGGGGGTGAAAGAACAAACACAATACAATCATGCCCGAGAGGGGACTCGACTCCGCACTACTGTTCTACGCCACTACTGCCTGAGCAACCTCGGCTATCCGGACCGGCCAAATATAGGTTTGAAACTAAGCATGCGTCGATAAGTCAGGAAACTGAAAGAATTAAATGCATAAAATGAATATTTCACCTACAGACGTTGGAAGCAATTAGGATAATCCAGGAGAAGACTTATTTAATTTTTAGCTGATTGAAGATACTGATTGCACGAGATAATTAATATGGAAACGAATGTACTTCAGCAACTGCCTACATCCTTAGTTGTGTTAATTCGGATCTGTACGGATTTGCAATAACATTTGTCCACTGGACATCTATTTTCCTTTTTCTTAGCAAGTTCTTTCCTTTTTTTCTTAGCAAGTTCTCATCGATTATTTTCAAAACTGCGTTCTTTTCATTTTAATCAAAGTCACCGAGAATTTTTAAAAGTCCTTCAAACTTTTCAACCATTTTAAAAGTATTCACTTGCATTGGGAACAGGGTAGCAAATGAGAAACCTGATCGACCTGATATCAATATGTAATATCTCGTATTCTTATAAATACACGTCAACAACTATCCTTCCCATTCTCATATTATTCAAAAGCCACACGCGCGTATATATCAGTTAACATTGGATAAAATTTATTTTAATGAAATACGTTGTATCACTTCTTTTCATCACTTCATTATCTCTCCGATAACTGACAACTCAGCAAACAAGCTACCGTGCTCATTCTCTCGGCAAACCTGTTAATTCATCTCAACCTTATAAATAGCTCATCTGTAGACATACTCACTTTGAACAAATGAGATATTTTAGAATAACTTCATAACAAAGAATCCACTTGCACTTCCAACCTATAGATCCATCTTGATGTTAGGGTTGATGACAATTCACTCGTCAGCTCAAACAGTCTACTAAGTTCACTTTTTCAGTCCCACTTATTTGTCAGCATTTTATTTTATATTCACAACATGTCATAACTAGTCTTCACTTCCACAACCTCTTTGTAGATGAGTATACATCAGTTGTCTCAATCACCAAATCAACTCCTCTTTTAAAATTCAACTTCATTCAAAAGTATTCATTTCTAAGGTCATGTCGCTTCCAACATTTACATTTTCTTTCATCGTTCCCCAACCGCGTTCTCACTTCATACATCTCTCCAAAGAAAGAATTCAACTTTACTTTAGCGGTTCACCAGTATACTTCCCATTCTAATTACAGTTTCCACCATCTCACTACCTCGCAACTAGCTCACTTGTAGCCATACTCATCATCTCAACGATCTCAACAGCTCAACGTGAGCCTATCCGGCCCATCTCCAGTTCGAGATCCCGCCGTCTCTAGAACAGCCGTCGCATCACTCGTCGTCGCCTCAGGTCTCGCAACTAGCTCATTCACCGCCCCACTCATCACCCCAACCATCTCCCCATACATTCAACCCAGCCAGCGCATCTGCAGTTCGAGTGCCCGCCGTCTCGCAACTCGCGCCGCCGTCGTCGCCGCCTCACTCGTCGTCGCCTCACACGTGCGTGCGCGCGGCGCGGGCGCACCGCAGGGATCGTATCGCGGGCCAAATGAAATATATAAAGAGCCAGCGAACACGTTTACTGCTTTACCAACTTTTATTGCACCTGTAACGTGGCGCTTTGTTCTCCGGAAAAGCAGCCGCTGTAAGTCTGAGGCGGAGCGGCGGAGCTCGGGGACTCGGGCGTCTTTCGCAGGGAAACTTAATTAAATCCCCGCTGGCAAATGGCAGTGTTAGACCGCGAGATACGCGCTCTAACAAGGATAAAATTACCGAGTTGGAGCAATAAATATGTGCACTGTGTAAAATATAGAATTTAATGCTCGGTCCCCGCAGAGTACGCACGCAACTCGGGCGACACGGCCCCTTAACGTATGCCGCAGGGGACAGCGGCGGGGGCGGCGGGGGCGGGGGGCGGAGCTGGGGGGGCGGGGGCGGCGGAGGCCGCGGGGGCGGCGGGGGCGGGGGTGGTGGGGGCGGTGGGGCGGTGGGGCGGTGGGGCGGTGGGGCGGTGGGGAGGTGGGGCGGCGGGGGACGGAGAGACGGGGAAAGGGCCGCTGGAAGTCGGAGCGGAACAGTGGAAACTTATCAGCACCGAAATTAATTGCCCCATGGGTAGTGCTTCCTCTTGAAAGCAAACTTACGACCGATAGCTGAGCGGGCGGGTACTTGAAAGAAACGTCTGTATCGGAGAAAGGCTCCGACCCCGAGCTGCATAACGCAAACAGTGGGCCGAAATGACGTCAAAGCACTTCAAAGTAAAACGTTTTCCATTTACAACGGAATCAAAATTTTATCTTATCAATTTTATCAATTTAAAATAATAATTTCGTTATCATTTTTCAAGTTTTTTTATCTTCATATGCAAGGCGGAACAACAAATAAAATTTTGTCATATAACACTGCGAATAATTAAATATTAAAAAGTCTTTACAAGTACTGTAATAAAAATGTAATTCAGTACAACCGCTTTTCATATATTTTTTTAAAAAAAATGTTGATGTTCCCTATCGCAACACGTGAATAGCAAATATTTAATGGATGGCGGCCTCTTCCTGGCACCTTGGATGTCACATGATGTCAGCTGTGATGTATGCTGAGGATGTGAATTAATTCGGAACCGGCATTGTGAGAATTGGAGGGATAACAAATCAAATATTTGCTTTATTCATCCCAAATCTAAAGTATTTAATTGTTCCTTAAATTTTCCTCGAGTTCTTGTATATCAAACGAAACCATAGACACATCTGACATGGCTGCACAGTATTCTTTCAATTTTTATACGCATTGGGAATTAGTAATATTATATTATATATATATATATATATATATATATATATATATATATATATATATATATATATATGTGTGTGTGTGTGTGTGTGTGTGTATATATATAAAATTTATTTATAATTATTATTGTTGTATTATTTTTATTTTATTCTTTATTACTTATTTATTTCCTTGTCTTTTGATTCATCTACTTATTTATTGCTTAGTTTATTTATCTACGAGTCTACTTTCTGAGGTCGATTCGGCCCATTGTGAGCAAATGTGCGGCGCAGCGCGACACGCATGCGTTCCGCCCCCGCGGTCGCCCTCGCGTGCTGTTTGCCTGCCGCGTCGCGCTCGCCTTCGTGAAATACGGCGCGTGGAGGGTCTTAGACACACAAAGCCGCTTTGAAGTGATTCCAGATGCCTTGGCGATATCGCTGATACGTGTCACTGCGCTTGTCCTTTGAGAAAGAGTGGGATCCAGCGAATCAGATGTGGCGTTGGGCCGAGCCAAGTGCCTGAGAAGGGGGAGGGGGGCAATTCCAGAGTTCAAAGGAGGGGGTTGTATTTATGAAGTTGTGGTTGGCGAATGCGGGGACGTACTCATTAAGAAATACTGATAAAAGGGTGCTTGCAACTTGGAAAAATATGACAAGACCGTTTTTTCTTGCTGTATTAAATATGACATTCTTTTGAGGTTAAATCAGACGAAACGTTTTTATTGCAGCGTGGAAGTTAATTTGGGGGCCTTATCTTGAAAAGTCACCTTCACTCCTTTTTCTGTTGCATTTCCTTTTTGTTATAAAATATTCAAGGAATGTTTTCAAGAGAGGAGACATATGATTATTCCATGTTATTTCGTATAAACCTAACTCGTATGGGAAATATTTTCAAGAAATATATTCAAGGGAGAACTGGTATTCTTTAGAACAAACTCTACAATTTCGGTTCGGAGAATTTCAGGTGTTTCAGATGATATGAACATACCACGATTTTTAGAATTAATTCGTTTAACAAAGGTGAGAAACTGCTTCGCATTACACCTTAGACGTCAAACTAATTAAAAATATCAATAAAAGTTCAGTTAGATACGTTTGTCCCAAGGCAGCAAAGAAATAAAATGAAATAACTTTTACTGCCCGCGTTTTACCGCTTTGGTATCTTATCATCTTTTATCAATTCTTTCTTTCAGCTTTGGCTGAATCTTTGAGAGCCACAAACAACGCCCACTCTCATAAGTTAGGGAACAACCGTGGAAAGAATTCTGAACGCCAAACTACTCACGGCACCGGAAGCCAACATAAACCACCGCTCTCATAAACATACATGCTCCTTTCCACATGTCCTTGCATGTTTAGTCCTGAAAACAGTACCACATTTCAGTGCTTATCTCCAACAATAAACGCACTCGTCGGTTGTCAACGGCGCCGAATACCTCACTCGGGAGGACCAGTTTGAACGAGCGGTTGCGTCCCTCGTCAGCGCTGCCGACCCCCCCTCCACCTCGCCCCACTTCCCCTCCGCCCGCCAGGTCGTGGAAGCATGGCTACAGGTGCGAGCCATCGCGCTAAGCCGTATTTACGGTGTCACCTTCGCGTGATCTGCAGGCGTGAACGGAACCGGAAGCCAGATCGCAGGCGACGTCACGAGTCGACAAATCCGACAGGCAAACGACGCGCCCGCGCAAGTATTAGCTATAATCTTCGCCACGAGATTCCAGGAGAGCGATATTTCCTCATCTTGACTGTTAGTCGAAACCGTTTTGGTGTTGCAGTTAAAATTAATTTGGCAGTTACAAGGCTCATGGAATACTCAATGGAATACTTTTATTTTCGGACGAAAAGAAGGTAAAACTTTTCCAACACATTTGAATCCTCGATGTTTCAAACTTCTTAAAACTGGAATTCATAGATATCGATGTTTTTTTCTATTCCTACTCATTCTCTCCTCATGTTTTTTTCTCTCCTCCTATTCTATAATTTTGAAGTTCGATTAATCAAAATAATCGATATTACGATGTTTTATTTTCCTCCAAGTAACAAATAATGTTTTATAAGCCTTCTTCTTGTTTATGTTCAAGTTTAGAAAACATTTTCCTCGCATTCATTTGAGTATAATAAATGACGTGTGTTGTAACTGTTATTTTTGAAATACAGAGGAGTCGAAAAAATTAAACCCACTTTTCGACAGTGAATTATATTTGGAACGGGGAGACATATGGATGTGATTCCTGCTTGCCATTTCAAATGAATGTTATGTTACATGTTCTTATGGTTACGTGTTATAAATGTGACCCCCATTAGCTAAATATCGATGCTGCTGAACTGCTGAACGAGTGTTTACATTTTTTGGACCCCTCTGTATTTCTTCTTAATCTTCTCTTAGAGAATGCTTATTGGGCTTCTTACTGTTCTTCTGCATATATATTCTGGTAAATCTTTCACATATTTTATTCAATTGTTTTAAACACACTTCACCTGCAGAGACATCATTCTTTTAATATACTTCCTGGTACTACAATCTTATGTCATTTGTAATTAACTACTTTTCTCCGACCCAAAACAAGTACTCACGTAACGTGTGCTAACGGAATGTCTGAGTGTCGCAATTACCTCGCTGTAAAACTATCACGACCCTCTTCCGTAAAGAATGAACGCTTGACTCTCAGCAGAAGATTTCTCCTCTCAGTTGAAACCACTGCACACGATTGAACACGAAAACATTTGTGAAATGTCATAAAATGTAGTTGAAAATCAGATTAAACCGAAATAATTCAACACTTAAGAAAGCAAAATTTCCATTTTCTTAAAGAGAACGGATGCATGTCAAATGGGTAACAAACATCCTTCCTGCTATTCAGTATTAATGAAGTAAATCTGAAAAGGGAAAAAAATTTTTACTTCCATTCTTCAAATGAATTCGATAACATATTCAATATCTGGCTGGTAATGGAATTTAATTTGATAACAATGATTTCCCTCTACTTTTCTTCAGAAGTCTTTAACTTTTTAAGACTGGTATGTGATTTAATGGTTTTCTGCACCTGGCGTTAGATTGAAGTTTTTATTTGCAGAGGCATTGACTGAAACTGTCAGCTGGGTATCGAGCTAATGCCGAGAAAGTGCCGCCGTCTGCCTTCGTCTGCCTTTCCGGGTGCAACGGCGCTCCGAAGAGGTCGGCGACATTTTCTCGGCGGAGACGTCCCTCAGGCCAGAGGCGACAGGAAAAAGACGTCGGTTCAGATCTTGGCCAAAGAGAAGGGGTCCTTGCACTGGGCTAATGGTAAATGAAGTGAAAAAACATTGCAAATTGACAGAAACTTTTCCGGTTTCAGAAAACTATGTAGACTACTTTGTACGCATTCCTCTTTAATCAGGCCATTCATTCTCTTAATTAACACTTTGGTGAGAAATTTTCTTTTTAATGTAATATCTCTATAAATTAGTAGACAGAAAATGTGTACACAGAAAATATATTTTATTTCAAAGGAGGCTCACTGTATTCTTGTAATACCTAGAAGCATACAATGACATTAAGAAATATATTCATTCATGATAAAAACACTCCAACTTGATTTTTAGTTTCTTATAAACCGCTAAATGCTTCTTTGTTTCATTAACTTTTTACTTAATGCATTCATAAGAAATTTCCGTTGCATATTACTCAACGTATGAGGTAAATTCATTTACAAAAACGTCATTAAATCATCAAAGCAATGAAAATCGACATTATGTTTTTTTCTATAATTTACAATTATTGTAGTGTGAATTACATCATGGTATACGTCTTACGTGGTTCAGGGTAACTGATGTCACTGACGTGCCTCTGACCTAGGAATCGAGTCCCGACGGTGGCACATTTTAGACACTCGCTACATAGCTAGGTCGAATTCAGCTCTGTCTGGAGGAGAATTCTTGTGGCCGGCTGCTCTGATCGGTAGTTTTCCGAGGTTTCTCCGAAGAACACTAGGCGAAAGACGGAGAAGTACTCAACACATAGGCCATGGAACGCGAGTGATTTTTCCTTGCTCTTCCTTTTCCAATCCTCAATCCTTACTTACACACACATACATGCACTACACTACTAGAGATTTAGGGAGACCAGTCAGAAGCTTAGAGCTTGTCCCGGTTGGGGAAAGACCCCACTGGTGGAGATACCTTGTTGAGAAAAACCCTCTAGTCTGCGAGCTCGATACGAGATCTCGCCATCCAATGAGGGAAGATCACCGCCACCTCGCCATAAAAAAAAGCACGCACCATACCAATGGGGCTAAAACCCTAGTAGTTGACGCTGCCAGGAACACGAAATAAACAGTCATGGTGGCGAGGTAGAGTGCAAGTCTCGTTGCCCAACAATTTTTCGGCAGCGCCCCACTGCGGGCCGCTGCCGAGGACTCGTCCGCCGCAGAGGCCACTCGATCGCCGGGGAGCTGAGGACAAGCGCAGGATTAGGGGGGTCACGCGGGCGAGGGCGAGGACGAGGGCGAGGGCGGGTCACGTCTCGTCGCGTCCGACGTCGCGACTCTCGACGGTCTTCGGCCAACTCCACTACCGTTGTCACCACCGTCGCCAGGTGTTTGGCCGAGGCGTTCGAAGAAGGGGATGGAATGGGCTACGGCGCCTGGACGGAGATGAGACGAAGGTCTGACAACAGTGAGTCGAGGGTCTGACGAAAATGTGACGTGGCTACGGTATGCCAATAAGATGAGGACGGGACAGAAATGGGAGGGGAATGGGGAGGTGATTGGCGCATGGATGGCGATCTCACTCATGTGAAGAGGATGGGACAGGGATGGCGATGGGGGATCTGGGATGATTATGGAGATGGAGAAGTTGAAGATGATGGAGGTAGAGATGATGGAGATGATGATGGGAGATGGAGATGACGGTGGAGAGGGGAAGAGATGTGGGGATAGGGAAGGGTGCGTGGAAGCCCTCGAACTTGGTCGGATTGCTGGTCGTTGGGGCGCGGGGAAAGGTTCGGGGGGACTTGGTCGGGCACGAGGTCGGGGCGGCCGCGCGGCGGACGAGGGGGCAGGCCGCCAGTAAAAAGCGAACAATTACCCGTCGCCCAAAGAGCGGAGCGGCGGGCGGCAGGTGTGCGATTCGCTGCGGTGGCGGTGCGCGCGCAGTCGTCGCCCCCGTCCCCGCCCCCGCGCCCGCCCCAATGCCCCTCGCCCCTCGCCCGCCGGGCGGCTATGGTGTTGCCGGGAACCGCCCTTAGAAGAGATGAAGCTGTTCAAACTCAATTTCTACGTATACAGCTCGCACTTTCGTGCACACTTGAAGGCCGCTTTGAGATCCGTTTGGCATCGCAGCTTGGGGATGGTTCTGTTGAGTGTGGCATGGCTCAATATCTGGAGACAGCCGAATTTACATTATATAATTTTTCTAAACTTCTTACCATTCTTACCGTACATTTCTGCAGATAAGACACATTTTCGACAATGTTTAATTTTTTTTAGCATGTACTGTATCTGTTCTTTACGACTATCCCAGAAATGTCTTATGAATTCTTACAACTTATATTGCAGCACGTCTGACAGCACTGGCTTCTGCCAACCATTCTTACTTGTTAGGATATTCGAGCATTGTTGTACTATTACGATAAAGGAAAAGCCTCCTTCAGCTTTATCACGTTTTTTGCCTCTACAAGCACGAGCCGAAACACAAACTGGGACGCATTTGACGAACTTCTCACCAACAAAAGCGAGGATGTATTTCAGGAACTACCCTACCTACATTATTTGCCTCAGATGATAAATGTGGACATTTTAATTTTTATTTTTGTATCTGCCCTACAAGATGACCTCGTATATATATATAGTGTTTTTTATGATTCATCCATTGTTTTATTTGCCGAAATATAACGTAGTTCCATTGCTTGCCGTTTTCCTTTGTTCTCGGATTTTGGGTTGAGTTTTGTCCGACTCCGTTCAGTACTAATAATGTTTTACGCACTTTGAATGCATTAGGGATACTGACATTTTTTTACACAGCCCAAGACGTTTCCTGTACTCCGTATATTACGGCTCAATTGTACATTGCCATATTGTGATTGTGATATGGAGGATTCCAGAGTGGGAATGGGTTACGGTCATACAGAGCAAAGAATGGAACTTCTGTTTTCTTGTAGTGAATAGTAGATAAACCACCGCGTATTTGAAACAAAATCCACTCGGAAGAGCAATGGGAATTTTCGGCAGCGGTTTTACCTGTTTCATGACTTACGAAAGGCGTAGTGGTCTATTGTTGAAGGCACATATTACATTTTTATGAAAGCGCAATGAAGCAAGCCACTTTTCTGTAAAAACGTAGAAGATGCTGGTCGCGAATTGGTGGAGGTCACGACTTGGATTATTATCCAATTTTTCAGTAATGAAATATAGACAAAACGACGTTCTTACGTCTACCCAGGATGTAACGTCACCTGTATAACCAAGCCAACACAGTTTAATTATACTTTATGAAATAAATTACATCTACTTCAATCTTTTTTCTAACGGCAGTACAACACACTGATAATAGAAGGCACGTGAATTATTACTAATAATTTTAGGAGAACAAAACGTAGCAAAATGATTGCCTGGTTGTGGCCAGCATAATTACGAATAAAGACTTTAATGAAGTGCTACTATTAAGTAATGTTATAAATTGTACATGAGTGATATTTTTTCTCTTTATAGACTGGTGCAATCATTAAACAATAATTTAAAGCATCACACTTCACATTATTCTATCCACTATGAACTTTTTTTCCTTTCGAATTTCATTACAATTAGATAATTTTATGACCACGAGGGAGTCCATACAGTATATATAGACCGTATCATATGTGCAAAAACTGGTTTACACCTGTGGAAATAATTGCACCAGTTGGGCGCAAGAACAATGAGGAGTTACATAGCATAGTAATTTAATTACCTTAAGTAGAAGGAAATAAAGTAAGCTCAAACTGCAAACGTTTTACGAAGTAAAAAATAAAAATAATACTTCAATTATTAACTTAAACAACGAAACTGATTTTATCAGATATACATCTGAATATATTATTGAGAAATCTCACTATTACACGAAGAAGAAGGAAAATGCGAGACTGAAAATTTGAAATCGTTTTCTCCAAAATTAACTACCACTCCACATCATATAATGGAAATTCCCAGGTGCGTATGTTTTTGTCTATGCTTTTCGGTGTCTGGGAGGAGCTGTTGGCTCACCTACGCCCAAGTCGGGATTGTTTATTCAAGAAACGCATCTGAACAAACAATGCAGCCCACGTAATCGGAATACGAAATGGCCGTCGCATGGGCTTAAGAAACTCCTACGAGACGAACACCTGGCAATGACTCGAAACCGGAAGACGAAAGCAGTAATTAATAGAACTTCTTGAAACTAGCGGCGTTTAATCCAACGGAGAATAATTTGTATTGCGTTCAGTATTAAAACGCATTTCTATCAAGTAACAGGTGCGAATTACTCCACGACAACTAATATTTAGAATAAATTCACGTGAAATTATTTAAAATGTAATATTAATTTGATCTAATATTGCATAAAGAAAGATATTTCTGACTTAAAAATTGGGACCACTTAATATAAAGAATGAAGAAAGAATAAAATAAGGAATGCTACCTGAGCTTTTAGCAAAATATTACAATCAATGTATGTTCAAATATTTTCCGTTTTTGAGGTGTAGAAGAACATAGAAATATATATTTTGGACATTTGTAGTTCTCAGTATACTTTCCGCGAGGACACGGATAGCCAAATATCTTTTTGAAGATTTATAGTTCTATATTCACTATGTTTCTCCGAACGCATAACAGTTATCTACATCGACAGATACTAAAATAAGTGTTTATGGACTGTAAGCGAGAGTTCATAGACTGCCAGAGTTTCTACAAAGCTATTATATACGGCGAGAGTACAATTTTGTTGTAAACATCCGATAAGATTTTGAAAGGTAAAACTATCACTTAGAGTTGAAAAAGGTTCTGATAATAATAGTACAATAAGATAAAACAATAACTCCTTCGCGGAACGAAGATGAATGAAAAACTAACTCCGCCGGGGGTTCCTCGCTAACCACCTCGCCCTTTAGGTAGAAGAGTTTAAAAAAAATCTCCGCCTTCTGCCACGTCCGTCTTCGCAGCGCTGCGCAGAAGGTGCAGCGCCAGACGAATGCTGCGGCTGCGCGTGACCACCTCCCGGCCTTATCAGCGCGGCCGCCCGCCGCGCGCGCGCGCTCTATCGGGCGCGGACAAATCGCGCGACGCTGCTCACGCACGGGCGCCCTGGCGCGGGCGCCGCCGCTTCCAATGAGGCGCCCGAGATACGCCGCGCTTCCGCTCGCGCGAGCGGCCGTTTTTTCACGTCGCAAGAGACGCTAAAGCGGCGGCTGTCGGACTTGGTGTTTTCTTCGTCCAGGGCCGTGGTTTGGGTTGGGGGTTCATCTTTCCGTGCCATCACGCCACCGCCCTCCAGCCATGGCTCAGCGGATAGTCTGATTCCGCATAAACATTATTGTCATAGCACAACGCTTGAGAGCGACAATAGTTGCACAACTCAAAAAATACAGATTTTTACCTTCCATCAGCAACAGCAACATATCGTACAGTACAGTATTCCACCAAAAAATGGCAGAAGTGTGAATGCAAGATTGATGCATTACAATACAAGGTGAAAGTTCAAACTCATTTACCTCTACACATCATTTTTTGAGTTGTACCACTATTCCAGCGTATAAAACGTACACACAATGTACATAAAGAGAGACTCGTCTCAATACATGATCATTTTTAGTTATATCAAGAAAAAATATTTAAATAATAGAAACGTTTTGCTAATAAAAATAATAAAGATATTTCAAAAGATAATCAGTGAAACTAGGTCAAAGATGAATAATAATAACTTCATTATATGACTTCCGTAGTTTCTCGAGTTTTTCGCAAAAGAACGTGTTGCATTGAGCATTAGCCCTAATGAATATCACAAAACTGACGAATAATACCGGTAATGGTGCAAAGAGATTAAAGCTAACGATATACCGGTGTATAATGTCTGCCTAACCTGCAATTCTGGCTTTTCCCATCGCATGACAATTCGAAGTTTGAGAATACATGTATGTCATTACATACGTGTGCAGCGTTTGGAATAATTACAAAATAAGAAAATATGTCGCCTGATCATGAAGAGTTTGCATGGCTTCATTGCTCGTGATTATATTGTGTGACTTTAGGTCGAGTCACGCTGAGCTGGGAGCAGCTTACCCGGCTACAGCCAACCCCCCCTTTCAGACCTGTAATTCTTCTGCGCACTGCAATTACTACGTACTATAAACTACTCGTTCGCACATAAAAAGAATTATGGTGGATCATTTACGGCACCATTCTGAAATTACACACATTAGTTATCAAAGCTATTTGTCTTTATGTCATTACATAATTTTATGACTACAGCAACAAGGAAATCCCATTCGAATATATAAACAGATATTTTGACGGATGTTGGCGTACTTTTAAGGTTTGTATTCTTCACTATGAACTCACATTTTCAATTCCAAAATGAATTTGTGTATTCTAAAACTTCTAAACGAAATTATGGATATAAAATTATTGAATAAATCTGTTGTTATTTCAACAGTGTTATGTTCACAAATACCTCAATTATTACATTTCCAGTTCGAGATCGGTCTTCAAAATTAGTTTTTATACTTGAAATATTCCTTTTAAATCGTAGACATTTTAATTTAATAATAATTTCTGAACATTCCACATTTCCTGTCCCGCCTTAAACCTCATTGTTCACTCAGCTAATAATTCAAAAATAAGCAATAACTGTTTTACTGGTATACCTACGACGATGTAAGTAAAGAAGTTGAGACAAAATATACTTGGCTTTCTTGACCAATTGTGAATAACGAACTACGATAAGAGAAACGTTGTTTTTTGACATTGCATGAGACGTCACTTCCATCGTGTGAAAACATTAAGCGGCATTTGACCTCACAATCACAATATCGAGCAGAACCCCCGCAATGGTCTGTACTATTGAGGTAGACCTTCAAATGCATCGCGGAGGAAATTATGTGCCCTAACCCGAAAATAAATGCGACATCAAACCGACACAAAATTCCATTTCTTCAGCAACGAACCAACTACTCTGACATCGTACCAACCTCACGAAAGCCTCCGAAAGCAAACTAAACGCGGGGCCCCAGGAACTCGTCAATCATTCGCTCGAGCAAAACCCCAGGTTGGGCGTCGAAGGGTTCCTCAAGAAAACGCGCAGACTTCGAATGACTCGCAGACGAAGACGAAAAGACGCCGCTACCCCACGGCGCCGGCGGCGGCGGCGGCACGACGCGCCACGGCGAGGTGGACGGCGCGCCGCGCCGCGCCGGCGGAACAAGGACGCCGGGGTAAAAGTAGTCGAGATGCTATCTCTAGGGGAATTAATAACCACACGCTCGCCCGCCGGTGTCGCGCTGCGGCGGCGACGGCGGTGGCGGTGGTGGCGGTGGAGGAAGGCACGGTGCGGGTGCGGGTGCGGGTGGCTTTCGAGTAATCGGTCGCGGTGGTGGCGGCAACAATGGCAACCGTGGTCGTAACTTCGAGGTGTCATGTTACGGTGGGGGTGTCGTAATGATAACGGTGAAGTGACTATGACCAGAAGTGATGGTGACGAGGTGAGACGAGCCGAGACGTGACGAGCCGGGACGGCAATGTGACGGTGAGGTAAAGTGACGGTGAGGTGACGTGACGGTGAGGTGGGATGAGATGAGATGAGGTGATGTGATGTCATGCGATGGTGAGGTGGCGTGACGGTGAGGTGACGAGATGATGTCGGTAGCGAGACGTGACGAAACGGTGACGTGCCGCGACGGTGACTTGACGGCATGATGACGCGTCATGACGGTGACGTAGCTAAGGTGTGACGGTGACGTGATGGGACGGTGACCAGGGACGGTGACAAGGGACGGTGACAAGGGACGGTGACAAGGGACGGTGACAAGGGACGGTGACAAGGGACGGTGACAAGGGACGGTGACAAGGGACGGTGACAAGGAACGGTGACAAGGGACGGTGACAAGGGACGGTGACAAGGGACGGTGACAAGGGACGGTGACAAGGGACGGTGACAAGGGACGGTGACAAGGGACGGTGACAAGGGACGGTGACAAGGGACGGTGACGTGACGTGACCACGGCAGGACGGGACGTAAACATAATGGAGATGCACCAAATCTTGTATTACCTCATAGTAATTTCAGATTCTCTCATTTCCATCGCTTCCTATTACTTGAGGTCCAATAGTATAGTAATACCAATAGTATAGTAATAGTATAGTACTAGTACAACCTCATTTCATTTCCTTTCACTTATTTGATACTATCATAAAATGGTGCCTCTAAATATCTTGGCTAGTTAACGATTATACCGATCTTCGTCTGGATCAAGTACTTTCTGTTCTGTTCTTTTTCTGTTCAACGGCGTATTGCAGATGACTACACACATTCTAATGACACTTTATCCAATGACGCTTCGTAGCCTTTAATTTATTATTTTCATTGTCAAATCTCACCATTTCCTTCACATCGCTCTTTAACACAACTCTTTCCTTCTGACCAATTTTCAGTAGCTTTTTCTTCCAACCGTCCACTTAGACTATCCCCTTCCCATCGCCACAGCCGCCACCGCCCACCACCATTTCCGCTTCCAACTCTTCTCCCTCCTCCGGTGTGCTCTGTCGCGCCGCGTCGCTGTTATCTGAGGAGAGCGATGAGCGCGGAGCACGCCCGGCCCCCGGACCTTCGCGAGCAGCGTCCGATGCAGCCTCGGAAAGAATAGTGCCTCCTTTGTTTCTGCCAGGCAGGAGGCCGCGATTTGTCGCGAGGCGTCGCGCCGCGTTGCGCAGAAGGCCGTGTTAGAGATCGCGAGACGTGATGGAGCATTCTGGAAATGTAGACTCGGCTTCGTGTGGGAAAGTGGTGGGATGATGTTTCGGAATGACGGGTTAAATAAGATACGATGGCGGTTAGTGGTGCAAATTGAGTGTAATTGCATGACATGTGGTGTTAGTGAAGAAGGACCCAAAACAAGCTAACGTGCAGATTGAACTGCAATATAAATGAATCAAGAAATTACGGGATGATAGATTCTTTTTACGATAAAATTAGAATTGTTTGAAAAGTAAATGGAAAGAATGTTCTATAACTGAATTATTTACATCTTTATCCATCAGTACATTATTCTAGCACATTATTAGCAATAGTTTAGAAGACTGAAGCAGTAGCAGGAGCGGCAACAAGAAAACATCATGCTACACACACATTTTTCTCAAAGAATTGGCCTGAACGAGATTTGCCAACGTAGAGTTAGGGAATGAGTTCGCTCAAAATGAATGGGGGGGGGGGGGTCCATCGACAGCAGACATAGCTGAAAATCTGGAGGGAGGGCGAGAGGATTGGTAACCCGAACACCAAACGGTAGCTCAAAGAAAAAAATCATTTTGAGAAATAATAGTATTTAATATTTATTCAGTTATTTTAATCCATGAATAATCGTGGAAAGAATTAGAGCGGTGGATGTACAAAGTTGCAACCGAGCCAGAAACAGTACCCAGCAAAATTATGTGTACACATTTATTTAATAAGTAAGAAATATTAGGAACGAACGTTTTCTGTTCAGATATGTACTTGAGGTTATATTTATTTATTTATGTAATAAACGCTGGTAATGTTTTTGGATTAACGTAAAACAATTTGAAATTGAATTTCCACTAAAGCTATCGATGACTAACACAATTTGTAATTGATTTTAAAGTAGAGGGCTGTGCGTTTTGTACTTCATCACGTGTACGTGACTAGTGCTCGCGACAATAGTTGACTTCATGATGAATATGGATAAAATAAATTGGAATATTGAATTCAAGTAGTGTATGAAGTTCAGCGACATAAAGAGATTTCTCTCATTTTCATGGAGAGTCTTTCAGAAAACTGTCGGCAATAATTAAGTTGAAAATGTTACACATACCTCAGTCCGAATGAACAACTAACTTGTCAGGATTCTTCCCAAAACAAGTTTTAGAGGAAAATTCTGAAAAAAATGCCAGGCTTTGCAGCATGGACGTTATCGGGGTCCGCCAAAAATATCCCCAGGTGTAACGGCCTAACGGCCTGGTGGCAGCAGCGTAAACATCGGACGCCTAAGTACACCTGATCCACGCCCTTGCGGCACCGCTGGCACGAGGTTTCAGGCTGCGAGTCAACACCGATAAGAGGCGTACACACGTTAGCAACAGTACTGACAACCGCACGAGCATTAGCGGCCCTGACTTATGCCGCTCTCTGGGAGCACGGCTGCCTTTCGCGTCGTATATTCGGCACCGCAGTGCGGTTAAGCGTTCTATCGTTCTAAGATTAATTTTCAACCTAATCCCAGATGGATACTTGGTATTTCCGGATTTAAAAACGGCTTGCTTTCCCGATTGCATGCTCCTAACTGGCGTTCCCGCAACTTTCCCAATAATTACGCTACGCTGGATTCGATTACACGCAGTTGCCGGGATTATTAAATTATCTGAGACGATAATTACAATGATTTCAGAACTGATTTTGATAGAGATCGTCATAGAAAAATACGAGTACTTGGGGTGGGTTTCAAACTGCAAAGATCGTAGTCGATCGGTTACCGACAACGTATAATTAGGAGTGGCAAACATGAGGAATGCTGTTACGTTTGAAGTACATCCATCCGCGAGATTGCAACTTTAACAGAATTATTACAGAATAACGCACTAAGGAATTAATGTAATTACGATTCATTCTTCGGCGAGGTAAGGCTGGTACTTCGAACGGACTTAAATGCATAATTACGGGAGCACGAGATAGGTGATTAAAAACCGAAGGCCTGTAAGCAGACGATACGGAACATGCTAACGTAACCTGTAACTTATAACTTGAAAATTTAATAACCCTTTAATGACGAAAGGGACTAATTTGGAACTGACGGCTTTTCATTAGAGGAGAGTGTAATTGTCAGACATTTTGCCGTCACTCTGCCGAACTTTCGCGAAGAGAAGAGCTCTTGTCAGTGTTCCACGTTTCCGAGTTTAACGGTGCCGACTTAGCGCGCAATGGTAGCTCCCGGAACATTCTGTGGAGAAAATACTGTGAAAAATAAGCACAAATTGGTTATATTGCAGCCGGGGTACTTCTGAATGTAATCGAAATATGAGCTAAGATATGTTTTGTTTAATCCATGAGGATTCATGAATTTCAATCAACTGTCATTGAGGATGTATATCAAAATACATAACAATACAGTTTGCTTTAATTGTGGACAAAAATCAACAAAAAGAAAATGCATTTGCACATTGAATACACAGAAGAGTTAAATGCGTCGGAATCTATATATTATAATTAATTTCAAAGAATAAGGTACATTTGTTGGTCAGTAAACATGGTCACAATTTGGATTTTTTTACGATTACGGAACATATTTCCGAGAGTAATTGCGTCCAATAAGGTGACAGGAAAAGTGACAATCAGGTTATAATGTTCTTCCTAGGATATTTTTTTCCACACGGAGTTACAAATATATTTAACCTTATGAATACACATGTCGGTGAGTACTGCAAGGTGGATGATTAACGAAGAATAAATTTGCTTTAGAAAACAATCTGGAGCTCTGACACAATTGCTTCTTCGATGTTTTCATTTTTCATATAAATGGAAGCTTATTTTGACTTCTGATATAATGTTTGGTGTTTTGTCTTCGCAAATAAAAAAAAAATACACATTGAAATTTCAGATGTCCAAAATTGAGCATTGTTTAAAACCCGCTTGATTTAGATAAATATTATTGCCACAAAAACCGGTTTAACTTCCCCCTCTTTTATTATTTCTGCTTCAGACGTTACGAATCAAAAGCCAACACTTCACCACATCCAAACGAATTTGAAACTTACACAATGCGCGAAGATCCCCGAAAGATGTCAAGGATGACCAGATGGTCAAGCCCATATCGTCTTATACCCACACACCCTTCCGCTCGCACCCACACATCCACACATGCGACGCCCACCATCCGCGCGTAGCGCTGCCTCTCACTTCCGGCGCGTCTCCCGAACCCGTTTATTAATTTTCCCGCGCGTAACGTCCCCACAGCACGCCGG
Source organism: Gryllus longicercus (assembly GCA_038098605.1). NCBI lineage: Eukaryota > Metazoa > Arthropoda > Insecta > Orthoptera > Gryllidae > Gryllus > Gryllus longicercus. The sequence goes on from JAZDUA010000052.1 coordinate 3,923,577, forward strand.
ACACTTATCATAACTGGTTAAGTCAACGATATAAATATGTACTTATTAATAACATTGCTAATTAAATAGCTCAATCAGCTGGAAGCTTCCTTGACGTCTTTTTGTTTCCTAAACTGCCCGAAACCATCGTCTTCGAAAACGACGTCTATAATTTTTAAATAATTACTCCATTTTCGAAAACCGGTCCCCCTCTCTTCGGGAAACGGGTTTTGGAAATTGCTTCGAGCGCACGGCATGCGGCTAATTGCTGGGACGAGCGGTCGGCCCCCGCCGCCCCGCCCCCCTCCCGCCCGCCGCTGTCCGCCTCTGGCCCCGAGCTACGACACCCGCCGTATTCAATTGAGCCATCACGCCGCCGCCGCCGCCCCGCCGCTACCTACGCATCCACCGCCTCCACTACTACAAGTCCTGCCGTTGCCGTCTCCGCCGCTGACCAGGCTCGGGTCGCCGTTGTTGCCGCGGCAGTTACAGCCGCAGTCGTGTTGGAGTCCAGTGGTACAGAGGAAGAAACATTGGTGCCTCGAAGGAGGTACTCTAATGATGAAGATTTCCACCACCCATACATTTCAATACCATGTCAGGGTTCGTTTTGCCACAGCGAGATCCTTTGAATCCACCCCCACCGCCGTTGCTGCCACTGCCGCAACATCGACTCTGTTACCGCCGACGATGCCATGGCAGCTAAAGCCGCGTTGCCGTTGTAAGAGACCACTGGCTCAATGGAGTAAACATTGATGCCTCGATGTAAGTTTCTGCAGGTACAATAGTTCAATGATTATGATTGCCATCGTCTTCACATTTCAGTACTCGTTTTGTTTCCTTCGTTTAATGCCAAAGTTCGTTTTGCCGTCGTCAGATCCTTCGAAACAAACACCGCCGTCACCGCCGCCACTTCCAGACAATTGCCATCGTCGCTACCAGCGCAGCCGCAGCCAGTGCTGTCTTGTAGGAGTCAGTGGTTGATATTGATACAACGACGTAGACCGCTATAGCTGCAATAAAATGATTATGTCTGCCATTCCCCACGCATTCCAGAACCATTTACTGTTGGTTTCGCCTTAACCCGATCTTTCGAAGTCTTTACAGCCACTGTCGCTACCGTCACAACATCGAGACTGTTACCGCAGTCGCTCCGAACGCTGCCACATTTTGTGCCGTCTGAGGAGTCGGTCTGGTGGCTCAATGGAGTGGGCGTCGGGCCTAGGCGGTGATCACTGTAGCGGCAGTTCTCTCCGTAATGATTGTGATTTCCATTACCCACGCATCACAGCGTCATGTTGCTATTCGTTTTGCCACAACCAGAATCGACGAATTCACCGTCTCCTTCAACAAATCCTTCAACTAATTCAATCTACCGTCTCCCCTTCTAAAAACGTTGCCATCACTGCGTCATCGATAATGTTGCCCATCATCGCTGCTACTGCAGCTGCAGCCAGCGCTACCGAGCCGACCAAAAGCACAGCCTGGCTCAAGCAATCAAGGATGTATTGACCTGTACCTATGTTTCCCAAAAAACATCATATACATGTTTATTACGCTGATACTACTCATTTGCTACTGTAACAGTTGTAGCCAAAAAGTTCTGCTATCTAGTCTAATACATATTATTAGTTCGTTAAAGATAGTTGGGATTTTAACTCCGCAGAAATCCAGGCAATATACGAGTAATTGATCATTGTCGTTGTTACTATGCCATCGAAGCAACCCAAATTTCGTCCGTAAATTGTCATGTTGTAGGTGTAACAGGTCAGTCACATCCTGCACTTACGCATCCACCATCGCGTACTGTTACAAGCGCTGCGATTGCAGTCACCGTTCCCGCATCAACATCGGTGATACAGTCACATCCCAGCAGCCCGAGGTAGGATTAAACAATAGATGGCTAGTTTCTACTACTTCAAAAGAAGATAGTTATCCAGATCTTCATCACAACATTCTCTCCTTTGGTGTTCACACAGTAATAGTTTCCATTTCAGTCACCATTAAGCAGTCTAGGAAATTTAATTTAATTCGTATACCCCAGTTAAGATCGCGTTTTTAACTATGCAGAAATCCCACTGTACCACTGATAATACCATGACGACATCTGATTTCCATAAACGAAGAGGTTATTTCTAAAGTGAAGTGCCTCAATGAAATAATTTTGCAGGAAAGCAAACTACTCTCACTCAGCCACTCACAGTTCATGATAGGATTCAACTGTTTTACCCTTCAACAAGGAGGAATGCAATTTATGAGGACTGTCTTAGACAGTATGAGATAGAACCGCCTTATGAATATACAAGGCTGTATTAAGACTGCTAAATCTGTATTAAGGGAGAAAACTAGAAAATAAACGGAAAATAAAGAGGAGATACGTCATTTTGTAAATAAACTCTTCATTTTTCTTCGATGACAATTATGTATTTTCCGTCCATTGCCATGCAAAGTCTGTTTGTCTCGTCACTACCACAGACCCAGTTATCGTTGCCGTCTGACACGGTTGTTACATCCTCAGTCGGTACTGACGTATTGCAGCCAGGATTCAACAATGGAAGAGCGTTTTATTACTGCGAGTACATTACATTAAAATAACCTAACGATGCGGATATTTATATATTAACATTCGACTTTATCTGTTCAGACATCACGATATTACTAGATATGAATCAATTACCATTAACTGTCTATGAAGTGTTATTTTTTCCGTTTTAGCTAGTTATAAGAGAGATTCTAATACCTCAGAAATCTATTTACACCACTGGCAATAAAATTGATTACCATCAATGTCATCGGTGTCAACAACCTCTTCGATTTCAGCCGTTACCATTTCTTTGAATTTCTGCAATAGATGCAACCGTCATCACACTAGTTTATACATTATCCCAAGAGTACTCTGGGCAACTTATGCCTCCTCATAACAACACCCTCTTTCTGATCTTGCAGATTTTGACACAGAGAGTCCAGCCGCTTCCCCAGAAATTACTTCCAAAGATCATTTCTGGCGACTCGGTTGAACGTTGCTCTAAAAATGTTTTCATAATCCTAATTCGCGTGTATCTTTACAAAATTCATCACACCTCTAAAAGTTTCACATATAAACTTATTGCTCCAGACACAATTTACCTCACAATAATCATCATCAATAATATTCACATTATCATTGTCAAAGCATCTCCTTCATCTCTGCCCAGAACCGGAAGGGATGACTCAGAACATCAAGTGATGTCTCTGCAGTGCTTCTGACCAGCAGGTCCTAGGTTCGAGTCCTAAACGGTGACAGAATATTCGACACTAGCCTCATAAGTAGGTCGTAATCACTCGCTGTCTGGTGGAAAATTCCAGCGGTTGGCTACTCTGATCTGAAAGTCTCTGTGGTTTCTCCGATTAACACCAGGCGAATGCCGGAGCGGTTCTAACAAACAGATCACGGACCGCGCGCAGACTTTCCTTCCTTTTTCTTATCCCATCCTCATCCCTTACATACATACACTTAGACTGATATGCACTTTACTACCACTCATGCCGGGAGGCCGGTCCGGTAGAACTCCGGTTTGTGCGGCTAGGGCGGTGCCACGTTGGCGGGAGATACCTGGTTGAGGAAAACTCCGCTAGCTGATGGGAAGATCGGCGCCAGATCTCACCATCCAGCGGGAGAGGATCACCGCTACCTCCAGAGGGGGGGAAATGCTTTACACTTACAGTACAAATGAAGCCCGAAATCACTAACCAAACAATCAATCAATCAACCGACCATTGCCTAAAAATCTGAAGACGCTTCTACCATCGTTACCAATGTAGCTACACCAGTCAAGACGTCGCCTGCGACGTGTGGAGCTGCCAATCCGGCGCCATTTTCTCTTAATTACACGGCCTGCTCGAACACACGCACGAGCGGCTTCAAAATGGAGGCGTGACGTGAAAGGTGCAACGGAAATTCGTCGGATTCTGCGGTCCCTCTCCCACACTCACCCCACCCCCTCTGCCGCTCGCAGCGCGCTCTGCGGCGGTCGTTACAACTTGTTCGTTCACACTCCGGCATGCAGCGGAGGGCGTGCATCAGGTTCTTTCACGGTTATTACGCATTTCGAGAAGTGCATTTTTACGCAAAGCAGCGCTCCGAAATGTGTGTGAAGTAGCCACCATTTCCTTTACATGTGGTTGAATTGCAGACGCCCCGCTCGTCCGTTCTTTTGCGGCCGACGATAAGAGAGCAGACCCGTAATGGAAGCGAGCAGCTTAACAGGCGGACGAGGTCCCTAACTAGCGTTGCAAACCGCGAAAGTCTTTAATGTGGAGCACTACTGTGCGAGATACACGATGAAATGGATGTAGTACCCCAAAAAAACAGAGTTTTTGAGAAGAAGACAACCCACATTTTTGTTCACGTTACATCATTACAACGCAACCATTCAATTCAAATTTGATGTTATGTTTTATGTTTTCAAACTTCGATGTACACGTCAATGATAACCGCAATGATGGAACATTAAACAAACCTGGCACGCGAGGTACCTTTTTCTAAGCCTATTATAATTCAATGAAAATAAGATCTTAGTAAAAATACGTGATAATAATCAGGGAGGGATATCCTTGCAATCTACACCTTCCTATTAACAGAGCACGGATATTTTAATTAACCGCAAACAGTCAGGGTACCTGAGAGTATATGAAACCTCTAATTAATAGTTCTTATCGTTTTAAATTGTTGTACCTAACGAAATTCTTTTCACTAAATTTACACTATATGGAAAAATAGCAAGGCCTCAAAATTCGCAGTGATTCATGCATCACATGCCAAAAATTAAAAGATATCAGTATAAGTCCATATCTAAGAGAATAGTGAGAGTTAATAAATAACTACTCTAAAGCTTTTGGATTTTAATTGAAGTTTAGAGGACATCCATAAATTGGTATTTTAATTTTGGATTGCGGTTTGTAAATTAATGCATACTTTATGTTCATTCATTAAATCTGTAAAAATGTATTCCCATTCCTTCTCCTTGTTTTGTGCTTCATATCTTAGACGAAATCACAAACAAAACTTCAATTTGAAATGCCTGAATTAGTTTTAAGATAAACTTGAACCGTATATAATAGTCATATAGAATATATTTTAAAGAACAAATTTTTGGACCATTTAAATTACTATATCACCAACAATATGTCTTATATTTCTTGAAACGATGTCACTAATAGAACGATGTCAAGAATAAATAGAACTTAATTACGACATACAATAGCAATGTCGTAAAAAGCCGTGAAAACGACGAACTTCAAAGTAATTAAAGTACAAATTTGTAAACAAATTTTTGTCAAGAAAATAACGAATAAGAGGAAGTAAATAACGCTTCTTTACTTTCATAAATTTTAATAATATTTCTGCATTCAGAAGGCAACTGAATCGGGAACTGAACAGCTTAAGTTCCGTAAGGCGACTTTTCGTTTTGACTCTGATATCATCAGCAAAACTGAGTGGCCCACATGAGTAACAGTGCTTAACATAAAGCCGGAAGCGATACGCAAAAAACCAACAAAAACACGCTGACCACTAAATTTAAGTAATTTGAAATTTTCTTGCCGTGTGGATTAGAGTTTATTCAAAACTTTTGAAATCCATTTTTCCAATTTTACCCACACATTGTTCAGTTCTGTATACGCGATGAGATCTGCTGATACACTCGTTTGAATATCTCGTTTTAGCGTATTTTCTTAATGCTATCAAATTTCCTACAGCAAAAAAGACTCGTGTAGTGTTCTACTGGGTATGAATGCTCCACAATATTAAATATTTAGTGACTACTAAAAATCTCTAATCGAATTAAAGGCACTTGCGTCACCTGGAATATTATTTGTAACAATGTTATTTTGAAAAAGATTTAAGTTTGACATAACAAATTTCATTGAGCATCAACTTTTCCTTGAAGAATTGAATTTTGTGACAAAACGTGGGGAAAACAAACGTGGTGAAATCCGGTCACAAACTGTGCGCAATTATAAAAGATTCGACATGACACCGTTGACTATGGGCATTCGGCTATGGGCATGCCGGCTATGGGCATTCGTCCTAAGAGATGACGCCTGAAACCTTGAAGACTCATGTACAACACACCCCCGGCGCTGAACACCGAGGAACCGACAAGAAAAATGCCAAATATAAATCTATGACTACGGACTAATAACCACTTTCCCTCTAAAAGCATCCGGAATAAGCTTCCTTAACACGTCTCGTTTTGACGAACGATTCCGGAGCTTTAGGAAACGCGCATGCGCGAGATCGCCCCGGCATCGTTCGTTGAAAGGAAGCGCGTGAATCGGATCTGCGTCTCCAATCGCCCGAATGGAAGTGTCCCTCACCCCGGTTTCAAGCAGCCGACCACAAAAGATGTCCCCGTTCGAAGCGACGCTCCAGCGTGCACGACCACGGCCCATCTGCAGCTGTCGCCGCGTCACCGCCCTTCGTGCACGGGCTGCTGTCGGTCGGCCCTGCCACCGCCCCCGCGCCCACCCCCGCGGCGCCCCCGCGCCCGCCCCCCGCGCCCGCCCCCGCGCCCGCCCCCGCGCCCGCCCCGCGCCCGCCCCCGCGCCCGCCCCCGCGCCCGCCCCCGCGCCTGCCCCCGCGCCCGCCCCCGCGTCCACCAGCCTCGGCCGCCCCCGCGCCTACAGCCTATCGGCCCCTCAGCTGCTCACGTTTCGACACAGCTCCGCAGGCCTCTCACGATTTCGGTAATTCAATTTACCCGAGCGCCGGACGTGCAGATCTTGTCGACACGCGGCAGATGCACACGTCAGATAGCGACGGAGGGGGGAGTGGGAGAGGGGAGGGGGGAGGGGCGGTCGTTTGCCTCGTCCTCGCCCGGACCACGTGCCGATCCGGCAAGAACGCTTCTGCACGACTGGCAATTCCGACAGCCCCTGTGTCGATTCTGCGGCACGAAGTGTTTCTTTGGCGGATCAGATGCTACGTATTACCTCTAACTTATGGCTGTATGAAACTTTTGGCGAAAGTAAACTGTCTCAACGTTCGAAAATCTGAGTGATCAAACGTGGTAGACGTATTGTGATATTTACTTTACGAAAAAAAATCATATTAAATAAACAATGCCAATAATTACAATAGAAGTTCACCCAAAATTGAAGTTAGAAGTTGAAAATAGAAGAACAATCAAAATTAGTGTGATGCGGTAGATCCTAAATTAACTAGATCGCTGGTGAGGTAGATACCGTTTTATTATGATAAATAAAGATGTTGTCTGGTATCAATACTTTTTATTCAGCTTATGATCGTTTCGATCGCATAGCGATCATCCTCAGAGCTAAAATTTGAAATACAAATATTATTAACACGATGCAGTTATTGTATGCAAGATGCGTAAGCAAACTGGGTCGTACATACCTTGCAAATCCTCAATTTTGTAGAAATGCAAATGCATATTCGTATGTTGTTTCATAAAGACGTTCATTAATGAGGAATTATAATTTTGTGGCAAAATAAATTACCCCGCTCCTGGTGTCATTACAATATTACTAGAAATTTCAATACCAATCTACTTTCATCCAGGAGATATAAAAAAATGTTTGTTTTCTAGTGTAAACAGGAAAATTCCGTATCGTGTTCCTTCCATAAGATATTTCCCTTTCTACAATATGAAATATAGAGCATTAACCAGATGAAATCAGCACGTTCGAATTTGTTGGATTATTTACAATCAAGAACAGACGTACAAATATTGCCCTGCTGCTCTTTTCAATTTTCTATTCCAGTAGTTACAATTTTACTTTCATTTACGCAAGACAACATTTCAAAGGTAGATCACTTTAGATCTGCAAGCAAATTTTCCACGAAACAAAGCCAAAAAATACCCTTAACTACGAAAGAATTCCTCTTCCAATCTCATCCCCCACCTGTAATTTCCATTCCACCAACGGTACCCTCAGCCACCATCCAGCAATACCCTCAAGCCGCCTCCGCAGCAAATAGACCTCCCGCATAAGACGGAGTTTCCTATCTCCCCCACGGAAGGCCCGCGGGAAGAAAATGAAGCAATTTGGAGGCAGAAATAATGAAAGGAGCGTTGCATAAATAATTGCCCAGTGTTCAAAACAATAATTATACGCGATAAAAGACAGCTTGGTATTCAATACCCGTGTTTATGACGCCATGCAGACCCGTAACTCGTCTGCAACAGCCTGTCGAGAGCCGTTAGTTAACGCGGGGGACGGAGATGGCCCCTAGTCCAGGCTGCGGGGGAAGATTTGTTGGAAGTAAGACCCGTTCTCTCTTGTCCGATGGTATATATCAGAAATGTATGGATATACCATAAATATAACACAAACATTTAAAATATTAAAAATAAAACCGAGAAGAAAAATAACTTTTAACTTGTGATGCGGTGGTTGATTGTCAATCCTGTCTTTGTCTTATTCTTCTCCGTTTTTTTTTTGCGAAATACTTATTATTAAATTGAAAGTATTAATTAAAATAATTAATTTAGTTCATACCACAAATAAAAATGTTACTATAAGCCTAAAGTTACAAGTACGAATAATCATTGAGTTCAGTTGCTGTAGTACTTATATTTACATTATTGACTGATTGTTTAGTGATTCCGGGGACATCAAATACCATGGTCATTTGTCCCGTAAGTGTCATGCATACTTTTACTCGGGAAGTGGCGGTGATATTTCCCCCGCTGTATGGCGAGATCCGGCGACGACCTACCATCGGCTAGCATGTTTTCCCAATCAGGTATCTCCCACCAGCGGGGCACCGCCCCAGCCGAGACAAGCTCTTAGTTCCTGACGGATCTCCTGGCATGTGTGGTAGAGTAGTGCGTGTTTGTGTAAATGGGTGTAATGGGCAAGGTTAGAATAAGGAAAAGGAAGGTGAGTTCGCGCGAGATCCGTGGCCCGTTTGTTAGGGTACTGCTCCGGCGTTCGCCTGGTGTTGATCGGAGAAACCACGGAAAACTACCAATGAGAGCAGCCGGCCGCTAGAATTCTCCTCCAGACAGCGACTGAATTCGACCTAACTAACAAGTGTCGAAAATCTTGCCACCGTCGGAACTCGATTCTAAGACCTCCCTATTTACATTGTAAAAATACTGCAACCAACTCTATTTGCTTTCACAAAACTTGTTTTTGATTTACCAATATTCGAAATCATATGAAATCTTGCGTATTTTTACTATTTGAAGTAAATATTACTAAAAAACATTGATTGCTTAGTGCACAAACATTGTGTATTCACCCACCATTTTTGGGTTAGTGTCATTTTCGGAGACCTCTCGTTCATATCAACTTAACGTACAAAGTTTGTAAGTCCGCATAAGAGGGATCATCCTTTTTTCTCAGGAAGCTAACATTGTCGCTTTCGTAAGTAACTGAATCTTTATAAACTATCAAGCTTAGTTTTCTCGAAACTGGGAATCCCTGAAGTATACTATTTGTGCACTAAACCATCGGCACATCATTTCTTTAGAAATATAAAAGATTCACCATTGTTGAAATATCGACAGAAAACCTCTGCCACACGCATTTTCCTCTAACCTCTCAGTTGTTCCGTTCCGTTCGAAGGGGGTAGAACGAGCCGGAACGGAGTATACCCCAGAGCTCCCGGCGACAGGTGTGGCCCCGCTAATAAAGACATAAAGAATACAACCCACTTAGCATGGCGGCGCCGGGCGGCGACGGCAGCGCGGCGGTGCGGCGGCCGCGTGCGTCAGTTGCCTAATCGCGCGACGCATGCGCCGGGCCCGCCATTAACATGCGTGTACACGGCCAGCGTTTAAGGGGGCGCAGAGGAATAAACGTGTCGATTTCCAGTTTCTGGGAAGGAAACGCGTCTCCCTCGCGTGAAATGCGGAGGGGAGGGGCGGGTCGTAAAGTTGGTAACAGCGGAAACGGCGGAGGTACGCGGCGTGTGAAATGGCGGTGAGCGGGTCGTGTCGAGGAAACGCGCTGTCCATTTGTTACTTTGAGAAAGATTTTCTCTGGCGGCTATTAAACGGTTGGAAAATCTGCGTCCGGCACTTAAGAATCTAGAAGAGACATGAATGTGCAGGTAAAAGTATAGTAAAGTAATAGAATGACAGCTTTGTGTTTGTGTAATAGATTACTGTTTCAATAAAAAAAAAACATTAGAAAGCTATGTTGGGCTGCAGATGAAATTATGTTGACATCGTCCCCTTTATGATTCACTTCTTGATACGCAATGCATTCCAAAGACATTATCTAAAATACATCATACATAAAATGTTCATTTTATACTGTCGAAAACAACACCCATTTTATCTTATTCTTTTGTTTTACGAAATATTAGGCCTGGCAGCAAACAGTTTATTGGTTATCATTTTATTTACGAATTGCAGGTAATGCCGATATTTGAAGTAATCAATATTCCATTGTTTTAAGACAATTTCTGTGATTGGACCGTGTATTCTGATTAAGCTCATACCCGAGAAAAAATTGTATATCGGCTACAATATTCTTTATTCTAAAGATGTGACAATTGTGCGAATTAAAATAACGCAAAATGGAAAAAAAACTATGTCCAAAATCAATTTGTTTTATATTTATGACTCAAAGCATTATTTCTTATGGATCGTAAGAAGCGCAATGCATCTAGTATATGTTTAATTTTCCGATTCATCATCGTATTTTTACCTTGAATTTCCCAAAGGTGATAATTTGCCCATTTAATGACGCGTAACCTTCACGCAAAGGCAAGAGCGCGGTTGCGCGATATTTCAGAGGGCAGAGTGAGAATGCGGTCAAACACGCCGACTGTCAGTTTATGACACTATAATTACGAAAAACACCACCGAAGTGTAACGGATGTGCAAAAAAATCCTAGCTGTATGTCCTGCTCATCAACGCTTTGAGGGACGACATGAAATTGATCATGTACGTAAGACGTCTCCAGCCAGCCATTTCCGTCGTTCGTGACTGACAGAATAATGATTTTTAACAGCGTTAGAGGTGTTAGATGAGTCATTTTTATAAACATTTGCCACACGAAACGCGCGTGAGAAGGACTCCGACACAGTTTGCCTCGTTCGGTATTTAAAGTTTAAAAAAACTTGTTGGCATCAGCCAATCACAGGGGGAGACATGGTGGGCACGTGTCCTTCTCGTTTAGACCAGGAAATGTTTTGTGATGGGTCCGTGCAAACTTTTCGTGCTTAGTAAATCAGGTTTCAAAAATTGAAAACTCTTCCATATTGGAAACCAACTTCGAACGGTGAGCTCCAGAAATGTGGGTTACAGTGAGGCATGGTGCTCTGAGCAAACATTCTAATATTGGTAACCATTGAGACCAAATTAAACAGAACATGAAATCTTATCTTGGAAGAATGTTTCTGGCTGAATTTCGTAAATTTTAGTTTCCATAGATTTCGACTCAGTAAAAATTTAAGGAAATTAGAAAAATTGGTATATAAGATGTGAAAATGGGAATATAATTTGAATTTCATGTAATCTTCAATCAAAATTATGTTCCCATTTTCACATCTTACACACCAATTTCTCTAAATAGCTTACATTATTACTCATAATAATATTCTGTAATATAGTATATTTTATTTGTAATTTGGAAATGTATGAAATGTAATTTGGAATTTTCTTATAGCACTGAAGATGGCCGCAATGCGACCGAAAAGGTTTTCAGCGAAAATAAAGCCTACGACAGAACTACGTCTCAAACACGTTATTATGATGAAAATGTCGTAATTTCTACACCATTTCTCACCATAACTATTGAGACCGAATTCAAAATTAACGAACGAACTTCCCCTTCCCTACGAAATACTTTCTAGATCCACTCCTGGTGCAAAAGAGAGGGAGCAAAAAAGATCTCGCAAAACGGTTTTAATCTGAGCCATGCGTATTTCGCGAAAAACTGAGTATATTAAAAAAAAATACTTGCTGCCTAGATCGCCATGAAATTGTCATCTGTGAAAGAGCACCATTTTCTAAATATATTTCTTCACTTAATTGAAAATATATTTGTCAGATGTCATACTCTTTCACAGCGACGACGTGATATATTTTTGAATATTAGTAAGTAAGGGATAAATTATAAAAATCGCAAACAAAAGATTTACATCAAGTAGCATTCCTTTCCCTACAAGGGACTTCCTCTTCCTGAGTTCTTGGATCCGCCCTGGTTATTTGGAAGTGATGTTTCTATCTGGAGCTCCGAAAGCTGTCACGGTGGAGCTGCTTGAGGTGCTAGTTTCGCCGCCATCCTTGTCACCGCTGCTCTCATCAGCGTCGGCGCCTCCGCCCACTTCAAACACTGCTCGCCCTGTCGCCGGTCGCGCTACACAGACCTCGCCCCGCCCCCACTCCCCTCTTCGCCCCCGCCCCCGCCCTCCGCCTCGGTCTGGGAGCCTCTTTGTCGCTTGTCTCATCGTCGAGGCTAATTTAATTGGCTCGTAAGACGAGCGAGCATCCAGCTACAACCTCGTTAATTAATAAAGCCCGGCGTCGCTGGCGGCAACGTCGCGGCGCGCCCGTGCGAGATTCGCTCCGCCCGCCGCCCCACGCCCTCCCGCAGGAGCCGCGCACGCGAGCGTCGGCAGCACACACGCGCCCGCGTGGCCTCTGCGCCGCGAGCGGCGGCGCACCGTGTCGGAAATCAATCGCGGAAATGGAAGCACACGTTTATTGTGTTTATTCATCTTGTGGCAAGTACACACGACTTAGAATACAACTAATTCAGTCTAAAAATTCTAGGACAACACAACACTAAAAATCGTTCTTCAGTTTAGAGTCCTTCAGGTCAGTCCTTGAAGGAGTGCATCTAGCTTCTCATTCCATTCAATTACTGTCGGCGTCAGATATAGGAAATCCGATTGATCTCCGTGCTAAGCTATTCGTTCACATCTCTCCACCACGTGACGGTCTGGGGGCCATCACACTTTGAGTCTGGTGACAGTACCATGCCCCATTTGAAGGAAGACGTGCATCTTCCATGTCCAGTAAGTATTCGTAAGCAGAAGCACAAAGGAAGGCATTTTTCGATCTGGTAACTAAAAATATAATTATTGTAGTACATAATGCTCCTGTTTGGTTCGTGGTAATTCCGTTGCTAGATTGCACTATTCTTTGTTTCTGAATAAATATGCTTGTCTGTGTTCTGCAGTTAAAAGATTCAACTGCGAATACTCGCTCTCAAATGCATTACATTTCTATCAAATTTAAGTCCGTTAATATCATAAAAATTAATCGGTTGTGCTCAAAACACGCATTATTAAAAATATAAATTCTATAATACGATTGTAACATACGATTTAAAAAATGTTTGTAGTGGCAGCCCTTAGAGACTGCCAGAACGATGCAATAAAGACTTCAGGAGTGGGCGTTCTGGCTGACTCGAGAGGCAGGAAAAGCTAGGAAAACTAACATGTAACAAAAAGAATATGAATGAGCAGTTAGTTGGAAGTTGTGAAAACTTACATCGCACATTAGAACACTAAAGCACAATAACAGCGAATACTGAAATGATCTCAGAAGAGAAAAATGTCTTTCATAGTGGTTGATATCATAGGCTTTAAGCTCATAATGAATCTTATTTTGATTTTTACAGCGACGCGCGTGCAGAATTTCCAAACGGGAAACTAAACAGACAAAGACGACTTCCTTTATTCCATCCTTTGGAATATATTTTAAATTCTAATAACATTTCCATTGCATTTTTTTCAACAAATAAACAGTGTCTACTTTGTCTCCCCTCCAGTTATGCCACTGACATAGAGCGAAGAACACATTGCACATGCAGCATTCAACCAAAGTTCCAAAAGAACCGGGTATTTAAGTTCAAATCGACGTACTTTTAGGTAACATCTGAATGTTCTGTTCAATTTACAAAATGTACTGAGAATTGTTTTTCAGAAATATATTCGGAGGTATATAAATATACAGCAGAAATCAAATATGAGTCTTAGAGAAAGTATTTTTTTACACATTGGTCGGTGCTCATAATATGATTGTAATAAAAACGTAATAAAAAAATTAAATTATGTATTACTTATATCAAAGTTATTGTCATTACTCCTAATTTTAACACACACACACACATATATATATATATATATATATATATATATATATATATATATATATTACGACTAAATATCATATTTTTATCCTCTAAAACTCTCTAGACTTCTATTGCAATCTTACAATAGTTTTAGATACTCCTGAGTTCCAGAAGCACTGTATAAATATATCATTTCCCCTGTACTACCATCTACTCCTCACAAACATATACTTTACTTACAAGAAAACAGTACCTTTAATTTGTTTTTAGATCTACAATCTTGTGTTTACCCATGTACTTGGTTTATTCTCATTCACAACACATTTGTTACACTAAATGAACATTCAGAACTGGTTTATAAACGAAATACAAACATATCAATGTTAAAAGTTGAAATAAACTACTAAAAACAATTAATGGCATCTTTTAATAGGTAAAAGAAATCAAGAGATGTATAAATCTGTAGCTGGAAACTTTCTTCTCACGGATGAAGAAATCGGCTACGTAACTGAAATATGAAGAAAGAAGAAAAAAAGCAGTCACGTAAGAGAGAAAACCCTTTCTTTCACGTGTCTATGTTCAATGAATTTCTTGAAAGAAGAAATAATAATAGTACGGACGCGTCCAATAGTACGGATGTACTTTCAGAAGAATTACAACCATTTCCAAATCAAGAAACATTTTCTATACGTTGTAAAGAACACGACTCAAACGTATTCCACTTCGACGATGTCTTCTTGCGGTTTGAGTTTCGTCAGTTAAAAACTGCACTTAAGGACAGAATTCAATTTCGCCCCGGCTGCCGAAGGCGCTCAGGCCATGCTCTTTAAGCGGCGCCGTCCGCGGGGCGGGCGAAGCCAGTAAGCGGACGCCCGGCCCGACCGGGCGACTCCGTCGGTGGTAAAACTGGAAGCCTGCTTCGTCGCGGATCTCATTTCTGCGGCTGATCTTTTATTCAGCGCGGTTATAGAGGAAGGGACGAGAATCTGTGCGGGAGGCCCCGCGACTTGCGGGGAATGATATGCTTGTATTAAATATGATTTACGACCCTGTAAAGTTTTTGTAATCTCCCCGCACACAGCGGCGGCGGGATTGCTTGAAATAAAATCAATTTCAACTCATAAAGCCATAACACTTAGCTGAAAACGCACCAAGAAGGTATTCTCGGTTTAGCATCTAACTAAAGTTTAAGAACCGCACTAAAACTCGAGCTACTTTCGGCGAGACCAACTTTCGGGATGACGTCCTATCTAGTTTCACTTTACTTTTAGTAATATTAATAAAAAAGACGAAAAACAACCCGAAGCGTCTCCTCCACAAAATGGCCGCCGTTTCTAACATCCCGGGACCTCCTTCGGAGAGCGGAAAATTGAACCGTGGGTGATGTTCCTTTTTTACATTATTCAATCTTGTTACGTTTTATGGCCCGGTCCGAAGAGCGGTTGCGGACCGCGTATACAGTTCCACGATATCGGATACGCACGAAATTAAAACAAATGTCTATATATTCCACGGAATGGCAGTGGGAATGGCCACTGGCTGGCGTATGAACTTTTATTTATGTATGGAAATTGAAATTGGGAGAAAAATATGACTCAATTTCTTCTATCGATAAAAAAGGGAAGATAACTCTGGGGCGTATGTTGTTTTGTGGGAGGCACTGGGTATAATCTGGGTAAAAATAATATGGGGCCCCTTCCCGGTATAAGAGGAACCTTAAAACATATTGGAGGGATCGGAGACCGCTGGTCGCCGCCGCGAGTGGCGAATCGACCCCGGAGGTTTATGTCCCGCGCAGATAAGAGGGCGCGCGCCCCTCGGCACCCGTGGCGCCCCCCGCCCCCACCCCCCGCCACGCCCACTCTCGCCCTGCCCGCGCTGCAGATGTCAGCAGAAGTCGCGACCGATGGGCGCCTCGCCGTACTGCACGATCGCCCGAGCGACTCGACGGTGAAAGAAAAGAGGAACCTCCTTATGCCAATGGCTCACGCAGGATGTGTACCCTCAAAAAACAAGAGAGCGCGTATTGTCACTACTTTTATCGAAGGTTTTTGTTGTTCTTTCTATTTTTTCTAGAAAATAAATAAAATTTAAAAATGTCTCATCAAAATAGTAATTTGCAATCGAAACTTTCTATTAGTAGGATCTTTTCAAATCATGTTCTTTTAAAATATTACGTACGTCAAAAATTTGATTACACACATTTTATAAAACGAGAAATAGTCTGCAACCTCACTTTCTAAATAATGAGTAATTTCCGGACTTTCTTCTTTGCACTCGTTTGAAAAGATCAATTCACTGATAAATCACATTTTCGACTTCCGTTCATAGAAAAATTAAACATTTACCAAGTTCTGTCATAACAAATAAATTTAGAAATATAAACTTCACTTCTCCTCATTCCTCAATTGTATTTTATTGGAATTTTGTTGGAACTCAAGAAAATTAGTAGCATGCAATTTATTAAGTTCATATGGGTATTCAGAATTGTGATTTCGTTTCGAGTTTGCAGCCATTTAAAAATTACGTTCAAAAAATTTTGTTCCTTTAATCTCTCCTTACATTTGTAACTAGTAAGACTAGCAAAAAATCTCTATCTTCCTGTGATAAACTTTCAATTTCGGTTCTTTTACGCACAATTTCTGTTTATTAAATAAAAGTAACTTCATTACAAATTTATGAAATTTTATACATAGTATTTTAATACAATGTTTCATATTTAAACCCAAAATACATATTTGACTTATTTTAGCACGCTTTTATATTTTTATATTCCTGATTTAACAATTATTACGAAAATATGTAGTAAGAAAGTTCCTATTTCACACGACCCTTCACTGTTTGGGTTTGCTGTGTCACAATTTTGTTCCTGCTCCCTAAAAGGGGCAGTATTTGAATGGCATCTTCCAAATTGATCTAATTCATTTCAGTGCTTTAAATTTATTTCAATTCACATTTTCCTTTAAGTGTTTTTGAACAAGTGAACTAATTCAATTTTAACAGTTACATATCATTCGTAACATTTTACATAATAAGGATTTACTTTTTAAGAAGAGTTTTCATAGTTTTGTGAAGAAAATGCGGGAAGCTACAGTTTCTTTCGGAAGGGAGTGTACAGTTATTCAAAAGGAGGTTCCTCTAGCGAAACAGATCTGGAGTTTGTCAAGGGTATATTTCATCCTGTCGAGTCACAGCGGAGTAATTCGGTCACCATTCGTTCCAGCATATTTTATAGATTCCGCAAGAAGGAAGAAAACAATAAACAATATTTCTCTTAAAGGGCCCTTCTCCTTGCTCCTCGATATGCGAATAAGTCACTTCTACGATACGGAAAAGTTTGTATTTTTCTTTCTGAAATACACATTTATCAGAGAAACGAACATTGAAGGCATCATGCTGAAGGTGCAACTTTTTTTAGAAATATATAAACTATCTTCATAACTTAGGTATTGACTTTATACAATGGTACATCCTACTATCTGAACTGCTCAATTTGGCATCTCTAGTAAACTTCTAAAATCGGCAATTGTTAATCTCCTCAAATGGATAATCCTTTTTTCTTTTTGTTATTTAAGGTCGCATCAACTACTAGGTCATTAGCGACCACTATTGCGTGTAACGGTATAGTAACTCTGAGGATGATACGATATGATGATGATAGGGTTGTGAAAGGACGAACACAATACAATCATGCCTGAGGCGGGACTCGCACCAGCGACCCTTCGGTCCGAGATCGCTACGGCACGATCTCGGCCATACGGACCGGCCGGATGATTCTTATTTTTAAAAAAGTATTGAGTTTATTGTGTAAATGAGTTTATTTAAAAAAAATCAGTTTCGTGTGAATTTCTTTGTTTTGAGTTTCAATTTCTTTCGCCTTGACACAATATTCACAAATAATGTATTTGTTCTATTTGCTGCGCTATTGTTCTTTCACATGATACAGAGAAAACGAAATTTCATAAATTAGACCGAGATAAACATTAAATACTTTCAATAATTTATTATAATATTTTTAGTTTGCAGAAATAAAAGATTTTCATATCTGCATGTGAAATATTTAGATATTCCAGATTGTACAGATGTCTATTGTTAAATAAACCAATAACAATTTCTTAATATTGTTTGTTTCTAAATATCAATATACAAAACCTGTATCTGAGCCATTGAAAGTGTACGAAGTTTCTAGATCACTCGTTGATAATGACTTGGTTTGATTGACCGTTTGCAGACGTTTGAATTTAAAGAGTAGAATGTGGCTGTTCAAAAGTGTTTACAATGTAACTTTGCACGATATGTCTCATTTACAAAATTGCTATGAACTGCTTAAAGTAATCACTTTAACAAAAATCAGTTTATTTTGTTAATTATTATAGAATGAGTTGGTCAGGAAAGTACGAATAATATAATCTGGAATGAATTGTTAATTAGTTAAATTTACAATATTTACAGGTTTATGAGTTTGCTCACACCATTATGTTTCATTTCCCATAGTTGAAGAGGATGAACATGGAGGTCAGAAATGCTTATCTTCTAACTCTATGGTTCGGATGTGTTGTTAATAGATTTTCCTCAAACAGAGTTTAAATGGGGGCGATTTGGTCTGTATTTGAAAGTATTTTCAGAGCAAGTTGAATGAACCACGACTCGAAATTGTTTGATAATTACATAAATGATCAAACATCAAATATTCACTCCAACCAGTTTATAACTGAAACTGGATTTCTGATAACATCTATCCGTCTCCAGGAAAGAAAAGCAAGGAAACATAATACAAGCGGGTGCACTTTGCGCACACAATTCAGTAAGTAATGTGAAAAATATGCAGCATTTAAAGCGCAGCTATAGTCTTTTTATATCGTTATATCCCTTGAAAAACTCAAACAATTTAAAGGGTATAATCAGAAAATCCTCATGTAAATCTAAACATTTTGTGGAAGATATCGCATCTTTGGCATTAAAATAAAAGAACAAAATTGCAGAGATATTAATTAAATCATTAAAGACTGTTCTGAATTTCCGAAAATGATATTCAGAATAAATTACAACACGAATTTTTTATCGATTCAAATAAAGTTTGACAGAATAATAACAAAACATTTGTGTAAATGAGTTGTAACTAGAAATCTTAAGCAATTTTAATATATGTGCATGGCAACATTCACAAACCTTTAACATGAGAAATACAAACTGGGAATCTCTTCACAAGGTGGAAACTTGTAAAATAATTAAGGACGAATAAAGAAAGCAGATAAACGACCTGAAACATAATAAGCAAACTCAGAAGAATACATAACTAGACAGGCAACAAAATTGGTAAACCTCATTACTGTTGAGGAAACACAAGATCAGAAGTATGCTCTGTACCATGAAAAGTGGAAACATAAAGTAGATCTAACGTCGAAGATACGCCGACCATGGCAGAAATCGTCAAAACATGTGAAGTGTTTCAAAAATAAAAATCAGATAATTCATTTTTTACTACATCCACACACGATACCAATGCTTTCATGTCACGCAAAGCCATCCATTATATCTAAGTGGAAAATATTCGTAGGTTGCAAACAATTCAAATATTACAATCATATTTATAGAAAAACAGATTTTGTGAGTGTGCTTCTGGCCAAGCAAGTTTACTCGACCCCTGTACGTACCCCCAACCCGAACCCCCGACGTACTAACTAGTACATTCATACAAAGGTTTCACACAACCCGCACTCCGACAAATTTTCACAGCTGTCCATCATTCCCGCGACTCAACCATGCAACGCACGAAACGAACAAACCTGTACCCAGATGGAAGTCACCATCCGGTCCGAGTTCCATCCACCACCCACCATCCCGCAGCTCGACACATCCCGTTATTCGAAACGAAATTATTTAAACGTAACTTCCATTACACATTCAATGTTCATTACTCACAATCCCAACACCCGCGGACACACAATGAATAAATCGCGCATAAATATCCATTTTATTTCCAGCGACGTTCGTAATTTATTTATCCACGGCGCGCCCTTTGTTTATTAGTCGCTTCCGCTGGATAGCGTTCCGGCCTCAGCCAATCACGCGCTGGGAGTCAACCCCATTTCCCCAGCGCCAGGATGTCTCCGTGCCCGCGTTCCTGATAGGCTATTTATTAAGCCCGCGGCATACCCAAGTAGCGTTCCCTTTTTACAGGGCGTAGGAGCGGCTCGGTAGAAAATTGAGCCATCAAAATCTGTGTGCGCTGGTTACGACGCTGGCAAGATAATGAATAATGCATGGGGCATTATCGCTACCCGGGGCACGGCTCTAATCATAAAGCGGCGCGACCGGTGTTACCCGTGTGGACCAGCGAACCGATTAACAATTGAAATGTAGCATCGCCACTGCTCGTGCCACACAATTTATAGGGCTGCGACGCTTAGGTTGCAGTTAATTCTTGCTGACCCTCGCTGTAATTTAATGAATTATAATCCACGATAGGCAATACTGTGGCTTAATGCATTGCTGGAGCATGCAATTGAACGTCGCTGCGTTATACCGCGATATACAAACAATAATCATCGATTGGAGTTTGATCATCGGTTTAAGATAGTTTTTGTTTGCTAATCGAACGACATCGTACAGAGTATGCTGAGCGTGCAACTCGCAAATGTACTCCTGTAGAGAACATAGTACTGTAGGTTGTGTGGCAATCGTTAGTGTCAGGACTAAAAAATACTTCAAATAGATAATCACATGACATGCACAGATACTTCTGTTACTCGGTATACTTGACGACAAAGACTATTAAAATAATGAAAGTTAATTACAAAGTATTTTATTTACCGGTAAAGTAAAAAATGGAATTATAAACGAAGAAGAAATTTAGCAGGATATGGTAAATGATGAGAGTAAAAAATTGGATAAATAAAAAAAGTGTTATAACAATGCACAATAGTAAGGAAGTATTTTCACAGGGAATTCGAACATTTTTATCTTTGTTGGTATCTTGCCTGTAAAATGCATAGTAACATAATCACGGCTGACTCACTTAGTTATCAATGAAATAATGAATGAATAGTACGAAGTTATGAAAGAAATGAATACGATAAGATATGATATTGGTTAGCGACATGAAGTTTAAATGACTAACGCTTCAATGTGTAATACTGTATTCTTTTGCTTAATAAATCCTAATTTAGGAAGATGATTAGAATGAAATTAAACAACAAAGTTGTACCAAAGACATCATCTATTATTCCAAATCACATAACGGAAAAATAATAAACTTAGAAAAAGAGCGGACTTTAGTAAACATTGTAATTCTGAAGCTTCTATTTGTTACAAGATGCTCATTCGTCATCACACTTCAGGTGCCTCCTACACCGCTCGGCATGCCAGCCCGAGGCTCAGCACACCTGGAGTCGCCCACGCCCCCTCCCTGACTCCCCCACTTTTTTCCTTTTGGACTTCTCTCTTTCTCCCTTCCCCCTCGTCCTCGCCTCGGCCTCATCTCTCGTGCCCGTATATCCCTAACGCTGTCATTCCCACACCCTCCTTCACCCAGTTACATACTCACACATCGTTTACATTCTAGTACCTACCCACATTCCACGGCCTCGTAGGATTTCATCTTTATTCAGTTTGAATCTTGCTTCACTCCTGTTCTCTTCAATGCTCATTCTAATTTCACAATCACCACTGTTTGCGTTCATTTCCTTCCTCATTCGACTTCTACCTTTTCATAATTTTTATCTATTTCCATATACACTATTATCATTCTGATACTCATCACCATTCATCTGATCCATTCTGATACATCTTTGCTGTTTTCACGCCCATACTAATCTCTATACAGTTATGTTCTCTCTATTCTTACACCCTAATATCCAACTTCATCCAATTCCAATTTATTCCCTTACCGCACCTAACATCATACAGGAATCATCACGTGGCTTCCTCGTTGCCACACCTTCTACACGCGTTCCCAGCCCTGCTTCCTATTTCGTCCCGCAACCTCCTCCGCCTTAAAGCTTGGTGGGTAGGGGGTGTTCACAATCAGCAGAGAATGGAATGCGGGGGAGCGATCAACTGATGTCACTGCATTGCCTCTGACGGGAAGATCATACGGTCCGTCTCCCGATTTTTGCAGGATTTTCGACACTGGCTAGAATTCAGCCGCTGCTGTCTTGAGGGAGAATTCTAGCGGACGGCTGCTTTGTTCGGTAGTTTTTCGTGATTTCTTCGATCAACAAACGAAAGGCGAATGCCCGTGAAGTACCTTACCAAACGGGCCACGGCCGCGTACGATCATTCCTTCCTCTTCCTTGTCTTATCTTCACCCCTTCCTTAAACACATTTGCACGTATATGCTCTACACTACCACTCATGGTGACGGACCAGTCGGGAGCTTAGAGGTGGCCCAGGCTGGAATGGTTCCCCGCTGGTGGGAGATACCTGGTTGTGGATATAGCACGCAAGCCGATGAAGGTCGGCGCCGGATATCGCCATCCAGCAGGGGAAGATCACCGCTACTTCCCGCGATAAAATCATACACTAAATTTACGGAACTAATGACATTAGTAGTTGATACACCAGTAAACAACAATCAACCAAGAGCGATCGGGGTTGTCCCCACTCCAACCCACGTCCAACCCATTTCCAGGGGCGGGGCTAGGTTTTTGGGAGATACCTGGTTAAGGAAAGGTCCGCAAGCCGACGTGTAGCTGGGCTGGGTCTCGCCAACCAGCGGGGGAAGATCACCGCCGCCTCCCGCAAAAAAACATACACCACACTCACAGGACCGATGACCTTAGCCGTTGAGGCGCCCGGGAGCCAATCCATCAAAAGCGGTCGGGGTTGTCCCCACCCCAACCCACTTCCCCGCTTTCGCCGCCTCCGCAGCGCACGCGGCACCCGTGCCTGACGCCCCCGCGCCCGCGCCCTCGGCTCGGCCCGGCCCGGCCAAGGATTACGCTAACGTCGTAATTCGTGCGGGAACGGTGAATACAAAATTTATTCCGAGACCGCTCGGTAAATACAGGCCCGCTCGTCACTCGGGGGCAGCGCGGATGATAGTGATTATGAGAATTACGTGATTACGATTCGCCCGCGCGCGCCCCCTGCCCCTCCCGCCCCGCGGCCGCGCGCCCTATGCGTCTGCACGAAAGGCGGCGGCGGCGGAGGCGGAGGCGGGGAGTTCACACTCGAGAGGCGGACGTCAGCGCGTCGGGCGCCGTTTGCTGCCTCGCTCGCGGCCCACTTGCACTTCGCAGCTTTAAGGGGTTGCGGATCTCACAAACCGCTTGTAGTTGGAGTCAACTCACGCTGGTGGAATACATAACGGAGAAATTATTTACATAAAATACAATACACATATTTAACCACTTCCCCATTATAATCTAGTGGAATGAATCTGGAAACAAATATGAGTCTGTTCAAAAGTATATTTTATGAAAAGGACAGATTTTCAATATTTTTTTCTAATATCATCATGAATAATAAGAAACAGATATAAAATAATGTACTACTTATTCATCACCTTAATGGTGTAGTGGTGACAATAAATGTAGAAATAAGTATGGAAATTCATATATTTGATTAAAAAATTTAGAATATCTCATTGTATGGATACTTCCAACAGTGGTGAACTTTTATAAATTTCAAATTTGTTAACTTCGAATAGTATGACTTATCAAAACGTTCAATTCTTTTAATATTTTTTTAGTTGAGATGAATGATACATTTCTTCCCTAAAATTATCTATATGAACATTGATTTGAGTATGTAAATTATAAAGAAGCGTGGATACGTGTCTAACATATGCACAATAAAACAATTTACATCACATTATTAAAGAAAATCTTGCGAAAAGGTTTAGGTAAGATTTTCTTAAGAAACTAGAACAAAAGAATGGACGACTGAAATTTATTTAATATACACTACACAAATCAGGGCACACATACCGGGCAATCCCTCCCAAATCGCACGCTGCTCAGCCCTCTCAGATATCCCTCTTACATAACAGAACTGCTTCTCTGATATATTCTATCTTGGAGTAACTCCCTCGACGTTGTGGCCTGAGCCGCAACTACACAAGGCACGTTATCGTCGGAGGTATCTAGCGCGGCCTAATTGCTTCGCGATTGCAGAACGCGCGCGGCGCAAACCCTGTTCCAAATCCCCGACTACGGAGGTATCGTCGGGCGCTCGACTCCGTCCGACGCCTCGCTTCCTCCTCCGCGTGCATTCGCTGTTTGCGACGTTCCCGCCCAGCCGCCACCGTCACCGCGCCCAGTCACTGTCGCCGTCACCGCGTGTGTCGGAAACGGCACCTCCGTCTCACCAACGCCTCCTGCGTCGCCGTCACCACGGTAGCCACATTCACCAATGTCCCACCAAGGTTCCTCAGCGTCACTACAGTTGCTGTTATTGCAACTGCCGCCATCATCCGTCGCTCCGGTTGCCACCAACGCCACCTTCGTCATCACGGTTGATTGATTAGGTCCTGTCTCCGGGCGCGTCAACTATGCTATGGATATTGCCTCTATGATCGTAGTACATGTTTTTATCATGAGGTGTGAACGTGTTCTTTCCCAGCTGGATGGCGAGATCCGGCGCCGACCTACACCTCGAATTGTAATAGTATTCTCTATCCATTCATCACCACCATATATGGTAGTGTACTGCACGAAAATAGAGGACACATGAAAGTAGGTGGTGAGAAAGGAATAGGATGGAGAGATTCCACGCAGTCCATGACCCATTTATTAAGGCGCTGCTCCGGCATATGTTGGGTATTGAACGGAGAAGCCACGGAAAACTACCGATCAGATTAGCCGAACGCTAGAATTCTCCTCCGGACAGCGACTAATTTCGATTTACCGATATAGCTAGACTCGAACATCCTGCAACGGTCGGGACTGGTGCTACCGGTCAGGACACTGCAATGGCGGAGAACGTCTAAGCCACCTCAGGCTGTGGCTCACGAAGGCCGTCACTGTCGCTACCATCCCATCGTCGCTCCATTGTCATCACCGCCACTCTCACCATCACATTCACTGTCGCCACCTTCCTCCCCAGCAAATTTGCGACAGCCTTGCACGCCTCATAGCCAGCGCTATCTATACGCTATCTGGTACTGCCGCCGCCCATAGTGACATCATTATCAACAACTATTAAAGTTTAGGCATAGAGACCTTCTCCTTTGATCTCATACTCAGTCACTGCTGGTCCTCTCATGTTTTCCTTGGCCTGCCTGGTTTTCTTTTTCCCCTTGGGTGTGTGGGTATCCAAGTAGTTGCCCTCTCGGTCGTTCCCACGAACCGGAGACCTCTCCGGTTGAGACCATTTTCCCAGCCCCACGATATACATACGCTGCGTGCATGCATTTGCAGTTGTAGAGAAATTCGGAGAAATTAAGAAAACTAATAGCGTGAATATTGAAATGTATGCTGGCGGCTGTTTGCGGGATGCAAACGATCTTTTCAGCACTGAGAAACTTGAGACGGAAAGGCTCTCGGGCAGAAATCCAAACATTCTAAACCCACTTAGCTCTGTCACTCGAATTGAAGAGCGTTGTCCTACTTTACTACTAATCGGGTAACTTGCGTGCGTTCGTCCGTTTCTCACAGTTAGACCTCTTTTGCTCCACAATTCAGGGCAAGTGAGGTGTCATTCGCCGTCTCAGTCGTCTGGTGAGAAACTACTTTACCTGCAACACGATTTTGGTGCGTGTTTAAAGCACTTAGATATGACCAATAGCTCATCCAAGATTCTTAAAAAATACAAATCGATTGGCAATATTTGTAGGCGGACCCTTGTAGAATATACTGAAGAATTGTAGAAAAAAGTAAGGCAGAGACTCGTGCTCAGGGTCAAACACCTCTTACGATCTGTATTATCCACATCTGTTACATATAAAGAAAATTTAAAAACTACATTGCAAAAACACTTGCTTCCTGCAAACAAAATACAAAAACACACATCGATAATTACGGCCAAAAACTTCAAAATCACAAAATATCATAATAAATAAAATTACCCTTCGCACAATCTAAATATGACATCCCACTTAACTGTTACCTGCTTGGCAATGTAATTTTAAACACTTTTTCTTATTTACGAACCTCAGATAGATTTAACCACTGATACAACCAAATCTATGCTGCACAGTTGTGATTATTACTTAGTAGCTTTACTAAAAAATTTAAATTGCTTTGATACTCATTTAAAATTATTTATACTTGTTTCGAAAAAACGTATACATACACATGTCCAGCCTTCATAAATATTTACAGAACAATAAAATCGTTAATTAATTAAAATAACACAACAACAAAGAGGTCACAGCTTTCTTTTCAAAATACCTAATATATTTTTGCTGCTTTTTCTCATATTTCTACATTTTTTTAGAATATTCCACGAATGCTGCTTCCTGCTAAACAACCTTGAGCGTCTGGCTTTTGACTGCGTCTGCACTATTCCTTAGAAACGTGGCACGTGAGCTTACTGCAAAATTTCTCAACTCAGTTCCTTATTTTATAAATTCTTATCATTTTAAATATTAAATAACTTGATAAATTGGAAAGTATTAAGAGATATTGGCACAGTAGATTTCATGAAAACTAGTTAGCTCTTCTACTTCTTTCCACGTGTAGCTGCTGTAGATCTGCAACACTAATCACTCTTAGAAATGTGAAAATGTTTTTTCACCTCCAATAATCCCTTAACGCACAAGCTTCATCGTCGATTTTTTTATTATCATCCCCTCGTGTAGATTTCCATGATGCTACAGCTTGCCTCTCATGAATCATGGGCATTCAATCTCCTTCCGTTTTCGATGTAATAAGTTACATTTTTATACCAATGATTTACCATTCAAATGGAAATCATAAACTCTAAATGTTATCAGAAAGATTCATTCTAATTTTAATATACAATTGTAATTCCAAAAGCTGAAAGCTGAGGTACCGCTCTGCATTCTCCTCTCGTCTCGAGCACGTGTTGATTCATTGCACGTGACGATTCTGATTATTTGTATTTCTAATTATTGAACCAATAATTTTACTCCTATTCGACAATGTACAAGGCTATATTTACCTGTTATTTCGATCAATGTAGATGTTAACTTTCGAAGTTGCAAAACGATTCGTTTTATCGATCAGCTTAATGCTGCTATGGGCACCTCCATCAACCTTCCGCACTAGAGACATTTCGGAAAACGTATGGATATCCTTTCGGAAATCTTATCGGCGCAAAGATTATTTGCTTAATAGCCGAGAGTTCTTGTCGATTTATAACTTGAGTTGGCGGGTTATTTGAAGTAGCAGTCACATACCCTTTCATAACATTCATCGTCAAGTGTAATCTGTCCCATTACTGAAAAAGAAACGTATTGTGACGAGGTAGAAGTAAGTATATTAGTTACATGGGAAGTAACGGGAGGGGAGACAGAAAAATTAAACAAGAAATATACTAAAATAGTATATTACACTAAATCGAAGTGATATATATTTTGCTTCTACATTACACAAAAGCTTATCATGGAAATAATATTAATTTTATTAGTCATTTTATTGTAAGGTAGTTTTAGAATATTTTGTACTCCAAATAAAACAGGTATATTCAATTTTGCAATTTCTACATTCATATCAGCAGTTTTTCACTTTACTATAAGATTTACTCCGAATTACGCCTTAACTATCAACTGCATGAAAACACCACCAAATTATTTTGAAATAAGGCCACTCCGCTTATCACCCATCGCGTTCTCGCAACCGCGTTTACGTTAAAATGTCTCTTAGACTAGACGGAATCGGGACGTACGCCAACGTGAAGCGAGATAAACGGTTGAAGTAATCAAAAACGAAGAAGACACCTTCGTGCTCAAGGCCACGCATGACCACATTTTAAACGAGGTTTTGTTTCTGATAAACGTTTCACGATCGCGTTATCATCGCACCCAAAAAGGCTAAAGACAACGGGCCCGAGTACAAAGATAAATTACGTGAGGCTGTCGTGCGAGTTAAATGGTTGTAGTTGTTGTCGGCGAGATTGCGTTCAGGTTGAATGCATAATATTCAAAATTTCCAGTAGAGATTCTATATAATCTATTCCAGGTTCTTTAGCAACACGCACTGAAAGTTACGAGACGAAAATGTGTATTTTTTCAATATTCCAACAGAATACGAATTAATAAGCTTATTACATTTTCTCCATTTATAAAAAACCATAAGATCTTAATAACTCGGAATGAAGAGGATATTATTTTTCATGATGTCGAATGCGTTCACAAACAGAGAATCAAAATGTCGAATTGAAACTAGACTTGAAGGAGAGTCTAGATGAAATTCTAATGAATCGCTTAATCTTATAAACGAACATTGTCTGTACGAGGGTTCAGAAAACAATAATAAGCCATTGATATAATCTTTTTTGTTTATTGACAACGTTCTGTGTTGCAGATGGCGACGGAGACGACCTGGGCGTGGGCAATAGCAAGCGGCGGCGCTCGCGCACCAACTTCAACAGCTGGCAGCTGGAGGAGCTGGAGCGCGCCTTCCTCGCCTCCCACTACCCCGACGTGTTCATGCGCGAGGCGCTCGCCATGCGCCTCGACCTCAAGGAGTCGCGCGTCGCTGTAAGTCCTCCATCAGCACTTAAATTCTCTACTCGCCCCTCCTGCTCCCTCCACTTACCCCGACGTGTTCATGCCATGCGCCTCGACCTCAAGGAGTCGCGCGTCGCTGTAAGTCCTCCATCACTACTTCAATTCTCAACTCGTCCCTCCTTCTCCCTCCACTTACCCCGACGTGTTCATACGTGAGGCGCTCGTCATGCGCCTCGACCTCAAGGAGTCGCGCGTCGCTGTAAGAGCTCGGTCAGCACTTAAATTCTCAACTCTTCCCTCCTGCTCCCTCCACTTACCCAGACAGGTTCATGTGCGAGGCGCTCGCCTTTGGCTTCGATATCAAGAAGTTAAGTGTCGCTGTAAGTCCTCCATTTGCACTTGGATCCTCCATCAGCACTTAGTTCCTCAAGTGATTGATCCAGTTCTCTCCACCTATCCCATCTGTTCATTCGCGAGTCGCTCACAATGGTCGTTGACCTCAAGTAGTCATTCATCGCAATGAGTACTTCATTTGTACTTGGATCTTCCATCAGTACTTAGATAGTCATGTGTGCCATCCTGCTCCCTTGACATTCCTCGACGTGTTCAAGTGCGAGACACTCGCCATGGGCATCGATCTCGCGGTGAGTCCTTCATTTGCTCTCCTCCATCAGACTTATTAGCTCCAATGATCTATCCTGCTTCCTCTAACTATTTCAATCTGTTCATACACGAGACATTCATCATGCGCCTCAATTTTAAGGAGTCACGCATTGCGATGAGTCCTCCATCAGCACTTGATTCATGAACTCACCATTCTCTCTACCTGATCCTTCCATCTCTTTGTGCGCGAGGCGCTCGCATGCAGCGTGGGAGACGCTCTAAGGTTTCTCCAAATATTTTTCTCCGCCCTTCCTTGTTTCTTGTATTAAGCCATTTCCAATGAATCTCTACCTTATATAGTTGCGCAAATTGATGCGTCACCCAACTTGGTCTGGCTTCTTTGGCTAATTCTGTTTCCCCTACCCATACAACTCGACATGCTGAGTCGCATCGATATTTCAAGAAGCACTTCAATCCATACCTCGTGCACATTCTATCTACCTCAACATGTGCATGCACCAAGTGCTCCCTTTGCGTCTACTTTGTGTGTCGCGTTGTGCCCTTCTTCTATTCTTTTGTAAATTTATCCTGCCTCCTTCATCAAAATATTGTTTATGAAGATTACGTATAATTTTTTCTGGCAATTAACACTTTTTCGTTTCTACTCGTATCGGTGGTACTGTGTTTGGAACGTCCTCTTTCAGCTGCATTCCTCCTTTTCATTTCCTACTCGCTCACGATCTACTACTTTGAAGTTCATTTACTTTTTCACTTGGTTTCGACATCTATCACATGTACAAATCTATATGTACCCTATCTCCTGAAGTACAACTTTTGTTGCCAGGATTTGCCGTGAATCTTTTGGTCATAATGTATTGAAATGAATATATTGTCAGCACCATTTGGTTTCGTGACAGATCTTTCTGACGTTACGTCATTGCCGTGTCATGCCTGCCCCCAGCCACATAAAGAGAAACTGAATATTATAAATTCAATAAAAAGAGTTCCTTTATATTATAGACATTCACTTGTACTGCTTCTGTAATTGTAGTTGTTAAGATTACATTGGTGACGTGACGTTTCGGGTACCTCTGTTAGCCATCAACAGGCATCTGTTTAGCAACGAGTTACAGTACATGTCTTAATACATTGTTTGCATTATAAACTAAAAGTTGACTGCAGCTTATCTTTAGTAAGAAAGTCAGAACTATCTAGTAACGTTATTTTTAGGTAAGTTCATTTGTTCCGAAATATATTTTATTTATTATTTTCTGTCTTGAATTCACTTATCGCTTTAAAAAAAGAATACTTTATTACTTGTTGGTTTCATTCTGATAATTTAATAACCGTCTCATTCATCCGCGTTCCACGCACTCCATAATGAACTCTTTCTCCCTATAAACAGGGTGCGAACCCTTCCACATTCCATATTGACTGATGAGTAATGGCATGCCTTTGGGCCGAAAAACTCCCCTCGCTAACGTTAGTAATGAGCGAATGCCGTGCGGGCGTCGACTTGCCTGCCTGCCCGCCCAGTCCCCAACGCGTCTCAGAAGTCCTGGAGTGATTCCTCACCTCCCGCGGCCCATCGCCAGCAACACCTCCAGAACCGTCCGCCTCCGCAACTTGTCAGAGCGCGGGAATCACTTCCCGCGTTTTCCCACTGGGTAGTAAATCCAACACTTACGAACGTCAACGATCCCCGGGGCCTTTTTACTCACTGTCGCACCTCAGAACGAGTTCTGCGCCTCGCCGCCGCGCTCGAATGTTTATTCGGTGTAAATCAATGGGCGGGAAAGTCAATAGAAAATAGTTTACGCGATCGGATCCCGCGGGGACAAGTGCGATTTATGGCCTGGCGTCGGGGTGCCGCGTGTGACTGCAGTCGTCGCCTGCGCGAGGTGTGATGGAATAGAAGAATGCTGTCTCTCTATCACGCGAGGTCGTAGAAGTGTAGATTGAGTGAAATGGCAGTATTCTGTATACTACGATTCTTTTCTCTTGGGGTATCGAAATGATCACAATCATTATCAACCACAAGCACGATGCAACTTTAATTATTATATTCTGATTCATATGTCAACTCTTTTCAGTTTCCCCTAGTTTGTTTGAGAGGTTGGTTGCTCGAGAGGTAATGAAGATAATGGAATTAAAGACAAATAAACGGAAGAATGCCAAGAATAGTTGTTGGGAAACTGCTTTATTCTCTTTGGATTCTTCTCTTCAGTCACTATTAAATACTTCCGTTTACCGAATGAACAATAAAGTATTTTTTGAATTCAATCAATAGAATTAGGTTGCCACAGGTAAAACACGTGTTGTAATGTTTTGGATTAATTTTAGTTGATTGGTTTTTTCGTAGAATTCGAAGGCAAATGTGGATTACGATTGAAACACACCCTTGTGTATGTTGTTAATGCTTTAATTTTCTTGGGCATGTTATTCAACACTATTTTAGTACACACGATAGACGAAAGTAGTGCAGCGGCAGAATTAAGTAAAGTCGTCGCCCTCATAACGCCACAAAAACGCTGAAGGAGTGACTTATTCGAGCCAAGAATAATAGGTCCAACTGAATCACACGAAGTCGTGACCTTTGTAGTTTAGGTGAAACATCATAATTCTCCATATGCTTACTCTCTTTCATTTCTTTTTAACATTTCATTTAGATGACTGAGTTTACATTGTTGTGAATTTTAGATTAGTGTTCCAAACAATGACCAATTACGTATGTATAATAATATATATCGGAGTATTTCTTCAAATTTACTAGAAAATGACATTATTCAAAAAATTATAAATGTTAAAAATGAATATACAAATTTAACCTTTCAATAACTCATTGAAAAGGTGTTTATTAAAATCGTATATTGTACTTAATATTTAAGTTCATTAAAAAATGTTCCCATGAGGAAGATGTGATCGAAATAACACTACTGGGTGTAAATTATGGTGTCTTAATAATCTGATGATGATTATGATTTTTATGATGTGATGAATGCATATTTACAGTAATGATAATGCCATTGAAAAATGTAATTGGTGCAGAGTATATGATACGTTACTAAAATTAAATATTCCATATAACGAGTACCCATATTGACGGTAACCATTCCTCAATGACGAGCAGTTTTGCCTACCACACTAAACGCAGCAATAAACGAAGTGTGAATATCCTCATACAGTAATAAAACTATTAAAGAATCTGATGGACTGATGTCTTACACTGTTAATTGCGTGCAATCTTCATATCAAGCAAAAACACGGTCGCGGAAAACTTCAAAAGTGCAAAGGAAGATAGTGCGGTCAAAATGCTCATCTGTCAAAGCCTATGACATTATAATTGCGAAAATCACGAAACTGGTGCAACGGAAGCTCGAGAAAAAACGTTGTATGTCTATTTTATTGACGTTTTTAGGTAAAATACCTCGAAATGATGCTATTCATTGCTATTCTGTCGTACCCGTCCTAATAGTCTGACAACTTAATGATTTAAATTCAATCCATAGGTGTTGGCTGCCTCATTTATAACGAAATTAAACATTGATATTCATGCCATTCATGCAGCGAATGTATTATCTCCTGTTCACTTACGTAGACGCACGGCAAATAAAAATGTTATGCCTCGTTCAGCACAATATCTTCACTAAGCACAGAGTATTGCCATAATCATTGAACGAATACCGATTATTCTTTTAAAAGCCTACTCCCCCGCACAACCACCCAAACCAGTTATAGTCATTTCCGAATATTATCTCGCGCGCTCTCTTACTTAACGCCCACATCACCTCATTCCCTCTCGTCCAACCCCTTCCGCCAACCCACCCTTCCCGTCCTATCCCTCAGCCACATCCCTTGTCCGCCCACCCTTCACCCTGCTCGCGAGATGATGCATCACCCGGCCCCCGCCCGCCCGCTCGCTTTCGGCTCTCCGCAGGGCAGGGCGGGTGGGGCGGCGTGGAGCGGAGTGGAGCGGGGAGGCGATGGCGCGGTTATCTTGTTTAGGCGCGCCGCTTCCCTCCAGATGGACGTGATGGCACCCTCGGGAGCGAGGGGCAGCGCCCGCCGATAGAGCGCAGCCCTGCTGCCGCCGCCCGGGTCACGTGACCCGCGCGCCGCCCGGGGTTCCCCTGGCGCCGGTCGCGACCTCCGCCGCGCCGCCCGCCCACGCGCTCTTAATTACACTCCTCGCAAACGGCGCGGAATCATACGCGTTAATGATGCGCTTGCCAAGTGCTGACTCTAGCTCAAGAGGAGGGTTGCGCACACACTTTATTTTCATTTCAGATCGTTTTTATGAATGTGTTGCACTGGATTAGATTAAATTCGACCAACTTAAAAAATAACACGATTCTTTACTACTTACCACAATTAGAATTCGTAAATTTCACTTAATAATTCCCTTTACCGCCAATAATGTTAACTATTTATATTTCATCTTCCGTTAAGTTTTGCTTTACCATTCATTCCTAATTTATATGCACAAGCAGTGTTACTAAAAATATAATAGAATGCGCTGAAAATAATATTCAGTCTAATGGATGTAATTTTTTTCTGTATCTGTTTCTGTTCTGTTCTGTATCTGTATATTCGCTCAAGTTATTGTGAAATCGACAGCGTTCATTTTAAATAAACATTTTACATAACTATTCTACACATTACAAACTGCCATTTTCATTAATCAAGAATTCAAAGATTCTCATAGGTTTCAACAGGTTTTCCATGGTCGCATGGTTCAGTCACATGGATATCGAGCATTACCCATTTAGAGGTACGTTGGTTACATATCTAATGCTTGGGTTTGTCTTGAAGTACGTGTGCATCTCCAAACGTTTTCCTTCTTTCAAAACTCATGAGTGTAGTCACGCCGATGTAATTCCATTATACCGCGCGGCACTGAGACCCTCCATACTAAACTCGAATATCATACACCAATTTGTTTGATGCTTTGGATGCAAATTCAATTAAAAGTATATTACATATTCTACAAATTTACCGATTATCGTCAAAGAACGTTTAAACTCAACGCATATCTTTGAATTAGAAAGCTGTTCATTGATGCTTTTAGGAATTTTGTAAGTCCAAAATATTATCGCCTCTTCTCTAATATACGGTAAAAAATCAGAGTTGAACAAATAATTAGAATGTCAATGGCTGTTTAATTTTGAACTGGTAATGTGTTAACATTCATTAATTTTTTTAAATCTTCAAGAATAATAAAATCAATCGCATAAAAACAGAATGTGTGCTAATGACGGAAAATCACGAGATTGCACAAGCATCTCAGAGAGGTTTTGAAACAGATTTTGTGGATCAATGCTCAAATCGCGAGATGGAAACCATGAGCAGAATAAATGCGTTGACAACGCAAACGACAACTTTGCGCGTTGAATCGATCAGTTCGCGGTAACGATGCAGGCAGGCGGTGATGATCTAAACAAGCAGCAACTCTGGTGTGTGACAACCAAATTCCGGGTAACTACGGATGATCGATGTAACAAAGGCGGTGTAACTAGAGTGGCAAATGTGTCAAAATCAGCGACAGAAGAGCAGAATGTTGATCAAATATAATGAACTATGTTCCTAGGAATTCAATTAGTGCTCTTGTAATACCTGAACAAATGCTTTTTGCTACGTTAACACACAAAATTATATGCAGATTAGTAATATTAGTATTAATTAATTATTTTTGTCCATAATGAATGTCAACAAATAAAATGTATTTTCTCAGCATTCAGTCTGAAAGGAAGAATACATTAATAACATTTTTTTAAATACTAAATATTCAACTTTTAATTATAAAGTTTTGATTTTTTTAAATATTTAGTGAAAATAAAATAAATAACCGCTACCATGTAGAATTTAAAACACGGTCGCAAGACATTCGGATAATTCTCTTACGAACAACAAAGAAAATGAAACGTGATGTGGTAAAATTAAAGGGGGTATTACCTGAAACAGTGACAATGCATCACACTGGAGTTCGAACAAAGACAGAGACTACATAGTAACAGTGGTAGAGCTACGTCTGCCAACTTTTTCAACTTTTGCCTTAATTTTAAGAAAGCTAGTTCTTTGACCGCTCTAGGGTATTTCAGAGGAATGAATGGAATCCTGATATTGCAAACTAGTGTAACGTATATTAAAGCTAACTCTGTCAAAAATACATTACATTACATTAATAATTACTAATAATGTAATGTAAGGATTATGTGTTTGTAAATGTAATGAAAATGAGGTTGCTAATAACACAAGTGATTGATGCTCCCTAAAGTAAACATATCTATCTATATGTCAAAATTACCTTCCTTTCTAAAAGATAAGAATTTGGACGGGGAGAACCTTTGCCAGCATGTTTTATCAGGGAGTTTGCCGCGTAACTACCTTTCACTGCTGAGACCCTGTAACACTAGTGGAGGTGGAAAGCACAGCGTGGATATACCGTACAGTGAGCTGCGTCAATGCCTCGGGGACACCGCTGAGGGTCACACTGGAAGCCCGACCGTTCTGCAGGTCCACGGAAATGTCGACATGGCTGCGCGTCCCAAATGCGAGCCAACGGCGCGGCGCTATCCAGGGCCTCTAGCAGGGCGACAGGGAGTTCACGGGCGCGCTCTGGGCGTGGCATCAGTGACCGCGCGGAAGGGAGGGCGAGGAAGGTGGAAGAGCGGTGAGATCGGTGAGGGCTGGGAGAGAGGATAGAGGGGGGAAGGCGGGGGGAGCAGGAAGAGTGGGGAGGGGGAGGGAAAGGTGGGAAGGTTGGGAAGGGCGGGGGTGGCGGGGAGGTCGAAGAACACGCAGAGGGTAAAGATGTGAGGGAGGGATAGGTTGGGCAGGGGGAGGGTGGGGTGGACGGGGGCGGCGGGGAAGTCGAGGAAGGCGGGGAGGGCGGGGAGAGCGGGGTCGGCGGGGCGATTGGGTGGCCAGCGCTCGCGCGAAGATGCCGTCAGAAGGGAACCGGAGGGGAAGCTGGAAAGCGAGATATCCTTAGGTGGAGAAAGAGGAACCGGCGATTATAGCACAGGTTGGATTTCTGAATAGTCACAGCAACGAGGGAGAGTGTAGAAGAGAGGGAGGAGGAAGATGGGAGATAAGAGAGGGAGAGAGAGAGAAATGAGTGCAGAGAACCGTCGCAGACGGAAATTGCGAAGTATGCACAGAGGAAAGAAAGAGGGGAGTGGGCACCTTTTAGGTAAGTGATAGGCGCGATGGTGATATGGAGAGCGGTGAAAAATAGGGAAGACTGGGCGGCGAGAACAGTCAGGACAGTGAGGGCATAGATAACATGAAGGGATGGAAGGGCAGTGATAACATTTAAGGTGGTGGGAGTGGAGAGGGTAGCGAAAGGGAAGAAAAGAAGAGGGAAACGAGTAGGGGATGGGAAGGAGAGGTCAGAAAGGAGGAGTAGAGCGGCGACGGCAGTGAGGTCAATGGGAGGGCACTGGCAAGAGGCGAGGGTATTGAGGGAGATGAGGGTGGTGAGGGTGGCAAGGGGGTCGAGGATGGTGGTAACACCAGAAGAGCCATTATTGCAGACTGCAAATACGGGGGTTCGGCAGCGGGTGAGATGGTGCGGCTAGAGCGGGGCGAGGCTGGACGCCGCGTTGACGCGTGGGCAGCGGTGGCGGCAGGCGCTGCAGTAGTGGCGGGATCCGGGGCGGCGGCGGCTGGGCCGTTGGCGAGATGTGTCGGAGGAGGCGGCGGTGGGGCGGTGGGGCGGTGACGCGGCGGGGCCGGCGGCGAGGGCGCTGGGGGCGGTGGGGGCAACGGGGGGGTGGAGGCGTCGGGGGGACGGGGGGATGGCGGCCGGCGGGGTTAGCGGGGACGGTGGGGCGGCGGGGGTGGCGGGGGAGGACGCGGGGGGCCGGAGGGGGCGGAGGGAGCGGAGGGGGCGGAGGGGACGGGGAGGGCGGAGGGGGGCGGGGGGAAGGAGCGGGGGCGGAGGGGCAGAGGGGGCGGAGGGGGCGGAGAGGGCGGAGGGGGTGGCGGGGGCGGCGGGGCTGCGAGGCCTGCGAGGGCGGCGGGGGCGGCGGCGCAGCGGGGGCGGCGGGGGTGGGGATCAGGGCGGCGGTCTGCGCCGGTGGCGTGCGGGCGCGTTCGATCCAGGCGCCCCGATTGAATACGTGAGAGCCGCGTTAATAACACGGCGATGGTCGCGTTACGACACGTCACCTCCAATGAGCGGCCAGGGGCGTCCAGCGGCGCCGCCCGCGGAGCGTCCGCGCCCCGCGTCCCCCTCTCCTCATCACCAAAGCCTATCTCCCAATCGAAACAGCCGGCACGACACAATCCGCGCCGCACCATGTGATGACGATTTGTATTAGCGGCACGTCAAACACACGCTGTAACGAAGCCATAATGAACAAATCTCACGTGAGGACTTTCCGTTGGAATTCAATTCGAAATTCAATACCATCATTTTTCTTTTTCCTACAAATCTTTTTTTCCTACATCAGCGTAGTTTAAGTAGTCCAGTGGTAAATATGTGAGGTTATAAATAAGAGAAATCTGTCAGTTTTGGTTTGTTCTCTGAGGTCACGTCAAATTTGCTCTCCGATATTTTAATATAACAGTTAATTTTTGTATAATGTGTATTTATTGACCAATAAAATATCGATAAAATCATTTCATATCTAATCTGAGAACGTAAATGGTCGAATACGTAACCACGTAACTTGAAGGGTCACCCTCTCAACGTTAAGGCAAAGTAGCAGAACTTGAAAAGAAATACAAGTGGGCAACTCTTGTATAGTAACTTGTATAGTGTTAACAACTTACTTGTTACTCGCGCAGTAACATGAGAACCAAATATCAATGCAATTATTCATAGAGCGTCAAAAGTAGGCGAATTTATTGTATGTGTGAATTAATCATCCAGACACCTTCTTTCATACGATGGAAATTATTTGGAATGTTTTTTAAGGGGGGACATGATATGCGTGCAATCTAAATATTAGCACTTTTAAAAAGAGCATTACAGCATTGAATTTTCTCTGTAAAAAAAATCAGTAGGGAATACGAGCGTCGATGTCAAAATCAAATATTTCGATGAAAAGGTTGGGTTTCAGGTGATCGGTAGCGAGGAAAGTAGAATAGCTATTGCAGCTGCGCAGAAAGAGCTCTATATCTGAGAGGCGTTGTGAAGAAAAAGGCCTTGATGTGCTTGTGCCTGCACACATTCTTTCCAATTTAAAATAAAATCATTTTCTCGACATTAAGTGCACATTTTTGCATTGACTGGACCTCCAAAACATCGAGGTTACTTACAGAAATAAGACTTTGATAGTAGAATCGTTAAATTTTTCACAGATCTTTCATCCGTTTAGTTGTATACGAAGGTGGTGACGGCGCGCGAGGAAGTGAGAATATCGTTTTTGGTCTCAACTAATTCTTCTTGCAGATTCTAGTTATGAGATTCTTTCGCAATCGTCAGCTCAAAAAGAACGAACTTTTGTCTCTCTAATCTTAAAGCTTATTTTCCCACAGAAGATCACATCTTTTCATCAAGTAGGGCACCTTAGAAAATTGAAAATGCAGAAGGCTCGTAACAATTAAATGAAAACAATCAATTTTAAATTGGATTGGTTTTCAAAATAAATGGTACGTTTATATATTACATTCAATTTGTATTTTGAAATAATTTATTAAGAATATGAAAAGAGAAAATTTAAACGATATTTTTATAAATATTTTAACTAATACCACCTGTTGTCCTAGAAAAAGAATTTTGTTTCGGAAACACAAAATATTATAATTACAAATATTATAATTCTCGAAAGTACTAATTAAATTCACAAATAACGTAGAAATGTTATGAAGATTTCTTACTAATTAGAAAAACGATAAATATTGCTTACAACATTATTTTAATTAATGAACATTTTGAAGAAAATCTATAGTCTTCTGGGATAATCTCTAGAGCCGCCCCTATCTATTTTCACTCCTTCGACCGAGGAAGTGGCTTCCACAGAATGCGAAACAAATTAATTTACAAAAACACATTTGCTCTCGTCAGATTCAATACTCCAGTACTCCTAACACCAGCCACCAGCACCGAAAGAGAACACAATTTTTAGCGTGGAATCGTTAAGCTTATTTCCCGCCAGACGACGTCTTATCGCCCCGCGCGCGGGCGAGGGAGTGACGTTGAAAGAGCGCGCGGCGAGCGCTGAGCGAGGGGCGGGGCGGGGCTGGGCGCGGCGGAGCGGGGCGGGGCGGGACGGGGCTGGGCGGGACGGGGCTGGGCGGGGCTGGGCGGGGAGGGGCTGGGCGGGACGGGGAGGGGCTGGGCGGGGCGGCGCGGGGCGGCGCGGCGGGCGTCCTCTGCGCTGCCTGGCGGGCGAGCGCGCGCGCGCTTGTCGGGCGACCGGGTTTTGACGCCCCCGGCGTCCGCCCACCGCGCGCTTATCGCTATCGGCGCCGACGAGAACTTAATTCTGTGCTACCGAGAAAAGGCGGTCCCGTGGGGAAAGTACGGCCAGTTAACCGGTAATTAATTAGCGGGGACGATGAGGCGAGCGCGGTGCGCGGGGGCTTGGGCGGCAGGGAGGCGAATGGGGAGCTTTGGGCTGTGGCGGTGGGCGGCCTGTAACGGAGCGGGAGGCAGTGGATGTCGTGGCGGGGCGGTGTTGGAGGGGCGGGGCTGGGCGGGGCGGGGCGGAGCGGGCTGGCGGCGGGCAGAGGGTGACGGTGAAACGCGGTGAGTGGGCGGCGGGCGGCAAGGCGGGGTGGGGTGGGAGCGGTGGCAGCGCCGAGGGGGCGCGCCGCCGCCGCATCGCGTGACGTCCCGCGACGCCCGCCCGCCAGCCCGCCCTCCGCCGCCATCTTGGTGCCACGTCACGACGTCCGTAATGTCTTCATGTAGCGCACGGAAACGAATGCAGGCGCGGGCCATTGCCGACGCCGGCGCCGCCCCCTGCTCGCGCCGCCGGCCCTCACGCCCACCGCGCCCCAGCGCCCCTGGACAAACCGCGGGGCGGAGCCTCCCAACGTCGAGGAGTTACTCGATCGGAACACAAGCTTTGTAACGTTATGTTTGCTCTAAATTTCAAATCGCAGAAATATTATTTACTTATTGTATTATAGTGTATTATTTACTTATTATACACTTTTATAAAATTGTATACGGAAAAAATATAATAGTTTTAGTATCTAGTTCGTAAGAAGTCTTCATCTACTTCCTTACCTGATTGATACGTAACATTTAATTCTCAAAATTTTATATCCGTAATTTCTCTAATTTAACTCTTCAAATCTGTTTTGAAACCTAGCAACAATTGCATTCGCGAGCATTCGTTAATATTGATGGTGAATATTCCGTACCTTGAATTCCGAATGCAGGTACCGCTTGTATCATTTTCTCTTTAATATTTTTCCTGCTAAATTTAGAAACTTACTCCGTTGCAGACCATTTGAATCTCTTTGTATTTATCAATCGAAATTTGAAGTATGAACTCTCGCAGTTCGTTCAATTTCTTACACACTAATAAACTAAGTGGGATTGGAGGCAAGACTCCACGTTCATTACATTGTTTCAGTCTTCCTTACATTTCACTTCACCATCGCTGTAACTGTACGTATACATTGTCTGAACAGTCTTTGCGCCCCGCCCTACTAAGTACACTGATGACCGACTCGACCCCCAACCCTCCATTCCACGTCGCACGCGAGTAAATATTTTACAAAAAATGCGACGATGCAGTCGATACCACACGCGCTACGAAAAAGATGTTGATAAGGTGTGGATAGTTAGAGTTCTGTTTCACTCCCCTCGTTCCTCCTTTTCTCCACCCCCTCTTTCTCCTTCCTCGTTTCATGCTTACGTTCGAAAGCAAGTCATTATCCGAACTTTCATTCTGCCACGCCCCCACGCCAACACCAAACGCTGTCCCCCGATGATTAAGTGATATTCTCACCCCCTTGGGGAGGGAGGGACATGCAGCTTAATGGCAAATGCTAACCAGTTGTTACCACTGGAGACTATTCATTAAAGCACGAGGTCGGTATGAGTAACGCAAAATCATAAGAAATCTCAGAGAGCTAAAGACGTGCACAGTAAACGTAGATGTGACTGAGAAGTAATAAACTATGAAGTGAAGATGATAAAAATGAAATACGATGGTGAATGCTACCTCAGATAGGTAATAATAGTTCTATATTGCCGGTCTATACGGTACGGTAAGTTCACGAAGTTTGCTTTTGTGATTTACAACTATTGCAGATTCGTTGTGAAGGAGTGTTATTTATTGAAGAGATAAGCCATTTAATCCTTTTTGGTATATCCGGTATGGAGATGCTATATACGATATGGAGAATACCATAAAAAAACAAACTTTTGTCATGTCGCAAAGAGGAAACCAAGCTTGGTCTGAATTGTGATTCGTGATATTTTCGTAGAAGTTTCACTTACCTTTATACAAAAATGACGATAATTCATTAATTTCTTTTGATAATGATGCAGGAAGTGTGTAAATGTTACTCAACAGGATTTGAAAATATTGACCAAATAATTGAAAAATGTGGAATTAAAACTGTTAAGAAGCAAGTTATTGAAACATGTCATTGGATTTTTATTAAATCATGGAAAATATTAACAACAAAAGAGATAAATCTGTAGTTACATGCAATACACTTGAAATACTTGCAGGTATGTTTTGCAAGAATATTTGCCTAATAAAAATCAAACTTCATGTTATTTTCGAAATTATATCTTTATTCTTGTCCTAAGAAAAACTCTTTGGCTCTAGCTGCTATCTTCAATTTATTCCGCCGCTTGCTCGGAGTTTTCATAATTCTCTCCCCGTTTAGTTCATTTCAGTTCATATCAACCACCAATTTACATTTCTTTCAAAACATTCAAGCCACTTTCTGTTGTCTACTTTCCAAGTGTGCTTAAAAAAGGCAATTTCTAATTAAATAATTTTCATTGGAATAGTATGTATGATGTACAGAATGTTCTTAATCAATATGAAACCGTATTTTTAAAACCAAATCTAAATATCATTTACGGGATTGAATGTACTAAGGTACGCGAAAAACAATTTAAAAAATCTTAATTTGAAATCGCTTCTGACCCTCTCGATAGGAAAAACAAATAAAAAACGATAAAAAATAAGTTGTTTCACCGTCCAGAGCGAATTTTCCTCCAACGTGGCGGCGATGGTGTAAGGGTTAGCGTATCGGACTGTTATACTCAACTTGGCGGTCGGCGACCCCGAACCACGCCGTCCTGATCCACCCGATCGACGCCGTGGATTTTTAAGGGCGAAAAAATCCTTCGTACGCCTTCCTTCGGAAGGGAAGTAAAGCCGGCTGT
Organism: Gryllus longicercus; assembly: GCA_038098605.1. NCBI lineage: Eukaryota > Metazoa > Arthropoda > Insecta > Orthoptera > Gryllidae > Gryllus > Gryllus longicercus. Next base: position 3,966,096 of record JAZDUA010000052.1, read on the forward strand.
CCCATGTTAGTAGATTTACTTGCATGTAAAAGATCCTCAAGCCTAAATGACGCCTCTGAGTTAAATTCAAATCGCCTGTTTCGTCGCCCAAGAAATACCTCCTTTCTCTGCTAGTTGGTGAAAGGAGGGTAGCAAAGTTTTCGTGGTCAGACGGAAGAGCGGACGTAATTCAATTCAACGCGCGTCGCCTCGCAGTTCATGTGCCACCGCATCCTCCGACGCTGACCTTCTTTCGCCGTCCTCGCGTCTTCTGACGCCGCCCCCGCCGCCGTCGGCGCTTCTGCTGTCATCCGGCGAGACACCGGCGGCGGCGGCGGCGTCTTCTGTTATTAGCCTCTCCTGATTCTTAGAAAATGGCCCGCTCGCCGCCTCGCCTCGCCTTGCGGAGGTGGCGGGGCGAAGGTGGGCGGCGCGGCCGGCCGTGTGCCAGGTAGAGGCGCAGGGGTGCCCCTCCGCCTCCACCTTTCGCACGGGGCCGCTCAGACACTCCTTTCCTCAATGAAAACACTCGTATTATCTTGGAGTGCGAATATCAACTTTTATACGACGCCAATGTGGCCTACTCGTACTGTGTCCAACACTGACAAATGTGAAACGTTATTAAGCACAACAATAACACCTTTCCGAACTATATATTTTAAGTTTTCTTCTACGAAATCAATGTGGTATGTTCTGTAGTCAAACATTCTTTTTGCAAGTGAACTTCTATTTACACCTGTTTTTGTAATGCACTTATTAGGGCAGGTTTGGATTCGGAAAAATCGATCTCAATCTCGGCTTGACAAACGACAATGAAAAACATTTTATCCCCCACATATTAAACTTCCCCGAGTCAGTTTGAAACAAAAAAGCAATATTTATTTAACGCCATATTATCGAATATTTTAGCATTTCAAACCTATATATTAAATTAAATTAATAAACTACACATTTAAAAAGTTTGCACTGTAATTCGGATAAAATATACATCGCAAAATATGTTGAAAAATCAACATTTTCAATACGTTCCATTGCGTCAAATTGTAAAGTGCTGATAAAACATTCAAACCTTTTCTTGGGGTAGCATTTCTCATAAGAAGAATCTTAATGAAATTAATACGTATGATAAATAAATTACACATAATATAATTTTAGACATTAAACTATTTTTTTAAATTAGTAACATTATAATTGCTTGAAAAATAAAAAGTAAATTTAATAATGTATCAACTTTATGAAGCACGCACATATTATCTTCTTAATTATATTCAAAGTCATTTTATGTATGTGCCCTCATGTATTTGAACAAAATGAATACCAAATCACATTTAATATTGTCTCTTAGAATTTTTAAAGGATCTAAAAACATTATTAAAATCAAATATAGTATATGAGCATTATAGATTATTAACATATCACATTCTATAAACCAAACAAGCTGAAGTTATTCTTTTTAGAGACGCCATACTTTAAAACAATAACCTTTCCCAAACTTTAGAATTTTATGGACAACCCTGGAAGGTTTCTCTAGTAAATCGCGGTTTCGAACCAAAAAAACACGGCAGGGCACGTCAGGAGCGCAGGAGATTGAATTGTTACAAGATGATTACCGAGAACAAACTGAAAATATTTTTGCCTTTACCTTTCAGCCATGAACGCCGACGAAAAAAGAAACAAATTTACGTAACGATCGGGCTGTCGGCTCCGAAGAAACTTTCCCGAAGACACCAGGTAGAGGACCCGAAGGCGTCTTCCTTCCTGCCCCACACCAAAAGGCGGTCGGCAGTCCTCACAGAGGCTCGATGCCCTCTCGAGGCATTAAGGAGAGCCTGAAAACATCCCTTATTTACATCTTGGAGACGCCAGCCCTCCCCAGAAGGCGAGCGGCAACTTTGTTCTTTGGGGATATGTATTTATACAGTTGTAAAAATGTAAGGGTGCCGGGGATAATGAGCGGAGGTGTTTTGACAAACGTCGTAGCGCAGAACAAAGAAAGCGCTCTTCATTGCTAATGGATGATATCTTAATACATGGTATCATAAAAAAATCACATTATACTTTACCTGATCCAAGTGAAATATGAATTGCATTTTTAGATCTTTACCAGAAAAGGGATTGAATTTAAACATTTTTGTCTTCCTCAAATAATTGCATCAATATCAATTAAACTGGAAGTTTGAAATAGACATGGCGAAGAACATTGCGATTACTAGTTAGTCTCGAGACACGAATATTTTCTGCCAACACCACAATAACAGTTGGTTTAAAGTAGTTCAATCTTGAAGCACTGTTTTACCTTTCTTCTTCTCAGCACTGCATTTTCATTCCACTTTTTCCATTACGTTGTGTTCTACTCATTCACCGTTCGTACATCATCTGTTAGACGAAAAATCATTGATCGAGATAGGATTCTCCATACTTTTCCAGTAAACATCCTTGTAACGTTTTTCTTCTCTGTTTCTTCTTGAGTCCTCTAGTTCAAATGACCAAAAAATGTGATCAGTGACTGTGTGTGTGTGAGTGTGTGTGTGTGGGGGGAATTCATGTGTAGTTCAGTTTAGTCTTCTTGAATCCTCTATCTCATTGAACAATAAAGCTGTTCCCTGAGTGGTGTGTGTGTTGCAGGAGTAGTTCCCGTACAATCTTCTTGAGCCCTCTTAAACCTTCTCCAAAAAACACTGTTCAATGAATGGCATGTGTGGTGTTGCAGTTGTGATTCCAGCTTGGCCTTCTTGAATCCTCCTCTTCTTTGACGAAGAAAGTTCCTCGTGACGCGATGTGTGTGTGTGTGTGCGTGTGTGTTGCTGCAAGTGTGGTTCCAGAACTGTCTCATTGAGTCCTCTTGCAGCGTGAGAAAGAAATCTGTTCCGTGATGTGACGTGTGTGTGTGGTGTTGCAGGTGTGGTTCCAGAACCGGCGCGCCAAGTGGCGCAAGAAGGAGCACACGAAGAAGGGCCCGGGGCGGCCGGCGCACAACGCGCACCCGCAGACGTGCAGCGGGGAGCCCATCCCGGAGGAGGAGCTGCGGCGCAAGGAGGCCGAGCGCCGCGAGAAGAAGCTGCTCAAGGCGCTGGAGCGGCAGCAGCGCAAGCTGCAGGCCAAGGGCATCGCCGTCGACCTCGCCACGCTGCGCCGCGAGTGGGAGGCGCAGCAGCAGGGTAAGAAGCAGCAGCAGCAGCAGGGAGGCGGATCCTCGTCGGGGGCGGCGGGGTCGTCGGCGGGGCGCCCGTCCTCGTCGCTGGGGACGGGCCTGTCTCTGTCCCTGTCGCACGCCACCGACTCCAACAGCTGCTGCAGCAGCAGCGTGGGCGGCGGCAGCGCGCGCGACGTGGAGATCGACGTGGTGGGCGACGACTCGTGCTCGCACGTGGACGACGACGAGGTGGGGGGCGGGGCCGGCGACGCGCCCCCGCCCGCGCCCTCGCTGGGCTTCGCGGGCGTGGTGGCGGCGGGCGGCCCGCCCGCGCCGGACGGCTTCCGGCCGCGCTCGCCCGCCGACCTCGGCTTCCACGGCCACTTCCGGCCGCCGTCCCCGAAGCCCTCGGCGCCGCCCGCCGCCGAGCCCGCGCCCCCGCCGCCGCCGCCGCCCATCGGCAAGTGCTCGCCCACCGCCCACCACCTCAGCAGCAGCGCCGCCGGCGGCGACGCCGCCAGCAAGCCGCGCAGGCTCAACCCGTTCAGCATCGAGTCGCTGCTGTCGAGGAGCGACCCCTCGGGCGCCGGCGCAGGCGGCGGCGGCGGCGGCGCGCTGCTCCGGGAGCTGGCGGGCGCCGCGCCGCAGCTCTTGTGATCGGCCACCGGCTGGCGCGGCGTGGACGCCTGGCGCGAGTGACTTCGTGTGCGTTGAGTGAAACAGTTTCCGGACGGAAAAGCGTGTGATTCCTTCCGCGGCTATCGACTTTTCAATGCTGGAATTCTTAAAAGAGTTAAGTGCCAAAGGTATTAGTGCGAATTTATTGAGAAAATACGCGTTGATTGATGTCTTCTTCGTACAAGAATCAATGTCATTAAATACTTCAACTTAAGATGGCTGCTTTCTAGAAAACCGGGAAAAGTTAGGGAGTATTACTGATTTGAAAAAAAAAAATCAGGGAATGTTTGGAAGTTCAGACAGGTTACGTTATATATAAAACTACATATTAATCCCTAAATATCATTGGAAGAAAAAAGTGTTTGCGTATATCTTAAGCAAACACTTCACATATTTTTACTGATAAATAAGAAATTTCACTAATTAGTTATAGGTATCAAAGTTTTGATTCTATTTCGTGTTTATTTCTGTATTCCGTTTATCTACAAAATATATCTGAGAAAATATGTACTTGGAAAACGAGATAAACCAGGGCCTTTTATTTGCTCCAGGAAGAAAGTAATAACCCTGTCAAGGTATTAGATATGTAATTATGTAAAAATACCCTTGAAAATATTTTATTGAAAACCATCTTCTCAATGAATACTAATTAGTGTCTTCGGCGCTTAACTACTTGTGAATTTCAGACATCTTTACCCACCACTCTCACTAAACATTTTAATTGTGCGTGAATCTTTAGACGCTGATATGAAAACTGTTGCGAAGTCGAGACCACGAAAGAATAAAAATTATCTTGGTTAACCACGTTACCGCACAACATCACCGTTAAGTAAGATGCTATGAATTATCTTATGTGTTCTAGCGAAAGCTGATACTATATGAGAACATGTGCGCGTAATGAGCCCTTTTTGAAATCATATTGTGTTGTGTAATTCACGTGGTCGGACTGTAAGGTCCACAGAACATTCTTCGATTCGTTCTTATCAGGACGATCACCAAAGCAAAAGTCTGTAAAGAAAATATCACAGAACTTTATTCTACGTATAATGTGTGGTTGGTGCTCTGGAAACCGCAGAAGAGTTATGTTCAAAGCTGTTTCGGCGGTGTGTGTGAATGTATGGAGTCAATGAAAATAGATACGAATATTTATAGAGATATATACGTATAAAACAATAAAAACTGCACTGAACTTATTAGTTCATCCACTCAAACATGAAGCAATAATAAACATCCGTACGAGGCTAATGATACCCCAGTCCAAGTATTCTTAACTGCAATAGATCCAATAGAATAATTCCAGATAGTGTATCATTACTATGAATTATATTTCGTATTTCGAGATGAAATAATGTAAGATTCGCATGTATTTACCAACGAAAATGTACCTAACTACGTTTTACCAGTAAGAAGATTTCCTATGAATTTAAATGTGTCAATGATACTGTTTTAGAATCATATCATATCTGAAAATTAAAATACAAATGTACCCCACAGATATAAAACAATCTCAGCCAAAGTCAAGACTATTAACAGTTTGATCGTTAACATGTAATATATGGGTAGTGTCAACTAATGTAGTTACAAGACAGTTACATGACATGGAGTTATAGATGTTTTGTTTGAGATAGTGAAATAATAAGTCTTATTTATTCGATACATATTTAAGTGTCTTTTTTGTTAACACCTCATCACAAATCCTATCGAGCAGCAGCTGTGAAGGTAAATTTAAAAGCTTTGTTTCGCACGCTTAAAGACAGACACTTCAAAGCATTACACAGAAGAGTTGAGAAAATCGTTTAAATCAATACATTAAAATTGTGAACAAATTAATTTCCTTGAGACAGTGTTCTATTTCAGTGTACAAGAGTCAATAAACCTCGAAGGAAACCAATCAGGTTTTCCGAAATGGCCACCATCTCTCGAACAAAAAACAGCTATTTCGTTCTCCTATCGGAAGAGGTAGCATTTATACCGATTAAAGTGACTACTCAATCCAGGATGCACAGCTTCGTTCGCTCGTATCAATTTACGTAATAAGCACTTCTCAGAAGAACAGCGAACAGTCTGGTCTCCAGCTGGGAACAGAGCCCCGAAACATACGAGATCTTTATTGATACTTACTCTTGATCTACAGCGGTCATTACGAGCCGGTGGAGCGGTGCAAGGGAGCTTCCTTGGCCAGGTCTGGGGGACTAGGCTTCATTTGTATTTTAATACGCTAATGCGGTAGCATTATCGCGGGCTAATACGCCACGACGCTTCACCGCGGGAGATCAATTTGCTGGCGAAATGCGCGCCGGGGACGGGCGGGCGGCGAGTCGTGCGTTCGGTGCGATAGCGACGCCGCAACTGTCGGCGGCCGACCAAATTACTGGGCTCTGCGTGCGAAGTCGGCCATTAAGCGAACGAGCAGCCGAGGTTCTCCGCAGAAATATTATTTTAGTATCTCTAATTAAGCCATTACCCTCGCTTTCTAAACACTTTTGATGTCTCGGCGAGGGGAGGAAGCACGTCTGGATAATAAAGTTAGTGTATATTAGTCGGCGCGCGATCGTCTGGAGATACAGGGTGTTGCGGAGATCTGAGCTCATGCTCGAAGAGATACGGAGTGATTGAGACAATAATGAAAGTTTTCTTGATTTAGTCGTACAGGAGTTCCTGATTGATTTTTATGTGAATACATCTCTATTAACGATTTACGAGACAGATGTAGATACTGAATGACTTTTTTCGCCTATGCAGTTATAAAATCGTTGATGTGGATAATATATTCCTCTATATTTTTAAATAGTTCGTCAATTTCAAAACACATTTGGGGGGTTTATTGAGCACATACGACTATATCACGCAGACTTGAGTAATGTAGTAATAAGGGAATGTACATATTGAATATTTTAAACCTACTGTAATTTTGAAGTCTGTGGTACACTTCAGACTTTATAATTCCCTTGAAGCTTGTAAAAATCAAATTAAATAACTGAAAAGAGATAGATTTTGTTCATTTTATTTATCACATGCGGTAGTCACTAGACATACAATTAGAACTTGTTTTACGAAAGTATGTAGACTTTGTTTGTTAATAGGGCAATGTCTAATGAGTTTCATTATCTATATGTATTTTAAGGACATGACTAATATAAAAAAATAATCATGACATCAAGTTTTCTACTGACGGAAACCAAAGTAGCTTCATGCATAACGACTAAATCACAATTAACTTGAAAAGAACTGCATTCAGTGACCAAATAATTTTAGATTATAATTAATTTACTAAAAATTAATAACAAACTTTGAAATCTAGAAACTCAACAGAAAAACAACAAAAGGTCTTCAATTGATTGTATATCTCGATATAAGGATGTATGAATTGGCCAACTTTAATTTCGAAATAAGCTCAGTGAGGCATAAAAACATCAGAGTTATCCAGAATTTCTCGTTTTACCTCCAAACTCTAGGCTCTTTTATTTTGAAAGTAATAATAAAAGAACTACAACAGAAACATGTTAATACTTTATATTGAAACATTATGACCAAAACATGTTCCTCAGGATCTACTTTCCCTTCCTCAATTGATCTGCAAATAATAGTAAATATATTTTAAATTATACTAGAAGTAACAAATAGGAATATTAAACATAAAATGATAAAACACACAAACAAATGAAAAGTGAGCGAGAATTACGACATTTACAAAAGTAGCATATAACATTTTGAATAATCACACGATTTCAGCTACTTCACAGAATTCACTTTCACATTAGACTGGAACTGGAAGGCATTCAACGTTTCAAGAGCACGCTTCCCCCACGACCTGTATCGCCCCTACGGCATTCCAGCTGCGTGGTACGCTTGCGGCTCGCGATCGTCACCTCGGTCGCATTTTTCGGGTTTCCTCGCGCCTCGGCGCATCGCTTGCCTGGTAAAACGCGCGAAGAGCATTCCGCCATTCACTTTACGAGGAGCCTAATAGCGTATATCCATGGACATACGGCTGCGGACGAAAGAGTCACTTTCCACGAAACGTGTCGGGCGGGGCGGCGCCGTCGGAAAAGCACGGGACAGTAAATCTCTTGGGCACTTACGGGCACTTCGGCACTTTCATGCACGTTGTTTATGACGGACGCGTTCCCAATGGCGCTATACGGTCTGCAGGAGGAAAAGAACGGTGCAGGTGTATACTTCAGATCGAGTACTGTTGTGAGGAATGAAAATGAATTCTTATCAGTAAACCGATGACTACAGGAATCGTAGAATGACAATGAAAACAAAAGGGCTAGAATTAATTACATACCGTTTCTGCCGATTATACGGCCAATTAGAAAAAAACTGTTCCTAAAAGCAGTAACTAGAGAGGTGGAAAAAGTTGAACTCTTGTAAGTAAATGTTTATTTCTTTATTGTTGATATAGAATTGCTAGGAAGTACGAGTTTTATAGAAAATTATGTTTGGAAGATAGAGTCACGTCACATATTTGCACATTACTGAAATACAGAAGAAATATTTGTGCAAAAGAACAGAATAATTTAAATCTGAATATCATAATACTATCGAAGCAATATGCATTTTATATTCAGTGTTTTGATTAAATAACTTACAAAATATATTTTATCACGCTTTATATATTTTTTTATTAACTCTCTTCTACAATTGGTAAATAATGTGACTTTGCTGTCGTGATTCTAAGTGGTGTATGTGACAAGTTCCCACATGGAGAGGAAGTGTCAATCTCCTACGTACTGTACGTAACATATGTACTGCGAATATGTTGCAAAATGTCAAAAATGATTCTGAAGAGGAGTAAACAGTTGCTGTGTATTATTACCTTCAACCTCTTCTGTTAAGGTAGTAAATAAATCAATCAGTAGTTCTATGAAAAGCCATGGCATTGCAAAAAAAAAGACTTGACAAAAAAAAGAAAACCCAATAACTAATAAATGTTCTAGAACATTGAAAACTACAAAGAGCCACACACTTATTTATTAGGTTCATAAACTGAAGTGTCATTTCTTATCAGTTATATCTGATTACAGAGATAAATTTATGAAACGTTGAATGACTTTCTCCCCGTGTTTACAGTTCTTTGCCTGCTACTTCATGTTTATTAATTCCAGAAGCTAACTACGTCGCCCAAACACGGTCAACACATCACCTCACGTGTCGCAGGAAACTGTCCGGTATGTTGACCGAGATAAAATACATTTAAATGACCGACGCCGCAAATGCTTCTGCTCGGAATTACCAGCAATTTTTCTTGCCGAAAGAGTTTCGATTAAAACGATAACGATGACGGGATAATTTAGGCTAAGCCCATATAATCAAATGTACAATTTCCTCCGTCCCTCGCGGAAAATTTCCGGTTTCTCTTTAATTTTTATCACCATTACAACCTCGTGTTCAACATATCTTTACCATTTGGCACTCGTGGTTAATAGTAAGTTACGGCGAAACCTCCGAGCCGGCGAAATCGCTCAAGTGCAACAAATTAGCGCTTAATGGCTCTCGAAGCAACGAATCATTTCAATATTCAATGAGTTGGAACAAATGTTCCCGATTCGACACCCGACGCATCGCCGCGTGGCCCCAGACGAGCGCTTAATGAGAGCGCTGCTCCCCGACCGCCGGTGGTGGTTCGGTGGGCGCTCCCCCACCCCCACCCCCACCACCACCACTTCCACCCCCTACCACCCGCCCTCGCCGGCACTATCTCGCAACGGCAACAACAGGAACAAAGCTGTCATAAGCTCTGCCAATACACATTCACAATCTATGACCGATCACCTCCACAAATACCATAATAGTTCTAAATTCACCACCATTACCAATTATTCCTACCATCACGTTAATTTCAACCACTATAAAGGTCTAGAACCATTGTAACCATTACAAATACCATAGTAACCCCCAACATATTTCAACTCTTACAGTCCTCACTATTAGCACTCGAACACATCACAAACACCTCGAAGCACTTATATCACTTCCACTATGTGAACCACCTGAATCACTACCAACCATTTCAACCCTGCTACCAAAGGGTGTCCATGAAGTATTCTGTCAGTATCATTCCAATGTTCGTCACCAACACCCGTGGCAAGGACAATATACTGGAAACACATTTCTGATTCTTGCAATTCAATTAATCAAATTTTAAATGCAATTAACTCTGCACTTAATGCTACTTTTAAGCTTCTTACAGTGAACTCTTAGAAAATGAACACATGCATTCTTTAAAACTTTCATTTATTGTAACGCACACTCCCTGAAAATGTTTGAATTCAAATCAAACAATTACAGAACATCTGTCCACATGACTTTCCATCCATTACATCAATAAATTACAATAATGTACGGGAATGGAAGACATAGATATGGATGACCCAAAGGATAGCGATTAATAGCGGAAGAGTAATGGTTGGGAATGCCTTCGACAGGCACTTCCATGGCCGCGGGCAGCCCGGCTTCTCCCCCACCCCGGACGTTGCTAAGAGGACGGTCGCTCGCCGAGCGCCACACCACACCACGCCACGCCACGCCACGCCACGCCACGCCACGCCACGCCGGATGCCGAAACGGCCCGTCCCCACGCCCATTCGTCCACCCGAAGACTGGTAGTTGCCCCGCTGCCGGCGCTGCAGGGCCCAGGCGCAAACGCCGTCGCTCCTTCGCTTTGGACACGATCATTTTTCACGGTCGCCACAAGCGAATAATTAAATTAAATCAGATTCAATTGCAGTAACAACGAGGATATTTATCAACGTAGCGTTCGCGCGAAGCGAAAATTCCAATTATATGGGCATGTGGTGAGAAAGAAAAATGAAGGTAAGTAGTGGGTTCCCTTAAAATATGGACCAGAAGATTTTTACGTATGAGTTCTCTTTAATTTAGAATAGTAGACAATATAAAAGTGAAAAGGAATGTATTGCCATGATCTTCATTTTGTACTTACTCTGCCTTCGAATTCGCTACTAAAAAAACCTAGTTTTGAAACTCGTACACTGCCGAAGATAGTTCAAAAATACATGCAAAAGAACCACGATCATTCTAACCTTGAAAAATGAAATTCTCTCATAAAATTCAATTTTCTTAATTTCTCTTCGTCTTCACTTAATTTTACTATTCACTTTCGTGATATTTCATCTCGATTTGTGAACGTTCCCGAAGAAGAATAATGATGACTTTATTTTGGTTTATGTTTTTGAATATATTGGTTTATTGGAGCATTTTCTTTCTTTCAAACTAACGTAGAAAAATAAACGATTGCAACTAGATCACGTTCTTCCTTGCACAATTTTGTAGGAATGTTATTAAAATTTCTGCTTATTCTGTCCTCTAAGGTGATTATTTTAAAGAGATGCAAGGCGAAGTGACACTTTTTTCGACTTTGAACGCTTTTATTATTCAACTCAGAACTCGTACTTTATTCAATGCACGTAAATATTTACAACCCGGACTAACTATTGTTACGCGTCAGCTTAGAGATACGTCGGTTTTCTTCTATTGTATTAATTGTCTTTTATCAGACAAAAGTTTTAGAGATATTCATATATGTATTCCCTTAAATTACCTCCAAATACCGCAATTTAAGCAAGGCTGGTCTTCTTCTTGGCCTCCACCAGCCATTGCGAACGCCACGCTCGGCGCGCCTCACCCCAACGCGGAGTCTCCGAGCGGCTATCTCCGCCGCCGGTGGCAAATTGGAGCGGCGAGCCACCTGCCGCCGTCATTAGGCGGGGAGGGCCATCGATTGGGCGTCGGCGACCACGCGGCCCGGCGCCCGCCACCGCCCCTGCGCCCCGCCCACCTCGCCCAAGACGCCTCCCGCTGCTCGTCGCCATCTCTTTCCCAATCCTAACGGCACCGCTGCCGCTCTACCCTCACCGCCCTATCACCACCCTCTCCCCCCCCGTCATTGCGTTCCGCTCTTCCATCCTACACCCACCGCCTTCGCCATTGTCTTACAGCCCTAGTGTCATCTCACTATCAATTGTTTGCTGCCCACCGCTCGCCGCTATCTCTTTCCCAATCCTAAGGGCACCGCTGTTGATCTACCCTCACCGCCCTATCACCACCCTCTCCCCCCGTCATTGTGTTCCGCTCTTCCATCCTACCCCCACCGCCTTCGCCATTGCCATACAGCCCTAGTGTCATCTCACAATAAATTGTTCGCTGCCAACCGCTCGCCGCCATCTCTTTCCCAATCCTAACGACACCGCTGTCGATCTACCCTCACCGCCCTATCACCACCCTCTCCCCCCGTCATTGCGTTCCGCTCTTCGATCCTATCCCCACCGTCTTCGCCATTGCCTTGCAGCCCTAGTGCCATCTCACCATCAATTGTTCGCTGCTACTCTAGCCATCCAGCCCTTCCTTCATGGCCCTTCGCCCACCACTCGCAGCCCATTAATTACTCCAATTACTCGCACACCATCAGGCTTTGCCGTTCGTCCACTGCTTTTTACATGGCCAACTTGATGCCATCTCGTCTCCCTCTCGTTTGCCGTTTTCCACTTGTAGCTCATTGTTCACCATTCAATCCAGCTGCTCACATCCCGCTACCTAACACACGTTTTTCTACGCGACATCACCAAACGTTGAATGCCTTTGTAGACTACTGTTTTTCGGCGAGTTACATTCAAGACTTTGTTTCATATTTCTTCGTTGAAATGCTCCATGTGTTTTGTCAATGTTTCACTATCGTGCGCTATTACTCGCCACGTGTTACTAATTTGTTGCGCATAGTTGAGTACTCAGTGCTTAACTCAGTCCATCATTGGTTCCACATCGCAATATTTCCAAACGCTCTACCTCCCTCACGACACAACATACTAGGTTTGCTACCTATTACGTAGTGTACCAACAGCCAACAAATTCACTACTGCCAATCCTTTCATCATAATCGCAATTCCGTGGCGAGGGATTCCTGGCCTCACAATCTCGAAGAGCATTTGTCCGTTGCATATCAGTTGTCATTTGTTACACATTGTCTAACGCTCACTGCACAACATACCACACGTTGTCCGATCTTACTATTCCTTTCCAGTTTTCGACTTGATGTAATTCTTCGGACTCCGGGTTCATCACTCAACTCTACCTTTCTCGCGAATTTCCTGTCAACGCCCATAGTATATGTACACGTAAGTACTATCGTCGCGTCGTTCACCCCAACCGCTACACAAAACGTCCTTACTCTTCTCACCATAGGTACAAAATAAAGGCTGATGAAACACTACATGGCGAGAAGAGTAAATCCAAATAAAATATTCGATTAGTTTCTCTCCACGTAGTGTTTCATTAGCCTTTACTTTGAACCACAAGCGTCGTTGTTGGAATAGAGGGCAGAGGGAGACACGTTCTACTACCCTCGAAAAATCCAATAGTTTTATTCTAATTTATTTTATCATTTACGTAAATTAAGGATTAACAAAATTAAATATATATGAATCTTCCAAAACTAGTGGAACCTCAGACGGCAAAAGTTATACGTTCGAAAAAGAATGATATCGAAAGGAATGAATAATGTCTTCTGCTGCTCACATCAAATTTGCTGTGTCTTCTCAATCAATACGAGTTTTCATCTAGACTTATTGCAGCCCGTGACAGCCACAGGTAGCCTTTGGTCGAATCAGCATTACAAATTTTTTTTTAGTATTATCTGTTTTAAGTTATTATGATGCAATATTGTTTAAGACAATATACTCGTGGTTCTATTTTTCTTAGTTGAAAAGTTATGAAAGTTAATTCTCAGAGAAGGTCTACAATATTGAATATTTGTGTAGCTGCATCAAAACTTGGCTTGAGCCTTATCAACATCAATAAATCAATTAAAAAAAGTGTCTTAAACTGAAATTCCGCACAGGTATAAGCATTTGAATAATTTCCATTGATGCACCACCCCCTATTTATAAACTAGAGATTCCCTCGCTGCATGGTTCACAGTATTTATGCTCAAATGCCTTCTTATGTCCGCCCCGAGCTCACCATTCCAGTTCACCACTCTCATCACCCAACAATTGGCTCTGGGACTGGACCAGCACACCGGGGCACCACTTCGCACATGAACCGAGTGTCCAGGCTGCGGTATAACTCTATTATACGTAAGGTGGCGTTTATTGTGAGGTATCATAAAATGTGGCCTGAGTGTTGTTTAAAAGCGTGTTAAATTCACGGTTTACTACGCGGCCTCATCGCTCGGGGATAATGGCGGAGGTGTCTCGGGCGGGAGGGCCGAAGCCAATCGTAAGGATGGGCACAATATAAAGGGAGAAATGAAAGAAACGAGTCATAAAACATGATCGTCTTAGAAAGTGCTCCTCGGACGGAGAGGAGACGTTTCTATTCCGCGCGATGACACGTGTTTCGAAATGGAAGTCCGAACGCCGGCGGCCGCTCCGCCCTGGAGAAAGCCTCTCCGCAGGGGGTGCGCGGGAGGGACCTTATTTGGGGCAGATTGCACTCGCGATGAGTGAGGGAATATGAGATAATTCGTTGGTACTGTAGTCAGTTGCCCCGAATGAGGTTGTGATCTTGTATGCAAGTGGTCTGCGGGAAGAAAAGAGACGTAAACTTGCATTCAGTCACGTAGTGACCTCGGTTGGGGATGTGTTTCTTTGTCTGACAATACTAGTCGTAATCTGTCTCACTATTTAGTGTATTGCGGTTTCTATGCCTTCTATGCCTCTTTGGTAGAGGATCTCTAATTACTTCAATCTCATTTTGTTACAGAATGACTGTTGTGTCACGCCTGTCGCTGTGTTTCTTTTCAATGCACCACACTTCTGCAACTACATTTTAAAAATAAAAACAATCCAGTAAGATTAATCCAATCCAATTACATCCAGTGAGATTACATATTATAAAAATACGAAAGTAGGTATGTATTAAGGTACTGTAATACATATTTTGTCTGTAAAAAAGAATAAAAGAAACTTTCCTGCGTAAAAGCAGACTCTTAATGACCATATATGTTGCTGAGGTTTACGCAGAAACAAACATATATACAAAATTGATATTGATCACATAGTTTACCCGTATTTTGTTACACATTAATTATATTGTCAGAAAGGAACGTTTAATAAATAGCTGATTGCTAATAATGTAATAATGATTCAATTTCTCCGACTTTTTTGACTCGTGATAAAAAAGCAATTGTACTTGCACATTATCTGAAGTTACATACCCTACTTTCTGAACAATTGCATGATATTATTTATGTATTGAAAAAGTTACGTATTAACTACTATATCAAAAAAATTGATTTAATATACAAAGCAAAAATGTAACGTTGGTAAATAAAACTATTCATCCGAAGAACATCGCGTATTAAACCGAGCAATACAAAGGTGCTTTGGTGAGCATGTTATATTGTTATTTCATACAGAAATCTGAGCAATGTTATTAAATGACGGGCAATTTAGGGGCACTGTGTTATAGTAAAGGCATAATCGTCGAAATCTAACTGATTAGTGACAGGTCACGCAACAGCGCACGTCTCAAATATTCACGAAAAGTCTCCTAACAAGACTTGCTTATCTTTTCACCCCACCCTCATGCGTGAAGTCGCTACATGGAACATTTATTACAGTCAAAACTCTCATTTAACGTACGATCGAAGGTCAGAAAAAATATATATTTTTTAGAAGTGTAATTTTCAGACATTTTCTTCCCTTAATATTTAGAAGAAAATCCATCATTGTATAAAAGATTACACATTTTTTAAATCAATTAATTCGTATCACAAAATAATATATACATACATATATATATATATATATATATATATATATATATATATATATATATATATATATATTCTGTAATTTGACGAGAAGAAATATCTTGAATTGAATTCGAAAAGCGTAAAAAATTGAATAAATTAACACAAAATAAAATTTAAATAATATAATAAATAACATTAATTTATACATTCAAGAATGAAACGTGCACGTCGAATCAAATTTGAAATATATAACATACAGTTTTATTTTTATTTTTATACGTACATTGTTCAAATTGCATTTGTAAAGTGAATTTGATACGAGTTATTTGATACGAAAAGAACTGAATTTGATTCAATTGTATTTATGAAATACAAGTGAGCATTAAATAAACACTTGAAGATAATATTGCGCTAGGCCGCCCCTTCAACTTAAGCTTTTACTCTTAAATAAACGAATACCACATTAGCATATGTGAAAAAAATATTGAAATTACATTTATATATTTTCACACAAATCAATAATACAATGTCAGCATGCATTTAAAAAAATCTTGACATTAACTGTTCAAAGAAGACATCGAAACCGCGGTTTTCCTTTCCGAGCTCCTCTGGAGCTTGCTGCCACGCCCCCCGAGGAAGCCAAACAAAAGTCGCACTTCAAAGGCGCGCCGCCGCGCAACTGCACGCCAGCACGCACGCACGCAGGCACATCGCATGCTCAGCGGCCCAAAAGGGGCGGACATCCAGACAGACCGGCTGAAGTCATTCTTACTTAATGCTTACTTTCTTTTTTTTATATATTCTTCTATACGCATACCGTCTTCTTTGTCTATTTTGACTATAGAAAAGTTCTCAGAAACTGAATGTTTTTAATGGATTCTTAGACTACTATTTCTGCGTTGGGTTCGTAGGCTTCCGCGACCGGAGTCAATACATTCTTTGCTATCCAGGATGAGCCGCGTCTGGGCCAATTGTGCTGACGTTTCGGCCATCTTGCTGTAGCCTTCTTCAGCAGAATTGCTCTGAAGATCGCCGAAACGTCAGCTGATAGAGACGCGGCTCATCCCGAATAGCCAAGAATGTATTTCTGCATTATACAAGATTCTTTCGTAGATGACTGAATCTCTACTATTGAACCACGGTGCGACAGCGCATGTGTAGCCTACCTCAGCACTCTGCAATTCTAAATAGCAACTCCGTGCCCTCCAGCAGCTCAGGACGAACGAATCGTACTAAAGCACGAGTTTACGGTCAAACTGTACTCGTAAGGAGGTTCCCATTTTCACTCATCTCCTATCACTTCGCCTTCACGACAATAAAACCGCTGCAGCGTAACAATGTTAGATAAACTATTTTTACAGGCGACAAACCTAAATTGTTTATCTCACATCTGCTGAAACTGCAGGTGTCACGGAAAATGACCGTATGTGAGGAGTACAAATGAAGCTGTTTAATATTTCCTACAGCAATTTTTATTGCAGAGAGAGCGACAAAATTTGTTTTTTATAATTGAACCTGATGATTTTTCTAAGTCCATGATAACTAGCGTTGGCGACGAGCTCCGAAATATGAGTAATAATACAAAACAATACTTTTGAAAAATGTAGAACTTTTACGGCTGTATTATTGCACCTCATAGAGAGGAAATCGGTGTGACACGCTGCGAGACCATTCTGTCCAGCAATGCATAATTATGAATTTGTTGCTTTAAACTCTACTCATAAGCTACATAAATCTATAGCTTAAAAGCAATAAAAATAAAGGCTTTAGGACAACATTACACAACATTTTAAGGAGCAACTCGTACAACCGTTCTATTGAAAACCGCATCACAATATCTGTAACGATTCCGGAGATAGACCTATACGAAATATGAAGGACGTATCTCAGGTGAGCCAACAATGTAATAAAAATGCAGTTATTTTTCGGCACTTGGCTGGAGTGGAATATGACCATTTGATCCAATAGAAAATTGCATCAACTTCCCCTCAAAGTTCATTTTCGTCGTTCTTTTAGAGTTTCTAGGTAATAAATTGCATCCGGCCTATTTTCTGATTTTACCTTCCATGAAATCAATGCATTTGAGAGTCCACATGCATGGAAATCAACAATGCAAGGCTTCCCTTTCCATCCCCTCCTTTCACGTTCCTCTTTGTTCTATTACCCCTCCTCCTCCTGCCCCTTATTCCCCTCCTCCTCCCCTGTCCTTATCTGCATCCTTCCCCCCCCCCATATCCTTCCCACCCTTCTCCTCTCCTTCTCCTCCTCCTTTTCTCTTTCCCTTTCTTCCCTTCCCTTTCCCTATTCCTCCTCCGTGTTCTCAGTCAGTGGCGGTTGGTAAGTGGCAAGGAAGGAGACAGACAGCATTTCTGGTCGTTATGTGCAAACATACATTTTCCTTTTTTTGTAAAATATTTCTTTTGTTTACTTTGAATAACTCTGAACAAAACGGAAGAAGAATATGAAGGTGGAGCAGGAAAAGGTAGAGGAGGAGGTGGAGAATGAGTAAGAGGAGGAGGAGGTCGGTTAGGAAGAGGGCGAGGAGGGGGTGGAGGGAGCGGGGCGGGGCGGCGCGCAGGCGGGAGCGGATCCTCGGACCCGCCGACACGCGAGCCCAGCGGCCGCCACGCCGGCCCCGATGAAGATGGATCGCGTCCCCAATTACCACTTCTTGCGGACGCCGCGCCGCTCGCATGCTCCCTCCCCTCCCCTCCCCTCCCCACTCCTCCCCTCCCCTCCCCACTCCTCCCCTCCCCGCCGCGCTCCGTCACTCACACACCGACCCACCCTTTCTCTCCCCTCCCCATCGGCCTGCAGCCCCTCCGTAAAAAAGACGCATCTATCATCTTATAAAATAAACTCACAATTATTAACAAAAGAATTAATTATCGAAAGGGGAACACTGGAATTAAACATATCCCAATAACACTAAATGATACTCATCTCCAAGACCGAGCTGTTTTCAAAAAAGATTCCCTTCTCGGCAAGTAAATTGAGTCCCCCGACATGTGGAAACCTGTTATTTGGAAGTAAGTAAAATTAAATTTGCGGAGGATCGTCGTCATTTGGAATCTAAAAACTGACAATTTCCGAGGAGAACGCGATGCCGCCCCCGCGCCGGGCGCCTAATTGCCGAGCGCGCGGCGGCGTCTGGGTGGCCCGGCCGGCGGCGGGGCTCTGGCTGGCGGGCGAGGGCGGGGATCAAGGGGAGGGAGCCGTCCGTGCCACAGCCAGGCCACCCCCGTGCGCCTACCCGCCAGCTTGCTCTCTCCCTTACCCACCCTCTCCCACAGCTGAACCGCCTGCTTGGTCCAGCTATTCGCTAAACCGCCTCTCCGCCAAGAGTTCACTAACGCCTTCCGCCTTCTTGACTGAGCGCCTACTCAACTGCTCGCTCTTTCATGCGCCTTATCTTCAGCCCGCTTGCCCATTCTCTTTGCCCTTTTGCCCGCCAATATGTTTTCTGCCCATATGCCCGATTGTTCGTGTACGCGTTCCCCTGTCCGTTCTCTCGCCCGCTCATCCCGTTTGGCTGATAATACTCGTATCAGCTCACTCACTGCCTTTCAGCTCTCTCCCTACCCCCACATAATCTGATGCATTTGTAATCGTTTGCCAAGAATTTCATACATCACGCTGTAGTCCCGTCTCTTCCAACTAGCAATTTCCGTAGCCGTTAGCTTTTAATTGCAAATATTCACCTTTGTATTTGCCTCTACCATATTTTTGTTTCTCCCTTCTTGAAGTATAAATTAATCTTCTCCTTGCATCAGTTTTTCCACCTTCAATTGCAACTCTACCATGCGCCTTTCACTGCATCTCCTTCCCCACCTCCAATTGCATCTTATTTTCTACCGCTAACTGCATACCTCCACCTCCACCTCTACTTGTATCACTTCCTCCACCTGCATCTCTTTTAAGTTCAAATTGACCTCCCCCTCCATCGAGGACTCCGCCCTCTCCTCCATCTCCACAGCATCATCTTCCGCCTCCCCCGTCACCGCCCCGCCGCGACCTTCCTCCTGCCCCGGTGGTCCCCGGCCCAGGCTCCCTAAATTAATACTTCGCCTCCGTGCTCCTATCAATGACGGCTAATGCTCCCCGCGCCGCCCTCCGCAGGTAAGTGGATTCCTGCGCGGACCCATCAGGACCAGGAGCTGGCGCACGCCATTCCGCCCGCCCCGCGCGCCACGGCGGCGGCGGCGGCGGCGGCGGCGACTAGACACCGGAGGCTGCGGTAGGTAAACACACCCATACTCGTCGCAGTGATCTCAGGGTACATTCTCGGTGGACCCTGTTCGGTCGAAGACATCGCAAACGACCGCCTGAGTCTGCCAAATGGTTCTAGTCTCCCCGCAATTGACAGTTCCAGACATTCGCCTTTAGCCATTACTTAGAGGCGATGTGCCAGGGAATAGAAAACATTAAAACGTTTCGATGTACTTATACTATTTTTAATATTAAATGTGTCTGAATGTTTGGAGAAATGATTTTCTAGAGATACTTCACATTCCTCTTGCATTCGTTAGGTTGGTGGAAACCACCAGGAACCCTATTCATCTATTACTTCTGAAATGTCCTGCCATTGTGTCTGAAAATTAAATCAGGAGACTTTTATAGGGCTTCTCGTTCACAAACTAATAACTTTATACACGTTTATTCTATAATGACTCAGATTAGCACAATAATTGATCTTCATTTGATACTGTTCTGAGGCTATTGGAAGTTCGTCTACGAACGCCACTACGCCTTACAGTTTCAACAAATACAGTTTTATGATGAAATTTCTTCACAGTCTTTCCTAGTAGTATATTGTCAGAATAATATTTAGTTTGAGTATGAAAACTCTATCACTGTTCTTCAACCTCTTCTTTCTGAAGCCAAGCCACTAACAAGTTCCCTAGTGTTCTAGTTGAAGGACAACATCTTCGAAGCCCTAACCTAAGATCGCGTCGTTTAATGCAATAGCTAAACATTAGGCAGGATTTGCTCTCTGTGTGTTTCTTGACATGAGTTGACAAGGAGAATTATACTTCTGTAACTCACAGACATAATTGTTTTTGAAGCATATAAATCACATTATTTTCTCAATTAGACTGGACAGGAGTCATTTGTAGCAAATGGGAATGTATAAGACATTGTCACTGTTCATAAAGGTAAATAAATTTTCAAGTTATTACTCTTATCTCACTTTATAATTTTCCAAACTTCATGTAATGTATTTACAAAGTACTGTAAGGATGAATATATTTACCGACAAAATTTAAAGAAATGTAATGTGTGAATAAAGTGGATTCTGGATGATGAATTATGCACAAAATTAAATAACGAACATGAAGCACCTACAGCAATTTAAAATGAGAGGTCTAACATCAATTAAAAAAAAATTGTTACTCTTCTTTTGCCTAACACTTCGAATGAAGTAATGGAATTTATAAAATTGCAACATTGAAAAATGTCTGAAATTGTAGCTCCACATTTATCTTCCAAATGTTTTGCTACAACACAAAAAAATTAAATAAATATTATTTAATTGTAAGGCATTATTCATAGATACGTAAATGAAAATTGCAGATAATGCAACGCCATGGGAATGCACCTGTCCCATTATTTCATCTGGCTGGACAACCAGTTCCAACGACGGACGGCAATTTTACCTGGCATTAAAACAAATAACTCAGACGTTTCAGCCTGTTGGCTATAACTCTCTCTTCACACATACATACGCACGCTCTCACACACACACACACACATACGTATATACGCATAGTCACCATTAAGTTCAATATGAAGTGTTCTATCGTTTTACAAAATTCACCGAATCCGCTATTCAGAAACTCATTGCAAATATATTTTAAGCCAAATGTGTTTTAATTCCGGAAATAATATTGTAATTTAGTAATAAGCAACTCAATAAATTACAATATTAGTCTCATATTATTGCAATGGAAATTGAAAGTATAAAAGTTTTGCAAGTGTGCATAATCACTTCATTTTTCAGAGTATTTTTATTTTTTAACTAATGACAGTGGGTATTGTGCTGAATGCAAATAAGAGAAAAGTAGCATTAAATTTGATGACTGCAAAATACATATAGTTATTTTCATGAATTACTTTAACTGTATCTGACAACCAGTTAACAAGCTTAATTTTACAGCGTTATCAACATCATTGTCGAGCAATATCTCCGTTGAGCAATATTCCTTAAGACACAGTAATGATTTCTGAAATAAGCAACTTTGAACAAATAGTGCAAGAATTCTTGCCAGTATTAATTTTATGTTAATAATAAATCGAGGTTAATCCTTCCAATAATTCGATTACGATTACAGCAAATATACAGAAAACAATTGAGGACCATTTAGTTCTGATGCATATATTGGCGGACTAGTATATTTCTACGCATTTACTTTTTAGTCTTAAATGGCTTTGTGTTTTAATGGAAGAAAACTAGGACATAACGAAACCAAAATAATCAAGAAGAGTGAAACACAAATATTAGTTACTGCATATTAGAAAACAAATTTAAATGTGTTACAAATTCGTTTTTCAGAAAAACAGTAAAAAGTCTAAAACTGTATAGACTTATTTTTCACTGCACTTGGGTAAACAACCTTCAGTCCAACCACCATGATTCATATACAACTTCGTTTTTGTAATTCAAATAAAAATTCAATATTTTCCATACCTCAAGTGAGGAGCAAACATTGAAAACGTGGCAAATCCACTTTACTCATTCCCAATAAAAATTAAAAATATAGTAGAAATATTACACTTTTCAATATAGTCATTAACTCAACGAATAGAGCACTAAACGTATTGTAAGATATCTCACGTTTCGTTCTGAGAATCAATTTCTACGTGAAAACAACAGAACTTAAGTTTTGCCAAATGAACATGTCACCTTTTGAATGTTTGCTCGCAGCTCGCTCCCGTGAGTATGCAAGCGGTTCGGTCAGTGATGCTACAAATTTTAAGACAGAGTTTCAGTACTTAGATATAGAGAGTTTCAGTCTTTATGATTATACTTAGTATATTCATAAATACTGAAACCGACTTATAATTTGAAGACACTCTTGTAGCACCAGACTGCCCGAGCCGCTTGCATACGCACGGGAGCAGGCTGCGAGTCGCGTTATTCAATTTACGCGTGCGTGTGAGGCACGCAGCATCTCCGCCCTGCCGGCGGCGGCGGTGGCGGGGGGGGGGGGGGGGGGGGGCAACGCAGCAGGCAACGGGGTCCGCCGTAATTACACCCCTCGCCCAGCGCTGCCTCGGGCGCTGATAGAGACATCTAGCTGTCAAGCCGAGCGGCGGACGGCCCGCACCGCGCCGCACTCGCCACGCCTCGCCCCGGGCCGGCAATTACCTCGCTGGGGCTGGACGCGACCTGGACGATGCCCAGCCACTGGCCCTCCGCCCCCCTCCCCTGCTCGATGCCGCTGTGTGCGAACGGGTCGGTGTGCCAGTGTGTTGGTGTGTCAGAGTGTTGGTGTGCCAGTGTGCAGGTGTTCCAGAGTTTAGTGTGCCAATGCGTAGGTGTGCCAGTGCGTTGGTTTGCCAGAGCTGGTGTACCAGTGTGTTGGTGTGTCAGAGTGTTGGTGTGCCAGAGTGTTGGTGTGCCAGTGTTTTGGTGTGCCAGTGCGTTGGTGTGCCAGTGCGTTGGTGTGCCAGTGCGTTGGTGTGCCAGTGTGTTGGTGTGCCAATGCGTTAGAGTGCCTGTGCGTTGGTTTGCCAGAGCTGGTGTACCAGTGTGTTGGTGTGTCAGAGTGTTGGTGTGCCAGTGCGTTGGTGTGCCAGTGCGTTGGTGTGCCAGATCTGGTGTGCCAGTGTGTTGGTGGGCCAGTGTGTTTGTTCGCCAGTATGTTGGTGTACCACTGTGTTGGTGTGACATTGTGTTGCTATATCAGTGTGCCAGATTGTGTTGGTGTGCGAGTGTGTGGGTATACAAATGTGTTGATGTTGATTCTAGGAACATGATTGTATATTTTTATGCGTAGTGTATGTATGTAATGTTAGTCAAGACTATGAAACTGTGATGTTTCCTTTCACACATTCATTTTTAAAACCTTCAATAGCGCGCGATTTCCTTTTTAATTGTAAACATTTTAACGAAGTCGTTCCTGCCTTCATTGCAGAAACTGTTTCAATCATAACCGTTATCCCAATAGTCACCATATAAAGTCACCATATGCGTAGACTTTGGTGAACTAATTACTGAATTAACCTCCTTTTTCAGGTCTGAAGGCTCGCCCTTTAAATTTCTTCCACACTCTTGAACTTTGTGGCACAAATTTCACCCAAATTTCAGACTTCCTTCGCTAATACAGTTCCACAATGTTCGTTTTCCATAATGACTCGTCCACTTAACATCTCTCAATAATAGTTTATCAGTTTATAACAAAGGAAGGACTTTTTGCCAGCAATTTAATTTGTATCAGGAATATAAGCTATCAAAATATTATATCCTTAAATCGCAAACAAGGTACGCAAACAGAATATTAGTCTCGATATTTTTCTAACTTTAATACCCCTATTTTTAATCAACGTTGCTGCTGCTACGTTTGCTATTTCGTTCAATTCAAGTTGTTTCCCAACTTATAATTTAATAACTATCTTTGAATTTGTGAATTAAAATTTTCAGCATCTCCAGTTGAAACTCAACACCTTCAATAATTCAAATAACTTTTGGAAGGAAAATAAATTAGCTACTAATTAACAGCATCCAAGCTATTATTATGGTTCAGCCTAATTCCTTTGCAAATCTAAGACTCCTCTAACTTACTCTAAACAAGGAGCGTAAGTGCGCACGCGAGTATTCTGATAAGGATATTTTTTATAAATCCATGACAAAGGTGCTCACATAATCCGAACGATTTTTATCTCTTTACATTCTTAAGTTGTTAAATTGCTTTCTGCCAGTTTGCGTGGTCAAAATGCTGAGGCCGTGTATAGAGTCAACACCGCCTTTCGTTTTGAGATATCGAGTCACAATAAAATATTTTATTAAATATTAATATCTACGCTAGAAGGTGTATTACAATAATTTACATACATACAAATTTCAATTAGGATGACCTCAGTCCTAAGGTGGATGGAACTTTCAACAGGCAAAATACGTGTAGCAGGCTTGCACTTTTGTGTTCACTGTGGTAATTATGGGAGTTTGGTGTTGCCTTTCTCTAGATGGATGATCATGGAGTAATCATGAAGGGTGAATGAAGATGAGAGACGAATTATTACGGATGCAAAATTGTTTCAGATACATGGTTCACGACACGTGATGGCATGACTAGCTAACAATTCTCCAACCTCTTGGTGAGAACACTCGTGCCTTAGGCGGTAATCGAAACCGCAGCTTTCAGCTTTGGCTAATTGTACGAACCTACAAGCCTGCAAGCCCCTGAGCCAGAAGCGCAAGGAGAAACAAAGCTATTTATACATTTACTGATATCCATAGCAAAAAGTAAACAACAAACATAATTTAGTACAGCAACATTGTTATTGATGTTTCTTATTTTACCAACATGTCACGAAATTCAGGAATCAAGTTTCGACTCATCTGCTTGGACCATAAACAATGTTGTCTCCTACACATAAACACCACTAAAATCCTTAAAACTAATGCAAACACGTATGCACACACTGTCACACATATCTACTCTAAAATGATAATTTCATCCAGAGGGTAATACATTATCAAACCTAAACTGTAGTAGGAACCCGCACACTGGAACAAATTCAATCTTATAACCAGATATCAGGTTAGTACAACTCGGACGAACAGCGACCGAAGTTCTCACCACTGGCAGAGGCAGAGGCAGAGCAGTAGACACGACACTGACATCAGCGCATCCGACGGAGACCGTGGCAAATTGAAACCGTCACGGCAGTTAGCTCACCCGACTCCGCGAGAAGCCTTGCTGAATGGAATTGGAGAAAAGGAGCGGACAAAGGACAGAGTGAGTGAGGACGAGATGGACCGAAAGAGAAAGGGAAACTCGAAGAAATGCTTTCGGGATTTAATCAGGGGTGGCCAATCGAATCCGAAACTTGATGGCTTTTACTTCTAACGATTCGGAAAGGAAGTTGTTGAACGAATATGGGTGTGAAAAAGGAAACGAAGGAATTGTCATTTCCTTTAACAGCTTTTGTCAGCTTTATTCCTTTTTTGTGAGTTATTTTTATTAAAACATGATGCCTAGCTTTTCAACCAATAAATGAACTGAAACTTGAAGATAATATTATCTATCTATCTATTTGGCGGTTTTTTACAGCCATGGCCGTTTTCCGCATCCCAATTTCCATGCCTCTTTATCCCATACATCGTTTTCTTCCATTTCTCTTTTTTCCATGGCTTCAGTTATTGCCATGTTCCATGTTCTGCTCGGTCTTCCCCTGTATCTTCTTCAATTTGGTATCCACTACCAAACTTTTTGAGGAAGTCTACCTGATTTCAACCTTCTCATATGTCCATACCATTTTAGTTGTCTCATTTCGATCGTCTCGTTCAAGGTTGTTTGCACTTTCATTTTATTTATTTCATCATTTCTTATTTAATCTAACAGAGTAAGTTTACAACATCTTCGCCAGAACATCATTTTTGTTGATTGAAATTTGTCTTTCAATTTTTTTGATAGTGTCCAGACTTTTGCCCCCTAGAGTGTGGTACTCTCTATGAAGGAGCTATATAAGCGTTTCTTAGTTTTCATTGAAATAATTGAGTTCCATAGCACTGGGTTCAATTGTCTTGTGGCTGTTGTTCGTCTCTACCATCTGCTGTTAGTGTGACTCCCAAATATTAATATTGTGTTTTACCTTTAATTATTCCTATACTAGTCTCTAAATCATGGGGCATACCTCCCACCATCATATATTCAGTTTTTTGTAAATTTATTTCCATCCCCCATTTTCCATACTCTTCTACTAATTTTCTGAACATATAAGTTACATCGTCTTCATCTTCAGCCATTATCACCTGGTCATCTGCAAATACTAGACTAAACAATGTTTCATCACCTATTTTCACACCCATGCTTCTGCACTTTCTTTTCCATTCTTTTAGGGCTTTATCAATGTATATCTTAAACAGGGTTGGATATATACAGCAGCCTTGCCGTAATCCTTTATTTACTGGGAAGTTGTCTGATAGACATTTTCCCACTTTTACTTGACTTTTGTTACCTTTATAAAGTTGTTTGAGTGCATTTATGTATGTTGTTGATATTCCTTTTTCTTCCATTGCCCCCCATACTTCTTTTACTGGTACATTATCATAAGCCTTTTTGAGGTCAATGAAAATTATGTGAAGTTCTCTTCCTCGCTCAATTGTTTTTTCCATCAGTTGTTTGAGACAGAATATATTGTCAATACACGACCTTCCTGGTCTAAAACCACTTTGCTCTTCTGAGTCTGATGTTTGCATTTCAATTCTATTCTTTAGCACTCGTCCATACAGTCTAACCAAAGATGAAGTCACACTTATCCCTCTATAATTATTACAATCTTTTTTACATGATTGCAACAATAGCAATGGTAGCAAAATGGAAGAAAATTAGACCAAGGAAAGAGACAAGTCAGGAAATTTTCAAAGTGTACTTACTTGAACAAGAAAGCATAAAAAGACTATATCAAATTCGACAATTTCTGTCAAGTGTTCCAACTGTTGATGATGTGGATAAGGAATGGCAGAATATAAAGGAATGCATAGAGAGGGCAGCATATGAAACTTAAGGAAAGAAAAAAAAGCATAAGAAAAAAAGGGACTGAGAGTATGGAACGATTGTATAGAGAAAGCCATAAAAGATAAAGATATATCATATATAGATTCCTTCAAAACAAAACACAAGAAGCTAAAGAAGAATATAAACAAAAAAGGAATAACGCTAAACAAATAATAAGATCTGCACATAAAGACTCATGGGATAGATTTATAAGTACCATCGAACATGATATACATGGAAGACAAATGTTCGCGTACAAAGCGTTAAGACATTTAAATCAGACGGAGAAAGATGTTGCAGATATACGCATAATCAATGAAGAACAATGGAAGGAACACTATATAAACCTTTGGTGTACTGGAACTGTTGAGCCTAAAGAGGAAGAGCTTCACTACAACAATACTGTAGATTCCATCTCCTTGGATGAATTAAAGCAAGCCTTGAACAGTATAAAAAACAGGAAGGCATGTGGTCCTGATGGAGTTAACATGGAACTCATAAAATATGCAGGTCCCCTAAGCGAATTCAGACTGCTTCATCTGTTCAACGAATGCTGGAAATCTTATAAGACACCCAATAGCTGGAAAATAACAGAGGTCATATCTATCTTTAAAAAAGGTAAAAGAAATGAATGTGGAAACTACAGGGGTATCAGCCTTATGAATGCCGCTTATAAAGTATTTGCAATAATTATCAACGCTCGATTGAAAATTATAGCAGAGGCTAAATTGCAAGAAGAACAATCGGGATTTCGGAAAGGACGCTCTTGTAACGACAACATTTTTAGTCTTAAAAGAATATTAGAAAAACGACGAGAAGTAAATAAGGAAACCCATATAGCCTTTATTGACTTCGACAAAGCTTTTGATAGCGTGGACAGACACAAGCTATGGGAAATAATGAACGAAAGTGGCTATCCTGAACACCTCATAAAAACCATCAAAAATATGTACCACGAGACAAAAATTATAATAAATACTGGCATAAAAAAGACTGAAGAAATATTAATATATAGGGGACTTAAACAAGGATGTAGTTTATCTCCAACACTATTCAATATATATATATATATATATATATATATATATATATATATATATATATATATTGTGACATACCTGGTGGTGCCGGGTATCTTCACCGCAATACAACACTAAGAGAGGGTATCTTTTACGTGAATGGGTCCCTGGATAAGTTGGTGCAACGTTGGGGTGGTTAATCATAAATTGAAATACAATTGTAAACAAGATTTATTTTAAATCAAATTTGTTATTTACATCATTAGACAACGTTTTTACACTCTGCCTTGGTACCAGGATTAAGAGTGAAATGCATTTCTCATACCTGCGGGGCCCCGATCGAATACCTATGATGCTCGTAGAGCCGCTCGTGCCGACAGGATTGTCGACCTCTGCTACTGCTGCGGGCCGTCAGCGCCGGATGGCGTGGCAATCGCCCACGGCCGATGCTCCAGCAATTCTTCCCCGATCAGAATCTTGACACCTCGGCTTCGCACCTTCCTCGAATCACTGTCCGTCAGTGGGTTTAATTACACAACCCGCGCCTACTCTGTATACTGGTTACAGTTCTGTACCGCGCAATTTCAAGATTGTTTCCACCGCGCCAACTAATAAGAACAACATCAATTCTTCTACCAACACTAATCTTTCACTATACTGATACTTCTAATGTTTTATTTACACATCAATCACTTTGCGGTTCCTAATAATACATAAAATACGTCGCAATGTTATATGCGTCCATACACCGGCGGAGAACTCTCGCCGCACGTCCGCACTCGTCGCCGCTCTACTAACGTCTCCCCGGTCAGCGCTCTGCCAACGGCTCTCGTCCGCGATTCTCGTAACGAACTTTTGCACGTGCGCGGTGCCCAGTTCCAACCGAAATTCACACGCTAGCCTCCCGGCGGCGGGGGCACCGTCGGCGGTGGCCGCGGTCGCTCGCCGGCCCCGGCGAGCCGCGCTCGGCGCGCGCATCGCGCAGTCCAAACTAGCGATTAATTTCTTACACTAATGATTTAATTAGTGTAATGAAACACATATTCTGGGTTTCATCACCCCCCCCTTTCTTTTTTTGAATTTTTTCACTTCTGGAAAAATTCACACTAGTAACATCGTCACTGCCGATGGTTGCACTCGTTTGCATATTGCTCGACGCCCTATATACACTTATAACCTAAAATCGAATTAACATGTGATTACTTATATTAACACTAATCTTGCACTTATTTACACTTCACTATTTTCCATCCCTGTAGGACAGGGTCTTAAGTTATGGAAATTGTAGTGTCCCACCACTTCTCGTTTGTTATTAAGTAACTTGGCCACATTCTTGTCCGTAACTTTATCTATCACATATGGTCCCTCATATAATGGGAAAAATTTCGCATATAATTTCAAATTTGGGTTTGATACCTTGGGAACACGTAGTAACACTAGTTGCCCTTCACTGAACTTGTGGATCTTCTTCTTTACTTTCGCTTTCCTTTCCTTCCCAGACTTCACTAGCGCTTGGTATATTTGTTCTGATGTTTTAGCTGGTTCTTGCGATATCTCAGGTCTTTCCAACGCATATAAAATATGGGGCGGTTTGTTTTGGAAGTGTGCTTCCCATGGGGAAATTCCTGTGCTATCATGCGGGATGTGGTTCAGCCATCGGTTGATGTCCGGAATTAGTTTGTTCCATGCTGTATGGTCATGTTTACAGTATGTTCTAAATAACCTCGATAGCTCTCTCATTATTCGTTCAGACGGGTTCGATTGAGGATGGCGCACCGACGAATGGATGGGAATTGCCCCCATTCCGCGTATACCTTCTTCCCACTTCTCACTTGTGAACATTGTTCCATGGTCCGATAATATCCTCTTATATGAACCAGCGATTTGAATAAACCTTTGCACCAATTTTAAGCAATTCCTGGAATTTATCTTGTTGATTGGATACACTTGGACAAATTTCGAAAAAACATCCATGATTACGAAAATATATCTATTACCGTGCTCTGCACGGGGCAGTGGTCCATACACGTCCAGTGCAGCCAAATCATTTCTCTCTGTTGGTATAATGTTCTGCATTGGGCCGTCATACTTCCGATTGGTATGTTTTACCTTCAGACATGTCATACATGAATTTATCATCTGCCTAATTTGTTTCCGCATTCCTTTCCAATAGCATAGGGACTGTAAAACTTGACAGATTTTTTCTGCACCGAAATGTGCCAATGATGTATGCGCAAATTTGATTAATTCTTTAGTGCAAGCCTGAGGTATCCAGATTCTCCATATTTCTGGGTTGTCCTTTGTTTTAATTAGTACAGCTTCCTGTACCACCTTCCACCTATCCTCCTTTTGTTGCAACGTGGCGAATTCCGCCTCTTCTTCTGCCATCTGACCTTGCTTGAATCTTTTGATTTTGCGGATTTCGCCGTCACGTTCTTGTAACCTGATAAGGTCGTTCCAGTCGAATAAGGGTGATTTCGCGATTCCTAAATCGATCGCCATTACGTGGAACTCCCTGGCGTTAGCGTACTTATTGTCCCTGCCTGGTTCGTGTCTGCTTAGAAGATCCGGTAAATGGTTTTGGGTTCCGCGACAATGTTCTATGTCAAAGGAGAACTCCTGTAATGCGAGTACCCATCTATGCAGTCTATCGTTTTGCAAGTGGCATCTACTTAAAAACGTGAGCGCTTGATGATCCGTTCTTATTGTAAAGTGTCTCCCTTTCAAGTAAGGTTTAAATTTTGCTACAGCCCATATGATAGCGTTTGCCTCTTTTTCCGTGGCCGAAAATCGGAGTTCGGGCCCTTTTAACGTTCTACTGGCTATTGCTACTATTTTCTCCTGATTGTCAAATACCTGATATAGCATCGCACCCATGCCAAAATCGCTACTGTCTGTTTGTACCACGCACTTCTTTGAAAAGTCCGGATGTGCAATAAAACAACTATTATAAAACATTTCTTTAACTTTCTCGAATGCTTCTTGATATGTTTCATCCCACTTCCATTTTCTGTCCTTCTTTGTTAATTGGTAAAATGGATGCATCGCCTCCGCAAATTGCGGGCAAAATCTGGCGTAATAGTTACAAGTGCCAATGAATCTGCGTACCTGCTTGATTGTCTTCGGTGGTGGTATCTTCTTGATCTCCTCGATGGTTTCCGGCTTCATACTAATTCCATCTGTATTTATCACGTAACCCAGGAATTCTATTTTCTTAGTAAACCAGCTTGATTTCTTCACGTTCAATACCAAATTGTTTTCTTTCAATATGTGAAATAACTCTCTTAGATCTTCAAAATGCTGTTCTATTGATCTGGCCTGCAAAACTATGTCGTCCACATATGTTGTAATCCTATTTTGTAGCTTCCCTTGCAATATTTTGTCAACACATTGAATCAATGCAGCTCCGCTATTTCGTAGCCCGAATGGCACCCTGCAAAACACATAACATATTCCTTCAAATGCAAATCCTGTATACTGCTGATCCTCTTCCGCCACTTGCATTTGCCAGTAAGCTTTACTGAAATCGGTACTGGAGAAAACGATGTTCCCTCCGAACCTCTGCAATACTTCCTCCACCGGTAACGGAGCATCCCTATATGGTTTTGTTACCGCATTTAGTCTTCGAGCGTCGAGACATAATCGTATTCCTCCATCTTTCTTTTTTACGATCACGATTGGGTTGGTGTAGGATGTCTGTGCCTTTCTTATAATTCCATCATTCACCATTGCTGCCAATAATTCTGCGACATCTTGCTTCAGCGCAGCTGGTATCGGATAATTGCGCTGTCGAAATGGCGTCGTATCCGTCAGTTGTATTCGAAATGTGAATCCCTTGATTGGGGCGCGATTCTTCTGGAAAACTTCTTTATTTTCCAACAACAACTGCAGTAGTTGCTCTTTGTAACGCGTATTTAATACCTCAATCTTCTCCGTTTGCTGCCGCAACTGTTCTTCTAATGAATCTTCCGCCATTACGCCCGTACACGCTTCGTATTCTTCGTCCATCCCCAGGTCAAATCCTACCGCCTGGCTCCCCAGTTCTACCACCTGCCGTTCTAGATCTATAATTGCTCTGTGATCGACCAGAAAATCCGTCCCTATGATTACCGAATACAATAATTTTTTGACTACCAGGGCCACCATCTCATATACTTGGTTGCCAATCCTGGCTTGAAACATGATTTGTTTTGTGATGGGGCTTGACTTCTTCTGAGTTGCCCCAATCACATACGCCCTATTCATAGGCAAACACATTACTTCTTTTCCTGTTGCTTTTAACTCCTCATACATTTCTTCTGATACTACTGTAGTCGTGCACCCTGTATCCACTAAAGCTTCTTTAATTATACCTTCACATTCTATCGATATCGTGGGACATTTCCTGATTCTGACCGCTGAGTTCTTACATCTCCGCCACGGTTGGGTATCGTAGGTTACCGGCTGCATAGCGTTTATGGAGACCGCGTTTACGTCATCGATTTCCGCGTCCGCAATGGGGCCACCTATCACCGCGGACTCTATTAGTTTAAATAGTGTCCTTGATCACTACTTGTGCTAGGCTGTGCTAATCGGTCGGGTGCATTCCCGCCCCCGCCTCGCGTCTCCGTACGGTTTGAATTAGATCTGTTCCAGTCCGGTCTCTGGTTCCCCGGCTCTGGTCTCCATCCGTCTCCCCCTCTTCCGCGTTGGTTTCTCTGGTAATCGTTGCTCCTATCATTCCCTTGCCCCTGGTTACGTTCCGATCTAACCATACTAACATTCCCTTCATTTCTGTTCTTTGGTACGCCTGCAAATGTCAAGTCGTACCCTCCTAACACATTCTGGAATCTTTCCAGGTCGGTGTGCTGCACACTACGTAAAAGATTCTGCACCGTAACTGGGAACTGTCTCGTCAGTACACATATTATTTCCTGATCGCTCATCGGTGGGGATAGCGTTTTGTATTCCATAATACGCCTTGTTGCGTATTCCCGCAAACTTCCCATTGACTGGTTGTAATGATTATTCATTAAGCTGATTTTAAAATTAATTTGAATTTCCTCATTCCAATACCGCTCAAGGAATCGATCTTTAAATGCCTTTACTGATTCGGGAAACTTATCAAATGTATCGGCCCATATCCTTGCGTTGCCTTCTAACATTAAATATAATAATTGTATTTTACACCTTTCCGAAGTATTGATAACATCTAGATGTCGTTCTGCTGCCTTCATAAATATACATGGATTTTCTTTCCCGTCTCCTGAAAATTTTAGTGATCTTGGAGGGGTAAATGGTACCGTCCCGCTTGCTGCAATTGGGGATGCCTTGCATTCTTTTATTTGTTCAATCTCTGTTCGTAGTAACACAACCTTCTCTTCGCATTCCCGCTTATTCTCCTGCATTTCTTCCTTGACTACCAACTGTATCCTTTCAATTTTCTCGTCCTGCTTAGCGGTTTTAACATCTAATTGCTGATATAGCTTATTCTCTAATTCTCCCCCCAAATTGATTACTTGGGATTCTAATTCCTTTTTCTGTTTCCCTAATTCTTCGGCGGTCCACTGCTCGTGACTTTCTACCCGCTCCGCGATTTTGGCCATCTCATTCTTCGTTAACACAATTTGTTCTTCGGCGCGTCCTATTCGCCCCCCTATTGCATCTAATTTCCTATTCTGTTCTTCTGCCAGCTTCCCAATCTGTTCCTCTACTTTCCTATTCAGTTCTTTAATCAACTTCCTGTTCTGCTCCTCTGTGAATATTTTCTGCTCCTCAGCCGACTTGCTAATCCGTTCCTCTGCTTTCCTATCCTGTTCTTCCGCCCACTTCCTACTTCGTTCCTCTGCTTTCCTGTCCTGTTCATCTAATAACTTCCTATTCTGTTCTTCCAACATCTTCATCATTATTTGCATAAAATCAGTATGGATATTTTCCCCACCCCCCAAATTTGGATTTCTTGTTGCCTGGATTATCGGTGTTGATGTCACTTCTACTTCTTTATTGAAGCTATCTCCTGTCGTGTCGTCTAACCGACTTCCAATGCCACTATCCCTGCTTTCCGATGGTATACTATTATCGATTCCTACATCTATCTCCCCTACTGCATCCGCCTTCTCTTCCCGGTCCAGCACGCTATTTTGCGCCTCCATTCTGTTGCTTTGGGCTGTCCGATCGATTCCCGCTACACTAAAATACCGCACAAATTTTCCTCTTGCCTCACCTACCAACGATAACACCGTTATCCTATGAAGTAACTATACCCGCCACAACACTGTATATTCTTCGTGAATGGTTTAATTCACTCCTATTTCAATTGCTAATTAACGACGAACAACCCTCATTCACCACCAAAACACAATAACACTAGGTCAGTAGCCATATAAATCTCCACTCACCTACCAATGCATAACCATACTCCTTACAATACATATATTATTACCATTTACACATATACACTGCTAATAAACTTATTAACACTATTACATAGATGCTTTCAAATTATAATAAATCCCTTATTAATTGAAATTGCTTTTCAACACACTTATTGCTCTATTATGTACATAATCATCATTCGCATTTGCATGTCATATCTCCTCCCTGAATTTTCCTCAATAATATCATATAGATATTCACAACAAACATTCACACTGCTGGTATATATTTCCCAACCTGGTATCTTTTCTAATAAATTCCCCACACTTTACCATCACCAATAAATAATGCACTACTGAGTGAATGTTCCCAGCAAAAAAACAATTTTGTGCATAATTTGTACAACACTATTAACCACCTTTATATTCTCATAAGAATTATTACTACTTCCCCATTTCTTTGATTTCCATGTTATAAAAAAAATTGCCAAGCAGTTCAAATATTATTAATATGTCTTACAAAATTTGGAATTCTATTACATTATATTATTTGTAGCATGTACATGTATAGCCTTCATAACCTCAGTAACTACAATATTAACTATATATTGGATGCACACAAATAATTGCCTATGTCAGCCCGCAATTAATTACGCAACAACATTTTTGTAATTATCAACATTTCATTATGCTTACTTGACTTGTGCATGTTTTTGCTAACACATGTATTGTTATTTTTTTTTTTTGTACTCTATGATGATACACTTTGCACTGCTTGCTTCTCATCTGTACCCTGCATTACTATACATCAATTACATGCACATTATTTTCCAGCATTTCACCAACTTTCCTAAGGCCACATTTCTTAACTATACGTTTTCCACTTGTTCGGGCGCCAGCTGTGACATACCTGGTGGTGCCGGGTATCTTCACCGCAATACAACACTAAGAGAGGGTATCTTTTACGTGAATGGGTCCCTGGATAAGTTGGTGCAACGTTGGGGTGGTTAATCATAAATTGAAATACAATTGTAAACAAGATTTATTTTAAATCAAATTTGTTATTTACATCATTAGACAACGTTTTTACACTCTGCCTTGGTACCAGGATTAAGAGTGAAATGCATTTCTCATACCTGCGGGGCCCCGATCGAATACCTATGATGCTCGTAGAGCCGCTCGTGCCGACAGGATTGTCGACCTCTGCTACTGCTGCGGGCCGTCAGCGCCGGATGGCGTGGCAATCGCCCGCGGCCGATGCTCCAGCAATTCTTCCCCGATCAGAATCTTGACACCTCGGCTTCGCACCTTCCTCGAATCACTGTCCGTCAGTGGGTTTAATTACACAACCCGCGCCTACTCTGTATACTGGTTACAGTTCTGTACCGCGCAATTTCAAGATTGTTTCCACCGCGCCAACTAATAAGAACAACATCAATTCTTCTACCAACACTAATCTTTCACTATACTGATACTTCTAATGTTTTATTTACACATCAATCACTTTGCGGTTCCTAATAATACATAAAATACGTCGCAATGTTATATGCGTCCATACACCGGCGGAGAACTCTCGCCGCACGTCCGCACTCGTCGCCGCTCTACTAACGTCTCCCCGGTCAGCGCTCTGCCAACGGCTCTCGTCCGCGATTCTCGTAACGAACTTTTGCACGTGCGCGGTGCCCAGTTCCAACCGAAATTCACACGCTAGCCTCCCGGCGGCGGGGGCACCGTCGGCGGTGGCCGCGGTCGCTCGCCGGCCCCGGCGAGCCGCGCTCGGCGCGCGCATCGCGCAGTCCAAACTAGCGATTAATTTCTTACACTAATGATTTAATTAGTGTAATGAAACACATATTCTGGGTTTCAATATATATATATATATATATATATATATATATATATATATATTGATGACCTTATTAAAAAATGGAGATGCATAGCTAGTTCTGGAATACAGTTGAAGCAGAATAAACACCTAAATGTTCTACTTTATGCAGATGACGTAACAATACTGCAAGAAAGTGAAGATGATCTGCAAAAATCTGAATACACACTGCATCAACTGGGAAGAAAAGAGTATAATCTCCGTATTTCTAAAACGAAGACTAAAGTTATGGCCCATTGCGGTAAATACCCCATACGCTCAAAAATAGTTATTGACAACACAGTGATCGACCAGACTTCAAATTTTAATTACCTTGGTTGTGACATCAGTTATGACACAGATAAAGACATAGAAAATAAAACTAATAAATTTCAATCAATATGTGGAATAATAAACAGAATACTACAGAACAAAGCAAGGAAAGACACAAAAATGAAGTTCTATAAGACAATGGCTGCTCCAGTTCTCCTGTATGGAAGTGAATCGTGGATAATGAAAAAAAGAGACCAAAGTAAGCTCCAAGCAGCAGAAATCAGATTTCTTAGGAAAGTTAAAGGCTGCATTAAACAAGACCAGATAAGAAATGAGGACATCCGTAAAGAACTAGATATATACAACATAAATGAAAGGATCTTAGAAAACAGGAAAGAATGGCGGCGCCATATCGAAAGAATGGAGGAAGATCGTATTCCATAATTAGGGATGAACTACCAACCGAAGGGAAGAAGAGATATCGGCCGACCCAGAAAGAGATGGTCCTGAAGTGAAAAGTGAAGACGGAACAGGCATTTCTGCCTAATCCTGGAAATGGAGAAGAAGAAGAAGAAGATATTTTTTTCAACCTTTTCTGTAAATTGAATTTATATAGGCTAATTTCCATATTTCAGGTATTTTACCTCCTTTTAAAATGCCATTGAATATTTCAGTAATTAATTCCAAACCTACGATAGGATAATGTTTAACCAGCTCTATGGATATACCTCCAGGCCCAGGTGCTTTATTATTTTTCATGTTTCTTAACGTTTTTTTTAGACTCTTCCAAAGTAACATCTGGTGTGATGGAATTTACGTGCAGTGGTTCATAATTTATTCCCTGAAATTTAGCTCTATTTTCTGTCAAAAGATTTTCATAAAATTTTTGCCATTTTTCAATACCAATTGGGTCTACTAAATGCCGTTCTTGGGTTGTATTCAATTTCATGGAATGTAACATTTTCCATACCTCTCTGGATTTGGTGTTACCAATGCACTTGTCTAATCTGTCACATTTTTGTTCCCAGGATACATTTTTTGCCTTCTTCACTTCTTTCTTGACCAAATATTTCATTCTGTTGTATTCACTTCTGTCTTCTAAATCCTTTGTGAAAAGCCATCTCAAATATAACTTTTTCTTTTCTTCGACCAGGTTCTTTATAACTTCTGTCCACCACAAGACTTTTTGTTTATATTCACATTTTCCCTCCTCTCCCAAAGCTTCTTTAGCGGCTTCATGAGTGCATTTTTCTAAAAATTGGTATTTTTCTTCAGTATTTCCTATTGGGATGTATTATAATTTTTCTGCCATGCGCAATTTGTACAAAAATGCAATGGAATCATTTTGAAGGCTCTCAATATTGTATTTCGGCCACATCTGACTCTATTTTTCCACCTTTTGTACTTGGTTTTGTGTTTCCGTAACTTTTGAAGTACGGTTTATACAAAAGGTAAGCTTTTCCTTTTAGTAGGTAGTGATCTGATCCACAGGAAGCACCTCTTTGAACCCGAACATCGCTCCACTTAATATAATAATAATATTATTTTATTTAATTTTCTTGCGAAAGGTATATTTACCATATACTTAAAATGTTTATTCTAAATCTCAATATAAAAATATTTAATATGTTTCAGATAATAATTTCAAAGACCCAAAATGCATGTGATGTATACTATTTAAAGTCAGCTAAGCTTAATAAGTAAATAAATAAACCAACATAAAAACAAAGTTGCCCTTCAAGTTCAGTTACTTCTAAATATTCCTGACCTCCCCACCATTTACTTTCTTTTATAATGTACAACATTATATAAAAATAATTCAGGAGTGAAATTTTAAAATATATATGCAGAGAGGGGTAAAATATACGTCGGAAATGTTACAATATAAGTGTTCATTCTCTTAACACATTAATATTTAGAAATGAAGAAAAAATGAACATTCTTTGCGAATTTTGGAGGTTATAAATGATAAAGTTTCTTTTTAATTGGAATCTACAAAATAAGTAAGAATTAACGTATTTTTTTGCTTCATTTAAGGTTGCAGTAACTTCTGGGTGATTAGCGACCACAGGTAGTAGTACCAGTACAATCTAATATAAAAAAATCAAATATAAATTAGCTTATACAAATTTCGGAACATTGTGTGAAAATATCACCCATTGATTTCGTGAATTCGTTGCGGCCATCTGTTATGCAATTTAACCTTCTTGTTGAGCAATTTTTCGTGAAGGTTTTTCGCAGTTGACTCTTTATTACTGCATCTGCTAAACACTGCCTTATTTATGTCTTTTTTATCTCAATTCATTGTGATTGTTATCATATCTGTGTATTCACTCTGAAATATGTTGATAATAAATGTACTCCTACAAATTCATCGACAGCAAACATTTTCCCTACCAACCCTATCCTAATTTTTTTTTTCCTACCTACCACTTTGTACCAAAGTTTGTTTTCATTTCTTTGCATTTCATTTTTCTCCTGGCATCATCTGAGGGACATTAAGTTCCTGGAGAAGTTGGAGAGTTTCTCGAGGTTTAAGATCTTCTTCCCTCATTTTCTTTCTCGTTTCTTTTTTTATTGTTTTATTTGTTTGTAGTTATCTTTAAAGTTCATGCACCTCGTTTTGGATTCCTACTTCCTACTCCATGTGTTAGCACTTCCCCAAGGAAGATGCAGCTCGTTTTGGTCAGCAGCTTTTCTTGTTGCAGGCAGCAATATTGTAATACTTTCTGAAAATATATGCATAGTACTATTTGGAAATAAACAATCAATTTAATTTAAACAAATTTTAATTTGGTTTAAAGAGATCCTTTAATATTTTGAAAGTATCGTATTTTTTATAGAAGTACTGTTTCAATGGAACTTGGCCATCGTTGGCCACAGTACTTGGTTACCGCTGCGATGGTCGGCCAAGGCCCGTATGGGGCTGTTGAGCCAAAGGGCAGGAGGACTATTTCAATCATATAAATTATTTCATTATATTAAGAAAAATCCAGTATGGTTAGTAAGGTATATTCATTTAAAATAATTCATATATGTAATAATTCTATAATAATTATGGAATAAAATTACGAAGCTTTTAATCTAAAAGTTAAAAAAACTCTCCCAAATTCTCAATTTAACTCCTATGTACGAGT
This sequence comes from Gryllus longicercus, assembly GCA_038098605.1. Lineage (NCBI taxonomy): Eukaryota > Metazoa > Arthropoda > Insecta > Orthoptera > Gryllidae > Gryllus > Gryllus longicercus. The sequence goes on from JAZDUA010000052.1 coordinate 4,005,971, forward strand.
ATCAATATACAGTGCAATATGCATGGAAGAAAAAGAGTACATTTTCACTCAGCAATAATTCATGATACCTTTGAATTTGGGCTTCCTACTTCCTACTCCTTGGGCTTCAAAATGCGTGAAGTTGAAGTAAAGGATTCAATGAATAGTCAATGCCAAATGAAATCCATCTTGCATACATAAACGATTATATTATGTTATTGATTTTATGAAATTTTGCTTTTACAAATATTACAAATTATACAAATAGTAAAAATTGTATAACTGAGTACACGTTTGATTCTCAAATAAAGGTCAATAAAAAAATGGTTGCATGTTTGTTGTGTAATTAATGTCTTATTCCTTACATTTAAATAAAGCAAACACTGGTGATAAATCCACAATTTGCTCCAATTTAAAGGTTTTATTAAGAATGTTGGGAAATATTGTTAACTAATCAAAACAGCTTCGATAGTCTGGTTATTTTGGTTTATTATACTTATGCTGATTATACTGATATATTTATGATACTGACATTTCCGAAAGCATTGCCTGCGGTGTCCTCAACCTCGTTCTTAAAAGTAGTAATAATTTCTGTTACCAGACGGGGGGGCAAACACATGTCCTCCTGTAATAAACCATAACCTTATCTCCATTTCATAAATGTTCAGTTAATGGCAATGAATATGCTGTGAGGACGGCTAATGCTTTCTTTGAAGTGCATGATAACATGTGTATGCCAAATATAGAATTGTTTGAGAATTTCAGATACAAACAATTTCCGCATTCCAAACCTAGAAGGAACAAGAAGTGGGGGCATTACATTTGCATACTATACACATTGTCTTATCAACGCATCTGGCTATAAAATTTGCATGAATAATGGAATATTCATCCGGTAGGCGGTAATAAAGTTCGTTAATTCGTCGAAGACAATGAGTAGAAAGATCAGATATTCAAATGTTAAATATCCGTTTAAAATTTGCAATACTATTCAAATTAGACTAGTGTAAAGGGTAAAAATGAGATTGAATAAATGTGAAATATCATAATCCAATGTACTCGTAATATGCATTTAAACTTTACTAGCAATATCAAATAAGGTAAGCAAATATCATTAGCACTTTTGAAATAATTATCTTAATTATACCAGTATGTCTGTACTCTTATGTGCATAACATCATACACATGCACCCACTCCCTCAATCCCACACTTTCACAAACGCTCACTCGCTCTCTGTCTCACACATACACACTCACGTGTGTATGCCATTAGAGCTTGATAAAGATGTCGAGGTTAAACCATAATTCCGAAAAGAAATATTTTGTCATTAGTATTATATTATACCAAAACGGCGTTTTTGTTCATAATTTATTTACATGGCAAAAACAGTTAAATAAGTTTTTTTTTTTATCGAGACTTGATCAATTCCAGAGAAATTGAAATTGTGAAATTGAAAAGTGTTAAAATTTAACAGTTTATTATATACTTTTCCTTTTTTTTAGATTTCAAATCTAGTTTTGAATGAGAGTTAAAGGTTGAATTAATTCCATGATTGTCATTTCTGTTATCTGAGAATAGAGCATTTTCTTCAAATGCAGTATTATGTTCTTGACATTGTACGTATCAATTAGGGAAGACAATTGCTTGCTGCGTTCGTTCCTTGCAGTGCTTGGGTTTTTCCTATGCAACTCTTTTGGAGGCTTAAGTTTACTTTAAGGAAGTTCTGTACATACTTCTGGTGGAATTTTATCGTGATTACGGTTTTATCTCTCTCCTTCCCTACCATACAGATTCAATACCTAATATACAGATACAAGATACAATATACAGATATAATATTCAGATACAATTCCTAATATGAACGGGTTAAAACCAGAACGATGTAAGTGACATTTCATAACTTCTGATAAATCTGTTAATTTAAGTCAATATTACTCTAACGTCGTGGGACTTTGTTTCATCATTAAAACCATGGCATTTCAATTGTTCATTAAAATCACAAAAACACATTGCTACTGAAATTTGGTCTAAAATAAACACGTGTTTATCAGAATTTATAATAATTTCACCGTTCTGGTTTTCACCCATTCATATAACTCTGACAACATAAAGTAGGTTGAAACATAGACACTTCATTCCCCCTAGACCTGCACCGAACGCGTCTACGACCCCGCAGATCATCCACAGATTAAAAACATTCCCGAAATGTCCTCAAGTCATCATCACTGAGTGGAAGCATTCCTGTGGGAGCGAAGCTGCGTGAGAGAACAAGTACGTAAATGTGTCATGAAATAAGTACAGTAATTGAGTTATCCCGGGGAGAGGAAGCTGCCGACGCGTCATTAAGCAATCAATTCATTAAAACGCGGTGCCCGCGCGGGCCGGACGAGGAGGGAAGGCGGCGGCCGGCGGAGAAGCGACGGAGAGAAGGAGAGGAGAAAGAGAGGAAAAAAGCGCGAGGCTGCGCCGGACGCCATTAGGTTGCAGAAGCGCCAAGGTAGGCGCGAGTCTCTAACGACGTAATGATGCCTGCACGCCGCGCCGGGCCTAATAAATCATTACGGAGACCAATGACCACGGCGCCACCGGCCGCCTGCGATAAACAAATACGCGTCTGCCCTCTGCAGGAGAAGGAGCAGAAGATTGTTCAGACGGCCTGGAGGAGGACTAAGAGATACGGTGGGAAAGGAAGGTAAGGAGCAGGACCAAGATGAGGGGGAGGAATAAACGGAAAAGAAGTGGAGGAGAATGAGAATTTGTGATAACTGGAGGAGAAGAGATAAGAGGAAATGGAGAAATGAGAAAAACAGGGAGGATGAAGATGGGAACGAGGAGGTTGGAAAATAGCTAGGGAAGAAGGTTTAGGATAGGATAGAAGAGTGGAAGATGGTTGAGTGTGGGATGGCGGAAGGGAAGAAGGAGGCAGACAAAAATGTGGGGAGGAGGATGGGGATGGAAAGGAGGAGGGAGACAGAGGATGATGAGGATCAGAATGAGGGAAAGAAGGAAGAGGGATATAGCACATGTGTAAAGGAATAGAAAGGACGGACTAAGGAGGAAGAGAAAGGAGGTAGGAGGAGGGGGGCGTAATTGGCGGTGGCGGTGGCGACGTCGTCGGCAGCGGCGGCGGCGGTGGTGGTGGAGGTGGAGAAGAAGGAGGGCACGGAGAAGGGGGATTAGAGAGCGCCATTTTTATTAAACGTCATTCGCCTAAAAATAGCGCGCACGTACACATTACTCACCGGCCATATTTTTACATCCTTCACTCGCGAACCGATTTGTTACTACGGTTCGCTTGAGTTATGATACAGTCGAAGGAGACGGATGATAAATTGGAAGAAATGAATGGGAGAAAGAGAGGGATGGTTGTATGTAAGGTTGTGGCTCAATAGTATTTAACGTTCTTTAAATAAAAAGAATGAATATCATTCAAAGAAGTAGTAGTAGTTTACGGAAACCAATTTTAATAATAAAACAAATCAGAATTGCATGCGTTCATTATTATAGTTCGTACAAAACCGAACACTGCATTCCTTCAACTTGCCCAGTACATCTAAACGTGTGAATCTGTTTGAAATGCCCAATGAAATGATTAGAATGCTCAATGAAGTTAGCATTCAAATTATGTTTATTCTGTAGTATTAACATTCGACTGGATTCTACGAAGGTTTTTAACGATACACACAAATATAACTACCGTTGATAATACAAACAGATTATGATTTTCTAAAAAGTACATTTTTTTATTTTTTAATAACTTTATTTTTCAAATTTATATTTCTCCAAACTAACTGAATATTAATTAAATTTATAATTTTATAATGATTAATAAGCAATGAATAAAACAATCTCTGTGTAAAATTTATACATTCACTCTCTCAAAGTCATATACCCCAAGCGTTCAGACGGGATAAGCTCTGGTGCCAATCAAGAAAAGATCGCGAAAATGAGCGTGGAAATTGTAAGAAAGAGATGAAGAACACGAAGCAAGAAGGAAAATTCGCTCCTTTGCTGTAGATTACTCTGCCTGCCTTGCTTGTGCCGCCTCCGTATAATTGGCTTCGGTCATGCATTACTCAGGAAAATAATAACGCGATCGAGAAGTTTTTAAAATTATTTTCTTCTTTTTATTTTTGTTGTGTCGCCCTCACGTCTCCATTTCCCTCCCTTTCTCGTCACTGAGGTAACATGCAAGCCTGTTTTTGCATGCGATGTATTATCAATACTGAAAACATTCTGTGAACAGATAAGATTTCTAGAATGGAGAGCTAGAAGAGTTAATTGCGGACTTTCCTGGCCATAATCGCCCTACTTACTGAGCTTGTTATGTCATTATAAATGATAACTATGAGCAATGACTAGCACACTCAGAACAGCAAGCGCCTACGTAATTTAGTACTGTAGTATAACTCCTAGTCGAAATGAATATAAGGAAGCCGGATATGTGAGATAATTGTTCAATCATAATGAAATGAGATATAATAGCATTCACGTGGTGTCTTATTCCTTCTATATCGTTGGAAAGTGGGAATGTCTTAAATAACCAAAATGAATAAAAATCGAGAAAGCCGGTGTCTACTTTATGATTTGTCTGTGCTCATTTAAATTGTCAGAAGTTTCATCACGGTGGCTTCTGTCTGCAAGGAAAGCGATTGTGATAAAAGTTGCGATCGATCCAGGTAAGAAATAACGCCAGGTGACCTCGTTTTTCACGACTAAGTAAGCCATTACTCGAGCCACCAGATAACGGGCTATTGCGTGTCAGATCCGTATTATCGGTCGGTCTAGCTGTGTTTAGAGGCAGTTTAAGAAAGTAATGAATTTTCATGTCCCAGCGTTCATGTATCCACCACTTCAGTAAATTCTTCGAGACAATTTTGTGAATACGAGTAATGATGGATTTCCGTCGCAGATACACGAGAACAAATGGAGCTGGTGTGACGCTAATGTGATAGAAATATGACGTAGCTAGTGTGGAAAACGCCTGTAACCTGTTTGAATAAATGTATCGCACATAAATATTTCGACGGATCTGGTCACTGAATCCTGCAAACCAAGACGGTGAGGAAGTAGAAATTGCTCCTCGAGGTTGAAAAATGATCGAAATATCTCACAAGCAAATTACACACATCTTTACCAGTAAATTATACGTAACATAGTTATAATATTTCATTTTATTCCCTTATTCCGTTATAAGTGACCTCAACAAAATACTTTTTTTAAGTAAAATATTAGCCTAGTTTGCAATTGACTTAGCAAATACGCCCCTCATTTAAAGATACTTTTCAAGATACAAACATGTAACAATATTATATTTACTATTTTCCTAATTTTAACTCATACATTTATTTTTATTAAATATCAATTTTCCTGACGCCTAATATATATTTCTTGATCTTGATATTTATGAAGCGTTTGAGGCAGTAATAAGATGAGGCACACTTCGACCAAAGACAAGAGATTAACATTTACAATTAGCAGGTTTGCTTTGGCTGGTTTGATCTATCTTGTTACAGACCATAAAACCATTGCGAAACAAATCTATCGTGTTACAAATCATGCAACCATTGCAAACAGACCTGACAATAGGAACATTGCAATACATATAACTCAACACATACACTCAAGGAATAAGAGCTATAAACAATTATAAATAATTTCTAACATGTCTTGATCCCCGACAAAGCCGCTGTATATTATTCTCAAGAGATAGATAGATTTACATACAGATAGAGTGTAGATCGATAGATAGACATACAGATAAAGTATATATAGATTTAGATATAGGATATATAGAAATACATGGATAGAGATAGATGCTTAGAAATAGATATAGAAGTAAGAAAAAGAGACATTCTTCATATCAAGAAAATATTTTTCTCCGAACACTAAATTGGAAAATATATGTGATACGGTTCTAATCACTGCCAATGTATAATGAAGCAAATTTTGGAATTTATAAATTATGTTTTAGAATATTGTTAAACCTTAAATATAAGCTTCTGCTTACGAAGGTAGTAAATAAATGAGCTATACTATGACATAAATCCCAACAAGCAAAATTAGTTCTGAAGTTACCTGCGTCATAATATATGTTGCAATTTTAGCGAAGGGATTTCGTTTCAAGAAATGCCTGCTTTGTTTTACGCTGCTCACAAATAAAAGAACATATTCGTTGCACACTTTCCAGAGCTGGTGTTATTTTCTCGTCCGCGGAGGTTACCATAAAGCAGAAACCAAAGGGGAGCGTTCCGGCCGGTTATCAACAACTCACCGCAGCACGCACTGCGTCGAGCGGCGTATCGCGCGCCATCTGCGGGCGTGGGCGCGAAACTGCGCACGCGGAGCCTCTTTATTCCGCGCGGTCCGCGGTTCGACCCCTAATGAGTGGAGCGTTCAGGGCGATAGCGCCCCGATAACCTCCCCGGCGCGGCTGACAGCGGCTAACAATGGCGCTCGCGTGCGCGCCGGCACGCAGCCACCCCCGCGCCATTCGGCGGGCCTCGTCACTCCACCCACTCTGCCCTATCCTCCCGCGTCTTCTACGCCCCCGTCCCTCGCCCGTGAAACGTCCCCGACTCGCACAAGTCAGGCCCGACTTGCACAAGTCAGGCCTGACTCTCCACAAGTCAGACCCGACTCGCACAAGTCAGGCCCGACACTTCACAAGTCAGAGCCGACTCTCCACAAGTCAAGCCCGACTCCCCACAGTCAAGCCCGACTTGCACAAGTCATACCCGACTCTTCACAAGTCAGGCCTGACTCTCATATGTCATCCCGACTCTTACAACTCAGCCCAACTCTCACACGCCTATTCTCACACGCCACCGCCACATAACTGTCTCCGCCACTGTCCCTCTCCGACATCTACACATATCCATCACCCCCACCTCTCCACCATTTCCATACCTTCATTGCCCCCTCCCCATTTTAAAACCCCCCTTCTCTCAACCACAATTTACCCACCGAACCCTTTACTCCTAGAGTTCCTGCGTCTTCTCAATCTCTCCGCGCCCTCTCATTTTCTTTTGCTGATTCCATACCTGGATACGCGGCCTCCCTGAGAATTAATCTAACCCCCTTTTTACGAGGTGCGAGTCCAGAAACCGCCTCCTTCCGTCACATTACCTCCAAATAATTCTTCGGAACCCCCTCGTTGACGAGCGCAAGCCCGCGCCTGTGTTACGTGCGTGAACTTTTGTATTTTCGTACAATGCTCCCTAACATGGAAACTTCTACGTACAAAATTAAGATAATTTGAGGCTCATTACGTCGGTGGTTGGCAACAGCGTCGCCGATCTCTCTGTGATATGGTCAGGTTTGTATCACGCAAAGCACCCTATCGGCGATGGAGTGTTGTGTGAAAAAATTTTATCCGGATTGAGCGACACGGTTTCTTTTAGGAAGGTCAATGCACCGATTTGTTCCCACTATCAGATTTAATCGACAGTTTCAGTCACCTCGTTATCGATACTTTTCTCAAAAAAACTAGAAAAAAAGCAACGCCGCATTATTATACGCTTTGCCCTAACGACGAAGGCAGCTCTAAGACTCGTGTCTGGGGATCGGCGCACATTTCACAAAAACCTCTTAATAACTTCATATTACAACTCGGACTTTTAAAGACTCCTTCTGTAATGGAAAAAGCGAGGGCGTGAGCGGAATCGAAACGTCCACTAATCGATTCAGCGGCGACCGCACGTCTCTCCTTTCTATAATTTCGCCACCATTTACAGCACGCAGATGCGGCGGCGGCGGCGGCGGCAGGACGTTCTCTTCTTGCAGCCGCCGCCGCCGTCCGAATCCGTCCACATGCGGGAGACGGGAAGTCGGCAACCGCAGATGGGCGGCCGCCGCGCCGCCCCGAGGCGTGGGCGGTGGCGTCGCCGCTCGCGGGCGAGGGAGAGGATGGGGAGGGGCGGGGTGGAGAGGGGCGGGGTGGAGAGGGGCGGGGCGGAGAGGGGCGGGGGCCGGGGCGACCGCAGCGGCCTGCCCCAGACCGCGAACGCGAACTACTGCCGCGCGAAGGCGGGGCTCGAAGTCGTGTACAGGCGGTAACAAGGCGTCGCCCGCCCACTGGCCCCTGCGGGACGCCTGCCAACTCAAGGTGCTGGGTTTCGCGCTGGAAATGGAAGGGCGGCGGTACCACCATTACACGCTAGTACCATATGCATAAACGTTTTCAAATATGTTTGATTTTCTATACAAACAAAAGTAGGTGATTCTGGATCCGCTCTTGAAGTGAAAATGCACGCCAAATTTAACAGATGAATTCAAACATTTGAAAACTGAATGTGTCAGGGTAACAAATTGATAACCCTCATTTCGCACTTCGAAATAAAAAATATTAGAATCTATATCCTCCAAATTATCATTATGATTCAAACCCTGTTCACACATGTACTGCACAGAAATTCAGTTTAAAAATTAAAAGCAATGGTACGTTATCCACAAACTAAAATAATGTTTGGATACAGTACACAAACAGGATAGAATGGAGGCGGTGGCTTCAAAAGCCACCCCTGATAATTTTATATACGTTTTAATGAGAATAAACTCCAATACATTATTTGGATTAAGAAACCAAAAATTTTGAACTACATAGGCATGCGATGAAAACACTTTTTTTGAAAATATTAACGGCCCGCAGTGTATTTTTTGCATTGATGTTAAAAATTTTAATAGTAATTCTCCATAATGCCCTGTTTTTTCCACAAATTGATATAGTAAGTTTAGTAGACCACTGGCATTAGAGCATACTGTTCGTCGATGATCTGTAAACATAGACTACGGTACTTTTGACAGTTTTCTCTTGAAATAATAAGAAATCTGCGATATGAGAGTGTGAAATACAAGCTAGATGTCGAAATGAAAATGTTTCCAAATTGAGAACCTTCTCTTCACTAAACAGTAGTTGCATCATGTTCTGATTTGTATTTGGTAGGTGCATTTTATGTAGTTTGTGCCTTAATTGCTGTTATCTATTACCTCTGTTTCATTTTCAGAGTTACCGAAATCACTGGTAGACTTGTGAGTGGCCTGAACAATTTTTTCTTTTCTTATAGTGAACGTACTATTAAAAACATTAAGAGTTTTTTAAATGAATGTATATTGCTTATTTTATTGTAAAACTGGGAGCTCAAAGCGAATCATGGGCACTACACAAAATGTTATATCTTTGTGGAAGATCTAAGGTTTTAGTTTAAAGGAACAAAAATCCTTTAGATTTGTAATCTCCATTATATGCAGGAACTAAAATAACGACTTTAAAGTTATAATAACAGAAATAACATAAGCGTAAATACGAACATTACCTCAGCTTCATGACCAGTGGCGCATGGGCGTGATGTTTCTGTTTCAAAATCACCCGAATACTTACCAGACGCTTGTGTCTCGTGTACAATCAACCAACAGGACGAGGTTTCATACGATAGAAATCGTATCCTTGAACTATTCTCTCAGGCAGAACTCATCGATTTAATACGACACGTAGGTGTATGTAAGGAGAAAGCTGATCTCTTGGATTGCAGATTGGAAGAAAATAATTTATTTGCAGCAGAAAGAATTACTTTTTGTATTTAATCAGAGAAATTTACGTTTTACTTTTCACAGGAAGTTGGCTTAGTACACTGCAGTAACACATGGCTAATATTAACAATCAACACAGTGGAAGTGGAAGTTACACAGTGGAAGATGGCGATTTTTTGTGGATTCATTCGTGAATGAAAGAAATTAAAAAGCAGCGCTCTTGCACAATGTACTTGTAACTAGTATGCTTCACTACCCTTTAGGCTCTTAGATAGCGAGAATCTCGAACTGCTGTTTACATAATACTATAGAGCGGGGTGATATGTTGAAATCTGATGATTTTGTGCCAGCTTGTGGGACAGCAGGCCCAGGACACTAGGTTGAGAGCCTTGCGAGAATGCGCCAATGAAACCGATCACAATGGCCCTCAACAACTACTTTCGACAACAACTTAGGAAGGCAGAACATTTTGTAAAAGATCTTCCTGTTGCAAAGAAAATACTTCTACGACCTCTGTATATAAAATACGTTTACCAAACCTCTGCCACACACTAGGATATGCATCCTTTAGGTACCTCTATGAAGTTCCCCATCCTTTCAGCAACTTATATCAATGAAGAAATGTTCGTTGTGTCATACCTAAGAAAACGAATGTTAGATGAAGAATTTACCGCCAACATGTCAGGTTCTGGAAAAGCTTGTAAATCATTCGCTTTTAGTATACTTGATAAATAGTGGCCGATGGAAAGGAGTCATCAACCACTTAGATAATTATAATATCTCCAAAAATCCGAGATCCCCCTGGATCTTGACTAGACAAAAACCTTTCTATTACCTAACAAATCAACTTTGAAACCAGCGTTGGCACACATTCAATTTCTCCAAATACCCATTTACCAATAATGTTTTACTTCAATTATACAGTCGTCTTACCACACATTATATTTTTGCTGAACTTAATAACTCCTTCAACACCCAAATGTTAGCTTTTGGTGAATCACTGTATTAACACATTTCTCTACAAAAATTCATCCGTCAATTTCAGCACAACATGTAAATCATTCATAATATGTTTTTGCTCTCACTGTTGCTCGCCCAACTTGCAAATTCCTAATAATAATGCTTAATTTACTAAACATGTGTGCATTCATACCTTTTTACGACAATATCTACATCCATCAGAAAATGATCTCTTCCAAACATTTCGTGTCGTGTCACACCTACATGTAACTAAAATTAATATCCAAGTTTTATAAAGAAAGCGTAGAAAAACTAAGAATTATTTCGGATTAAACAATTGACAGCGGAAATAAATATTCCGCAATTTCGTGCATTGATGAAATCAATAGGAGATCACAGACGTTATCTTCTGGTTCTTGACATTGTTGCACTTTTAAGTCTGTGATGTAAAGCTAGGCGAGAAATGTCCAGAAAAGTAACTATTTTGTAAATATATCAATGTTTAGGTTTATAAATTATTGTCTATAGTACTCCAGGTCTTTATAGGATGTAAGTCAACAAACTTCTGTCTATATAAATATATATATATATATATATATATATATATATATATATATATATATATATATATATATATTAGTATAGATTCTTAATAACTTAAAAGGCGAATTTTGAAAAGCTAAAAAAATCAAGTGCGTTTTAAAAAAAATGGTACGTGAGTAAATAAAATGGAGCTGTCCAGAAATTATCAATCAAATTTACAGAAAATGTCGTATAGATCGTAAAAAGGTTTAGAGAAACTTAAATGTATAATATGTGTTATCATTCATATTGACAAAATCATATTTCTTTTGAACTCAACAATGGTAGGAACAAGTATAATTCTCAATTTTCGACTGCAACTTTCACAACAAAACATCATGCAAGCAAATGAAATAATGAACAAATGGCGACATAAAAGCGTTTATTGTATTAATTTTACAATTGTACTAAAATTTAGAGATCATACTAAAGATAGGTTATTAAAATTAAGCGATAATATCTCTGGTTGAGCAGATTGAAAAAATTTCTTTCTAATCGAAAATTGCTAGTGTTTTAAACATAAAGCTTTTGGCGTTGTTTTGGATATTCAAGTAGTTAGAAGTTGTGAAAATGAATATTTCAGTAAGAAAAACAAAAATTCCGTGCCTTGAACGGACAAAAAATGTTCAGTTATCGTTTCGTTTCTTAGGGTCAATCATCTAAAAATCTCATCACAATAACAACCGACATTTGGAGTTCGTGAGTGAACGCGTCTTAATTATTTCATCGCATGAGATGTTTTGTGAACAAACCAATGACGCGTTGGAATTTGCCAAATCAATCATCCGTTATCACCGCGTTCGCCTTGGCGCGAGACCAACGTGTCTCCAACAGCCGACAATAGACGGCCTATCGACCCCACCCCGACGTGACCGAAGTTTTCGTCGAGCATTATCCCACCGCCTCGGCACGCACCTGCTCGTTGCCAGCTCTGTGGGTTCACCGCAACGCGCGTAACACGCAGCACTGATGGCAGTGCCTCGCTCACTAAAGGATACGGGCAAATGTCATTCCATAAATGAATGAATCAAAACCAGAACGGTATAAGTGACATTTTATAAATTCCGAGAAAAAATTATTTAGTTCAATATTAGTATAAATTAGTGGAGCTTTGTTTCATTTTTAAAACCACGACATTTCAATTGTTCATTAAAACCACGAAACTACATTTCCACTAAAAATATTCCATTAAAATAAATACTTTTTTCCAGAATTTATCCTCCCATTCAAATAGGAATCCCTTACGTTCATCATTATTTCCTTGAACTGTACACTAAATAGATATGTCAATTTGGTTCCATTTATGAGAAATCATTAACCCCTAATCCCGTAAATTGTAGGTACTTTTACGTACCCTTCCAATCCTGCATCAAACCAATTTACAGCTGAAAAGTATACTTTCGGATGGTAAGGTGCGGGAAACGAGCAGTGGTTTTACATTCCGTATATTACGCAATAAGACTTCTTATTACGGATTGTCAGAAACGTTCGACGTTAGGTATGAAAATGAAGGTATTTTCATTTTTACAATATGATTTACAAATACATGATTACAATACATGATTTACAAAGTGCGGAATGTTTGCACGGATCTAATTTATTAAGCGTTTGTTATCGGTTGTGAAGCCCTTATACAAGCACGGGTCACTCGCTAGAGCAGAATTCTAGCGGTCGACTGTTCTGATCGGCAGTTTTCCGGAGCACTCCTATTAACACCAGGTGAATGCTGGAGCAGTACCCTAACAAATGGGTCAAGGACCGCGCGCCATCTTTCCTACCTATTCCTTGTCCTATCATGACCCCTTATTAATTCATTTACACTTACATGCACTACACTACTACACATGTCGGAAGATCAGTCGGAAGCTTAAAGCTTGTCCCGGCTGAGGCGGTGTCCTCCTGGTGGGAGAAACCTGGAAGAAGAAAAACCCTCAAGCCAACTTGTAGTCGGCGCAGGATCTCGCCATCCAGCGGAGGAACAACTCCGCCTCCGCTCGTGCTAAAAAATGTGGGAGTAATGAAAATTGTTGCAAAATAATCAAATCAACAATCGGAAAGATTGAGGAGCCCGTCAATCCACACACTGCCTACCTCGTACAACGATCCAGGTGGTGAAGACAGTTCCCTAGAGCCTGGTAACGAATATGTAGGGGAGTGAAGTAAAGGAAGCTTATTTGCAAGCTTAGAGATTCTGTTTCACTCAACAAGTTATAGTGAACGAGATTTACTACATTTAATTTCAATATAAAAAGTCAAAAAATGAAAATGCCGAATGTACGTTTATAATTTTCATTTTAATTTTCTATTTCGAATATTTCATAATTAAATATTTAATAAAAATGTATCATTAATTGTGTGTAGCGTTTTGTTTCACTTCGCAAAATGTCACCTTGGCGAACTTTGTACCTAGTTCAATATGATATTAAAAATCGAGATCATTTTAGTTAGCAAGAGATTTATTTTTTTAATATGAGTTTTAAGGCAAAAAGTTCATTATAATTCACAAATCAATTTGATTTCCTTGGAAAGAAAATATGAAATGTATTGTATCAAAGTGGACTAGAGAAATTTATTAATTAGGTATCTATTAAGTGGCAGGTAAATTTGCTTTCTCGATGTTCTATAATGATACAAATCTGATAGCTTCTAAGCTGGTATCGGTTGTTTCCGATATATATTTTATTTCTAATGTTAATATAAGATTTTTACATCTAATTATTCTGAAATTTCACACATTGATTGATAATATAAAATATGTTTAAATTAAATTAATATAAATATACATATTACTAATCATTAAAATGCTTGGATGTTTATATATGAACGAAAATTTTAGGACTTAATGTCATCATTTCCGATTTAACGAGAATATTGGAAGTGATCAGAATACACTATGATTAGCAAGTTCGTAATGTCTTTCTACCCAAATGATTTCAAAACAATTGAAAATTAAAAATATTAATGTACCACTCCAAACTTGGAAAACACACTGAATTGAAATCTGACAATACAATAATTATGAACACGTTTCAGTGCTTAGGGAAATGTTTGAAGAGCTCTCACATATCTTTCTGCCGTTACAAGTTCTTTCCTCCGATAGAAACGGGAATCAACCTGACGTAGTAAGACACGAGAAAACGAGAAATAAGAAAGAAAACCAATAACAAGCGACCACTCTCCAAAACCCTGAAACTCCAGTCACCCGTAGCTCCAGAAACCGTAGCGAGCGGACGTTTCCGAGAAGCAGCGAGCTTTCGTTGTGACCGGGTGTCGCCACGCACGCCACACTGTTGTACCGCCGCCGCCACCGCCGCCACCACCGTCACCACCGTCACCTCCATCTCCGTCGCGCCCGCACGCCCGCGCGCACGCAGCCAGTATTTTTGGTCTAGTTAATACGGCGGCGGTCGGCCGCGTGAGATTGAGACATCAGGGTGGGCCGCCCCGCGGCGGGCGAGCGGCGGGCGGGCGGGCGGCGGGTGGCTTGGCGGGGCTGGCCCTGCGCCGGCCATTATACAATAACGCCTCAATTGACGCCCAGAGCGAGCGAGCGGGCCGCCGCTGCGGTCGCCCGCCGACTTCCTTCGATACGGATCTTTCGCCCCGTGGCCGCCCGCCCCCGCCCCCGCCCCCGCCCCTTCCTCGCTCGCCCCGCGCCGCCCCGCCGCTAGCCGCTCCGCGTGCCACCCCGCCTCGCATGCTCGCACGCTCGCACGCCCTCCCGCCCGCCCACTCGCTGTTCTGCCTTCCACGCTGCCGCTCCTCGTTGTTGATCCGCTCTCGCCCTGTCAATGTTCCTGCGCCGCGCACCGCACCTCACCTCACTTCTCAAGTTTGTGTTCAGCTTTCCTTCCGACGAAAGTTTTGATTGATTTCAAAATTTTCTTTTTTCTCTTCATTACTTGTCATTTCACTCCTTATATCATATTTACTTTCAGTCCGACCTTTGCATATCTGCAAGTTTCTGACGCCATTAATTCCTTCCCTTGTTCTTTTCCTATTGACAGGAACAAAAATTCTGTTAAAACTAATAATTATGTTAATTCAATCGCAATTATTATTAATGCTGTCATTTTCATTCCATTGGAATATTCTCTTTCTTCTGAAATATCTTCTTCCACAATCCTTTTCTAAACGTTTGTACTCTTTGTGTGTACGAATTCATTGTTCATCCTTGTTTTCCTAACGCACCTGTTTTATTTCAGTCCGCGCCTTCCCCTTCCCTTTCCTTTCAGTTCGTACTCCTTCACGCCATCGTCCTCCAAAATTCTTCCCCCCACCCACATTCACTTTCCCTTTTCTGCCACCCTCAGCGCAATCGCCTCGAAAACCCCTATCACCTCCGCCTTCTCGATGATCACCGTCACAACCTCCCCGTTGCCCTCGTCTGGCGTCAGGGGAGTGTTCAGTAGCCACAGCCACCAGCCGCTATTCTCGAGCGACTGATCATCCGAACCGTCAGACTAAGGCGCCCTCCATGAATGCAATGCTGACTAAGGTAATGGTGGCCGCGGTGAGGTTTGGGCTGAGGCGGCAGGGAAGGTAGCAATGCCTGGGGTGGCTGGGATAGTAGTGGCGACGGTGGCGATAGCGCTGGGGAATGTGGTAGTGGCGGGAGAAGCGCGTACAGCATGGTCAGCAGAGACAGCGGGGACAGTAAAGAAGGGTGGCTGCGGGAACAGCATGGGCGATGGAAGACAGTGTCGCAGGTAATGGTTGATGTAGGGGAGTGATGGCGTTGAGGAAGGTCGAGGTGGTGGTGGTGATAGAGGGTACAGTGTGGACAGCAGAGGGAGGGGACAGTGAGGGTGACGGAAAAGGCGGCGGCGGCGGCGGCATGCTCGGTGGAGCTGGCAGAAACGGCGGGGGCAACGTGGGTGACGTGTGTAATGGTGTACGGGGAGTTGAGGAAGGGCAGGCGGGGACGTTGGGGATGACAGGGAAGGCGGCGGCGTGTGGGTGGGGTTGCATTGACGGGGACGGCGTCGGCGGCAGCGTTGCTAGGGCGGCAGGGGAGGGGGGGGCGGTGCCGGCAGGGGCGGCAGGGCGAGATGCGGCGGGGGTCGACGAACAAAAAACGCCCCCGGCCGCGACCGTCAGGGAAACGTCACCGCCGCCGCCGCCCCCACCCCCGCTGCCGCCGCCCCTACCCCCGCCTCCGCCGCCACCACCCCCGCCGCCCCCGCCGCCGACGCCACCCCCCCGCCGCCCCCACCCCCGCCGCCCCCACCCCCGCCGCCACCACCCCCGCTGCCGCCGCCCCCACCCTCGCCGCCGCCGCCCCCACCCCCGCCGCCGCCGCCCCCACCCCCGCCGCCGCCGTTCGCGTCCCATTGATCGCCTTGCTGAGGATCGAGGGACGTCGAGGAAAAGCGTTGTTTACCTAGAACCCCTAACGGAGGCGACGACCATCCCACGTTTGGCCTCAACAACAACTTCTCAATGAATCTTTACATTACAGTCCTTACAGTACCTTTTACGACTTGAGTAACTTTCATCAACTTTTTTATCCCAGCCCAGTACTTTCTTTTATTATTTCAGAAATTATTTAATTCAATTAATTAATGTTCAAATAATGTTCAAAATACATTCATACTCATCTCTTAAATTTTTGGAAATGGTAATTCCCCATATTTCTAGCAGCAGTTCTTACTTTTCTACAAATATCGATTTAAGCTTTTTCGCAAGTTCAATTTCTACAAATATCGATTTAAGGAGAGACATAGAACCACATCTCTCCCAACTTAATTTGGCTGTAGATTCGACCAATTATCTCAGAAACTATTTAATCTAGTGGGGTAAAATTTTGTGAGTAGCTTGGTGGAAGTGTTTTAAGTAAATACAAGTGGTTTTACATCTTTTGGGTAGTTTTCGGAATTTACAGCATATTTGAAGTAAAAGTAAACATTTTTTCATTATTTTTTTCTTTACTTTTATGCAAAAATCCTAAAGTATGAAACTTACTGTATTTCATTTCTTACCATATATTCTTTAATTGACCACCTACATACATTGAAAATTATTACGAGAGTAGTTTCACAGATAAATTGACAAATGTGTTAAAGAAATGTCCGTTTTCAGAAATCAGTTTCCTTCAATGAAATCCGTCACCTCGACATTATCATACGTCAACAATATGCATTTGCCGCATAAATAGCCAGTGACGATAACGTTTCGCGGTGCAAGCAACATCCAAGAAAACAACTTTTCTCTTTTTAATGAAAATTAGAGCCTTCTTGATGAATTCAGTATAAAAATAAAAAGTAAATGAAAGACTGGTAACAAAAATGATAGCCTTTTTTATATATGCAGATGAAGGTAGAAAATAATAAGTGAACGCCTGTGTAAATTACATATATTTAAAATTTCTGCATTACAGTGGAATTTAATTATATTTTCGAACGTCCTAAATTACTCAAAACACAAATAGGACATAAGTGTCAACCTAATTGTACGTAAAATAAACCAACATCCTGGAAATAATGTTTCCTTTAAATGATTGTTTCATATGTATTCAAATAAATTTATTTTTCCTTCAAAAATATAGAAAACATTCCTCTTCCAATTGGAAAAATTACATTACTATTTCGTTTCTGTATGAATCACTTCTCACTTATGGAAAACCAGTGAGGGCAATTTATTTTCAAAGCAAAATATCAGAGGTGTGGCTCCGAGAAACAATTTTTGATATGCATCAGTTATGCGCCATCATGTACACCAAACCGTATGTTCCAAGTTCAAATTTGTACGTTATTGGGTTCAGGTGTAGTCGTAAATAACGAAAGACCTGTTATTTCTGAGAGACCATATAACTTAGATGAATGTTCTCACGCGAATACGTGAGATTATTTTCTATACATTCTAAAATAATAGAGAATATTTACACACCTAAAAATCACAAAACATCAACACATGTCCTTACATGGTAATGGACAGAATACAATAATCCAATATAATGGATACACAACTGGTCAACATTTTAAAGATAATCAACGACAAGTTCAATCACCATGTAAATATAAAATACCAATCTATAAACTTGCTTTTCACTAATATTAGCAACTTTTTATTTTTACGATATTTTAATTTTTATATTGTAATGTGTTTTCCGGAATCAATACTGTCATTAGATTCTCTCACACAGCTAAAAGATGATTTTAGACAGAATGAATTCCCACATCGAAAGTCACGAAAAGATGTCGGAATGTAAAAGACGTCATATTTATAAAATTAATTTTATTTGTAAAAATAAATATATAAATAAAATATATAAATAAAATATATTATGTAAATAAAAAAGCGGACATTTCTTCAAAAAAGTTATATAATTATATTCAGAAATTTGTACACTAGAAAAGAGTTGTGTATCGTTAAAATTGCTTGTCGTAATTATAACTTTCATTATCACAAATATACTTACCTCTTCGTGAACCTATTGCCAACCATTTCCAACAAAAATGATAATACATTTTGTTTATATTCTCTGATACAAACATTCGTAATTTTAATATTACGGAATTAACGTTCAGGCATTTCTTCCCAAGTACGATTGTGTTAAAATTGTATTTAAACAATTAATTATAAAATAAAAATTAAATAAGGTTGTTTCTCATTTACTATTTTTTAAAATTAATTTCAATTCGTATTTATTTTAATATTTAAGAACACTAGTACAATTAAATTGATACTAATAATGCAATACATCATCATCAGCAGCAGCAGCAGCATCAGCATCAGCATCAATCAGCATCAGCATCAGCATTATCATTATCATTATCATCATCATTATCATTATTATCATCATTATCATTATCATTATTATAGCCTCCTCCGGATCAATCGAGGAATAACGAAGAGGCATTTGAGTACTTTCCGCCTTTCTTTTTACCTTCAATTCTCTCGGAGTGGTTTCTTTTTCATTCATCGGATCAAGCTTTCCGATTCTTCTTGGTTTATCAGCCTGGGCAAGTGTCAAGTCGGTTAATCTTGCAGAGGGTGAATAACAAACCTCAATATTCTTTTGGAAGACCAAACATAAAATATCGTATTTGTATAAATTATACAACCTCTCAAAAGGCTTCACAAGCGAGCCAGAAAGGCAGAAATATAATCAATTCTAGAAACCAGTTCAGGCACGAGTTGAATTTTTAATAAATTACTAGTACCTTTTGAAAATGTCTAAAATGTATTTTTATACTTATTATAATTATAGTCCCCTTTAAACCTGAAATGTTATAAATAATTTATAATGCATTATTTCTTATAAAATGAGTATTTTAAAAATCTTTCCTCTTCTTTTTTCAGCTCTTTCGCTTTTGACTATTTCCATCCACCTCAAAACATCCTGAACGACACAACGCACGAATGTTCGATTTGTAGCATCTCTCATCGTAAATTCCACAGAAATCTCCTGAAAAATCACGATCCCCAGCGGAATTGAATTACCGACAGAAAAAGCCCATGCAGCGGCGATGGAGTGGGCGGCTCCCAGTCGATTTCACTCACGGCGGGGCGAGGTTGCACGGGGACACGCCCCATGGAGACACGCACAGGCACGACCATCCATACACTCACCTGCCCTCTCCCCCCCATCCACCACCTGCACATGCGCGGCGGGGCGGGGCGACCGGGGCGGGGCGAGCGGGGCGGGGCGAGGCGAGGCGAGCGGCGGACGCGGGGCGAGCGAGGCAGACGGCGCTGGGCGGTGCAGAGCTGGGAGAGTCGCGGTCAGACAGGACAGGGTGGGACCAGCGGGCTGGGGAATGGGGTAGGGCGAGGTGGGAGGTGTGATAGGCCATGCGAAGCGGGGCGAGCGGGGCGAGCGGGGCGAGCGGGGCGAGCGGGGCGAGCGGGGCGAGCGGGGCGAGCGGGGCGAGCGGGGCGAGCGGGGCGAGCGGGGCGAGCGGGGCGAGCGGGGCGAGCGGGGCGAGCGGGGCGAGCGGGGCGAGCGGGGCGAGCGGGGCGAGCGGGGCGAGCGGGGCGAGCGGGGCGAGCGGGGCGAGCGGGGCGAGCGGGGCGAGCGGGGCGAGCGGGGCGAGCGGGGCGAGCGGGGCGAGCGGGGCGAGCGGGGCGAGCGGGGCGAGCGGGGCGAGCGGGGCGAGCGGGGCGAGCGGGGCGAGCGGGGCGAGCGGGGCGAGCGGGGCGAGCGGGGCGAGCGGGGCGAGCGGGGCGAGCGGGGCGAGCGGGGCGAGCGGGGCGAGCGGGGCGAGCGGGGCGAGCGGGGCGAGCGGGGCGAGCGGGGCGAGCGGGGCGAGCGGGGCGAGCGGGGCGAGCGGGGCGAGCGGGGCGAGCGGGGCGAGCGGGGCGAGCGGGGCGAGCGGGGCGAGCGGGGCGAGCGGGGCGAGCGGGGCGAGCGGGGCGAGCGGGGCGAGCGGGGCGAGCGGGGCGAGCGGGGCGAGCGGGGCGAGCGGGGCGAGCGGGGCGAGCGGGGCGAGCGGGGCGAGCGGGGCGAGCGGGGCGAGCGGGGCGAGCGGGGCGAGCGGGGCGAGCGGGGCGAGCGGGGCGAGCGGGGCGAGCGGGGCGAGCGGGGCGAGCGGGGCGAGCGGGGCGAGCGGGGCGAGCGGGGCGAGCGGGGCGAGCGGGGCGAGCGGGGCGAGCGGGGCGAGCGGGGCGAGCGGGGCGAGCGGGGCGAGCGGGGCGAGCGGGGCGAGCGGGGCGAGCGGGGCGAGCGGGGCGAGCGGGGCGAGCGGGGCGAGCGGGGCGAGCGGGGCGAGCGGGGCGAGCGGGCGATGGACGGACGTTGCGGGACCTAAGTGCGGGTTGGGCGGGGCGGGTGGGCGCGCACGAAAGGACGTCGAAGGCAAACATATGAAGCAATTTGGATCAACGATGACAATGTTCATGGCACGTGAGTCGCCACGCTAGTTGCTAACGTGCACGCTCGGGTGGGGACATTTCATTACTCAAGTACTTACCTATACTGGGTTGTCCATGCAAGTAAATTCCTACGAGAGTTGGAAAAGAAGTTCCAAAATAAATATTTCGCGTCTCATGTAAATGTGAATAGAGAATGGTAAATGTATAAATGAAAATATATGATTGAAAATAAGTGATGAGCTTGTAGTTTTTTGAAGCTTTTTTAACAAGTTTCCGTGTCATGTGTCTTCTTTTCAAATGAATAAGTATATTTGTATTAAATTAAAATATGATTTTGTGTGCATTTACACCAGAAAACGTAATTTTAAGCTGGTCACTAGTAACGTGATATAGTAATCATATAGTACTCATAGTACTCATAGGCGGTTGCTCAGTGGATAGATGGCCACAGCTACCAAGACTGTTGACGATGTTCCAAGAATTGGTAGTCAATGTGCGAGTCACGTCATGGCCACTTTACAAAATGAATTACATTCACACGATGTCCATCAGAGCAAATGTATGATTGTATGGCATCCGTCACCCAACAGCAACCAAAACGATTGACGTGAAAGGTGGTGTAGAATTGAATCACGGTCAGTGCTATGGAGACATGTTGCTTTGGAGAGCGTGAAAATTCGTTTCTATTTTTTGCTTTCTTTAATGACAGATGACACGTACTGAGATTTTTGGTGCCTACGTATATTCCTCTGAAGTGAGCTTGTAAATGGTGCCGGTATAATTCATCACTCTCGCGAGCATCTATTAAAACTCTAACCGGGCCCGACAATGCTTACTTTTGGCGATTAGACGAGTACGTTGCATTCAGCGTCGTCGCCACGCACACTTGCCGGCGGCACTGTTGATTCACAAACAAAGAGTCATGTCAAATGTCTACGTACGAGGAACGTGCTGTGAACGTGCGACTTACATTACGGTTATTTCACATTTAGAAAACGAAACTGATCACACGAGACTCATCAAAGCGAAACAATTACAATACGACATGCCCACGCTCTGAGGCAACCACAAGCCCACGCAGGTGTTGTAGAATCGAGCGCGGTGGGTGCAGGGCGCGTGTTGCATTGGAAAGCGTGCAAACTTGTCGTTTCCATTTGCTACGCTATTCAAACAAAAAAGTCGCACGCCATTTGCCCCCGACACGCATGATGAGGATAAGTGATGATGAGTAAAGAAGGAAGGTGCACGGAGCGCCTTCCCAACGTGGCTTCACCCTCGATGATCAGATAGCCTCGGACGTGGAGTGTTCCTGCTAACCCTGTGGCCTCGTGAGGACGCATTACTTGGGAACGTGAAGGTTTGTGTTATGCACGGGCTGAGTTTCTTTGCGGAATATGTCAAATGTGAACGAACCAGGGTTTTAAAGAGGGAGTTAAAGACACGCGTTTGCCTGTTTCTAAAAGAGATATCACCCAACTATTATTGAACGTAACATGAATTAAAGAACTTTCACGATAACATCTGAAAAATCTATAAAAGACGTAGGTTCTTGGGTTAAAAAATAATGTTTAGTAATATTTTTTAAACATTGTAAATTATGGAAATAGCGACCTAGTGGTCAGCAACAACAAAAATGCTGGTGAACAAAATCAGGCAAATTGTTCTCCAAAACGTCACTGCTCAGTGAGAAAAAAGAAAACACTGAAATATCTCAAAAATAAATTATATATTTTAACAAAATAAACTTCTGGGCAAAACCATCGTTTAATATATATACAATACAACTATATCCCGACAGTTCCGGAAAGTTCTTTACATTTCGATAATATAAAAACAATTGCTATTCCAAAGCGCAACGACGTAAAATGACTTATTTAATGGCAGTCGACCTCTTGCTTGGAGACCTGCTCTCGCAAGATTTTACTGTACTGAAATCAACGACACATTGTTCTTTCTAATTTACTAGGTATGCAAAGTATGAAAAAAGGTTACATATGTGTGATGCAAACAGATATGTGCAGTCATAATCGAAACTATTTCATTGTTTTTGGATTGTTTGCGAGTTCCAGGGTATCTAACAAAACATTAGACACTTTTCACATGGTCGGAGACTAAATATTTCGCGTCTCATGTAAATGTGAATAGAGAATGGTAAATGTATAAATGAAAATATATGATTGAAAATAAGTGATGAGCTTGTAGTTTTTTGAAGCTTTTTTAACAAGTTTCCGTGTCATGTGTCTTCTTTTCAAATGAATAAGTATATTTGTATTAAATTAAAATATGATTTTGTGTGCATTTACACCAGAAAACGTAATTTTAAGCTGGTCACTAGTAACGTGATATAGTAATCATATAGTACTCATAGTACTCATAGGCGGTTGCTCAGTGGATAGATGGCCACAGCTACCAAGACTGTTGACGATGTTCCAAGAATTGGTAGTCAATGTGCGAGTCACGTCATGGCCACTTTACAAAATGAATTACATTCACACGATGTCCATCAGAGCAAATGTATGATTGTATGGCATCCGTCACCCAACAGCAACCAAAACGATTGACGTGAAAGGTGGTGTAGAATTGAATCACGGTCAGTGCTATGGAGACATGTTGCTTTGGAGAGCGTGAAAATTCGTTTCTATTTTTTGCTTTCTTTAATGACAGATGACACGTACTGAGATTTTTGGTGCCTACGTATATTCCTCTGAAGTGAGCTTGTAAATGGTGCCGGTATAATTCATCACTCTCGCGAGCATCTATTAAAACTCTAACCGGGCCCGACAATGCTTACTTTTGGCGATTAGACGAGTACGTTGCATTCAGCGTCGTCGCCACGCACACTTGCCGGCGGCACTGTTGATTCACAAACAAAGAGTCATGTCAAATGTCTACGTACGAGGAACGTGCTGTGAACGTGCGACTTACATTACGGTTATTTCACATTTAGAAAACGAAACTGATCACACGAGACTCATCAAAGCGAAACAATTACAATACGACATGCCCACGCTCTGAGGCAACCACAAGCCCACGCAGGTGTTGTAGAATCGAGCGCGGTGGGTGCAGGGCGCGTGTTGCATTGGAAAGCGTGCAAACTTGTCGTTTCCATTTGCTACGCTATTCAAACAAAAAAGTCGCACGCCATTTGCCCCCGACACGCATGATGAGGATAAGTGATGATGAGTAAAGAAGGAAGGTGCACGGAGCGCCTTCCCAACGTGGCTTCACCCTCGATGATCAGATAGCCTCGGACGTGGAGTGTTCCTGCTAACCCTGTGGCCTCGTGAGGACGCATTACTTGGGAACGTGAAGGTTTGTGTTATGCACGGGCTGAGTTTCTTTGCGGAATATGTCAAATGTGAACGAACCAGGGTTTTAAAGAGGGAGTTAAAGACACGCGTTTGCCTGTTTCTAAAAGAGATATCACCCAACTATTATTGAACGTAACATGAATTAAAGAACTTTCACGATAACATCTGAAAAATCTATAAAAGACGTAGGTTCTTGGGTTAAAAAATAATGTTTAGTAATATTTTTTAAACATTGTAAATTATGGAAATAGCGACCTAGTGGTCAGCAACAACAAAAATGCTGGTGAACAAAATCAGGCAAATTGTTCTCCAAAACGTCACTGCTCAGTGAGAAAAAAGAAAACACTGAAATATCTCAAAAATAAATTATATATTTTAACAAAATAAACTTCTGGGCAAAACCATCGTTTAATATATATACAATACAACTATATCCCGACAGTTCCGGAAAGTTCTTTACATTTCGATAATATAAAAACAATTGCTATTCCAAAGCGCAACGACGTAAAATGACTTATTTAATGGCAGTCGACCTCTTGCTTGGAGACCTGCTCTCGCAAGATTTTACTGTACTGAAATCAACGACACATTGTTCTTTCTAATTTACTAGGTATGCAAAGTATGAAAAAAGGTTACATATGTGTGATGCAAACAGATATGTGCAGTCATAATCGAAACTATTTCATTGTTTTTGGATTGTTTGCGAGTTCCAGGGTATCTAACAAAACATTAGACACTTTTCACATGGTCGGAGACTGCATAATTTTCTTTCGATTTCTGCATGAATTGGAAATTAAAAATATAGTTTGTTGTATGTCATCGTGGAATTAAACACACAGACAATTTAAAAGTAAAGTTTTATTAACAAAATTTGCAAATGCATCGACTACCCCCGTACACTCTTTCCTATATTTGCCAAAAGCCTGCCGCAATCGTACCAACCTGAAGATACACCAAATGCACCTGAAAGCCCCACCTCGAGCGCACGGTCCTATCGCGCCACTCGTGACCTTCGTCACCCTGCAATGCACGAATACGCAACAGCCTGGGCGTGAATTTTGCGGAAAGCGGGAAGTTTACAAGAAAAAACAAACACCGGTGTGAGCGAGTTTGCCCGATTTCTACTCGCCGGCTTATCCCCATGTGACCACCGTTCATCGTGGGAGGGAGATTTACTGTCACGTGTCACTTGCTGCAATACACACCCGCGTCCACCTGGCTCTAAAAATATCTGCCAACCCCAACGCCGTGGCTGCTGGCTAGAGTTCTCATGTATGAGAGGATTCCGCGTCCTCCTCCCACGCAGGGCAGCCAACGTGACGCTACAGTTGAGCATTAACTCATGAAAACTTGAATTCTCAGTTTATTCTAATAAAATGTAAAGATGGACTACCGATTTGCCTATAATTTTTATATATATATTCCAAATACATCTGTTGGTTGACGTAAAGCAGTAGTAGATACATAACATTTTACAATTATTAAAATTATATCTTGCATCCCTAAAAAGATGTAATCACTTATTTTTAAGGCACATTTATTTTATACCCAGCAAGCAATATATGTTTATCATTATCTGCACGACACAGCTACTTGTACTCGCCTCAACACGAATTTCTGAGTGCTCTTGCATTTCTTGTCGACATTTCCGCAAGGCAGTAGAGAATGCAAAGATGGCTCCCGAAAACTTGTTTCATACAAAAACGAAAACGTAATCACTTCCACTCGAAACGAAATTATGATGGATGTCCCCTTCAAGGACTGCATTAAAGATCCTTTGTCCCCCACTCAAGATGACGTTCTGGACACTGCTCCAGCAATAACCCTGGCCATAACCTTCCCGTTAATCCTCCGCCGAGAAAACAGTGAACTCCCAGACCCCGTCTCTCCAACACGTCGCCAACGAGCCAAAAAACCTAAAGTCCATTACAGGCCGCACTTACATTCATACAACACAGAATGGAAGGTCATTAGACGCGGCATATTGTACTTTCAGAACAGCTGCCAGATGGTTAATCCTCCAATTTAAAGCGACGCCCATTATGCAGTTTACGTCGATTCGAAGGCTGCGGCAAAAAAGCCGGTGGTCAATTCTCGCCCGTTTGCGGCCGGGGCGCCGGGCGGCGAAGACAACTTAATCAGCCGCCGCTCCGCACGGGTCGGCGCGGCCGCGTTCGGACGGCCGATGTTCTATGGTGACGCGACCTCAACGGTACTCCGCATAAATCACCGTGGGAGGCGGGGCGGGGCGGGGCGGGGCGGGGCGGGGCGGGGCGAGTCGATCCGAGACGAGGCGCGGCGCACAGCCATTCCCAGGCATCTATCAATACGATCTCCGACCGCGCCTGGTCCCCTATATTGAAACCCCGTCCCCCATCAGATACGCTACTTACCTCGCCGGCAAAGCACGGGAGCCTTCGGGTTTTTCAAAAGGCCAATTTTCATGAGGAACAGAATTTGTTTTTGCTGATGTATCAGTTTCCTTCGGCTGGTACTCATCGGAGCACGAGACCACACATTAGTTCTGGTTCTTGGAGATGCCATCGGGCACGTCGGGTCGATTTCTTCGACTGAGCGTCAGCTACATCTTATTTCGAAGGCACAAAAAGGTCCCCGATGGCTTCATCGCGGGCGCGGCCCCGCCCCGCTGATGTTCTTGCGATACTCTGCGGGTGTTCGAAGGAGCGGCCCCCGACACCGGCGGCGGCGACGGCTGCCTGGAGCTTCTTTGCCGATAGAGCGCCCACAAGACGGGAATTCGTAAGCAGCCTCCCGGGCCACGAGCACGAGGGTGGGAAGCGGGGGCGGAGGCATGGTGGGAGCGGGAGGGGTGGTGGTGCTGGAGAGAAAACGGTGTGGGG
The DNA here is from genome assembly GCA_038098605.1 of Gryllus longicercus. Lineage (NCBI taxonomy): Eukaryota > Metazoa > Arthropoda > Insecta > Orthoptera > Gryllidae > Gryllus > Gryllus longicercus. The sequence goes on from JAZDUA010000052.1 coordinate 4,033,009, forward strand.
TCGGAGGCGGAGAGGAGAAAGAAGTGGTGGTGGACGCAGAGGAGAGCACAGGCGGAGGGCGGAGCCACGGAGGCCGCAAAAAGGGTGACGAAGGTGTAGTGGATGGGACCTGGATGATGTTCACCGTCGACACTACACTGTAAACGAGGCATGTTCTGAATTGATATCACTAAAGGCACACACTAAAGGCATCATGTAAAAATTATTTTGTTTACCGTTGTACTCTCTCATTTATCGATGAGTTGTTGTTTGTATGCATTCCGCATACCTCGGCGAGATCTCGTAGCCACCGCGACCCTACATTAAGGAATAAATTTTGAGATTTGGCACTCCAAAAAATTAAGCATGTATTTCTTCTTTTTCATTCAAGTAAATTGTAAACTCGAGAAAATGCGTGAAACAGACTGGGGGCAAGTGGACCGGCCTAACAGTCTTCTACCATATGTTTCAGGTAAAACGGAAGATTTTTACAGATTTGACTTTTCACGATTAAAACGGAGATGGTAAGTTATGTGACAAGCGCGAATCACCTGCGGACATGATATATTTCTATTCTATTTATACTATTTTTAAACAAGCATGAGCAACTGTGTTTCACACAGGGCGTGTTAACGGTTTATTTTCTGACCAGTTGCTCTCACATAAGCCTTCACGAGCCGGGAATGTGAATGATGAGGACGGGTTGGTGAGTGCGGAAAAAGAAGATACTTTTGTACTTCAAGCCGAAGTGGCATTTTTACGATAAATGGACTGGCTTTTTTGTTTAAAATTGTATCTTTTCATTACCTGCAACAGTCTAAAAATCTTTGGTGCAGTCCCAGAATATTTTACTAACTGAAAACGTAATATTTTCTAACTGTTCTAACATTTTGTAATTGTTCCACTGTATAAATGAGTTTAAGATACATAACCTCTTTTGATGTGGACTCTGAACTGATTGTCTATATTCTTAAGATACATACAATTCATAAAAAATAGTATATGAAATTATTCTATTACTTGTATTTATTTTTTAGTTTTGAAATTAGTATGTAAATTATTCGTTTCCAAATCAGCTTCAATTGTTCCAAATAGAAGAGCTGATGATTCAGTCAAGCATAACCTCGTGACAAAATGTCGATCGTCATAATTGGAAAACCAATTCATTCTCTCCCGCACCCTTTGTCTTCGCACTAGAGGATAATTTTCCGAATCGTCGCTGAAATCGTCTTCAAATACTATCATTCGTAATCGTCGTGCAATAACACTTCGGAGATATACGCACGTTGAAAACTGAGCGTATTCCGTACATTACTCAATTTACCCGATTTTTGCTGTGTAAAGTTACTCTCGTATTTACTCACATGTAAGCAATTTACAGTCGAGTACAGGTTGGTGAAACGCTCCACATTACTCTAGAGTAAATATAATTTGCTCCAGAGTAAACACGTACATCTTGTTTGGTGAAACAGGTCCTATGTGTGTGTGAGTGAGGGATGAGGATATGGCAAGGAAAAGGAACGAAAGATGGCGGCGGCCCGTGGCCCCTTTAATTAATAGAGAACTTCTCCGGAATTCGCCTGATGTAGATCGGAAAAATCACGGAAAACTACCGATCAGAGCAGCCGGTCGCTAGAATACTTCTCCAGACAGTCGCTGAACTCAACCTAGCTATCTAGCTAGTGTCAGAAATGATGTCACTTTAGGGACTTGATTTCTAAGACCTCTCCGACACAGGTACTGCATTAAGGGGTGGAGAATCTTTTCTGGAAATAGGCGGTTAAGTACTGGTCATTATCGCTGGTTATTGTATACTGACATTGATTGATATTCGGGTGATTTACAAAAGGTATAACGTAGAATGCATTTTTATAACAACACGTGAATAGACTACATCACTAGTTTGATTCCTGTAAATGTTCCGCGCAAGTGAAAAGGGCTACTTACTGCAATGTACATCGGAAAAATATGGTCATGTGCATTACGTCATAAAAGTAGGGGACTGTACGTGGATAAATATTTTAATGTTGAAAATTAATACTTAAAAGAGAATGATTGACATTAGTTGAATCCACGTGAACCTGAAGTTTTAAAAGTGAAAACTGCGTCACGATGGGTTTAATCTTCCATGGATCAAACCTTTGCTTTACAGCAGTAGAGACCAAGTACGTGCGTGGATAAACATTTTTATATTGCGAACTGTTTAGTAATAAACATAAACTGTTACGCCCATTCGATTAATTGCACTGAATACCAAATAGTGAATTTAATTGATCTAGATTGCGATACTCTGTGCAATTCTGACCACCCGAACTAAGGAGTTGTGTACCCAAAAGAGCTCAACATAAAAAAAAGTTATAAAACGTTTAAAAGGTATCATTTTAACTAACAGCTCGGCCTCCAAAAACTGAATTTTAAGAAACCAGTATGAACTGTTTCAGAGTTACGCGTGGTGGACGAATCAGGAAACAAATTGCATGTGCATGCGCACATGCAAGCGCATTGTATGTGCTTCTGATGATTTCTTCATAGCACAACCAAGAACATTATACTTTTCACCTTAAATTGTTCACCACACCTCACATGACGTGGCACACACTACCGTTCTGACTAACGGCATCAGTAGTTGACGCGATCAGAAACAATACTCACTCACTCAAAATCACTTCCTCGCCGGATCATCATCTACGTGCACGCTACACGTGCAAATACCACGCGCAGAACCACTACCATCCTGCAACATCGCCGGCAATCACGACTGCTGCAGAGGCTAACGAATTCTTTACGAGAGAGGAGCATGCGAGCCCTACTCCTCGCCACACGCCCCCGCTACTCCGGGTCCCCGCAACACTCGATATCCCCAACGCTAAAAGCCTCCGTATTCTCTGCGTTTCTTCGGTTTTTACACATCACAAGCTGAAGAACACGGCGTTTCTCGGGTATTTGTTTATCACAACCGTCATTAAAATAAAAAAGAAATGAATTTATCTGTGGTGTAAAATCGAAATATTGTTTTTACTTAATTCACATTATATCGCATTTCGATTGTTTTGGTGCTTGAAGGCAGGCCGGAAAGAAAACATGTCAATGTACTGAGCCGTAATTAATTCTCATATATTTCATTAACTTTAAAGTTTGATTCTAGTGTTATAAGTGTTAGGGCACGACGAAGGATATTGATTTTTAGAAGTCAGAAAGAAAGTCTCATTCATTCGTGCAAATGTAGATTTTTAGATTTATTCAGTCAAAAAACAGTAAAAACTGTGTGTGACGTAGGGGAGAAAAGATTATCTGCGCACATTTTCTTAAGTTCCAGAATCCCTTCCCGTCATTTTAACTATAAATAGTTGAAAGATGAGTAAAAGTTTAAATAAATAAATAAATAAATAAATTTTAAAAATCGTAAGATTAGTAATATTTGCAAAATAGTCTAAATAGATAAAACTAGTAATTTTGTTACAGTTGTAACTGAGTTTGATACTATTGTTAATGTATGTAACTGTGTCAGTACTTCCCATTGGCTACACAACGTACGACAGACAACATATTTTCTGCAGAATTTCCGCCTGAGAGGCATTTGATCGTCTACAAGACCGGATCTCGCTTCAAGCGATTTCGAACTTTTCTGACACCTCAAGAAATTCCTGAGACTGAGTTAAAGGTGGATCTTAGATAGTGGTACCTATCTCAGGCGGCACACTTCACGACATAGATACAAACATTGGTCCGGTGGTATGAAAAATATTCCAATACTGCTAGTAATTATGGTAAAACGTATTGAAACATGTTGTAGGTGTTACTATTTTTATATCAAACTGGTTTATTTTGTTGCTCACTTTTAGGAAACTTACTTTCTAGACGCGTCACTTAGTAAAGGAACACTCATTAATAAACTCTGAAATATACAATAGGACTAATAATGAAAAGGAGATAAATAAAATCCATGTGATGTTCAAATTGCAGTCAATGAAATTTGGAGATCCACAAACCATCTCCTCAGTGAAATTAAACAAAAACATTCATTACATTACGATCTCGAGAATAGTTATCATTGAAAGGCAACATGCAGATCACGTTGAAAGAGTGTAACTTGTTATGAGAATAGGAAAAAAATGAGCCACAGAAAGCAGTAAATAAGAGATTTTAAATGCGGAGATAAAATAAAACAAGAATATTTTAATATTGGCACTGTTTAAAGTAAAACCGAAAAAATCAAAAGGAAAGAAGAATAAGACTATAATTATTCAAATAATACTAATATCTACCCTGACAAATAAGAGAAAAATGTGACTCCAGGAAATGAGGGCTGCAAAAGTATCATGCTATGAATATATTACCCGCATATTACGCCGCTATTTTAATATAAACTACTTGAGCTGGAATACACTTATTTGCACATCAAATTAAGAAACCGCTTTCATCCTTCAAGCAATTTTCAAATTATTTGATTTTAAGCTGTCTGAAAGAAAAAAATGGGACATCTTTATTTTCAAGATTCCCTCATACTGCAACTACGGTAGAGACTATACTGACGTGTACCTTTGGGTGCCAGAAAACAACCTATCATTAATTTTAATAATCCTTCATTCCTGAGCGTCTTTCCTGCTCAAAGAAAAAGTAGTTAAGTTTTTTATGGAGATGGCGGCACCCGACGATCCCATAATGGCGATAATTTCGTATGAAAATTGAAAATAATTAACTACGGAGCCATGCTCTTAAAGGGGACATCAGGAATCTCTGGACCTGTCGAGATCGTTGTTTTGGAACAAAACGAAACCTTTTCAATTAGGGGTTCGATGGGGCGGACGTAGTCTCAGCTGTGTAAAGTGGAAACGGCACATATCCTTGACCACAGATCTGACAACTCGCCAGTCACCATGGGAAAACTGCTTACCTACTTCCGTATTTGTTAATAAATAATTATTCTTTACAGAAACCAAAAATGAATTTCATAAAAAAAAACAATTTTTTAGTTTTGTCAAGTGGTGCGAAACGGACCTCAATATGCATTCTAATGACCATAATGTAAAATAATTAATTTTCTATAAGCTTTACAACTTCTCGAAGTGCCGAAAGAGAACGATCAAAATATTTTTTTTTAATATTTAAATGTACGTTCTTCAGCCTCCTTAATTTTCTTGCTTAAATACCGCATCAAGACGTAATATTTGTAAATCACTAGTTACAATTTATTTTCATAATGCATACATTGGATAATACACAGACAAACACGACGAATATTTTCTCAAACCCAATAGAGTGAATTTCGTATTTACATATTCTTCTCAATGAACTTATCGTACTTCCCTTCCGTGCTGCTTGAAGTGAAACCAATTTTTTACGATGACCTTGGCCACGCGAGTCAACCCAAACTTAATAAATATTTCTATACCATAATTACTGAACTAATTTGGAGAATAAGTTTAGTTATATCATTCTTTTCAATATTAAACCCATTTACAATACAAAAATGTTGATTAATTGATTTAATGCGGCATAAAAATATAAACTTCTCGTTTAAGTATAAGAAGATTTAGTCTCCTTAAATTAAGTTCTCTTACATTATTATAAGACTGAATCATCAACTAAGAGAAACACCATGTTTACCGATCACGTTTTAGTAAAATATACTACAAAATAATAACTGAAAATTATTTTACTTCGAATTAACAAACATTTTCTAAGAATCGGTTCCAAAATTACATAAATACACCCTTTCTAAAATCGCTGAATTCTTGATTTTTTTTACATGCCTTGCGAAAGCAAAACAAAAATCAGAAATCACTTTCGACATTCTGTTCAAAGTACATACACCTACATTTCAACTAGTCTGACCTCCCTGCTTTTAACTTCACATACCCCAAGTACGAAATATACAACAAGCACGCAAGCACATTTTGAAATTTTTAATTACCCAATTTCTTATAATCTTCAAGTCCAGACCGATAATTTTCTATCACTTTTCTGCTTCTTTTTCACTAATTCTGACGATGATAACTATTTCTTAGGAATTCTAAATTAATGTACTAAATAGATAGGACTCATTCAAGAGATACATACTAATACTGGACACTGATAATTTTCAGTTCTTTTCACCAACGTACCTACAAATGCCACGAAACTTGATTATTAGTCTCTAAATACCTCTCGCTTCTGATCATGTTCCATCTCTAACTTACATGTTTTAAATATATTGCTTATTAATGAGTAAAATTATTCATTTAAAAATTTATTTCACATATTTTTCGATGCTTACTTTCTATTTTTTCTATATTTGTATTAAAACTTTTAAACAGCTACTTCTTTACGCCCATCATTCATTAGATAGAGGATACCTATTAAGCACCTCATAAATAATTATTCAGAATAGTAAATTGAATGTAAAAGCACTTTTGAAATATTTATTTTTTATTTCGGTGTTATTTTAGACGATAATGATATAATCGTGGTATATATTAAAGATTTTAACAAAAATTCTGTGATAACTTTGTGATGTAGTAAATGCTTGATTTTAGGGGAGTGTCTTTCTTATTTTTTATTTTTTAAGAACGAGGTAGATCTGTAACAGTTCGAAAGAGTTTTTTTCTGGATTACCTCTATGAAGTGCACATTTGGTGCATTGATCCAGACAGGCCAGGCATAGAGCATAGAGCATGAGAGATGTAAGTATTGATGTATAAATGAGTTATGTGTTTTCAATTATTAATTTCTGTGTTTTTAAGAGGATTTGAGTGAATTATTTTTAATTTTGATCATTGAGTTTTTATATTTGTTTGATCTTTTCAGTTGAGTTTTGTGCCTAGGTGCTGTCCTAAATATTTGACCCTATGTTTTGTAGAGCAATATTTCTATTATTTAGTGTGAGCGGTACTGGTGTTGAAGTTGCTTGTAATGCAAATATATTTGCCGTTAATTTAAAAGGAGTTAATTTAACTTTCCATTTGTTTCCCTAGGAATCTGTTAGGTTTTAAAGTTGTCGTCTTGTGTTTCTTGATGTAGTATTTAGTAGTGCGCTGGATTTGCTGTATCATCTCCGAACTTCGCTGGTTCAATTTTGTTTGATGTGAGAATACCAGATATTTAGGATTAAGTAGTGTAGTTGATACTGAGGAGCCATGTGAGAGTACTGTCAATATTGATCTGGAGAATGTGTTTGTCTACTAACATGCAAAAGTTTATATCATACGTATGACGCTATTAATAACGCTGAATAAACATTTGGGTGTGCCATTGTAATAGTATAATACCGTACTCTGTCGACGGATAGTGATATATTGAGAAAGGCTTATAAAATATGATTTTTTGGGAACTCTATGTGTATATGTTCCCTGACTCTTAGCAATTGATGCAGAGTTGAGATTTTTTATGAATGTCCCCCAACTCTAGCAGTACATTGAAGGAAATCCTACAATCCACAGTAACTTCCCGTTCATTTTGAGTTTTATCCCATTTTTTATTTCAAGATAAGTGAAAACGTCTGCGTGAAAGTACATTTATTACTTTTAAAACTTAAAGTCTCAAAATTGTGACATTTGTTAAACAAATCAATTAATTCAAAAGATTACCACCGACTTCCATACTCCATATTTGCAAACATCTTTCATTACTTCCATGTTACCTGCACTACACATTCCCAATATTTAAATTCCTTTCTTCTCTGCATGGGCATCGGTTGTAGAGTTTCCAAGGGCGTGCACTAAAGACTGATGCTCTAAAAACAAAGTCTTTCAAAATCATGTTTTTCGATACCGTTTATTATGATAACTATTACAGTTTAAGAAATTTGAGTTATGCAGCTGATAGAAGTGTAGGAAGTTCAACTTTCGATTTCGTAAGGCAGAGGGCACTGCTTTGCTCTCTCTCTCTCTCTGCACCCCCACTCTGAAAACTCTTGGTTACTCCGGAAGTCTCGCATCATCAAACGAAACATCGGATGCAAACTATCGCAAATAAGATTTATATAATTCATAACACAAAATATAAATAACTTTCAATTTACTTTCTTCGAAAACGTTCAGAAACTCCGTATTTCAATATCATGACGTACAGACTCATACCTATTGCTGTCTACTATCCACCAATGTGAAATAGTGACACCTGGGCTACGCTGACACTTGATAGTGTGTTTCCGACTGCCAATATGATCAAATCCATTTCGTATGTACGCAACAATAGATACAGACAATGTTAAATTCGTGTTTTCACGAACGTTCTTGATCCTTAAAAACCCTGGAGCATATTTTGCCGATTATCCAAAAATAATTGATATCATTGGAAATAAATATTTGGAATTGGACACATCCTCAAATCCAAACATTAATTTTTTTAACATTTGCTCTGTGTAAACATGTGGACGATTTCAAATGCATCTCATACAATTGCTGGCGTTTTAGTCACTTCGTGATGCAAGAGTGATGTAGGATCTGCATGCTTCATACGCAGTGATAAAATCTAATAGCTATACAGGACTAGAGACAGTTGCATGATGTGACAGATTGAAAGCAACAACGCGCATAGTAATACTCACTTAATGAACTAGAAAATGACACTTCGTTTTTCGGAATTCAAAACAATATTCAAGTAATTGTTTCGATATTTCAAGATGTCTTACCGCCATCGATATCACTAGTACTGAAAAATTGAGTTGGATAAAAGTATCTGCAACTTCCTCCATCATAATACTCATACTATTTGAATTTTACATCGGTCATTAAAATAAGTCGGTCAGATTAAAATAATCGGTCATTAATTTAAGGAATACCATGACAGTAATACAGTGCGTTGATTGATGACTAAAAGAACACATAAGCACTCACTTCTGGATCTAAAGGCGTAAATATTCTTACAAAAAAGAAAGAGACAATATTACACGAAGTTCCAAAATGTACACAAACGGATTTCAAACGATTCAAGGGACCGAAAATCAGCAATTACGCTAAAAACGCACATGCTATAAGTATTTAATTCTTCATAACATAACAGTATAGTATACATAACAGTATTCCATAATTCAGAATCACATGTATGTACGATATTTTTCCAATTTCTTCCCTCTTTCGTTTAGAGCCCATACGCAGCGCGCCTAGAAACTCACCCAGCTGTATCCACAGATATCCGCAATTTCTCGCAATCTCTCTCATTAGCCGAGCGCGCGCGACGGGAGGCAGAGCCACCTGCGGGCTTCGACAACCCCCACCCCCCTCCCCCTCCCCTCTCCCGCCATTCCCCTCCCAAAGAGCAACAAGAAGTCGCGCACATAAATTCCGTGTTCGGCTCCCGAGAGGACGCAGGTGAATGTTAAACAGCGCCCGCGACGTGTCCGGCCGGAATCGTTAATAGTTCAGTCCGTCCCGCAATTTGTTCACCTAATCGGCCTCTCGGTAAAAAGCAGCAGGTGATGCGCGTAAGTTATGTTTACGTACCGTCGACACGTCGCGTCTCCACGAATAGAGCCGTACAGGATATCGCCCTTCCCTTATCACGACAAGTACATCGATTTGCAATGGTACAAGTAGGCTAAGTGAATGTAACCGGATAATAGCTTATTTCACGAGTAAACCAAACGAACAGCGACTGATAGAATCCGCAGCGATAAACTACACGGGAAGGGAAGAGAGCGTTAATGGAAAGTTTCAAACGTAGCTGTCACGATCGCACTTTCTCTTCGATGCGGACTGCCCGTGGACGAGGAAGCTCTCAGGACGTGGAACAGTACATCGGGCAGATATCGATACGCCGCTGTCGCATTGAGACACCGCAGGAGGTCGCCGAGGACAAGCCCCGGTCGCAGGCAGATGAACGTCGGCGTCGATTCCACTCACGCCCGTCCCCGCCAAACGTCCTCCGTCCTCGATCTGATAGAAAAATCAATCTGCGCGGCGGCAGCCCGCCCGCCCGCCTGTCCGTCCTCACCGCACGAGGACGCCCGCCTCCCCGACCCGAGCGATATTTTCAAAGCGGGTAGTACCCGTCCCCGGCCGCCGGCGGCTTCGGGGGTACCGAGTGAGATGTATGTTTGACATGTTAATTCGGAGCCCGGCTCAAAAAGAAAAGAAGTGGCCAAAGAGAACTAGTCATTACAGGAGGGCGAGCGGCCGGCGTCGCTCGGGCGAGGAGAGGACCGGGGACGGGGAGTGGGGGAGGAGGAGGGGGGCGAGCCTAATTGGGGCAGGCGGGGGAGGGCGGTCGGCGACCCACCCCCGGATCACAGGGATGCCAACCGCCCGACCCCGGCGAGGCCGCGTCCCCCGCAGGGTCGGAGGGATCCGGGAGAATTACTGTTATCAAGTGCGCCGCGCGCCGCGTTCGATGGATGTGGGCGAGCGAATCTTCCGAGATGGAAGGTCGAGATAGGGTGGCCGATGGCGCGGCGTAGGCACCGTGGCCGATGTGTGGACCTCCGAGGGGGAAATACACGTCCGAAAATAACGGAGCGCGAAATTTGCGCTGCGCTCGCACTGCATGCTGGGTAGTGGGACGTAACGAGTTCCAGACGAAATAATGGTTATCTTTGCACTGAGGGTGCCTCGGCGGTTGGCGCGGCACAGATAAATCACGTGTTTAGGTGCGCCGCTGTAGCAGAAAAATGACGTGCACTTCTCTTCGCCCGTTGTGGGGGATGGGATACAACTAAATTTCCAACTGACAGCGTCTCCGCATGATTTTATACTGCCATTATCGCCGAATGAAGGTATTTATCATATTAGTAGAAATAGGAAGTGGCAGAGAACGTTTGGGGAAAGCTATTACTCATCGAACGCCTCTATATCTCAGCGCTTTAGCTGATGCATAAGTGTTCTCCAAGTTCATTGCATGATATTTAAGCTTTACGACGTGTTCGTGTGAATGCATAGTGAGAGACAAATGGTACACATAAAGAAATAATAATGTAGAAAACTATTTTTGCTAGTTTAATGAGATGACATTTGATTAAATAAATTTATTTTCAAAATAAATATAATTATTATCTGCAACAAGTTAGTATTCCCGCAAAATTATTATGGATTTTTTAAAATCTAATTCATAATTTATCTTGTTAACTGACTCATAAAAATTATTTTATTTAATTCAAACAAAATTTATTATTGCATATTATTTCTGATCTCTACGAATTTAAAAGGTATGTTTTGGTCTACTGAGTTAGAGATTCCTCTCCCGCCTCCCTATTTTCGAAACAACATATTGACTTAGAAGTAAAACCGTTTTTAAGTTCATCTTAATACCGAGAAGCAAACGACTTAAATTCCTCAATATTACAGTTCTCATAAAATATATCGCAACAAAATATAAGATTTTCCAACTTCAGGTACTTCTGATGCACACTCGTAAATTTCTTCTTTCCGGCGCTAGGTTACAGAAAATTATAATCTTCGGAAATTATTTCTCGTCCCGGCAGGATGGCCCGGCGCCCGGTAATGAAAAGTGCTAGCGAGCTTCAGAAAATGACCTCAAGATGACAGGTACACCTGCAACGATCGGTGGCCGAGCACTACAACTTCATTAGAAGGTGTGAGTGGAGCCGCCTCGTCAGCTTGTAGCAATTAACACCTGACCTCGCCGAGCAACTTAATTTGCACGTTGGTCTGACCGCGTCTTAAATCACGGTTATGGATTCTAATTTCAATGAATATTATTCCATAGGACGTCCTCTCTTCACGCCCATAAAAAGTTACGAAGAACAAAATTTGGCAAGTTTGAATTTGAAACATATTTCATACCTCGTTTGCTCCAAACAGGTTCGCGTGAATATTTAAATAATGAATGGCCTTTTCGATAATAGCAGTAAACAACGAGAAATTTACTCGACAATATCCATAAATTTACTGGCATTTAAAAATTGACATACAATATATGCATAGTTTCAAAACATAAATTGTGTCGCATTATGCCTCGTAGCGCCTGCACCTAATTTCACGTGCTGCAATTTTCTAAATCAATTGAGGGCCAACATATTTCATGGAACACTTGAAACATCGTTCAGAAAGGATGATGAGAACACCTCTGCTTGTCATTCTCACGGGCTCACTTCATTTCCGCGGACAAATATGTAGGACGCGCATATCTCTGTGTACACACAATAATTACATGTTTGAATTAGAGAACTCTTTATCTGTCCAACGAAAGCCTTCGCCTCAATAACAGGTTTCGAAAGGATCGTTCGGTTCCGTGACGTAATTCTCTGATTCGTACATACCACGTCTTTGCCGTTTATATCGCCTATTAGTTCTACCTCAGTACCCCGCGGACAAACACTGTTCAGTATCTCGAATACGGCCTCAAAAGCGGCACTGTAATACATTTCCGAACGTGTTCCGACCGCCGGGCGTTATTACATCAACTTCATAACAATTTAATTCTATCCCGAAGAAATCGAACACAAATATTTTAATTACTCGTCTGGGCCGCCCGTGGAAGCTTAGGCCCGCCGCCGTGGGAGCAGTCGGGCCGACGAACCCATGAAGCAACCGCCGCGACAGCCGCCATTACCTGGCAAAGGCGCTGCAATCGTAAACAAAGGAAGAACGCGGGGCGATCGGAAGCCCTGGCCCCTCCCTCCGCGGCGCGGGGCTCGCGGCTCTCGCTCATACATTAGCCGCGCAACTTCTCCCATAAACTTGTATTTATGGCCTTTAAAGAAAATTCCAGATTCCCATCGCGCATGACCTAAACACATCGGAGCGGAGCGAGAAAGAAAAACGAAGCGCTCCCCTTCCCCACAACATTAAACCATCATAAATAACAGGAATATTATTTCCGATGTGATTTATAGCTCGTGGAAGCCTTTAAATCAAGCAATCGCGCGGGCCCGCTCCCCGCCCACTTTGCACGTTACTAATCCAATGAATTGATAGTCTCGCGCGCCGCACCGCGCCGCGCCGCGCCGCGCCGCGCGGCGCCGCGCCGGCAGAGCCTCGGCCCTGGTGATGGTGGGGGCGGCGAGTGGAACAGCGAACAGCGGTGAGCGAGCGAGGGTTGCGGATGTGGAGGCGATGCCTCGAGACAAGGTGATGGTGGCAGAGGAAAGAATATCGACGTAAAGAGATGGGCTTCGGTGGAGGATGAAGAAGACAGGTACAACGCGTCTCCAAACCCTTGTTGGGCGTTGAGCGCTTCTCGTATTATGGGAGTAATCCTCCATAAAGTTTTATTTTTTCATGTCTCGTCACGACGCAGTCATTGCCTTTTATCCCTTCGGCCAGGAGCTCGGCGTCGCTAGTAACTGTGGATCCCAGACGGTCACCCGACTTGGAATCCGTCGAGACTCGAATTGCTTAACTTCCGTGGCTACACGGAGCTTAATTAAGCAATTCGGCTAGCGATGCCGGCAGGGATATGTGAAATAGATCAGAATGGCAAACATAAGGTGGAAAAGGAGGAATGAGTAAGAAGCAAAGCGTTGATGGAAGTGCACGAAACAATCTGTAAAATGGGTTGGGCGCAGTGGAGATGTGTACGATGACTTCTCTCTTGGTGATGGTGGTGAACTCGGTGATTACGGAAGGTAAAGAAAAGTGGGAAAGTCTATAGAAAAGAGAGAGGAAATATATAATGGTGATGCATGTTCCGCGAAAAGTCAAGTAAATGGTAGAGGACAGAAGGGAGCTAAAACAGGGATGGAAAGAAGATGGACAGGTATAGGACTCAAACATAAACAAGAAATAGGAAGGCTAGAGATGACAAGGTGAGGGATGACAAGGAGTTATTGGTGCAATGGTATTTTTAAATGACATAGGCATTTAAAAGCAGAGCTGGTGGTAACGGTTAGGGAAACAGGTAAGTGCGGGGCGGAGCGGGGCGGAGCGGGGCGGAGCGGGGCGGAGCGGGGCGGAGCGGGGCGGAGCGGGGCGGAGCGGGGCGGAGCGGGGCGGAGCGGGGCGGAGCGGGGCGGAGCGGGGCGGAGCGGGGCGGAGCGGGGCGGAGCTGGGCGGAGCGGGGCGGAGCGGAGCTGGGTGAGGCGGGGCGAAGCGGGGGGAGCGGGTTGGAGTCTGGCAAGGAGGCGGGGCTGGTAGGTGGGGGAGGAGCGAGGCTGGGCGGGTTGGGGAGGAGAGTAGTGGGCTGGAGATGGTGGGGTAAGGTGGGATGGGGTGGGGTGGGGTGGAGATAGGCAGCACCGGGCGGTTTTCTGAGCGGCGCAGAGCGGTGCGGAACCGATTAGGTGAGCACCCTCGCGATGAGAGGCGCGCTATCGCCCGCCCTCCGCGCCGGCCCGGCTCCGTCGCCGCCCCGTTGGCGCTGGGGGGGCCACGCCCCTCGGCGGGTTTCCGCGCCGCCCACGCATCGCACGCCCGAGGCCTTTGCCGGCCGAGAACGGCGCGAAGGGATCGGGAGTTCACCTGCGGCAGTTGGTGCCGTTCCGATGGCACATGGAACATGGCACTTTCTCGTGTGGGGCGCGATGGGCAAGAAGACAACTCTGGCGATTAATACCGAAATACTTCATGTAGTGGAGTATTTTCACGAACTTGTGAACTTTTTTTTTTTTTTTTTGAGATTTCATATAGTCTGCTGCATACATAGAAGGTAATGCAATATATTAGTTTCATTGCTTTTTTGATTTAAATTCGTACTCTGTGGCGTTCTAAATATTGTATAAAGGATTCAAGCACAAATGTGCCAGTGACTTAGATAATCAGGGCCGGATTTAAGTAGTGCGGGGCCCCAAGCACAAAATTGTGTTGCCCCCCCCCCACGAAAAAATAGCTCCATCTTTATTAAATAAAAATGTATTATAGTACAAGTACTTTCTGTACAGATATAAATGAAAACTGATAATTTTTTATAGAAATTTTTACTTGTGTTACATTTTTTTACATTAACTACATTATTTATGTATTTAATGCGTATTTTTCCGAAATGCGGGGCCCCTGGTGAATAGGGGCTCCCAAGCAACTGCTTGTTTTGCTTGTAGGTAAATCCGGCCCTGTAGATAATAATAATAATAATAATAATAATAATAATAATAATAATAATAATAATAATAATAATAATGATAATAATAATAACATTATTATTATTATTATTATTATTATTATTATTATTTCATTTCTTGATCTGTGTGAAATGGATTTGATGCTAAACAACATCATATCGTGGTGAAAATGGTGAAATGATGGGGCTCTGCCCAAATTATTATTATACGGTTATTCCTCTCAAACTTATCCAATGCTGACGAACGTGGTTCTCTCGGCAATCACAGAGAGTTTCTACATCACCTTCCTTTTAAAGGCAGGAAAAAATACCATCAGATGTATTCTAGAACTAGTGCAATGCAAAATGTACATTGTATTAACACAAATGTTGGAAGCTACTTAAACCCGTATCTGTGTTTTGTAATACTGAAGTGAGCATACTTGAAAGGAGGTGATCGTGAAATAATTTGTTGTGCCCCTTGCGCTAGAAAATGGTAACTGCTTTACTTTACACATTCGTCTGCCTCTTTGATTCTATTCTGTGGAAAAATTAACCTGACGCAATATCCGGCTACTAATCATATTGTAGAGCCTCGTGTCTCGCAATAGCTTAGCTCTTGATCAGCGTGCTTCCATTACGCGGTCCCGGGTTTGATTCCTGGTCAGGCAAGATTATACTGTTCGTTTTCCTTGCAGGGTCCCAGTATATGTTGCTGTGTGATCATGACAAAATTCACTTCTCAGGTTGAGAATACCGGAATACGGCATGGGGATGTCTTACGTGCTAACCATAACTTCCCCCTTAACTCATGGCCGCGAGGCAGGGACGTTGCCGGTAGGCCTGAGCCCGTTCACGGTCTGTCGCGCCAAGTACATGAATACATACTGTATTGTATACAATGATACATACTGTATTGTATACAATGATGCTAGCAAAAAATTGAGCAAATGAAAAAACACTAACATTTGTTAAACCAAAACCAACTTCCACAAAATTAAACACAAAAAATGCGAAGGGCTAAAGGCACAAAGTAATAAATATCACATTCTTCCTCTCAACGTGCTCTATAGATAGGACCTCTTCCTCACTAATTTGTAAAAGAAAATCGTTTCATCCCTTAAATTTTGTAATCAATTTATTCCTACTTCTATTACTGTTAATTGAACTTCATTACCACAATTTGTTATGCAATAAATCGAGTTTAAAAACATATTGTATAGACTCAAAAATTATTCACGGGTATGTATATGTGAAAATCAAAACAAAATGTTTACATCATCATTACAGGATACATTTACATGTTTACAACCATATTTCCACGTTACCTACGCAAATGAGCATAGGTTAACGGGTATAGGTAAAGTGTAAACTATACGTGTGTTCTAGATGTTACAGTCATTTGAAATTACTTTAACCAATTTAAAATAACAAATTCCCAAAATTATAAAAGAGAACCAGCATTTTCTAAATATTCACCTCACTATAAGAATAGGCTATCATTAACGAAGACAACATCAAAGGAAAACAAAAAGTGGAATACGTAGAGCGCCATCATCAGAGAAATGCAGAACAGCACGATTCTGCATGTTCTATGGCTGGTCATGTGAAACAGTGCATCACAAGTCGAAAAAATAGCAAACGATTGCCTTCCATGTAGGTTGTTTATTTACTTGTCAGAATATCTTGCAGGATCGGTAGCATTGCGTGTTTCACGTTTATGCTGAAACGCTTCGCATGTAGTACGATTCCAAAACGAATATTGAGGCTGTATCGTTATTCACAATCGTTTCGTGTTGACACTACTATGAGAGGGCTCAGTAATGCGGTTGTAGAGTACTCTTTGATAATGAACGTTTCCGGGGTATTTTTTATTTTATTTTGCATTGATGTTTTTCTCTGTTCACGTGGAAATTTTTGAATGCAATACAAGGAGTAGCGTGAAAATTGCAGATAAATTCTCGGAATTTAGAGCTCAGAGTGGATTTATATGGTTGCGATTGGTATTAATTGACACTATTCCACAAGTAATATATCCCTATACAGGGCTATTACTAGTAATTCAACGGACTTTAAAAATGTGTATTTCAGAAATTAATACGCATAACATAAAGAGCTATTACAGATTGCGAACGGTACTCGTAGATTGGACTACCGATCTGTGCAGACAGTGAATATGAATGAGTGAAAACCAGATAGGTATAAGTAGAATTTTATAAATTATGAGAAATCTGTTTATTTAAGTCATTATTACTATAAAGTCGTGGTGCTTTGTTTCATTATTAAAACGACGAATATACATTGCCACTCAAAAATAACCTTAAAAACACGTTTTTCTGAGAAATTATAAAATGTCACTTATACAATTCTAGTTTTAATATTTTTTTTTGTAAAAGATCTTGAATTAATAGTAAGCAATATTATTTGGAAGAATTTGTTTCAATTAATTTCGCGAGTAAAAAAATATTTTCTGTATGAAAAATTGAAACACTTGCAATAATAATAAGTACAGAAATAATAATTACAAAGTTGATGAAAAGGAGGATCAGAGAAATTCAAGAATTCTTTCTAAGTTAAAGAACCTAAAGTTATCTTTTTTGTTTTATAATGGTGTGAGATATACCCTACGAAAAATGTGAATTTATATTTACGATCCACATTCTCTTCGCAGTTCTTCTAAATGGTACCCAAGGTTATTTCACACGCCGAGCCCTCGATAGCAGGTTATATAAGTCGCAGAATGAAACACGTAGTCTTAAGAGTTGGAGATGGCTTCATCTAAGCATTACGAAAACCGAATCCTACTCCAAATAAGATTCTCACTGCAAATTATCCTCAACACGTCGTACAATCAATTTTCCATTTCCACGAAAGCAGAATAAGATACAGGTTACTTTTTGGAAATAAGAAACGAATCAGAAGAAGAGCGGGCGGTATAACAATTACAGAGAACGTAGTCGTCCCGGATCATGTTAACCAAAATGCAAATGAAATATGTTTGGGGAAATTTAATTCAGGTGTCCATTTACTCACAATGAGAAAAGGAAAGATAAAAAAGGTACATCATACATAAGTCTCACAATGCACTCGTAAATATACCGCCCTGTTATTTTCGCATCAGTTTCAACCTGCACAGTAATCATACAAATGCGATCTTGTTCAGCGGTCACGCAGAAAAAGGAGCACTCAATTTCAAGTGAAACAGCATTGCAAATAAGGCTACACGCTAAGTGAAATAATCGAACACACTATCATCACAGAGAGGATGTGACGCATATTAATACCATCAAATCAGCACGCATCACACCCAAAGTAAATTCATCAGACCCAAAGGGTCAGCTAATAAGCTCATCTTCAGAAGATGTATAAAATTTTTAATTTAACGATCGCCAGTTGGAATTAAAAAAAACTTTCATTGAATATCTAAAACCGCAATAATTAAATTACATCATCCAGAACATTATAAATGGAGTATGTCTTTTAAAATCATGTCATGTAAAGTCATGTAAAATCTTTCAGATACAAAATACGTATCACAAAAATAAGTTACTTACTAGAGTTTATTTTTAAATTCTGGTTAGTTTTTAAATAACAAAATATCAGATATAATATTCTGGGATGTGGCAAAAACTAGAACTTTAAATAGATGAGCAATTGAATTTGAACTAAATTTCCAATTATGCACCGCATTTATCACATGTGAGGAAAATACAACGTAACATTTGCCTGCGCTTATTTTATTGAAAACGAGTTTATGGCCATTGAATAAAATGAATGAAAGAAGGTGATTTTACTTTCAAGAGGCATTTCAAAGTGATTTAAATTTGAGAATAATCCTTTTTTTAATATGATTATATGCACAAAAATAGAAGCATAGGAATGGGATTTGATCATTACTTGTAAACTTTCATTTCTCATATATCTTCAACTGTCTCTTGTAAAATGATGGTTTTAAAACGATACATATCTATACAAATGATATTTGCCAATAGTCACACCCCGTCTTTTCAATCTTGTGCACATGCACATGATTGTAGGTTCGATGTATGGCGAACACATGCCGTCTTCACTGATGTAGAAACCAAAACATTTCGTTATGCATTTACAATGTCGGGTATCCAGGAGCTCTTTCTCTTTTCTTTCCGATCTCTGTCTTTCGTTACTTTTCCTCTATTTATTCCACTCTCTTTCTCTCTCCCACTCTCTCCTCACTTCTCTCTCTCTCTCTCTCTCTCTCTCTCTCTCTCTCTCTCTCTCTCACACACACACACACACTTGGTAATTTTGTTTTATCTTCTATCACTCTTTTACGTTCTCTTTTTTCTTCTTATTTTCTCATTCTCACTATCTTTTGGGCTTGATCTTATTCTATTCCTCTCTATCACTCAGTAATTTGTTTTATCTTCTATCACTTTTACGTTCTCTCTTCTTTCGCCTACTATTCTCTTTCTCACTATGTTTTCGTCTTGGTCTCTCTCTCTCTTTTTCTCTCTTTCTCTCTCTCTCTCCCTCTAATAGACAGACACGCACCGCCTTACACCCACGCAAATACAAACAGCCAAAGCGAAACGTTTCCTGGCAGCGCCCGCGCCTCCCGAAACAACAGCGGAGCGAGGGGGCGTGGCGAGAGACTCTTCCCTCCCCCGGAAGGCGGCGACGGTCAATTGTTCTCCCGCAGCCGCCGCCGCCTCCGCCTCCGCCTCTTCCGCCCCTTGCTTGCCCCTTCGTCTACCCTTCTGTCCTGCCCCGTCCCGCGTTCGCCTCGCTCCCGACCCGCGCACCTTCGCCCTCCCCTCCCGGTCCCTTCCCCTCCTTTCGCCCTTCTTCCGTACTGCGCCCACCCCGCATCGCAAGGCGCCGCGCCCCGTACGGCGTCCAGACCACTCCACGTAACTGCGCGGGGCCCCAAGACATCGCACCCTCCGCCTCCCACGTGCTTCCCCCGAGACGAGGGCGGGGGCAGGGTCTAGTTAGGAAAGGCGCGATTCGAATCATGCAAACACATGCGTAATCACCTCCGCCCCCGCCCGCCCTCGTATCACCTGCGCGCCCGCTTTCCTGCCCCCCTCCCCCTCCCCACGCAGGGCCCGGCTCGCTTTTAAAGAGCTGGGTTTCCACAATTCGTTTCAGATAGGAAAAACACACCAGCATGTTCGTCATAATATTAGCAATAATTAACTTCGATTTGGCGTCATATGCACATAGAAAGTGTTGTTAGTAATTTTTCAGTTTTGTTATAGCATGTATATTACTGGAACTTTGTGACTAGAAGTGCTGTTGTAAAATCGAGAGGTAATTTGTGTCATTTGTGAACAGCAAGTGCACTGCAATTCTGACGGCCGGCTTCTGGGCTAAGGTTTTGACAGCCTAAAATCATGTGCGATCATAGGACCTGGTGCCATCTAATTCCGTCAAATTACTAATTCCCAATTTTCTTCGTTTGAAGAGGAGCAATTCATTACAATTCTTGTTTCCTGAACTTATTCCAATGAAATTTTCAGACTAGTCAGTAAAATAAAAAATAAAGATTCGGCTGGTTGAGATTAACTTTCTGCACATTTCTTAAAAGCTTGTGTAACTCCATATACATACCCTTTAACTGGCGTAATCAGTACTTCTTAATGTCCAGAAATATTTTCAAAAATTTCGAAACAGGAACAAATTTAGCAACGTTTTAAGAAGGGCAACAACAATTAAATTCGAAATAATTATTTAATTTCTTTTTTGTCAGTTACTCAAAAACATTAGATAGACCTGCGTTTCCAGATGCTCAACATGAACTTAAAAATCAAAATCTATGGAAATAGCCAGTTTTTCGTCTTTTCTTAAAGATATCCTATATATTTACTTTGCGGTGTTTATTAATATTGTGCGAGGCCTATTCAGAGTGAGAGGATTATTTCTTTCTTCATTTCCCCGATGAAGAGCGAGGTGGCGCTGGCATCGTAACACAGAAGATTGTTGACGGTGATGAAAATGGGAGACGATCGCGAGGCTGGTGTGAATATGTTCAAATTTGTTAAAATATATTTTGTAAAGTTACTAAATTATTATTTATTATTTTTATTATTATTGATGTTGCGCTCGATGGAACATTGGATGCAGGTCTGGACCATACAGGATCAATTCTCAAATAATCCTGTATGGTCCAGACTTGCATCCAAAGTCCCATCGAGTGCAACATCATTAAATACGGAACAACAGGAAAACACAACAACAAATTGCTTATTATATTATTATCTTTTTCTAAAGAATATATCTCTTTGAACACAATCGTTATTCGAATTAAATTTCTTCCCACAATGTATTCACAGTTTTAACATTTTTACAAAATTTTGCTTCATTAGGATCTTACGCTCCGCGCCCACCGACTCCAACGACGGCGCGGGGGCGGCACACGCAATGACTTGGAGGCAGCGTGTGGCGGGCCGTGGAAGCGATCGCAGCGCTCTGCGCGTCACCGCGGCGAGTCGGGGCCGCGCGGCGCGGCAAAAACAAAAGGCGATCTATCTTCCCAAATGGGCGGACGTCTTTTGTCGGGCGGAGGAGGAGTCTCGCGCGTGGGCCCTGGAGGTTGCGACGGGGGGCGGGGGCGGTGGGGGAGGTGCGGGCAGCGCGGGCGGCGCGGGCGGTGGGAGCGGTGGGGGCGGTGGGCGGGGCGAAGGCGGCGCGCCGAGTGTTGAACACTAAAGGTTTAATTTGTTTAATCCGATCCGAGGCTGCGATAACGTTGATATGTTTACGAGGTTCCAAGCGAAGCCAGGCCCCTCGGACCGGGCCCGTTTAACAATAAATCATTAATCATATTGCCATTATTGCCACAACGGGCGTAACAACAATACCACTCCAACACCTGCAAGCAGTCATTAATTGATACGCGTGATTTTAAAATATCTATTCACAAAAAAAGCGCGGTAATAAAAATGTCAAGTAGAAAATAAACCTATTGTTTCAGAGAAAGAGAATTAGCTATGTGTCCGACTTAAGATATTGCTTTTAATTATTTTTTCTCTTTTTGCTTTCGTTATATTTTAAAGCGGTTCAACTCCTCCCAGTTAAGCCCTTATCGTATTTCTTGTGCACGAATTTCGGTTCTTCTTAGAAGAGGTTCCAATGAGCCGCCCCATGACGATCTTCTACAAAAATCAAACGCGCTGTGTTCGGTGAAGCGATGTAACTTTTGTTCAATGTAATAAATTTGGCGATATCCGATTGAGTGTGTTTTTTACAAGATAAAAGAAATACGTTATATTTCTGCTGCCTAATGGGAATGACACATTTTTTCTGGCGTTTAGTTACTTGTTAGCCGGTAATATACGACTTCTTGAATGGGAAAACTTGAGAGATATTGAAATACATCTTTACAGAAAGTAACATATTTTAGATTAAAAATTATTGAGACATTTTTGCTTTATATTGCCACTGGTATTCTTACCATTAGCAGTAATTTAATGGAGAGAATGCGGAAAATATTTGCGCTTTAGAAGACATAAACTTGATGTATTCACAAAAGTCATTTCTCAGAGGAAACATCAACATTTTGGAATAACGATCATTAAACCTAGCGTGATCTTTCCTGTCGCAATGTGTACTACACACATGTGATAACGATTTATTTGCAACTAACCAGGGGTAGAGTAATTTCCTCAAAATAATGTAATCATCTTAAAAATATTAACATCCTTTCGCATCGTGTCACCTTGCGTTTGCAGCTCATCAATTCGGATGTATGGTTGGATTAATATCACGATATTCGTCAAGAGACTAATGGCCTTCCGTTCCAACAAGACGAATACACGTTGTGTATTCGCTTAAGGGTCCAAGATTATTAAGATTCCAAAGAGTGATTACGTGATGTAGCGATACAGACTTTGCTAACCAATGACGGACACGTTTCCATCATTTGTCAAAACTTGAGCATCTAATTATTTCTTAAGTTAGGATCTCATAAGTGTTGCTCTTCCCACCCGTGTTTCTTGAAGTTAGCGAGTTACGTAGTTTAGTGGAGATATCGTTTCGAGACGTTCCTCACTACGTTTTCACCTGCAGAAGCACACACGCAAAACAACGTAATTTGTTACAACCATCCTTCTTCGTCAGCGAAAGTTTGCATAGCTTCCGCTTATCGGTTATTCACTCTCCGCGATGAAATTTCTGTTCAATCCGGTTAGAAGACGAATACATATTCTAATACACATATTTCTCGAAAGTAGCCTTGTGGTAATTGTTTGCCAGTTCCAAACATTTTATTCTTCACAACAATTCTTCAGAAAAACATAAATTCATTCGAACATGTAAAATCCAATCTAAAGCATCTTTGACCATTCAGCATATTTTGCATAAAAATATTAAAGTTGTATTTTTCAGTTCTTGAAAAGTTTGAAACGTATTCTTCAAGCCTAAACATTAAATATTTTATAAATAATATAATAGTATATAATAGATATAATATACAAATTAAATATATTATTGTTTCATTCAAAAAAGATTTAAATAAATACTAATAAGTATCAAATTTAATACAGTAATGCACTTTTAAATTTTCCAAAATAATTTGTCACTGAGAACATCGCTTTCGTTATCACTCATTTACTTTAGCTTTCATTTATTTTGGAGTAAAAGGAACACGCAAGAGAGTATTCTAACACACTGTATGTTGCGTACGTCTTAAACAAAGGCAAAATCTCAAAAAGCCTGACTCTCTTCATTGTAATGTTTTAATACATTCAATAAGTACGTGTCTGGCTGTAGGATTACCATACGTCCACTTTTCCCCGGACATGTCCTCTGTGTGAAGTAAGAAAAACTGTCTGGATGGATTTTACAAAAAAGGATGAAATGTACTCTTTTTTTATTGGAAAAGTACTACTTTTATATGCAACCTAAACATATGATGAACGAAGGATACTGCGCCTTGTTCAACTTTTTCGTGTACCCGACATCATAATTTCATTGTTTTATAAATAAATGACATTTAACATAAACTATCTCGCCTAACAACCGTCAAAATCCATAGATCAACTATAGCTACATTTATGTCCTTTTCTCCACGAAATACAACAGTGCTGGCAAAAGCTGGTACTATGTAGTGCATAATAGGTGCTTTTTCTAGATTCTGTGCTCTGTGGTGTTAATACTATTCTGCTGGTGTGTGGAGTTATTACTGCTCTGTGATGTTTAATTTCGATACGGATGCCAAAAAGATATGCCTTGTTTAATGACGTACTTATACTTTAAAGCGTTTGTTGCAAGGTTTAAATCAAAGTTTTATTTGTTGGGGGAGATTTCATCATCCACCAAATATTTGTGATTTAAAAGTGGAAAAGACAGTAATGGAAATGAAGTAGGCCTATTGTAGTCGTATGATTGTGAAAGTGATGACATTGAAAAAGTATTTAGTCAGTAGTAAGTATTTTGTCTTTAAGAAAAATAAATTATTATATTAAAACTTGTATGAAATGTCACTTGTTTCATTATGGAAGTATGGTAACGCTATGTGGGTATAAGATAAGAGGTTTAAAAACTAAGGTAAACATCCGTTGCAAAGGGATGGTCATACGGCATAAGTCAATAAAAATTCTGACGAATATATATCAGTTATGAGCAATGAATATAATAAAATAATTCAAAAATAAGGTAGTTAATCAAAAAGATATCTTTGAAACACCACCAGAACCACCGAAACAATTGTTATTTAAATTGAACTGGCCACTGAAAATTAACTTTACTTAAATGAAGGTCTTTACCAATATCTTCTTCAGAATTTATTTTTTATAATTTATATCTCTATGTACTGCGTATATTAACGTGACTCCGATATCAAAATAAAACACTAAGATATCTATCAAACAATTTGCACATTTCACCGCCATATCAGTATTCACGTGACTGACGTGATTGATATTTTTGGCTTCTTATACTGGTCAACTCCCAAAACACCAAACAACTTACATAAAAAGGCATCAACCAGCCATCTCCTTGGGGATTTCGCATTCCACATTCTTCCTTCCAGGAGGAAACGCGAAAAGGGAAAGAAGCTATCGGAGAAAGCACGCAATCTCCGGCAGCGGCAGCAGCGATTAAGTCAAGAAGACGCAACGGCCCAATTATCAGCAGCGAAGCCCAGCCTCAAATTGCCGGGCGAGCGGGGCGGCGCGGGTGGAGGTGGGGGTGTGGGGGTAGGGTGGACAGGAGGGGAGGGGGTACCGCAGTGCCGCCTAGTGCTGCGTAGCTCGTAAGCCAGTCCAAGCTAATTAACACATAGCTATAAGTCATAGCCGCGAGCGACCGGGGCTGTTAGGGCTTGGATATTGAAATTAGCTTGCCCGATGCTATCTGGACAGGTCCAATGCGCCAGGCTTCTTTTTATGAACGAAACAGGTCAATTAAAACTCTTAACGCTAAATACTTAATTATACCTTAAACTCTTGTTTTCATAATTACATATTATATTTCATCGTAAAATCAATTCCAACTCTGACGGTTATTTCTTTAATTACAATGTAAAATGTGAATAAATTTTCTATTTTAAAGAGGTTTAAATTAAGATGAAACTTTGTATTGAAATTGTACGAGTAATAAGAGTTGTGGAAGTGATTTTCTGGAATGAAGAGGTGTGGTTTCTCTCATGAAAACAAAAGATGCGACATGCTTTGTAGAATATACCTGATTGTTTGTAATAGAGATGTTCGAAAAATTACCACTGAACTTGACACATACGTTGGTAGGAAACAAATTTCCGTTCGTCGGAATGGTGCGCTTGTTTATGGCAGAAGAACGAAATGTATTTTCTTTTGAATTTTAGTACATTTTCAAGTATGAAAGTGCATAATAATTTAACGAAATATTTGTCGAATCGTCATGGGTATACCATGTAAGTTATTCGATCGTTTCATTGATTAAAAATATTCTTCAAAGAAGCAAGTAATTCAAATTCAAGACACAGGCGTAGCTAGTGCGAACACGGCAGGTGTCTTGAACA
Source organism: Gryllus longicercus (assembly GCA_038098605.1). Classification (NCBI taxonomy): domain Eukaryota; kingdom Metazoa; phylum Arthropoda; class Insecta; order Orthoptera; family Gryllidae; genus Gryllus; species Gryllus longicercus. The sequence goes on from JAZDUA010000052.1 coordinate 4,058,876, forward strand.
AGGTAGTACCCGCAACAAGATAATCTTCCTGTGGTACGCCCAAGAGAGAGAAGCTGTCCATCAGAATTCCTGCTCGCCAGACAAGAGAAAATTAGCAAGTAGCGTATCAGGAAACACCTCTGCACAAGGTGCAAACAAAAAGATTTCGCAATCCGGAGTCAGAAACTGAAATCGCGCTGATACTAGTATTCACCACACAAATGATTCACACGTAAGATTCCACCCTGCATGAATCAATCTTAGTCAGAGTGGATACAAATTGAGTTTTCACGTACCAAGCATACCATCATCAAATTTGATTTTCTTTATTTTTTGTTCTGGAATCTCGTTCGTAAGAAAAAAATATAATCAAGGAACGTCCAGAAAAAAATCAAGTATGCATATTTCTAGAATACATATTTCCTAGAACGTGTTCTTTCCAAAAATTTAATACTTATGGCAACTTTGATACCAATCTGGAAAGTCGACACTAGAATAAATAAAATACAATAAAAAGAGAAAGTAAATTCACGCTAATAATGAGAAAGGTTTTCAGGGGTACATCCAAGAAGTGTGTTGACAGACAGTGATTCAGAAGGTATTTAATAAAATTACCCCTCTAAACTCCGCGAAAGTTACACAAATTTCCTAGCATGAACCTATCTGCACGCCAGTCCAACCACCATCAACTTCCATCTCTAGCAGTACCACCCACGTGACCGACGCCCGGCACCGAACGCCCGCCAAACAAGCTGCTCGTGCGCGATAAACCAGAGCCAAACCACAGTTCGCCAACAGGACGCAGTAATTAAATAATCATAAGCCTACGGCGCGGGGGTGGGGAGGGGAGGAGACGGCGGGGGACGGGAGAGGGGAGAGGGGAGAGGCAGCCCGGAGCTCCTCATCTATCACGGCTCGCGCCTTTGCTCCTGCTCCGCTCACAAAAACCCGCGGGTAATGAAGATGTTTATATGCATTACCTAGCACATCAGCGACGGAAGGGTGGCAGCGGCGGCGGCGGCGGCCAAGGCAGAGGACGCGGATACAAAGGCGGAGGAGGAGGTGACGGAGCAGTACAGGAGGAGGCGGTGCTGGAGGAAGAGACACCGCCCGGCGACGGGGAAAGCGCAGGAGAGTGAGGACGTGCAGGTAGAGTCTGGAGCGTGGGCGATCACCGAAACGGAGGCAAAGATGAAGGCGGAGGAACAGTGAAGTCGGGGCAGAGGCAGAAGAAGAGGCATAGACGGAGGGGCAAGCAGAAGAGGAGGCGGAGGCGAAAGCAAAGGCGGAGGACAGAGGCGACGGTGATGACGGATGTGGTGATTGACGGAAGAGGTGATGAGGCCGTAAAGGAGGGCACGGTGGGGGTGCCAGAGGAAGAGAGACCAGAGGCGATGGGCACAGAGAAGGAGAATGAGGTTTGGGAGGAAGCAGCGTGGGCGGCGACGGAAATCGAGGTGAAGACGAAGGTGGAGGCAGAGGAAGAGTTGAGATCGGAGAGAGGGGGGACAGAGCAGAAGCAGAGGTAGAGACGGAGGCGCAGAGGGGAAAAAGGCGGAAACGGCGTCAAATGCGAAGGCGGGAGCAGGAGCGGAGGCGGAGGCGGAAGTGCAGGCGGAGGCGAAGGTAGAGGCCAAGGTGGAGGCGAAGGCGAAGGCGCATGCTGAAGCAGGGGCGGAAACGAATTCAGAGACAGAGAGGAAAACGGAGGAGCAGACGCAGGAGGGGGAGGGGGAGGGGGTGGATGCAACGTGGCGTCGACGGCAGAGCAAGCGGCGGCAGAGGAGGCGGGAGACGCTGCTCCCCAGCGACCGCTGCTCCTCAACGCGCTGACGAAACAAAAAGTGATCGCTCCGCGCTGTCCCCTCCACAATCGCCGATCTGTCGCCACCCCCGGCCCGACTCCTCACGACTGCCCGTAACTGGAAGTGCGCGGCAGAGCCAGCTGTCAAGCAGAGCGGGCGGGATTGGATGCTTTGTATGCTGAGGTCGCGGTATGGCAAAGGCAATTTTTACACGGAGAGTAAAGCAAAATGAGCAGTTATTACTAATACTGTTATTTCGAAGGAAAATTAACCTTAAAACTAACGTGTAAATAATGCAATAAATGCGAATACCAGGCAAATAATATTGTCTGAAACACCTAATGTTACATCGACCCTCGAAAACGCAATATTAAAATACTATTTTATTAGTTTCAAAGTCAATCCTACACATCTACGTGAAATGACTTCGTCGTTGGCCAAAAAATGAAAATTTGTTGAAATTAGTTTTCTTACGTACTATATTTCCTTGTACATTTTCATTCAAGAACACGAAATAGCAATTGCGACGAAACACTCACAGTAACATAATCCGTACTAGATTCAACAGTAAGGAAAGGTAAAGAACTGTAATGATTTTAAAACACACTTTATATACACAATATATTTTGATTCAGCACCAAAAACGACATTATTGTATTACTTCTAAACGCAGTTCATTTACACTAACGTAATTCTGAGTCTCACTCTTTATAACACACTATCAGCTTTGTAACTCACCGTCAAACGAAAACGTCGGGGAGTTGTGGCCTCAGCTCAAAGCCCCGCCGGCGGCAGCGGCACCTGTGGACAACGAGAGAGTACGGTTCGTGACGCCCGCCGCGTGTAACACGGCATATATTACACGTACAAAAAAACTACCAACCTCTTGCTCAGAAACGGACGTCTAAATTTCTCCCAGAGTTCTCACCTTACGCGCGCATTCAAAACCAATTTATTTTAAACGCCGTTTTTAACTCACCGCGCGTCCCCGTTCGTTTTGTGTTATTTGGAGGCCCGGGCCGCGCCGCGCCGCGCCGCGCCGCGCCGCGCCGCCCCTCGCGCCGGTGGCGGCGGGCAGCGGAGCGAGGCCGGGCGAGAGCAGCGCGTGAAGGAAACACGTTCCGGAGCGCGAGGCGTCGGCGGGGTCTTATTGCCGCGATTACCGCAGCTGTCACCCGCCGCCCGCGCGGCCGGGGGCGGCCCGCTCGCCGCCGACGCCCCGGCGCTTCAACCCCGCTCCGAAGCAACGTGCTGCATCCCACTGGCCACGCCTGCGGGCCGGTCTTGCAGTGCAACTGATACACAGCCACCGTTTTCACGTATGCGCCTTCTACGTATCTCCAAAACGAGATGGAGGTGGGGAAGTAGATAGTTCCAATGAACAGTAGTCCGACACTCTGGACAACTCTGCCATCCTTTTCCATCTCCGAATCCATTTTCCTTCCTTGCCACCATCTCCTACATTTCCTCCATCACCTACTTTTCCTCCTTCACCTACCTTGCCTCCATCTCCTACTTTTCCTCCATCTCCTACCTTGCCCCCACTCCTACCTTGCCCCACCTCCTTCCTTGCCTCCATATCCTATCTGACCTCCATGTCCTACCTTGTCATCACTTATATTCCTGCACTTCCATCGCAATTGCTTCTACCGATTTAAGACAGGTCCAACCCTCTTGCCTTTCCCTGTTTTGATTTCTGAACCATCTCATTTACTCAGCCTTTTCAGCACTCGCAGCGTCGATGTCTCTATTGTCTCAGCCTCCTCCATCGATCTCTCAATCCAAACGCGATTCGTACAGCAACTGCTTAACAATTTAAAAAATATCTACTGTCTTCAGTACTTCATATTTTAAATCACATTAAACTAAATAAACAAGTGCACTCACTTTTTCATTTAAAGAAACACTAATTAAATAAACAAAATTAAAATAAACAGTAAATTTCTCTTATTAACCACGTATTTAATAATTTTGTTTTGCATTTGGAAATAGGTTCAGAACTTCATATCCTGAAGTCAGTAACTATTTCGAAACAGTGCGATATTCCAAATAAATAATCGATGTAATAAATTGTAATATTGCTTTACTTCTGCCTGAAATATGTGTACGATCAAGTAATACGTATATTATCAAGGTAGTGATTCACTGAACGTTCAAATCGACCTTTTTTTAAAACTGTTTTATTATCCTTGTTTGAGAAGATACGTCTTTCAAGGTGTTTAAGGTTACATAATTTACATAACGTTTTTGAACTATATTTCTATGTACATGAAAACTGTACGAGAACAATAATGTTTGGAACCAACTACTGCTAAGGATACCAGGAAGGGTCCTTCTGAAACAAGACGAACTAAAGTCCATCTATCGCACGTCTTGCATGCATCCGAAGGCCCCTTTGTTGCCTGCGCAGGTAGCACCGCACGCGGCGGGGCCGAGGCGCTCTGCCAATTACAGCGCAGCAGCGCGCCCTTGCGAGGGCGTTAATGGAAATTGATGCGCCGCTGCGCTCCCGGATTAACACGTCTTGCGATAGAGAGAACGCGCGCCACCAGCAGAAGGGACGGTAAACCCCTCAAATTGCCACGCGAGTCGGAGACCGCCGCTATCGGAACGTTATCTCAGGCCCCTTCGGAGAGACGTCCTCACGTGATTGTTCTCTTGTATCTGTGGCGTAGCAGTGACCGTAGTGGCTCCTGTGATGTCTTAATAGTCAGGGCGTCACAGTTACGTTATCATCGACTTCGCTTCCATTGCTTATTCTTTGGGAAAATAAAGGATTTTCTTGATAACACAAAAAATTACAGTTTATTTTCAAGACTTGATTTACAGTTCACTAATTACAACTTTTTAACCACTTCGGAGTTATTACTGTTAATATATCTAGCATACCATGCATAAAACACATACATTCCCAAGAATTTGAAGATCTTTCGAAATAGTCTCCACAGCCTTGCAAAACATTGTTTATTAGGGTCTTCTATTATAATACACCGTTGCTAGGAGAAGATACACGTTAAACACTCCATTACCAACAATACTACAATTATTTTCTCATTAAATACTTTTGCTTAACTCACGGTGTACTGTGTTCCTGAATCTAAATGGCGTTTTTAATGCATTTCTTAAACTTTTCCCTACTTAATAATTATTGTGAGGTACCGATCATTGTATCTAAGCAAGAAGGCATTTTCTTATTTAGAATTAGTCGCAAATCACTACAAAATTAACACGTTTCTCATCCCATGAAAGGATGTACTGTAGTTACTAAAATGATCAAAGCCAAAAGTTTTAGCATTTTTAAGGTATGCTTTTTTGTTTAGAAGAGCAGCGTAAACGAAGTCAAACCTTTCAATTTCATTTCTTTTTGTATACCTAAATTTGACATCCGCACCTTAAGACGATTTGTATAGCTTGGCATGATTGACAATTTATGACAAGCACCTCCCACGCAACAGTTATAACAAGCTTCATTTTAGTATTACTTCACTAGAGTACAGGAACACCACGTGCACTGAGTCTTAATCAGTATATTACTGTGTCGTGGCAACCTGTGTGGTGGAGATAGAAAACAGTACAGTCCTCCCCTGTTTCCATAAATTAAATGAAAACAGAGTACTGAAACCCTCTATAGGATCTACGTCAAAGACATTTATTTAATAAGTTGGATTCGAACTTGATTCGTGCTCTGCTCGGTTGCAATTGGATTGTACTTACAAAATGATTAACCAATGCCACTGGGTATAAATAGTCCTCTAGTGGCATGAGCGAATATTTCATGTTCTGAACCCACATGAAACTACAAAACAAAATTATTAAATACATTGTTAAGTATAGGAAATTACTGTTTTATTGTAATTTTGTTTATTTAATTATTGAATTTGTTGAATGAACAAGTGAGTGCCGACTGCCACTTTCAGTATATATGTTTAACTTTTAACTGTTATTATTAGAAAAAGACGGTATGAATCTCGAAGTTTAAACATACTCGTTCCTTGCTTGTGTCGTAATATTCTTCTTCAGACTCGTGTATTAATCAACAGTTTCATTACTTATTTTTATCTATAGTTTAGGGGCCCTTAACTACTGAAGTCATTGATGTCAATGAAAGATGATTTAATGATTAGCGTATGATGATGTGAATGCTTGGCGCTAAAAATGAGAATGACGATTAAGAAATAGTGAAATGAGAATTAGAGAAAACAAGAGAACCCCGAGAAAGCCTGTCAAGGGCCCGTGTGTTAAAAAAAATTCCACACGGATTGTCCGGGGATCACGGCATCATCGGCGAAAGACGTATGCAATAACATTTTTTTGAACATAAGTCATAATTATACACTCATTGAAAGCTGTACTAAGAAATTAAATTTTGAATAGGAAATTGTTGTGTACTTGTACTAATTATAAGAAAGAAAAGTTCATCTTAAAACATACTTAATCTACATAATCTTACAACATATTAATTCTCCAAATTAAAACAATGCTTTAATAAGGCCAGCGTGAAATTATGGTCATGCTTTTCAACTGACACGCTGCCTACAGGATTGGAAAACACGTAATTAATCAGTACACGGCGTGATTTTATTCGAATATGGACTTCTAATTGTTAGCTGAGCAGATGTGTAGATATTGGAGAAAAGTTGTTTTTACAACCTTTCGTCCATATCCCGCGTGCTACTCCGTCACTTGCACAGATAGCTTCACTCTTGTGATGCTGCAGAGGATCTGGATCGTCACGCTGAAAAATCTAAAAATAGTGACGAGCCCGGAGATGCCAGATGGGAGAGTAACTTTTGTGTAAGGATTCTCCGCTTTCTGTCCAAACCCTTCAATTAAGTACTGGCAAATCAGTGATTAATCAACAATTGCTGGACAGCTGGTCCTAGTGTGTTATTGTGTAGTGACATACTGTATAAAGGCCGAAAGGACGACCATACTCGTGTTTCGAAGCTTTCTTAGATTGAGTTGTTTTGCGAAAGGAGATGCAATCCAATCTTCTAGTCGTATTTAATGTGATTTTCTTTCCAGATGTAAAGCATCCTCCTGTAAGGGAGAATCGTTAAGACGTTTCTAATGAATCTGAAATGCTCGCACCTCTCATTGTCATTTTGAAGCCCTTTGGCACGGAGGCAACCTTCACAGAAAAACATTCAAGCAAGTGTTTCCCCTCTCAAATTCGTATTTTTAATTAAAAAAAGAAGCTAATTTCAAAATTATCTTAATTTCATATATTTAGCTTTAGAAATAGCTATACTGGACTACTGCTAAATACTAAACTGCCTCCTTGCTTAGAATATCTGAATTCCATATATGCCTTACTTCATGGTGGTTTATCACAAACCATTGTACCGCACAAGAACGAATAAGTACAGACTGTTTCCAAGGTTTTTCAAAGAATACTTGAAAATACAAATTCTTTCGGTAAATTAAATTCCTTTTAAATACGCTAAGGCGGTCAGTACTAGTTTTCTAAAAGCTGAGCTGTAAAAGAAATAATCAAGCCCGCCGAAATCACGTGCCCATATTTGTAGGGTACAAGAGTCGCGCGTGTCAGAGAAGTAGTGATAAAAACATCCCGCGCGAGTGGCAGGACATACAAGTAACCCAAGTAGACAGAAATTCATTTGTACTATTCAGTTTTCACATAACTGTCGTTCTTTCTTTAAGGTTACTTTTCATTCTAATTATTTCATGGAACTCGGGACAATACATAACAAGATATTAACTCACATCAATGTTTATAGGAGTGAGAAAAGTTTTTTTTTAATTTTCCGTAAGTCTTACATTAGACTTAACACTTAATGAAATCACTTTGCGAAAATTCTGTAAGTAAATTACTTTCTTCCAAGATATATTCTTTTCCTGTTTCCTACAATTGCTTATCCAAAATTCCCCAACTTTGTTAGCGAGACACAAACAACCTCAAAATACGCTGAGTGTTATTTCACGAAAGGCCAACTGTAGAACAAAATAAGACGTACTTCGAGGAACAGGCGAAGTAAATTACTAATTTGCGGCATCCGCGAGGCTATTGAAAATACTCCGGACAGGAGTGAATAGGTCATTCAACAACTAGGTTTCTATCGGCTCTGCGCTGTATTCAATTCTCGCAATTCGTTCGGACGCTTCTGTTGAAACCCGAAATAAAACCGGCCAGACTCTACCGCCAGCTGCGTGATCAAAGGTTCCCTTGTCCACTGCACCTCCTGGGGTGCCAGACCGAGAACTCCAGCTTCATTCCCATCTTCCAAATCGAATCTTTGTCCTGTTTCCAGGCCGGACTGTTGCTTTGCAACTTCATTGCCATTACGAAGAATCGAAACGACTTCCAAGAAATCCTTCGACCAAGGGTGACAAACGCCCAGTGAACGAAATAATAATGCGGAAGATTCTACGAGATTCACGAATTGTGTGGTATGATGAAGCCGACCAGCACGATGGTTTAGAACCAAATTTTACATTTTTTAAGTGAAAACATGCGAAATTTCGATCCTTTATATTATTTTTGCTATTTTACGGAACCTTTGGAATCATCAGGTGGTTATCCAGGCAGACCTTCGTGCCTATTGGTAGGAACAGCACGTGTGTTTTGTAACATCAGGTTACTTTCAAATGAGTTCAAAGACGAAACGGTAGCAACCTACACTCGAGGAATATCCATATTTTATCACAGGTCAAACGTCACATATTTTTTTAGAATGACAAGTAGATATTTTTCTAATATATGTGTGAATAATAGATATACACGAGTAAAAGTAAATAATATACTTCAAACCGCCGATCACATCTGCATTAGTACCATTAGAAACTATAATTTATAATTCTACAATACAGATGTCAAGAGGGCGCTATCGACATGTGACAACAGGTTCGTGGGCGTCCGGTATAAGAGTTGCTAGAATGATAAATTTCTAAGGCGGTGCTGTTTCAAAGCACAAGCGCTCTCGATTGATATATAGAATCGAGGAATAAGATTATTATTAGCTATCGGGATCGTTTCCAAATGCAATGATTTATCTTCCATTGTTTTGAATTATTACTTTATAATGATACGAATTACATTACAGAACTTCCCCGAGGCACGAACACCAACTTAATAGAGACGTTAATATCAAAGGCTGCAGATAAGGGCACTAATTAGTTTTTTCCACTTGCGAGGGGGAGGGACAGTTATCGTACTTTGCTATCGGATCGGCGACGATGACCGGTGGTCGGAAAGGTTGCAGCGTCAGTGGCGACAGGGTGGGGAAACGAGGAGGTGATGGTTTCTGAAAACGGAAGGAAACAGCGATGGGGAAGAAGTGAGTGTCCATTAATGAAAGTAATATGGAGAAATGTCGAAAGAATAGGTTGAAAATGATTTCTTTGTGATAAAAACATGGAGAAATGAATGTTATTCGAATTGAACAAAATAAAATTAGATTTGGGGACAAGTGTATCAACTCGTAAAAGAATGAACAATTGAGTAAGAGAATGGAAGGCAAGTTTGTTTAGAGAGAGGCTGGATAGTGTTCAAAAGAAATGGACACCTGACAATTATGTCGCAATATTTAAAGTAAAATACATGTTTTAATACCAAATTAGATGTGTCTTCAAGTGTTTAGACGATTGGCGAAACTTGGGAAGGTAAAAGAAATAATTAATCGGTAGTTCAAGAATTTAGAACAAGATATCCTCGAAAACAGAGCAAGTAGCGGTTTGCCGATTGATTAGCCATTCATAACTTAGAAACAATATAGTTTCTTTTTCTTGCAACTTTATTTGACATTATCTCAACTGTGAGGTGAAAGGACAGCGACGTTGGGTAAGTGGAAAGATGTTGAAATAAGTGGAAGTACCCATGATCGCGGGCGGCTTCGAGAGCATACACTGTTGCGGGACGGACGTTCTTTTGATACGTAACGGGTGTCGTGGATATTTCGATCTGAGTAATACAAGCACAAAGAAGCGAGAGATAGTGATTGAAAGAGAAGGCAAATTTAGAACAGATTCGAAGAGAAAAGGTTAAATTACATGTGCCCTTTTCTCTCTCTATCTCTCTCTGTCCCTGTCAGAGTCTGTCTGTATCTCCTCGTCTGTCTCTGTCCCTCTTATACATATTTAGTTGCAGATTCTGCACGTCTCTGAGAAGGTGGGGTAATATTGAGAAGCGCCGGACCAACAAAAATATAACAGAATGTTTAAGAAGATCTTGTCCCGTAAATTAGGAAGTGAGAAATTTTCTGAGGACTTGGGCATCACAATTTTAGTTTCTAATTCCGTAAAATGCTTTGATTAGATTAATTTCACGAGATAAAGACAAAAATCCTTCCGAGTGTTGCGGGTTGTACATGACATGAATATTTATTCTTTCTTTCGTGAATTCCTCTGCTATTTATTCTGCTATTAGGGACGGAGATGCATCCAACAAATTAGAGATAATTAAAAAAATTGGTCCAGACGTTCTTGTGTTATAAATGATGTAACTAATCAGGCTTTGTTTTATTTATTTAGATAAGGTAATACTAATAGATTAGAGCTTCCCTTGGTGTCCCTGCCCTGGATAGTAGAACCTGCAACGACACAAACCCTCAAATTTTGACACTATGAGAAAATAATTGTCGATTATAATTACTAAGAGCAAACGAACCAAGCGAATGTCCGCTCTGTTTCCTTCTTAATCTCTACCAATTCATTTAGTTGAAAATTCAAATGGCCTTTCGATCCTCTACAGGCCTTCCAGTGAAAAATCTCCATTTCCTCGTTCCCTTTATTGCCATTTCCATCTATTGTTTACCGATTCCCTTCTATTGCATAGCTTTCTTCCACATCAGAACAGTTCCTCCCCTTCCGGGCTCAATGCCTTTTGATTCCTGGGGCGCGCGCCTAGCGGAGGCGATAGCTCGGCAAACGGCCGCGAGGGGCGGGCGCGGCGCGAGCGGCGGGGTGACAAGATGGCCGTCGGCCAACGCGCCGCCCTTATTGTGTCAATCTCACCCTGCAAACGTCAGCAGCGGCGGCGGCGGCGGCTGCGACGGCGGAGAAAGAGAGTGAGGAGGCGGCGGTGGGAGGGGGCGGAGGGAGGGAGAGGAGGGGGAGGGGGAGGGGGGCGTGAGGGCGCTGGAACGATGGAGAGCGCCGCATCACGAGACAATTCGTATTCGCGGGCCGACCCCGTGGTAACCGACTCGGCGGCCTGGGCCGCGGCCGGCGGGCGGCGCTCAGGGCTGCACACCACGCAGCCCCCACGCGACGCGGGCGACGAGGCGCGCCCAGCCGCCGAGCCGCTTACTCTCGCTCTCAGTGCAGCCAGCCTTGCATTGAGTCATCTGCGCGCCCTTCTCTCCTGCAATATCAGTCAGGTCTATGCTCGTATAGAACATACAGGTACATTAATACCCGTAGAGAACATACAGTACATACAACATACAGACCGGCCCTCGTTAGCCGAATTACTATGCCCAATGAGAGAGGTAAAGCAAATTCAAGACTTCGCGTGTCCTTGCGCCAACGAAGACGCAACAAAAAAAATATTTTATTTATTTCTGAACCGAATGAACCGAGATAGTTTTTTGTATTGTTTTGTTTTTACTGTGTCGTCCACTCAATATTAATTATGTCACTTCTATGGGCGGTGAAAGAAAAAGTGAATATATATTAAGTATAATTATCTTGATTTAATTAAATTCAACCTTGCATCTGCGTAGGTAATCGCATTCATTTCGTTTTGTGAAACTGCGATACCTCTTCTAAAATAACAGCCTGGTGACATCGACAACTGTTTTAAGCCGTCGTTTACCAACGGGTGGAGGAGACAACTACGAACCTCATCGTCTTTTCTTCCTGCGTCTTTGTTTAGGCAAGAAGCTACTGGTTCTTCATTTACGATTTTTATTATTTAAAAGTTTCTGAACTCTTAATTATCTTTCAAAATGCTTCATCTTTCAACGCTTATGGGATATTTTCAACAAAAAAAATTGAAAAAAGGAAACCGTCGCACCACGTAATCGCTTTGGGGAAACTCCAGCGTTGTCCTACTACTAGGCCTGCTCCTAATCATGTTGAACTCTTATGTTAGTATCTGTGGATTTAAAGAACAGTTGTGTATTCGAAGCAGCAGAGTGAATTAGTTCTTCAAAAAAGTCGTGCACTACGGAAAGTACCGCAAGTATAGAAAATGTGCCAAATACATTTGCACTTGCATAATTCAAAAATGAAAATATTAAAGCATAAACCTGCAGAAAACAATTGTGATGTATTACTACATATATGTATTATTAGTTCTTAAATATGTAAAATATTTCTTCAATTATTTTTCAATCTGTTCTGGGTTCCGTCATTAACTCTCTCACAGAATGACATTAGTATGTGACTGAAATATCGCAACTTCCTGGCAAGGAAACCATGTACCGGTACTGCAGTAAAATGCTTCAAACAGTAGTAAATTGGAATTTTGTAACGCATCTTAAACCATATCTTCACGTCAAAATAATAAAATTTTGGATTAAGAATGAAGCCAAAAAACAATCTTACTTACACATTTAATGTACTGCACTTTCTCCACGAGAAATTGCCAGAGACCCGAACATATTGGTTACATTTGAACATGTTTGCTAAGTTGTAAGACATCACTCCTTTACTACGCATACCCTAAATCTTTGATAGGTAGTCCCACCGCCTTCATAAATATTGCTTGCCGCTAGGCAACTTCCCCTCCGACGATCAACGACATGTCGCCTCGCGTTCGATATCGGTGACAGTTGATGCTCTTTGAGCACGATTGTGCCACACGCACAGAGCACCAGCCGCGTAACAACAGTTGACTGCTGCGTAGGTCTAATAGGTCACACCCGCAGAACTTCCCGCATTAAAAGAGCTCACGGAGAGAGGAACGGTTCTCCTCCGCCTCAAGAAACAAAGTTTCAATGTTGTCCGTAAATAGCAGCGGTTAATCATAAATTTACCTTTCGCGAGGATAAATTAAGTTAATTCTTAACACTCATTCAATGATTTTAATACATTGAGAGTGATGCGTGTCGGAAATTTACAAACAAAAATTAAATTAAATAGATAATGATGCTATTATAATACCAACTAATTCCTTATCTTTGTTCATCATTATAATATCTATGTATTCTCATGTTGTCCCTGTGCATGGTCTAACGGTCTTTGATTAACAGAACTCTGTATAAATCAGCAAAAATTGCTAAATATACACAATGAAAATCTTACCATGAAGGCAAATTGCAAGGGAACAAATATCGGTAAATGAAAATTTGTCAGCAAGTAGTAAATGTTTTATTCCGTGTTTTACTTCCTTACGCTGTTAGGTGTGCAATGCAATGCAGTTTCTTTTCTCACATTACATACTTAGTAAATCGCTCATATTTATATTGAACTTGTTTCAAGATACCCCGTTTTGAAAATAAATATTCCGCTTCTGAAACAAAATTAATGCTGTTAATTTAAAAGGCCTATTTTCGATCTTTGCTTATTCTCATATGTCCGAAGAGCATAATTTTGACTGCAATTGTGATATTTCTGGTATGAACAGTTTACCCACATGATTTATTGCTGCAGACAACATTTCTTCTACATTTGAAACGTCTTAAGAATTTTTATTTCTCGCCAAATTCATAATAAAAAATGGAAATTTATTCTACTATTTTTAAATACCCAGGTAGTGTATACTTGCAAGTAGCTGAATCTTATTCAATTACTCATAAATAATTGTTATAATATTTGTAGGAAATAAAAGATTATATATTATGAACTTCTTATTGTTAATATGCTTTCATTAATAATTAAATTTTTATATTTGCTTTTAAACTTAATTTGAGAAACATACGTAATATGGTAAAACTGTATTCGCTCGCAGTGTCACCGTTACTATTACGATAATGCAAAACGAGTCTACGCCGACTGTATCGCGAGAACTTTTCGCACCCCTGATCAAGAGCTCGGAGATTCCGTCTCAGCCGCCCAGCGGGAGGGGGGGGGGGGGGGTCGACGGAGGCGCGAATTGGCCGAGAAACAGAAAGAGAGAAAAAGAAAACATGCGAAGGGATTCTGTGAAGATTTTATGAGGTGTAATATGGAAGCTATGATGTAGTTTCAAGAGTCAGCAGATGTAAAATTTAGCCACGAAAATTGACTTCGTTCTTTATTGCCCGAAAAAGAAAAAGGCATACATACAAAAAAGGCGAAGATAAAGAAATTGTCTATTTTGTGTCACTATTCCTTTAAAAACACACGCGTTCTCGTTTTGTTTTATTCTCTCCCTATCATCAATTCAGCAGTAGCGCCTATACATTTAATATTCATAACACATTTCTTACCCGATTGGTTTTTAAATTCAGCACGTATCGTTCAGCGCGATATATCAGCCCGAAGCCCTCTACGTTTGTCGTGGCGGAAATAGCGAGCGAAAACCGAGAACGTGGCTTTTCACAGAGGAGAAATTATATTGCATACAAATATCGTGTTTATTCCTAGCCGCTCATGATTTTATTGTCAAAAATACACTTCAATGCGGCTTCCAGATACGGTCTGATGTATTTCATTTGCGGAGACTATCTCCTCCCTTGTACGTGCTTGTCATTTCAACGCGACCGATACTCGGAAAAATTCGTTGGTACTCTCGTCATGAAGAGAGCAACAGCAGCAACATATCGTTAAAAACGACCGCAAGCTGTATTTCAAACAGCCCAAAAATAAATAGCGCGAACTCATTACTTTGGACAGCATGATCCAATAAACAAGATTGTATCGGTTGAAAGGGAGTCAGGGAAGTTAAATGATAGGAATAACACTGGTTGGCTTTTAAAAAATGCATTACGTGAAAGATATGCAGAAATACCACAAATCAGCGGCATTGTGAGCGAAGCAGAGACCCTGCACGAACAAAGCCCCCCGTTTCCGCCCTCGCCGGTCCCCCTTCCCCCACACGCGTCCCGCGTGCACGTCATTCGCATGTCAACGAGATTCATTAAGAGAAGCTCCCGATTGCTCGCGAAATTGAAGGATGACGAATGTACGCGAATCGCGCGTGAGAACATCCCTTTGGTTGCGATTTGAATGAAGCGCGGATGATCGCGACGCACGCGTCTGAAAGAAGAATAATGCCAGCGCATACAACTGCGAAGCGCTTTGCTACCCATTCTTTAGCTAGCGAGCCTCGGCTGGGGACATCAGGTAAATGGATGATTCTGATTTCCTGTGAATTCAATAGTTAATGAAGTTTCAGAGGAACTGAAATTGAAAATGCAAACTGTTGGTTATAGTGAATAAGGAGTTTTAGTGTTGTATAGTAGTAATGAGTGAAATGATGATAATGGCTAGCTCTCAGTTAAGGATGTTAATTAATTTCAGGCAGAAATGATATTGAACTGAATTGTTTCCACCTTTCCAGAAAAAGGAATTGTTCTTGTTGGAATGACTTGAAAGTATGGAAGTATTGACAACACAATCAATTTGCCCTGTTTATGAATGATAACTACCATAGTGATATTAAGTTCCATTGAAGAAACTAGTTCCATAAAACTTCCTGTAACTAGTTCCATAAAACTCTTATTTCTTAATTTTCAAAATGTTTCTACATTTCATTCCATCTTACACCATCTTGCTTGTTGGTTTAAGAATATTTGTCTGAATTTTCAGTTAATGAATGACTGTTGTGTTGTAGGAATCCCTACATTGCTTTTATTATTTTCTTTTTTCTGCAAATTTGATTTAATTATTTGTACACAAAGTATTAATTTTTAACTCCAAAGTTCCTGTGTCATTCTTGCCTATAATTTCTCACAATAAATACGAAATTTCCAGGTGAATGTAGATGTGAAAAAATGGTTATTATTAGTTTTAAAAATTGATCTTATACATCTAATACATAACTGAATAAATCTATCATTAAACCGTTGAAACTATATTTAATTTAACAGGAGTATCAATTTTTTATAAATACCTTTAATATGTTTCCTCTAAATAAGAAATTCTAATAACTTCCAATTAAGAATCACATCTAATCCACCATTAAATTCATCGTTTCAATTAGTCATCGAAACTGGAAGCCAGAAACTGTCAGAAAAGATAGTAGGCCGTGATAAGATAGGTCCAGAAAAGATAAGGGAATATGATACTCTTATCTAAAAGTCAGAAGTAAAAAAGGGTAAAATTCATTACAATATTTCTCAAATATTCCCCTAGCTGCTTTAAAATGTTATTATAAAGTTTTTCTACATAAATTTAAACTTAAAAACTAAAGTAATAGAGCAGTGAAAAAAAACTAGCTTCAACATCCTACAAAAACATTCTTCAATGACTGCATTGCTCGGTGTTTGAAAACGTTAGCAATGCTACGCCTTGACGCGACACCTGCGGGCGACCGCGCGTCGACCCGAGCAGGAGCTGCGGCGGTTACACGTGGTAATGACCCGGTCCGCGGGGAGAACGAAGCGAGTATTAGCGCAGGCGGTGGGGCTGGACAGGGCGAGGCGGTCCCAGCGCACGGCTGCGAATTAATTAATAACGGACACCACGCAAGCGATGCGTCTCCCACCCGCCTCCCGCCTGCAGTCGCCCCTCCGGAGCAGAAATCACGTCAGATGTTTTACCGCTCAAATTAAATAAATAAATAAATAAATAAATAAATAAATAAATAAATAAATAAATAAATAAATAAATAAATAAATAAATAAATAAATAAATAAATAAATAAATAAATAAATAAATAAATAAATAAATAAATAAATAAATAAATAAATAAATAAATAAATAAATAAATAAATAAATAAATAAATAAATAAATAAATAAATAAATAAATAAATAAATAAATAAATAAATAAATAAATAAATAAATAAATAAATAAATAAATAAATAAATAAATAAATAAATAAATAAATAAATAAATAAATAAATAAATATAGTCATCGCGAAAGCTAGACAAGCATTTGGGAAATTTTTGCGCCTAACATTGTTTTCTTAATTTACATTATTTTCAATAAGTTAATTTTTTCGTTGTAGATAAAGCAATAAGTGTTTATCAGTATAGCTCATGCGTCAGCAAAATAGAAATCCTTGCTTATCAGTAAGGATTTCTATATTGAGAATTCTTTATTTATTATTATGATGAATGAATGAACTAACTTTATGCAAAACAGTAAATGATAAGAAAAAATCAATTTTTTGTAAATTGCATTCAAGGTTTATCTGAAGTAAATTATTTCCCAATCGATTAGAACAGAACAATGAGGACAGTTAAGAATTAATCGAAACTGCAAACTTTTCTCTTCAATAGGTTTTAGCATGATAAAAATACGTTTGCATTAATTTTAATCCATAATTCTCTGATAAATCTGCTGTTAGGAATACATCATCGAGTGCCTATAAAGCTTTACACGGCAGTTACTCAACTGCGGTGGGCTGTGTTTCACACAACATCCACGTTCGAACGCGACTTCGCGAAGTGACCTGGGCGCCTGCCTGGGACACAACATCGAGACGCGAACCCCAATCCCCACTCCACCTCGTTGCCACCGACCCCTCCCGCTCGCCGTTCGCCGCAACGCTCCGCCGCTCTATCTCCCCTCCGCATCACCTGATTCCTTTTTAATCATCTCTTAATTACAAGCCATGCAGCAGATGTATTCTCCCGGTGCATAGCACCTCTCTTTCACTAATATTTCATTATTTATATAGCCCGACGTGTTTTTATCGCGGCCAAACATCGCTTTATGCTTTTAGCCAAGACCAATGAAACTCTGTTGTTTTAATAATAACTTTATAGTTTAATTGTTAGCCGCCCACTCGGGCAGTATTGTTGGGAGATGGGCCGTGCAGATAAGGAAGCCCGAATTGGAAGTGGGGGAGGGAGGGAGTGGGGCTCGCCGGGCGCCATCTGTTGGGAGCCTGGAGGCTGCAGGCACCACGCGGTCTGCAGCGGCGGCGGGGGCGGCGGCGGGGGCGGGGGCGAGGCGGCGGCGGGGGCGAAGGCGGACGCGTCTGGAGAGCGATAACGCAGGCGGAGGCGCAAAGAGGCCGGCGTGGGGGCGGCGGAGGCAGCGCATCTTGTGGGGGCGGTGGGGGATGCGGAGATGTGGTCGGAGACGGCGACGGCAGAAGAGCAGAGTGAGTTGGTAAAGGCCGTGTAACCGAGAGCGACGATGGAGGTGGTTATGGAGCCGAAGGGGGGGAGAAAGGGTTCGCCGCCTGCTTAGACACGAGTCTTCGCTCGTACACCCTGAAAACATCAGGGTTGTGGCGCTTGCATCTGCAAGATCTACGACGATGGTGATTTAGAACCGGGGCACATTAGAAGGGAAGCAATAGCCAAGGTCTGATTTTCCTACGAGCAAAATCAGCAGTTGGTAAGAGGCCATCTATGGCTCCCATAAGAATCATAAAATATTCTTAGTCGGTCATAAAATATGCCTGTATCTGTAAAATAACATTGTTAATCAAATGATCTACAGAACTTCTACTTTGGACCTATCTTTCATACACGGAAGTTAGGTGACCTATTATGAGTTTTCTTGGGATGAATTAATCAGGGTGGTTTCCCGTTGCCTTCTCGGAGTTTTATATCCAGACTTCTTTAGAAGCCTACCTCCGACATGGGTCTGAGGACCTTATCGAGCAGGCGCGCTTCGCGGGTAGTCCGCTAATACGCCTAGATTTTGACCCTCACTTTCTCCGTCAGATCTCGATCTCAGTTACTATATCTGAACACTGGGGGAAGTGAGATCTCGTTAACGCGAATGTTGTCGGGGAGATTTAATTTGGCCGGGCATACTGCCAGGGTTCTTTTACACGCCACAATGGCTACTGTGGGTTTTCCGCCCTTCGAAAATTCGAGCACCTCGGCCGGGGTCGAACCCGCGCACTAAGGGTTCAAAGGCCAGTAAGCTAACCTCTCAGCCTGACGTTCGGTATTGAATCTTCTCCCAGAAGAAAAATAAAGGAAATTTCATTTTAAAATACCTGTAACTGACACCACCAACAACAAAATTTTATTTGAAATAAATCGTTTTTGGAAAATATATTGTCAACCAATTCATTTACCTCCAAACAGTTCTCAAGAATTAAAAATAATTTATAACCTTATCTGGTAAAGTAACTGCAATTTTTGATACAATGGAAACTATTTAATGAAAACATTACAAGCAGTTATAATCAATATCTTGCAAATCTATTAGTAGATAACATTGGGTGAGTATACGTCATTAAAAAATTTTCTTGAATAAGGAACTTATCAATTTTTACTCAAATTTTATTACATTGCGGCGTATTTTAATTGATAAGTAATTCTTAACATTTAACAGACAATCACATTGCAAACAATGTGTACGTACTACTAAAACTGCATAGAGTATTTCTTTCTGACAAAATTTAGTTCCACGGTTGTTGTCCAGTAGCTATTTTCACTCAAGATAGTAAACTATTTGCAATTATGTTAGTCAACAAACTCATCAGTTCACTTTTTTCAAACAAACATGAATAGAATCTCAGATTGGTTTTGAGAAAAAATACAATGCGCAGTGCTCTTAATTTATTAGCAATGCGCAGTACTGAATTGAGATAAAGAATTGTAAACATATGTAAGTTCATGCAGCTAAAATGAATTTTATTGTTTCAACTGCAACAATTAACGTCCCACAATTACTGGCTAACTTTTGTGATTCTCTCACGCACTGAAATAGGTTTAGAGAAGGTTTTGTAGCTGAACAAACATCAACACGCCACGGTAAGCCCCAAACACGAAAAATAAAATATTTATAACATTGCAATCATTCTTAGTAATTGCATTTTTATTTTCGAAGCACCATGCACAAATATTTAGTTACGTGAATGTAGATTTCGACTACATTTGTCCGTAAAGAATTATCCATTTCACTAGTCGTTTCCTGGCGGGTCCATTTCTCAAGAGATATTGCGGCCTGCCCCTGATGCCCCAGTGAATTCGACAGTCTTGAAGAGCATCACACATCATTGTAGATACATGCCTATTTACTGTCTATTATAAAATGCTCCGTTTTTATAAATATTGATTCTTACATTCAATGAATTATAAAAGTACTGCAGAAGCAGTGTGATATGAGATTTGGGAATAATGCTTTGCAGACAAAGTGATTGCAAAAATAAGCTCTAAATTTGCATATATCAGAAGGATCCCCTATTGGCATAGTATATAATTTATTTTGGGTACATTTGTTACTTTATATCCCTTTTTAATCTCTTCTTCTCTCTTCTCTCTCCCTAATCTCTCTTTATATTTTGATCACTACGTGCATGCTAGATCACCTCTTCGAATATTAAAAATATTATCTACCGGCTGAGATTCCTTTTTTGTAACTTATGATGTGCATGTATTGTGCAAGAAATGAAATTAAAGTTTGTTCAGTAAACAAGCTTTCAAAGGCATTCTTTTAAACTGGCTAGCATAATCAGAAAATGTTTCTGAAATGACAAACTCTGAGAATGGGTGAAAAATAGTTTCTCATGACACACTATCGGGTCCAGCAATGGGATTAGAACACCGAACTGTAATTAAGGGGTTTTATAACTGAAAGAGGGAAAAAATTAACTTCGATTGAATATAATATAAATGTATTTGTACCTAATTCATTATTACTGAATGTGATTACGAAGATTCTTTCCGTCACATTTAAACTGATATAAATAGGAAAATGGTAAGTATTTTTGAGAAATTCGATAAACTATCCTCAGCTGCCAACTTTCAACTCTTCAATTACCATACGTATCTGCCTCAGATA
The DNA here is from genome assembly GCA_038098605.1 of Gryllus longicercus. Lineage (NCBI taxonomy): Eukaryota > Metazoa > Arthropoda > Insecta > Orthoptera > Gryllidae > Gryllus > Gryllus longicercus. The sequence continues at coordinate 4,079,408 of JAZDUA010000052.1, forward strand.
CTATGTCTACATCTTTACCGGAAATACGGTTTGTGATACGATTCTTATAAGATTACACAGAAAGGGCAATATTCATAAACGTATTATGTAAATTCCATTTATTTTTCAATCAAATCAAATATCAGTAATGTGAAAAGTTGTGAACATATTAAGTTCATAAATTCTGTCCGACTGTTTCAATAGGTTTAATTTTCATTCATTATATAAAAAAATAATTTTCTTTAGGAGAATATTCCCAAGTATCTGAAGGAATATAGGATAGTTTCAAAGTAAATGTATTCCTTTAGTGTCATAATGTGTAAATGCTTTGAGAGAATGATCTCTTGTGCATTCTCTTTATAAGGCAGGTTTTGTTGCAGTAAATGATATAACACATGTAGAGGGGGCAATATGTCAGAATATATAACAGCGCTATAATTCAACTGGTAATTTTTATCTGTTGTTTACAATGCAATAAATATTAAAACATTACTCATATCTAGGTAATGAAAAATGATGATTCGTTTGACTTCATTTGTGTCCGTATATTGGTTCTCCATTGTCAATGAACAGAAAATATTATTTGGAGTGACAAATTGCATATTTCCATTGATTAATGAATTGATGTTGAAATGAGAGGATTCTAAATTTGAAGGCAACATTATTGTGGGGAAAACGTTGAAAAAATCGTTAAAGCGCACAGATAATGAGAAAAAAAGCATAAATAATGTATATTGAGAGAGAACGAAAATAAAATGTTCAAACATTCGTTGGATGACATGAATGATAATACGTGAATTCACATTTAAATTTACCCCAACCAGCGAGATCTGATAATAAGAAGTAAAGGTTCCATAATTGTGCATTTTTACAATTTAGAACACTTATGAAAGTCGTAGGCTAATATCAATTCCATTTTAATTTGCATTGGATATTCGTGCATGGTACCCTTAAACCTGAATCTGAATAGTTTTTAATAATTTAATAATAATAATAATAATAATAATAATAATAATAATAATAATAATAATAATAATAATAATAATAAGAAGAAGAAGAAGAAGAAGAAGAAGAAGAAGAAGAAGAAAAAGATAATGTCTGCCCCGTGACAGAGGTGGTGGCGGCAGCAGTCTGCGCCGAGGAGGCTGCAGGTTCGAGTCCTGCGTAGGCATGGTCGCATTTGTGATTGCCTCTTCAACCCTCATCATCAACCTATCACCTCACAATTCACAATTCAAGGCGTAACAAACTTGTCTTACCGAGGGATACAGCTGAAAAGCTCATCATAATGTAGTGCGATTTAATTAAGCGCGCACTTGACAGTTCATCACCTGTAGATGTAGCGGTGTGTTTCCACACATTCGCTGCTAGCACGTGGTAAGCACATGGCAGCGGCCACCATCCCAGGCGTGATGGACGTTCGCGACTTTTTTAACAAGATAACCTTTATAAGTCTTGTGTAGTATTGTATTTGTTCATGATATATATCCATCGTGTTTAAGTACTGCTAAGTGAATAAATGTAGAAATGCTATGTTTACATTTCTTTAATCTGTTTTTTTTTAATATTACGCAGCTACTCGTATTCTTATTTTGTGTAATTAATCGCTCACTGAAGGGAACCGAGATCTCGTGCACTACTAAATAAACCAGTTTTTTAATTGTCAAGAAATTAACCTTTGACAGATATTGATACAAATATGTATTTATAATAAAGTGTGGATATTAAAAAACTCTACTTTATATTCTGAAATTGTACAAAAATAAGTCTTATAGACACTAAATACTAATTAGACCACTTTGGCATTTCCTGATTTTTGAATGGTAAAAACATTACAATGTTTCACTAACTAGAACTTGGGGCAGCACATCAGTGCCTTCATATTCAGCATCATTTGTGTTCTAAAATGGTGTGGTACATAGAGTAAATGTTTTAAGACTTGGTTATCAAATTGATGATTGTAGGAGTGTTAAAATGAGGCAAATAAAAAGTAAATTTGGCACTGGGAAGCTTGTTTGCTTTTTCATCTTTGTTAGTAATGGTAAAAATCATGAAATTCCGTGGCAATCAATATTTGTGAATTTTGTTGGTGTTTGATGGCACCGAGAAGTTGTTTCTTTGCGCTTAGTGTTATACTATATGCCAAAAGTGATTTTCATTGAATTGTAAGATCAACAATGTACACTTCCCTAACATAGTTCAATAGTGCATTGGACTTTCTTCAGTTTAGGTCTGTTATTAATAGCTTATCAATAGGTACTCATAGTGAAGAGTTTCCTATACATTGCAATTTAATTGTCTCATGATAACACCAATTTGCCTTAAATTACATGCTCTACAAATTAAATAGGAAATGAAACTATATCACTCTTAACAATTTATGTAAACTTATTTTTATCGTAAGAAATATATATTCATTATACAAAACAAACAAAAAAACTGTCTGGCCTGACCTGTAATACACTCCACTTTCATTACTCATTAAGGTTTTGAGTACATAACTTCAGGTGTGTGAAAATTAAAAACAAAAGTATTTACCATTTCTTAGCTTATTCCTTCCTCTCACTCAAAAGAAAAAAAACATAATTCTGCAAAAGCTCTTTATGAAAGAAACTATTAGTTCATGGGAATGCAATGGTATTAAGTTATAAAATAATAATTTCACTTGCATTACCTGTTAACTACTGTATATAAAGAAATGTAAATTTTCATTTTCATTAGAACCAGATGACAGTGAACTGCTCCTTTTGCTACCTTTTTTCTTATAGGATTGAAAATAAATACAAAACATAAAAATTAAAATTTATGCACTGTTTAATAATAATAATAATAATAATAATAATAATAATAATAATAATAATAATAATAATAATAATAATAATAATAATAATAATAATAATAATAATAATAATAATAATAATAATAATAATAATAATAGCCGATCAGATGGCGGAGATCGCTAAGGCAGTAGTGCCGGAGTGGTTTCGGACCAGAAGATCGCGGGTTCGAGTCCCGCCTCGGGCATGGATGTATTTGTGTATGTCTGTATGTGTTGTCCTTTCACCCCCATTATCATCATATCATCATTTCATCTTCCATACCCCCAGGGCTAACAACCGTGGGGGATAAAAATCGGATCCAGCTAAAAATGCTGGTCCCCCCAAAAATTGTCGCAAGCACCTGCCACCGTGATAATAAATAAAAACTGAGCCACGGTAAATGCAGGATGCTTGCATGCGTGGTCCTAGTCGGCCGATTAACGAAAAAATAATAATAATAATAATAATAATAATAATAATAATAATAATAATAATAATAATAATAATAATAATAATAATAATATGATAAATGCCGGATTTCTCAGGAGCAAGTAAACACCACTGATATCTCCCTCTTTCCTTCTCCCTCTCTTCCTCTCCCTCTCTCGCTCATATCATCTCAGCTTGTCCATTTCTAGCCCAGACCGATTACTTGAAGATACAGGACAGGATGTGTAGTTACCACCACTGTCAGATATACCGCCCTCAAAGTTCCAAATGCATACTTCAAGTGACGTCTTCACAACTGGTGACGTCTGTTAGTTTGTGTGCAATATTACCGACCGACAAACTTAAACTGATCACATGATAGCAGCAAAGCAAACTGAATATTGTTATCTGGGATATTGAGAAAGTAACGTGTCTGCTTGTATAGTTTGCTGTGCCGTACGATCAAAACGTCGTAACTAAGGAGAATTGTTCAACGCACAGAACAGAGACTTATCCACCATCAGTCTTCTCGCAATCACAAAGATACATATCACTGTTAATTCCAATGAATTCTTCAGTGTACCATCCTCCCTTTGTAGGCCAACAGTATTTTATATCAATTTCAATTCTTGACACGTGGGCGCATATTTATAGATTTTGCTTCAGGTGGCTTGATACTAATGGTAGAACCTCTCACAAAAGCCTCTGGTTTCGTGACATGGCCTTTAATTAGCATAAAATGCGCTTAAAACTATGAACCATCTTACGAGGGGTTGGGCTGAGATGAACGTTGAGCACAGGCAAGGGCGTGAGCACGCGGAGTGTGGAGTGTGGATGCGGGGGCGGCCTCCCAGGTAACGAGCCTCACGCGTGGCGTCGGGCGAGGTGTGGGGGTGGGGAGGGGTGGGGAGGGGTGGGGTGGGGATGGGGGCGGGAGCGGGGCGCGGCGCCCGGGGCTCGTGTGCTCACGTTTCGTTCCGTTTAAACAGCTCCGGTCCAAATTCCTGCGGCCGGGCAGCCCGCACGCTCCTCCGAGATAATTCAATTGCGGCGCATCACAGGCGCCGACGCCCTGGCGCGCTGATTGGCTTGGCCGCTCGCTCGCACCCGCCCGCCCGCCCGCCCGACCCAACCGTCCCGCCCACTTACAACTCGCTCGTCACATCGCAATCATCGCAACTTGCTCGCTCACCACAACCCATTTATCACAACTTGGTAACTACAATTCTACTGTTTTATTGAATCCGCTGGTATCCAACTAGCTCATTCCCAACTCACCCGTCCAACCCGATCGTTCACTGCCCGCTTGTTACCCAAACTATTTATCCCCAATCCTTTCAATCTAACTCGCTCGGCCATAACACATTCATCCCAAGCCCACTCGCCAAAAGTCTATTGGTCCCAAACCCGCTAGTCCCAAGCTCGCTGGCTCCGAACCAACTCGCCCCCAAGCCGTTCGTCCCCAACCCACGCTTCGCCAACACACTCCTCAACACGTCCCCATATTCCTCGAATCAACTCTGCCAAAATCGTTCACTGCAACACTCTCGCCCCCCATTCATTATTAGTCTGTTCACTCCCATTCCAATGGATCCAAAATTAGCATGCTACTCATCCTAGTTCGATAACCTCTATTCACCACGTTTGTTATTTCTTGTCATCTTTATAATCACCTTCCCAACAAATTTCCCCTAATTATTTACCAAAAAATTGCTTTTTCTGTAACTTTTCTCTGTATCATTTTTTTTTTTTTTTTTTTTTTGTTTAAGCAACGACCTCATCCAGCATCTCAATAAACTAGATAACAGTTGTATCACCACTGCATCCAATTACTACCATAACTACAAACCCTCAGCAACAACGCCAATACCATCACCTTCTCGAATATCACCAGAACAACACTGCCTCATTGACATCATATCGCCGCTGTCGCTGCCACCGGTCAATGCGGCCCCCTCCCACTCTACCCGCGAAACGAGAAGTGGCTCACGTTTCGCCGATGCTGTGCTGCGGTGCGGTGCGGTGCGGTGCGCTGCGGGGCGAAAAAGTTAACTCGTTCTCCAGAGAGCGCGCACGTTCTGCAGCGGGCGTCCGCCCAGGCCGTGAGTCTGGCAGGGGGGGGGGGGCGAATTGCGGCGGGAGAGGTGAGGAGGAAGGGTATATTGGAAGGGAAGGGGCGAGTTGTGAGGGGTGGAGGGTGGGTGTAGGGCTGGGAGGGTGTGATAAGAAGAGGTGTGGGGTGGGGAGGGGAGGTCGGGGGAAGGGAGGTCGGAGGAGGGGAGGTCGGAGGAGGGGTGGAGAAGGGCGGGTCAAAGTGGTAGGGGTGGAGAAGGACGTGGCAGGGTGGGGAGGGGTGCACGGGAGGTGGAAAGGTGGATGGGAAGGGAACGAGTGGGATGTCATGGGAGGAGGGATGTTGTAGGAAGGGGAGAGATGGGGAGGGTAGTAGAGAGGACAGGGGTGGAGGGGAGAGTGAAAGGTGTTTGGGGAGGAAAGGGGCGGATTGTAAGGGGAGGAGGTGGTCCGGAGAGGGTAGGGAGTGAGTGAGAGAGAGAGAGAGAGAGTAGTGAGTAGGGGAGGGAAGAACGTGGCGGGGCGGGACACGGCGCGGAGATGGAAGCAGACCCGGAGTCAGGCTGAAGCGTCGGACGGGCAGATGCAGAGAAATGAAGCTGACTGTAGCGGATGTGGTCGACGTTGTGGGTTTGGATGCAACTCGACGGCAAAAAAAGCCACTTCTTCAAACGGATAAGCAACGAAACGTCATTTTCTTTTCAAAATCGTGAGTTCTTTTCGAGAACCGCGTCAATATCGAGAAATCTGTCTAATTCGATGATCCACCTACTCTGAAGCTAGTAATAGAAACATCATAATCACAAAATACAACTTTATTTAGTGAAAATATTAATTCGAGTATCTTTATACAGCACAGTCAGGAGCAAACGAAATCAATTATAATCATCAGAACATAATCAAGACAAAATATTCTGCACTTCGTGGTATTCAAGATCACTAAAATATTTACGTAAGATAGTAATTCTTACGTGCTGCACGTAAGAATTACACTATTTAAAGTAATAAGTCAAAACAACAGGTAGCGAAAATAAGAATTTTGACCACGTAAATGGTGAGTAAGAAAGAAAATAAAGCACTTCTTCATATTCAACACAAAATTAAGCAATCGTATATTGCGTAGAAGCTGTTTGACAAGAAGCATGTCTTACAATCATCATATATCTCACAAATGCTGACAGATATAAATGAACATTCTACGAACGAAATTTAACATGTGACAGCTTCAACTGAGGATTCCTACACGATACCGCGGAATATAAACGTGAAGAAAGGCTCAGACAAGTACACGTAATTAAGTTGCATATCAATTTTCAAAGACCCGACTCGACTTTGAATCGTGAGAAGTCGATTCCCAGTGATGTGGCCTCCGGCATCTGTCTCGCTTTGACTATGCCGCCTCCGACATACTTTGAACCCCCAGGCAATTACACTTCCTGGCATCAAAAGCTGGTGTCATGCAGGTCCCCAAATAAAGTTTCATTTTTCTATCTCTTCTCGTCAGCAAGTTATCAATCTCTTTTTTATCAAAAAGCATCATTGTATTGCTGATTGATTTGAGCTATGAATTATTTTCATCATGGCAAAATGGGAAAGTTCAAGGGTCAAATCTAATGTTATTATTTTCGCTGAATTACATCACTTTGTACGTTTAATAGTATAATGTCACATCCTGAAGCTTCTACTAAGAACTTATGCCATTAATAAAGAAAGTTTTTACCATCGAATTATAGTCTTCACTTAATAAAACATGAACCTTCCAATAATACGGATGTACTAATTAATCACAATTGGGTTTAAGAGAGCTCTCAGTGTTTTTGAAGTTTTCTCCTTTCATACGCGGCACTGAATTATGTTGATTTTTTTTCTTTTTCCATATTTTTTTTATTTCATTCTATCTACCTAAATGCGGTGAGAACATATTTTGTATATTCATAACAAATATAATTCTTATATTGATAATCTATATACCTACTTCACATTTACAGCACCTCATACCTACAACAATGGCGTGCACCTCTTCATCCGAAGTAAATCGACGGGACAGGAACCTCTTTTCTGAAATCTGATATCTATCATACCAGGTGATGCAGTGATGTCAACATTGTTCCTCTGTTCACCTTCTGTTCCTCCGCCAAGCTGAGGGAAACCCACCAGGAACTGATTTTCTGGAACTTCAGATACTCGGCTGTGAGTGGTACCGTGACAAAATGTTCAACGCGAGCCAAAAGCCTTCCACAGTCCGCCGTCGTCGGTCACTTTTGAGTGGCAGCGTCTTCTGCAGCAATGACAGAAGGAAGTGATGACACGATAAGCCTGTTCTGGCCGACTGTTATCATCCAATGGCATCTGACCTTCTCAAAATCGTTTATTTCACTCAACTAGACGCGCACGTGTTCACCACACAAAACAGACTTCCAGCATCGATGTCACCTCCTGACACTCCTTGTCAAACAACGCTTTCTCTTTCCCGGCCTGTGTAGTATGTAGGACGAGTACAGAATTGCTGACTTCGCTCCGAGCACATAGGCCAATCGCAGAATTGTGAACGATCGCGCTGTTCCTTCATTTCCAATAGAAGGCACTTCTATGCACACACCTATCATCGTTACCAACTTCCGGACCATGCTCGTTATATGGAGTTTCGTATTCTTTGACTGACCCTCATATTTACAGTGTAACTATGCAGTGTTACCAACTTTTTTTTTGTGAAAATAAGGCAGATGTTTTCGACGTAGCAGCTATTATGAATAAACTAAAAATGATTGTCTTTAAAGCATTTTATTATGCAAAACATCTGTAAGATGATTAAGTACAAAGATTCTTATTTGTATCTGCATTGCCGCAGTGGGATATCCTGAACTCATTATTACGTACATAGTGAGCAAAGTGCTTTGTAGTGGTTATTTTTAATGAACTGAACCCACTCAAACTTTCTTCCCACTTCTGATAAACACACAAGTATCTCACTTTCTTCGGTGGAGTTTGAAGTCCTTCCTTCATACCCTACTCAAAAGAAAGAGGATAAATACTATAACCGTACACCATGATTATATACTCAGATCTGCAATGAAATAGACGCGAGTACATGTACAAGTACTTGTTTACACCGGAACGGCACGCGGCATAATCGACCCAAAAGTAACAAATCAATGTACAGGATACTGATTAGCTGCATAGGAAGAATGAACCCTATTGGCCCTGGAGCATGGAAAGACAAACGGACATTGGACCAATAGGGAAGAGGTTTCGAAAGTGAAAAATCAATAACCTTATAATTATTCGCTCCCGTTTTCCGTAAAATACGGGAGAAACGAATTTCCTGATAAAACCAGACCGGGAGACGGGAGATGGTTAAAAAGATGTGCCAAATTCGCGAGAGTTGTCATCCTTGTTACACTAGTGATGCCCTGATCGCTAGGCAACTCATCAAGCCCGACACTTGTGCCCGGAAAATTTGGAACGACGCGTGTAGTACTGCAGGTGGTTTTTGCGGAAACCTATTGACACCTTTTCATTTCCACCCTTCCCTCTCCATTTCTTCCACCACAAACCTCACCAGCCATTTTGCAGCTGAGCACAACCCGTCCTGCTCACCACTCTACTCCCAAAGGCCCGCGCGCCCGCCGCCATTCCGGCCTGGCATTCAAATGAAGCCTGGGCGGCGGCGGCGAAGGCGAAGGGGGCGTGGGTGCGAGGGCGGGCGGCGAAACCGCCGGCAGCGCCGCGCAGAACAAAGAGGCCGAGAGCGGCGCTCAATCAGCGATCGGGAGGTGTGAAACGCGCGGGACGCCGGCGGGGGCGGAGCGCAAAGACGGCTCAGGCGGAGGAGCAGGAGGAGGTGGTGGAAGTAGATGTGGACGTGGTGGAAGCCATTGTGGAGGCGGAGGCGCAGGCGGAGGAGGCGGAGGCACAGGCGGCGGTGGAGGCGGAGGTAGCGGAGGCGCAAGCGGAGGTGCAGGCAGAGGCGGCCAAGGCGGGGGTGGCGGAGATGACGGACGGCGCAGGCAGAGGCGGAGGTGGCGGTGGCGGCGGAGCGCGGGCGGAGGCGCAGGCGGAGGTGGCGAAGGCGTAGGGGGCGGGGCGGTTGGAGGAGGAGGAGGAAACGGAGGGAAAAAGATAAATTGTGAGGAGCGTCCGGGCGGCGCGCGGGGCGAGAAAGGCAGCCCGGAGTAAATGAGCGGCGGGCCGCGAGATAAAGCGCGCTATGTAAATGAGGCGGTGAACCGAGGGGCGGTGCGGTGTTACTTAATAAATACAGCACTTCGCGCCTTCTCCCCGCCCGCCCGCTGGCCCGCCGCTGGGGCGGCTGCCACCGCCGGCGCCGCGCCGCCGCGCCGCGGTTGGCCGCTGAGGCTGCGGCCGAGGTGCGGGACCGACCGCGCCCGGGACCGCAAGGGGGAGTGGGGGCAAGGGGTTAGACTTGCGGAGCGCGAGTACGGGGCTGCGGTGCCAAGATTGACGCGGTGCCTTATGGATACTATCAAGAGAAGAACCGGAGACGTCTTCACTACGGGAAAGAGAACAGTTTTGGAAAAGGCCAATTTTTGAGTATATTAATTTAGGTGATTTCATTCTCTGTATTCTCTTATTATTATTATTATTATTATTATTATTATTATTATTATTATTATTATTACATTTTCTAATTACATTATCATAATTTAATTAAAGCATTGTTAATTTTTTCATGTTTCATTAATTTGTGGACAATCTTAATTCTCTTTCGGAGATGGCGAATGCACCAATGTTCTCTAATCAGATTCACTCCAGAGGAATGATGACTGTAATTATTACTGTCACCATTCCACAACTAATTTATTGTAGGAAAAACCACCTCAACTATGGGAACCAAATGGGCTGTGGGTAAAAAGAACGCTAAATGGATGGAACTGAAATGTCTGAGGCTAAGTAGAAGGCGCAATAAAGTAACGGAGAACTGGAAGGTAGTGACAATATAAATAATGCGTTAGTGGAAAGTTGAAACTATAGATGTGCCATTGGAAACTGCACAGAATGTCCAAAATATGAGGGATTTGGAAAATTATGAAAATAAAATGTGTTAAATAAAAAATATACATTTTAGCAACCTAAAAAAATGAATCTCAGTGTTTTTAGAGGGGAAAATGTTCAAGAGGCGAGAGAAAATTCAGATCAGTGGAGAAATTTAGATAGGAGAAAATTCTTAAACTGCCAATATTTCGTATTGACTGGAATGCGTTACCAGCATCCTCCTTCGCGAATTTACCATGTCTTATTTTCCTTGCTGGCCCGTGTGAGAACAAAAGCTACTCTCCTCAAACTTGAGGTATCAGTAAAAGTTTTGCCTTTCCAAATAACAAAATAAGTTTTAAAATAATTTAGCAATTGTGGAAGCAATTTTCTCAGCAACTTCACGGTCCTTAAATACTTACTGCTGGAAGCCAATAATACTTGCTGCTGGTAGTTCATGATAATCCAAATCATGAGCGAAATTTTCATCCCAAGCATTGGGTGACTTCCATAAGGAGGAAAGCGCGAAACGTCCTTTAGACGCCTAGGCACGACCCGAAGCGGGGGAGGTGCGGTAACGCCTATCGGTGAAGGAAGCCGAGCCTTGGAACGAGGCAGTCATAGATCGCGTAATGACTGAACGATTCCTGAACAAATATCTTAGATTTCAAAACTGACGAACGCATAATTAAAAGAGTTTTATGAATTATGAGTTATAACTAAGTGTGTTTCTGCACTCTCAGTTATAACTCTGAAACCACGTAGCGTAAACTTACACATGGCCATTTAACGTTTCATATGCTGCCTGTGTTTTTGCATAAATGTTTTTATCTAAGGTGTTAAGGGATGTTGTCACGAATTGTAGAAGCAATTTTACTGTTACTAAACAGTAAATTCCTAGGATTGCAAATCCTATTGATATTTTACGTATTTCGTTTGCTTTAGTTCGCTTATTCGAGTAGTTTAGCGATACCAGCACACTCTTAACTACAATTACTTTCACTATCATCCACATTCATCATGCCGCTACAGAATCCGATAAACTACCTAGACAATGTGCAAATGCAAGTTCTGAAGTTTATGCTTGGCAAATACGATGTCTTGTTTCACGTTGTGAAAAATTCTCTTCTTTTCTAGAAGCTCAAACACCTGACTGAAATCTTTGGACCTTGAAATTGAGAGAATAAAAGTTTCTGTACTTACTCCCTGAAGAGGTGCTGACATCACCGAAGGTGATGAGCTGGGGACACGTCCTGAAAATTTGTGATTAGAATATGTGAAAAATGTTACTTAAAATGTGCTTATTATTAATTTATAATACAATATAAAATTAAATACTATATTATTGTACTATAATGTCCTTACAATACATTGCTATATGGTTTCCATAAAGAGCACACTTGTAGTTTGTATTTCCTCAATTGCTTTGACAGTTTGTAGACCCACGCCTGATTGGTTTAATTGGATATCGAAACTCATTCCCATCATTTCCATAAATTGTATTTCTTTCAATTTAGTCATAAGATACGTAATTACCCGTGAGAGAGAGAAAGAGAGAGAGAGAGAGAGACAGACAGAGAGATAGAGAGACAGAGAGATAGAGAGACAGAGAGATAGAGAGACAGAGAGAGAGTATTAGTAGTAGTAGTTCAAATGAGTCCCAGTTTGATTGTTCAACGTTTCTTGAGCTAAACCTAAATTTCGTGCAAAATTTGCGCTTCAACAGGGCGAGTCCCGGCCCTAAGGAAGAAACAGAAGACAGCCCCGTGCCGAGGGAGGAGGGTGGAGCGGCCGACCAATCGGCGGAGGAGTGTGGAGGGAGCGGCGGGATCGAAGGCCTGTGCCCCACCTGCCGGCGCAGGCTCATTTGGCAGGATTTACTGCCGGCCTCCGCCGGCGCCGACGGCCGAGGCGCGAATGCATTATGATGTTCCTGGGAGAATAGCTTCTCGGATTGCAGGGGTCAAGTGCAACGACTCGTGTAACGCCCCGCCGCTCCGCGGGCGATCGCGCCCAGCACTCGCCGGCAGACGGTGAGCGAAGACCCCAGTGACTAATAGTGGGAGGAGAGGTGGGCAGGAAAAGAGCAACGTGAAGGCAACCACAGAGCTAACTTGGGAGAAAAAAATTAAAAATTGAAAAATTTATTTCATGTGTCGGGGATGATTAATGAAAGATATTTCGTTTTTCGCTACCACTTCCTTCGGGCTTCGGTTCGATGACACACTTCAATACCACAATGGCTAACATAAAGCCGTAATTGGAAATAAGAATGTGGTAGGTGAAGTTTGCACACTAAGTGATAAAATGAGGTATGCAAAGATGCGTTATTCCATATAAACATGATGCAAACTAGTTTGGTCCAGTATCAAACGCACGCTGTATAAATTATATCCAAATTGTGATTATGTATTGGCCTGTGGGTCAAAATTGAAACAAAACGGGATGGAGGAAGGTTTTCTAACAGGAATGTAATATAGTAAATATTGTAGAGCATGGTGATTAATAGAGGACGAAAAAGGAGATACTCCTGCAATTACATCAAGTAATCTATGTCAATTATGTCAATAACACTAAGTTTTGTTCATAACGCCAACCATTCACTATTTGATGCAGTTCAATATTGTATATAGTTCAATATTATCGACAAAATAAAATATTCAAAACAACAAAGATCTAGTGTTTCAAGCTTTAGATTCTCAAGTGCAACACATATTGACGAAAATCTAGCTGTAGAAAAATATTGTTAGAGTTGGAATGTTTCTGCATTTTTATAGTATTCTAAGTCGCTAATAGCTTATTAGTTTCGATTGCAACGGCTATAACATATTTCAACTTACTACGTGAAAATTATTAATACAAACAATCAGCGTATAAAAACAATCACTGACGGCAAAATAAATTGTTCGTTGCCACTATAATCACATTATTGCAACTCATATTACCGAAAGATAACCTCTCTCTAGCTCAAAAGGCAAGTATCCCCGAGTTCAAAGTGACGTCAATAACTACTAGATAACCTACCATAGAACAATTTCAACAGAAGCAGGTCGCAAGAGGTGCACAGTTACAGAATAAATCTGAAAAGTCAAAATGCCCCTTTGCATGTCGCCTCCCGCCTCCTCCTGTGGGTACAGGAGGGAGCCGCAGAGGCGCAGCGGCCGGGCGCGGGAGTGTGCCGCTGTGCCCCAGGGACCAGTCAGACCAACTCCGTCGGGGCGGAGGCGGGGGCGGGGGCGGGGGCGGGAGCGGCCGTCCGCTGCGGGGGTCGCGCGCGCCGCGGGGGCGGGGACCGCGGCGGGAGCGGAGGCGGGGGCGGGAGGGGGCAGCGGCGAGGTGTTAAAACGGGCGCTGATCTATCGCAGCGAGCGCCCTGCTCCCCGCCTGTCAGCATAACTCACGGGCCGCCCGCCGACTCATAAATTACGACATTATCATTCACACGGCCCGCGTACTAATCGGAGGCTTAAAAACTGAGAGAGAGACGTTCGCGCCCGGGCGCGCGTCCGCCCGCTGCGTTCGGCTGCTCTGGGCTTTGTGGGTTGCGTTGATTCACATTCGACTGCACTGGGTTGCAATCGGCTTCTTTGGGTTGCGTTGATTCTCACTGGACTGCACTGAGTAGCAATGGGATGCCTTTGGTTGCGTTGATTCGAATTAGACTGAATTGAGGTGCTTTGGATTGCTTTGATTCCAACCGGAGTGCTTTGAGCTGCTTTGGGTTGCGTTGATTCCCATTCGATTGCACTGGCTTGTAAAAGAATGCGTTGGGCTTGCTTGCGTTGGGTTATGTTTAATCGCGTTTGAGCTGCACCGGTCTGAACGGGTTGCCTTCGATTCATTTGGGGCGCGTTGCCTGAATGGGACTTCGAAGGGTTTCGGTGTGATGTATGCAGTTGCACCCGATTCTGTTAGGTTACTTTTGAGTACGTTCGGTTGCATTCGACGACTTTGGACTGCGTCGAACAAGTAGAGGTTCCGGTGGGTTGCATTGGGTAGCGTTGCATTGGCTTGAATTTAGTTGCGTCTCACGCTGGCTGGCTATATTGCGTGCGGGCTCTTTTCGATTGCGTCCGAGATTAGTTTGTAATTGGGTGCATTGGGTCAGGTTGGGTTGCGTTTGGTTATTTGTGGCTGCATCGTTGAATTGCATTCAGTGTCGAATGGTTGAGATGCCATTGGGATACGGTTGCGCTGGGTTAATCGCATATGTCTCGCGTGGTAGCATCACTCTTTGGTTTTTTGCAACCAGGGTGAGAGCATTAACTTACCCTCACGTCATTTCATATGTAACTGAAAAAGCTCTTACGCTTTTAAAGAGATATTTTTTAATAATGAACATGGCAAACGACTGTTACTTTCAAAACTGGTGCATAAAACAGTTTTACTAAAATGTAAAGCAAATTTACTTCGAATTTATATTTTTAAACACTTGATTACAACAATAAACCTTTATCTGCTCGAGCGGTCTGACGGAATACAAGCGCTCGCGCGGTGGCTATCTGCCTCCCAACACTTTTCCTTCATTTTTATGCGTTTTGTCATTTTAATTGCATGACGATAACATTTGGGATTGATAGATCCCATCAAACAATCAAGCACGTATATTTTACTAAAAACTTTACTATGCAAGTCATGAAATAAAATGGAGTGTAAATGTGTGTGTAGTAATTAAAAAAGACACAAAGCAGTAAACATTTCATCAATAGTTATGAATTCTCCTTGGATGTAACACATTTTTTAGTTGAAAACTATAAAGACAAATTCTCAGATAGGTGCTAATTTGTCAATGCGCAACGTCGTATTCTGGTAATATTGTCAGGTCTATGAAATATCATTGAAAATAGGAAAAAATATTCGCAGAAAATTGCCAACAGAATCATCAGACAGGATCCGCTATCAGAAATTAGGAGGAAAATCCGAATTAGAGTGCTAGACTGCCGTAGCACCCAGCGACGCTTTACTAAAATATAAACATTTTACATTTACACGCGAAGTACCAACTGAAAGTATTGGATGTAATTAAAAATTATTGGAATTATTAATTACATTTTCTCTGAAGAGGTTCAAAAGAGTTCGCACCTTGTCACTTTAAGAAGCGAATTGAGACGGAAAAAAACATGAGAACAAAAGGAAAAAATCTACCTTCTGTAGCAATGAGTAATTAAAAATTACATGAGCTTCCAGCATTTCTTGCTATAACCATCTGTGAAATATTTGCCGCTATATAACCGCTGTGAAATATCCACGCTAGCGGATGTAGGTTAAGAATGAACAAGTGAAACGTCAATTCGATTTTAATATTCTGTGACAGACTTTTTAAAGAGACCCTTTCTGATACTTTCAAGGAGGGACAATTAAAAAACTGACTTACATGCAATGTAATTATCAATTGTCAGGTTTATGCATTTGGAGATTGGGAATATAAAATGAATGTGTGATTGGAGACTTTCCCTCTCCGCCAAAACCTTAAGAAAAACTTCTTTCAGCGAGAACCTGACAACATCATTCGCGTCATATCGGAAGAAGAACTGTTTTACATGCGTAACTCCTGTAGATCTACGGGTAAATCTGTATTTACTCCAGCGGTTTGGAATTCAGGTTACCACACAGTTTAATAGAAAATTAATCTTATGGTAGGAAAATAAATAACAAAAAATGTGAGGAAAATCTGTTTATCTAATCCGCTTTAATCTTATCCGAGATCTTTTACTTCAAAATAATAGTAAAAGTATTTCCCAAAATGAGCGAGAACAAACGCTCGCCGTCAAAACATGAGAGAAATATATCACTATAATTTTCTCTACAGAGTTTCGGAAAATACGAAAACATAATTTCAAATATTATACGAATAACAAAGACATACCTTCAAGTCCATTCAATAGTATATTTTACATTAGCGGTCAGAATCAAACGCTATTCGGGTTACTAGTAGCAAAATGCTATGCCTGGATCATTTTACAATTTTGGACCAGTGCTCGAGTTATATGCAATAATTTTTAATTGAAATTTGTGTCTTAAATGAAAAGGTACTCACTTATGAATGTACTAACGCACTTATGAGACGTCAAGTACTGTCCAGAATTACACATGGGGCAATTTTAGAACTGGGCCTCAGCGCATCGAGGTGAGCGGAGCCGGCTGGCGCGGCGCGGCGCACGATGACCGTGGCGGAGGGGGGCGGAGGGGGCGGAGGGTCCGGGGCAAGGGGGTGGGGTCACCCCCGCGGGACACTTAGCGCCCGAGGAATGTGGGCGCGGGAGTAATTATAATTTATGGCGACGGCCGGGCCAGCGGCTGGCCGCTGCCGTCCGGCCGCCGCGGCCGGCTCCCATATGCCGCCAGGGCGCACGCGGGAGGCCCCGGCCGCGGCGGAGGGCGGGGGCGGCGTCCGCGGCCGGGACGAGAAGGCGGCAGAGCGGGCAACGTAGACTGCGGAGGTGACGGCTGTTGCAGCGACGGGTGAGGCCGCATCGGGGAGGAGAGGAGAGGAAGGAGGGTACTGTGGCAGTGAGGGTGAAGGTGGAAGTTGTTTGCAAACGGTGACGGCATCTGGCAATGCGGACCGCGATGAGCTGCGACGGGGGATGGGTGGGGATGGCGGTAGTAGATGGAGGCAGTGGTCAGTGAGGATCAGCGGGGCCGTTGGCAGCAAAGGTGGCGGCGGCGGTGGGACGACGGGGCGGAGGGGGCGGAAGAGGAGATGACGGCGGCAGCTGGAACTGTCGCAGAAGCAGGGACAGTGGTGGTGATAGCGAGGGCGGGGGGGGGGGGAAAGTGGCGATAGTGAGGTGAGGTGGTGATAGTGACGGTAGGGGGGGATGGAACGACTATAGTGAAGAGGGTGGTGACGGATGAGAGGGTGACAAGAACGGAGAAACGGTGGCAGAGTCGATGGCGGTGGGCATAGGGAGTGGTGGCGATGGCGATGGAGAGGGCGGGGACAGAAGCAGCGGGGGTGATAGTGATGAAGGAGGAAGCGACGGAGGAAGAAGAGGCGACGGCAGCATAGGCGAGGGTGCGAGAGGCGGCCGCAGCGGCGATGGCTATGGTGGGGGCGATTGCAGGGGCGATGACATTAGTGGGGGCAGTGGTAATGGCGGAGCGATGGCGGGGGCGGGGTGGGGCGAAGGCGGGGCGGCGGCAATGGCGGGGCGATGGTGGGGGCAATGGCATACGCTGTGCAAATAGCGAAGGCGTGGGCGATGGCGGGGCGGAGGTGGGACGAAGGCAAGGGCGAGGACGGAGGCGAGGGCGGAGGCGAGGGCGGAGGCGAGGGCGGAGGCGAGGGCGGAGGCGAGGGCGGAGGCGAGGGCGGAGGCGAGGGCGGAGGCGAGGGCGGAGGCGAGGGCGCAGGCGAGGGCGGAGGCGAGGGCGGAGGCGAGGGCGTCCGCGTTGGGGACGGCGATGGAGACGGCGATGGCAATGGCGATGGCGGTGGTGAAGGCAAGGGCGGGAGCGGCGTGTCTGGCCGCACCTCGCCGCAGGACTCCGGGGCACGTCCGAGGCGGGCTGCCTCCGAGAGGCCTGCGCGGGCAGGTGGCGTATGTGCCCCCGGGGCACGGGGAAATGGGAGCGACGCGAACCTACAAGGCGCGCGGGGCGATTCATATGCATGATTGTACATCGCGCGAGGTATGTTCGAATTCTTCTTCTGCTTGCTACAACTGACGCTCAACGAAATATCGCTTCTCATTTTTTTAAACTGCCTTGGGCACTCTCTACCTCCTTGGCCTTCATAATGTGAAAACTATTTCGACACTTACATGAATTCGTGTTTGTATGTACTTGGTTATTCATACACTATTTTCCCTGAAATCTTAGAGAGAGTACAATTCAATAATGTTAAAATTATGGTGGTTAAAGTTTAATAATTTTAGTCGGCAAAGTCGGCATTTGATAGTTAAGTTTGAAATAACTTCTTTGTAGAAAGCGGGCAAGTATTTAATCCGTATATCCAGTTGGAGAAATGGAAATCCTTAACGTATATTGTAATTTTGTATTAGATTTCCGGATAAGAAATAATATTTCATTAATTATTGAAATTACAACATAAAATCTGAAAGTAAATGTTTCACACTCATCTGACGTTTATTTGTAGATCATTTGTGTGAAAAAGGATCAAATGTGTTGTGATACGGATCGTACAAGACTACATGCAAAGACGTTTTAAACATAATGTAAATAATCATTATGTGAGAAAAGGAGGATCTAAAACCGCGTTACACAACTTTGTCCAATTAAGGAAACACTAGAAAGCAACCATAATGAGTGGGCATTAACACGAGATTTAAGATAACATGGGAATTTATTGCTTTACGAAGCATTTTGCAAAACTTCATACTTTCAAAATTACTTGTCACCATTAAACATCTGAAAAACAAAAATTGAAGGAATACATGTCATTTCTAAAAGGTACAAATAAAAACATTTCATCAGACACTAATATTTACATGGTTATTTACACGCGAGCGAGAGGCGATGCTCCAATCCCCAATCATGTTTCAAAATAACAATCAAATGCTGTCGTCCTAATCTTCTTAGTCTTTGTTCATTGATATTCCTCTCTATGTTACCTTGTAAAGGGCCGTAAATTCGAGTAAAGGCAGAAGATATTTAAAAGCCCATTGATAGATGCTTCAATATATTGGACGACGGAAATCGGCAAAGGAAATAAATTCGAAGAATATGCTATTAGAGTCCTTCTTTGGCGACGATGATGATTCTCTGAACTAGTGAAAAAATAATAATAACTAAACAGATTTTAACAACCATAGTGCACCCTAAAACAAGATTACCTCACAAGGGATGGGTTGATAGTTCGTGGTCACGTGATTGCTGCAACCACAGCTACAGCAAATCAGCTTCGACACTTACAGTGTTGTCACCTCAATTTATAAAACAAATGAATCCCAATTCATTGGTCGCGGTTAATAAACTGAGCGTCATTACAAACATCCAGAGTGAGGTTAATTGTGATAAAATGTGATGCATGAACGAGAATTGTGAGTAGAGTGTTATGTTCGTTTCACTGTTTTTTTTAATACCGTGACATTATCGCTATACCGTGATGAGATAGTGGTACGCGACAAACACCCTTAAACAAAATTGGGCACTTTCAAATAGTCAAGGTGTCATTATGAAATTTCAAAAATAGTGGAGGGTTATACTGAGAGCCACATTTGCCTCAGGATGAGCTCACATAAATTCATTGCACATAAAATATATCCTCCAAAACTCCCAAGAGACGAATATCGACAGTGAAAAAAATAAATTTAAAATAATAAAAGCGCGCTAACGTCGCCTCCTCTACATACACCTATCAACCACATTCTTATTTTATCTATATCTTTACAAAAAAAGTCGATACATTGTTGCCGTCCGTGTTGATGGCGTCACATAAGTGAATGTAGTTGCAAGTAGAACGAAGAAAGTTTGATCGCAATTTAGGGCAGTGTGATTCATATAATATGTACTGCTGATTTGGATATATTTCAATTAATATGCTATGCTAAATATAAAGGATAGTTTTACGTTTACATTGATGTTAATATAGCTTTATTAATACTATGAAGTTTTGATTGATTGAATTTTCCAGACAGGACAGCTGCTGCAGTCATTAGTCCTTAGTGTAGTGTAGTGATTTTTATTGCTGAAGGTGGCAGTGTTCCTCCCTAGGTGGACGGTGAAATTCATCGCCGACCTACGGAGGATTTCCCCTTCAGGTATCTTCTCCAACGGGGCTCCTCCCCAGCTGCGGCCAGCTCTACGCTCCCGACAGGTCTCCCGACATGTGTGGTAAAGTAGTGCATGTTAGTGTAAATGTGTGTGTGTTAGGGGTCACGATAGGACAAGGAAGAGGAAGGTGAGATCGCGCGCGGTCCGTGGCCCGTTTGTTAGGGTATTGCTGTGAAGTTCACTTGGTATTGATCGGAGAAAACACGGAAAACTACCGATCAGAGCAGTCGGCTGCCAGAATTCTCCTCCAGACAGAGACTAAATTCGACCTAGCTCACAAGCTAGTGTCGAAAATCCTGCCACCGTAGGGACTCCAACGTAGGATCTCCCGGTCATAGGGACTGCAGCGACAAGCCCTGTGCCATCTCTCCCGGTCAACTTCTATGACCATTAGTCCCGATAGTGTAGTGAATGTTTTATGCCTGGAGGAGGAGATATTTCTTCCCTGCTGGATGGGGAGATATGACGCCGACCTAGACGTCAGCTTGCGGGTTGGGCGATTCCTCCTCCAGGTATCTCCCTCCAGCAAGGCACCGCCCCAGCAGGGACAAGCTCTAGGCACTCGACAGGTCTCCCGACTTCTGTGATGGTGTAGAACATGTGTGTGCATGTGTGCAAGAAGAGAAGATAGGTCAATGAAGAGGAAGAAAAGATCGCTCGGGATCCGAGGTTTGTCTCTTAGAGTTCTGCTCCTCGTGCTATTGATCGAAGAAACCAAGGAATACTACCAATCGTAACAGCCCGACGCTTCAGTTCGCCTCCTGACAACAGTTGAATTCTACCTAGCCCTTTAACTAGGACACCTGTCGTCGAAAATCCGCCAACATCACGACTCGAACTCTAGGACCCCCCGGTCAGAGTCGCTGAAGAGACAGCAGCATTAAGAGGTTCAACATTACATGACAGTGATCGCATAACTCACTCCTGGTTCGCTTTCCCGTTTCCCCCACAGTCAACTACAAAGACTCCGAACCGGGTTCATACCTTTCCTTGTTATGCAGCATAAGAAGAGCCCGACGAGAGATAGCATCTAGCACCAGACGACCGCTGGGCGTCCCGAAATCCATTTGCTCGCGGCCTGCTCAACTCAGCGCTTCCCCGCGGCCGTATCTATTCAATTTGGGCGCCTTAATTAATATTTCTCTTCCTGTTTCGTGTCGTGCCGTTTCCTCCGCGTTTTACTTTACCGCCTCCGTCATAAATTTCGTTTATGGCCTACAATGCCTTCTTCTCACTGTTGACACCCCGTTTCCTGACCAGCGGGAACCTCATTTACCTCCACTTATCGGCCTTTTCCCTAATTTGTGGCTTCATCAGCATAACATGTGTAGCGACTCTCGGAGCCTCCGGGGTGAGGAGAATCCCGAAGCTCCCGCGAGCACTCGGAACGAAATTCGAATTATATCAAATGCGGTGTCAGAAACAAGTTATCGGTTACATCCTGAGGCGCTAAAAGGACATTTGTTCGCTGTCGACTTGTAGACTCACGAATCTTGCCGCGTCTTTTAGAAATACAAGGGGCGATAAAATCGTACGTTTTCCTTCGTTAGCCTTATTATTTTCTATGTTATCAACTTTACAGCGACCCTTCTTGTTCATATTTATAATAATAGAAACAATAACAATAATGTGTTGTCTGTACCCGCTGATAATATTAAACAATTGAACACTATAGCGTCTTAATTGACTTGTCTTCTAAAATCCTACATTGATCTTTAAAATGATAGTAATAATAATAGTAACTATTATTATTATTATTATTATTATTATTATTATAGCAATTTTATTCACGTTCATATAAGAGAAAATAAAAAACGAATACCCCTAGCCAACAATTGCTTCTGTTCGACAGTATTTGGAGAAAATTTATACACGAAACTGAAACAGGACACGAAAGACGAGACAAATTTTACTCTAGTAAAAGTTATGGAAAAATGGTGATTTACAAAGAATTGCAAATCTCAAATTTCTGGAGGCTCTTTTAGTAAGGGCCTTCCAATTTCTATACGCCTTGTGATTATCACCCTGCTCCATTATTTCTTTTTATCAGTCACCATCATAATTTCGTTAGCGCAAGAGAATAGAGAGAATAAAGAATACTCAATGATTTTTTAGTTTCACTTCTGCAGAAGTTCCTGTCATGAGATACGTATTAAGGCCTTTCATTTTGACGGAAAAACAGTATATTTCAAGTCAAAATACTTGCTTCATGTTCTTTGTTGCTTTACCTACGATGCTTCCCCAAGATATTCTTTCACTGCGTCATACAATCGTCAAAAAGCGAATAATACAAGGAGGGGGGACTCAAGGTAAACGGCTCCGAAACACTCAAACAACTTACCAACGAGTCCAGTGTTCAATTAAGAGCAATATCTACATCCGAATGCAAGATTCCGGACGCCGTAGGCTTACCACTTAGCCTCAATTAAACACCCCAAAATGTAAAACTTACTTTCTGGACGCCCTTCACATTAAAAATATATCCGCATATTTTAATACATGAATTTAAGGAAGCTATCATTTTTTCTATCAATTCCACACACCAGAGAGCCAACTTCAAAGCAGCCACTCCATTCATGAAAACATTTTCGCATTGCCTCAAGCTTTTCGCTTCCAAGTCTCCCACTGATAATCAGATCTACCTACAAAACACAAGTCTTTACTATGTAGACGCCCTTGCATAAAATAGAACTCCGATATATTCCGGTCGAAGGATTTAACAATTTTTTTTCATCAAACGTAGAGTCATAAGTCAGTCAGCTAAGCTGCAATAAGAGAGACAGGCAGTCCACGCGAACGAAAATTCTGCCACCTCCGAGCCTTACGATTTTCGCTCACCCCCAATCACACGAGCACACCCGAGAAACTTCATTTTGGACGCCCCTCCCTTATAAAAGAGCCCCGATCTATTCCGGTCGCGGATTATAACGAGACTGTCAACTTTCCTGCAAGTGGAGCGAGCACAAATCAAAGACGCGGGAGCTGCGCGTCGTGGGATCGAGCGGCGTCGCACGCAACCCGAACGCGCGCTGGATGCAAGTAATGGGCTCCCGGTGGGTAAGTGATATAATGATGCACGACTCGAGCGCCGGACATCGGGCGCGCATAGTGCGAACTGAAAACTCACTTAGCGCGCTTGAAAAATTGCTAATGCCGCTCGCACGCCCGTGCGTATGTGCGTGATTTATGCGCCGCAATAATTGTGCGCTCCGCGTGTGGGCGAGTATTAT
The DNA here is from genome assembly GCA_038098605.1 of Gryllus longicercus. Taxonomy (NCBI): domain Eukaryota; kingdom Metazoa; phylum Arthropoda; class Insecta; order Orthoptera; family Gryllidae; genus Gryllus; species Gryllus longicercus. The sequence goes on from JAZDUA010000052.1 coordinate 4,102,668, forward strand.
TATTACGAGTATTATGCAGAGATTTATCGTCCCCTGCCTGGCGTCGCGAGAGGAGAATGGCGCTAAATTGTATAGTATTACTATCTCTCTCACCGCATTAAATGTAAAGTCAACTGAATGCGGAAACACGTTCCTCGCAGCCAAGTAATATATATCTATTAACGAATTCTTAATTTGAAAATTCAATGCTGGGGCTTATTATCATACGGTAATCGATTGTAGCGTTGGTGTGGTAATGCATTTTAATGAACGGAATTCGCGATGCTATCTTGATTTTCGGATGGTAGAGCCAGTCGTTGGGAAAAGACTTTACGATCATGAAATCATATAGAATAGTTTTAAAATAGTACAGCCCAAAAGGAGAACAGGATTGCTATAAACATATGTACATAAATATCGTATGAGGTTTGCTATAAAAAGTAGCACGAAGTCCAAACTACGTGCTTTTTACTAAACAATACCGAAAATGTTGATCTACGACATCGACTGCTCTGCTAACAAAGAAGAGGAATAGAAAAGAAACATTTGAAAGTTAAGAAAATAGTTTTATGAATTTAGAGACAAAATCTGCATTTTACTCCTATTAATGTAATGAAATTTCCTTCACCTCTGTGAAGAGACATCGCAAGGAACACTGTAAATAACATGAAACTGTCAATAATTATACGTGCTTAAATATTAATTTGCTTTAAATTGTACAGTGAAAACGGAAGTAATAGGCAAAAGTAACCCTATTATAAATGACACAAGACCATTCATCTGCTGTTGAAGGAAATCTTGGCAATGAATTAATGCCTTCTACTTCACCAACATTCTTACGAGTATTGTTGTAGTAATGAAAGATGACTTTGTCGTTACAACTAAACAATTGCGATACTTAAACTGAATCACCAGCTCTTAACCTGATGCACGTCCTTTCTCTTCACACTTTTACCTCAACCCCCTAAAAACGGCGCGATATGCGCATTTCACCACTGATTTCTGTTTGCAATCGTTCATAGGCCGTCATGGGCAAATCACGGAAATCCACACATATTCAACTGAGATTCCCTGGTATACCACGTCCACGCAGGAAACTATATTTAAAAGTACAATTCGCCCCAATTAAATATTTAAATATATATTATACTAGAATTAAATGCTATAAAACGTCAAAATGAAAAAACGTCGCCTAGTAAATATTATTCTATTTAAAATCATTAATTTACACAACAAAACCTTTGTCCACCTTCTATCAACTTGTTTCCTTGAAAGAACCTTCTTCATTCTCCGATTTTGTTCAAAACACACTGCGAACGGCGTACGGAGGTTAGTTTTCCCAACGAAGTCCAGAATACTACAGCATACGGGAGCAAGTGACTATGGAAAATTCCCATTTATCCACAGATATTATCACCATTGCCTTAGGTCTTCAGAGCGACAACTAGAAAATTAATTAATCAAAATTAATTAACCGACAAAATGAAGAGCATATGTTTATTTTTCTATGAGCTGAAATACTTTGAAATATAATAATTGCAAAACTTATTACAGGCGCAAAAATATCTTCATCTACTACTACCTTGCTTTCTTAAACTCTGCACCTCCACCCTTCCAGTTTCTCTAAAAGTGCTATTCTAGAAGCGCAAGGTGTTTAGCTTTACCAAGGAGACCCTAAATTCTATTCGCAAGCGGAAACGAACTTCTTCGTTCAATTCCCATAAACCCAGAAACTAATTCCTTCTCTTGAACGAAGAGTCAGTCAGAAAAAATATAAATAATATTCCCTTAACAAGAATTATACAAAGCTCAAATATTTGGTTGTAAACTGCTCCGTGAAGTAAAACAAAACAAACCCATTGAATACTTGCATCGAAACAAGTCCTTAATGCACATTGAATGACTAAATCCTTTCCTAACACGCCACCGCCCTATTCCTTCACCAGTGCCCCACCCCCGCACCCTGCTTCCCCGCTGAAACCGCCGTCCGAGGCGCGCGCGGCTGTTCGTCTCCCCAACGAGGCCCCGAATTCTATTTGCGCGCGCGTGCGCCCCGACACTCCGCCGGCGGCGGTGGCGGCGCTAATTGCACCCTATCGGGTTGCATCGGCGGCGCGTGCGTGCACGCGTGCACACGCCGCCGCGTCAACCCCCGCCCGCGCACACGCCCACTTCGCCCACGACTGCGCTGCGCCGGGGCCGAGGACCCCGCCGCCGCTCGGGGGGCCGTTTTTGAGAGAGGTTTTCACACCGAAATGCTGCTACTGCCCAATGTGTGGGACAGGATGCTCGTAACACCTGAAAGAAATCATTCTTTCATTCTCGTCTCTACAATGCATGTGAATTTCAATTACAAAGGATAATTATTGTTGAAAGTGAATATTAACACATTAAAAAAATGACAATTTTTTTTAACTTATTGAAGTTGCCCGAGTAATATTTAAGGGTATTGTACTATTGAGCATTTAATACAAATCCACTTAGTATACTATGAATCCGGCAGGATGTGATTTCTTCAACAATTTGCCATTTCGGTGTCGAAATCCTACTGAGCTTTTCGGTTGCATTTGCTTGTTAATTCGCCTTAATTCTATTTCAACGTTTTCTGTGTTCAATCGACTTTATTGCTCGGTACTTGTCTCTGTTTCTTTTGTTTTTTTTTCTATTACTTTGGCTCTAAGTTCTATCCATTTTCATCTCCCCTCAGATCATTTCCTGGGATATCCCAATCACCAACCCTACCTGTTCTGTTACTTTTGTGCTTTTCCCGTTTCGGACCGTATTCTACAAGGGCCCCCAGTGACATGGTTGTGAACTTAGCAGAGCTTACGTTCTAATTGGCAGGGCACGTAGCGCCGTCCTCACCGTACCCATCGCTGCCACAACCGCTCATCCAATTGCTCCGTCCGTTACCTCAGCCGACTGGTCCTTCACCTGCGATTCCGCCGTCGGCGGTGACTCTGCGTCATCGCATCTCCACGTAAGTTTCGCTACCTCTCTCGCCCTCCGGCACGGCAACCGCCTCCACACCGCCTCCCTCCGTCACCGTCCCTGCTTCCTTCCTCACCGCCGGACGCGTCCGCCCGCCCGCTCGCGCTCGCGCCCTCCTGATTAAGACACATCGCGGCTAATGATACGGCAGCAACAGCCGGCCGGCCCGCCCCCGCCGCCCCCTGCCGCCCGCCCCATACATCAATATCCGCCGCCCGCCACGGCAAGCGGGGACGGGGAAGGGGAAGGGGGCGGAGGAGGGAGGGCGCGGCTCACGTGACGTGGCGATCACGGTCGACATTTCAATCCCGGACGGCTCACGCGAGCCACGCATTCTGCGCCCGGAGGCGGCCGCGGGGACGGAGACGGCGGCCGAGGTGGGAGGTGGACAAAGGAGAGGAGAAAGAAGGAGTCAGGCGGAGAAATATAGGTGAGAATTGAGATGCGGCCGAGGATGATAAACTAATTAATAGAATTAAGTATCCATACACGTTCAGGTTATTGGACAGTTTTACACGCCCATGTGTACCAGTCTTGTGTTTAACCGTATCGCAAATATACCCAAAGGCGTGCACGTTTGCCCGTCCAGGATATTCAGTCAAGTCGAATACTCGGTTCGCTCGCTGTCTGACTGCCCTCCCCTTCCCGATGCATCCATCCGGAACTTGCTAGTATGTGGACATTTGTCTTGATGAGAGGACGCGTCGTTACATGCCCTGTGAAGGACTGTACATGAACGAAGTCCTAAGCACAGACCTCACGATAAAGGCCACAACAAACACTTTTAATGAACAAAATCAGGAGCCCACTGATTTCGATCTTGACAGTTTTCCCACTCCAAGCTGTAGTCGCATAACACGTTCGTACTTCCCCGGACGAGTAACCCAGAACAGATAAAGTATTAAGTATCTGGGACATGTGGAGGACCATTTAGTGAAAGCGTCAGCAATGTGTTCCGATGTCGATATTTGCGTTTGGCAAAGAGAATTAGGAGGAGTGAGGGAGTGACAGAGAGGGAGGGGAAGGGACGAATTGAGAGAGAAAGAAAGGAAGGGATGGAGAGTGGGTCAGAGAGGAAGGGGAGAGAGAAAGGAAGAGGGAGAGAGAGAAAGGAAGAGGGAGAGAGAGAAAGGAAGAGGGAGAGAGAGAAAGGAAGAGGGAGAGAGAGAAAGGAAGAGGGAGAGAGAGAAAGGAAGAGGGAGAGAGAGAAAGGAAGAGGGAGAGAGAGAAAGGAAGAGGGAGAGAGAGAAAGGAAGAGGGAGAGAGAGAAAGGAAGAGGGTGAGAGAGAAAGGAAGAGGGAGAGAGAGAAAGGAAGAGGGAGAGAGAGAAAGGAAGAGGGAGAGAGAGAAAGGAAGAGGGTGAGAGAGAAAGGAAGAGGGTGAGAGAGAAAGGAAGAGGGAGAGAGGGAGAGAGGGAGAGAGAAAGAGAGAGGGAGAGAGGGAGAGAGAAAGAGAGAGGGAGAGAGAAAGAGAGAGGGAGAGAGAAAGAGAGAGGGAGAGAGAAAGAGAGAGGGAGAAAGAGAGAGGGAGAGAGAAAGAGAGAGGGAGAGAGAAAGAGAGAGGGAGAGAGAAAGAGAGAGGGAGAGAGAAAGAGAGGGAGAGAGAAAGAGAGAGGGAGAGAAAAAGAGAGAGGGAGAGAAAAAGAGAGAGGGAGAAAGAGAGAGGGGGAGAGAAAGAGGGAGAGCGAAAGAAAGAGGGAGAGCGAAAGAAAGAGGGAGAGCGAAAGAAAGAGGGAGAGCGAAAGAAAGAGGGAGAGCGAAAGAAAGAGGGAGAGCGAAAGAAAGAGGGAGAGCGAAAGAAAGAGGGAGAGCGAAAGAGAGGGAGAGAGAAAGAGAGAGGAAGAGAAAAAGTGGCGGAGAGAAAAACAGAGGGAGAGAAAAAGTAGGGAGAAAGGGGAGAGAGGCGGCGTGAAGAGGAGAACGTGCTGAGGTGATCACGGAAGTGGCTGAGGTTGACGAACCAAGATATCAGAAACGCGAAATGTGGAGCGTGTCTGCAGTGTAGCACGACGTGCCTGCCAAGTGGTACTGTGCAAAGAGAATTAGCTCGTATTTGTAAAGAGGGGGAAAGAGATAGAGGGAAGATAGGAGAGAACTTGACTGGAGAATACTCGAGTGCTCAAAAATGACGAACGAAGATATCGGAAACGCAAAGTTTCATCTGCGGCGATAGATGGGGGAAGAGCGTGTAGTAAAAAGAATTCGGTCTTATTTGCAACTGACAGAACGGTAAATTGTAAAAAAGTATTTTATCTCTATAAAGTTGTTACTACGAGAAAAATATTTATTTCAAGTCCTATTAACATGAATGATAAATTTACGAGATATTTAAATAAAAATTCAAATACTTTATGATTAAAATATTCTTATTAGGAATCGACCATAAATTACGTAACGCAAAGTTTGGAGCACTCTCAATACCCCCTCTCCTCCTTGTAACGCACGTGTAAGCCCTATTGAACCCCCCTAAATAATTACGTAACGCTTGCTACAACACTCCCCTTTGTAAATGCATGAAGTGAAAATATATTATAGCACAGTAAAAACAATTTGTATTTATTTTACTTGTGTTTAATTAATGTAATTAACGATAATTGAAGTAGAAATTATTTGGCATTGCTGGCTACACCTAACAATGAGTTTGGGGGCAAGTTATGAGTGACGGAAAAATGCTTGGGCGAGCAATGGTTGATCACAAGCTTTGGTGTGTGTAGCATGTGATTACAATTTCTCCCGTCGTGAATCATGCTAGAGTGAGAGTCTACAGAGCCAATGTAAATGGATTCTAGAATATATTTCATACCAGCTTTGAATATTTTCTTCGTAATCTTACAGATTAAAAAATTGAAAAATATTTCCATTCAACAACTAATAAATTAAGTTTATTTGTTTTTAAAACAAATGAATTAGTTAATATTTTAATGTTTTGGTACAGGACTCCAAAAAGGAATTATTTCACCAAATGTTGAAAAATGTAAAAAAATAAATATGAACCTTATGTAACATATAGCGTGATTATTGCTCAACTACCGCTGACAATTGTCGCATTTTGCCACTTTCAAAATGTGTCTCAAAACTTCCCATGCTGTGGTCTCGTGGTTCGTGGCGCAAACTGGTGCTGCGCAGTACGTGCAAACATCGATGTGTCGGAGTAACTCAGCCATATCTTTCCCTCACAATGCTTCGAAAGCTTTCTGACTTTATTTTTCTTCATATTGTTATAAAATTGTGAGAACGTAATACATATGAATCAATGCTGGGTGATGGGTGTATCACATTGGTTATACACAGACAATGAAAGCGATAATTCCATAGCTATGCTATGTCGTTGATATTGAAAACTGACCAACTTTAAATTAAGCAATATACGTAATGTTCTAAAGCAAATATTGAAATATAGTTCTTTGGCAAATATGACAATTACCTATTTAATGGGTTTTGTGTAGTTTTTGAGAAATGAATATCAAATAAATTGTGTGCAAGCATTCAAGGAAAATGGATGTCATTGATGTACGCATTAATATGAATACAAACGTTAATGACAAGAAAATAAACTAAAATACTTTTTAATGTGTGATATGAATAAAAGATTTCCCTCTCATTAAAATATCAATAGAGCTTATTTTTATTAATTTCCTTTATCTAAATTGATTAACTAGTAGTAGTATTTCATCATCTCAAAGGAATAAATCCAAAGAACGAGAACGTGGTGAGTTTTTACTCTTACGAATGAGTAATGGACTTCAAAGAGGTAACAAGGACTGGTACATATACTACAACAAGACATTTGACACAGCATCTGAAGCCCAATATCACTACTATGTGTTACATGATACCAACGCGATTATTATGTGACTGGTAGAGGTAAGCAGTTGTACAACTATAATTCTATATCTTACGAGTTATAATAAAACAATTACATTCAAGATAAGAAAAGAAATCTTCGAACAAGATAGCTTTCTGTTGATAAATCAGCACATTTGTTCCTTACCATTGTGTCATTTAAATAATATAATAATGAGATTTTAAGAGGTTAATTTTCCAGTTCATATTTATATCATTTTTAAACTTTATTTATTGACGTTGTACTCGTTTTTGTTACAAATAAAAATTGTGAGGTAATTCTAAATCTAGTTATTTTGAATACACCATTCCGTGTGTGTACGTCAGGCAACCTACCTGAAACGTTCTCCGAAAAATATTACTTTTCACCCACTGAAACATTACTCTGCTTCTTCACGTGTCATAATAAAACCTCTACGTTAACTCTGTATAGTGGCGTCTGTAGAAGACGAGATAAGTGTGTTAGAAAGTAATGACGTTTCTTGCTAAAACAGTCACAATTAAGAAAACTACTCTGTAAATTTCAACCACTAAATCACTCGGCATTGGATCAGGGTGTATTTATGCTCTGGGTGAATAAGAAAATTAACAATGTTATGAAGTGAAAGTGGAATGCTTTATTATCGCACTGCTTGTAAGACACTTTTTTCAACTACGAAAGTAAAACTTTCATAAAATTTCCAGAAGTCTTGAGTTCTTAACATCACCGAGAGAGAAAGTTCGCAGCCCTGTATGTGCTAAGATTTTCTCACAATATAAAGCCATTACTGGTATTAAATTTATATATTGTCGAAGAGAAACATTAATAACAATATTTAGTGTAAGTAATTTTATAAGTCTCTTTTTTTTATTTTGTCTAGCAGCAGTAAGATGAGTAAAAAGTGTTCCACTGATCAATTTAATCGTTATTCTTTCTATATATGTATACTGTCCCAATAAGAGATACTTTTATCTTAAATTCGTGATTCTTACAAATAAGCAAACATTTTTTTTACTATGATAGTACTTTTCTTGTTACAAAAAAACAGTAAATATTATTATTAGTGTGTTATTTGTTATAAATCACTTTAGAAAAACGGAATACAGGCTTTGTAAGCGCAATTAAAATATGCATCTACATAAGTTCACCCGCATTAAGTTTTTAAAATACAAAGAAGATTGTTAATTAAGTATGGGTCATCGTTATGACATTCAATGCGTTTGCATTTTAAAATCAAAGAACAAATATACCAGTTAAAGGAACTATTTGGTGAAATATTACGCAAAAACCTCGAAATGTCTTATTTTTGCTTCATACAGGGACGACAGAAGCTTATTCTGAGCACTAACGAAAGGCAACTTCAGAAACTTCCAGCCGACAAAAATCGCACCCTACAGTTACGAAATCGTGCATTCACATTCACCAAATCATTTCTTCGTCAAAGGTCAACTCGTTAGCGTCACTTCTGCTTACACTCTGATGAAAAATTTGAGAAAAATTCCACTTCGCGGGTCGGCATAAACACCGAGCTGCATCGCACCGGAACGCCGATCGACGCACACGCCGTCCACCCGCGTTTCGATTAGAACCCCCAGCCCGCCCCCTCTGATTGCACATAATTCAAGCGCTGGCTGTCGGCGGAGTCACGCCGTCATTCTTCACCGCGCCGTCGGTCTCCGGGACGGGGCCCGGCGGGCCGCGGCCGCCGCCGTCAAGCCGTCCGATTGGGAACGCGCCACGAAAATATGTGGTTGCGCTTCCCCTATCACTTACCGGCCCCAGTAATGCCCGGGTTCGACTGCCTTAAACGCCCCAAGTCCAACAATCCATATCACGCATAACGCACACGAAATTGGGCACATAAATTTTCGATTTTTGAACGATGAGGTGCATATGGAAATTCCGCGAGATTATCATAGCCTTCAAAACAGCTCATAATATGATTTGTTGTCATGACATGGAAATGGCTTAGTACAGTCGCATGACGATCACAGTGGAGGTATCACTTTAATTTACGAGCGAGGGATTCGGACGGCGCGGCGGGCAGAGGGGTTAAGCGTTTTTTGTTGGAAAGCCTCGTGGATTAACGGGTACGGAGCTCAAGTATTTTCTTGTGACAGACCAGCGGCGGCGGCGGTGGAGGGACGAGAGGCTGGGTCGGAGAGTGGTGGATGCAAAGTGTAAGAGGTCGGCGTGTGACGGGGTCAGAGTGTGACGGGGTCGGAGTGTGAAGGGGTCGGAGTGTGGCGGGGTCAGCGGCGGAGTTAGATTGTGGGGTGGTCGGGGTGTGGCGGGGTCGGAGTATGCCAGAGTTGCAGGGAGACGGGGTCGCATGTGGTGCGGTTGCAGGGTGGCGCGGTCGAAATGAAGCGGAGTCACAATGTGGTGGGGTCGCAATATGGCGGGGTTGCGTGGTGGCGAGGTCAGAGTTTTGCGGGGTCGCAGTGTGACGGGGTTGCAGGGTGGCGGGGTCGGAGTGAGGGGACGTTGGAGCGTGGCGGGGTCGGAGTGTGGCGGGGTCGGAGTGTGGCGGGGTCGGATGGTGGCGGGTCGGAGTGTGGCGGTGCAGAATGTGAAATAGGATGGAGGGAAGCAGATGAGGAATGATGCGGGGAAGATGGGATGGCGGAAACTACAGCATAGGAACAGCACAGGCAATGGGAAGTTACGAGAGGTGGTGTGAAGTAGGTTCGGAGGGAGGCCGGACGGCGTGAGGCGGGGAAAGGAGGGTGAGAGGAGAGATCGGAGGGAACAGATAAAGACGTGTGATGATAGAATTCGCGCGCAGAATATCTGCACTCGGTGATATCATAGGATGGACACCGCTGCACCAAACGCTGTCATAAAAACATTGAGTTCGAAGATTTTGCGATACGCGGACATGGCGGCCGTGCTAACGCATGCACAACAAATGTCTTGTGAGTTTAGCGATTACAATCTCTAGCTCGCATTGCGCTATATATTATAATCGATGTGTTTTGAATAGTGATATTATGCGCACATGGCTGAACCACGTAAGTGCAGAGTCTCTCCTCTCATACATTTTGCTTACTTTTAACGGTCGAGTGCACAGATATCTTGTGCGAACTCTACGGTGGGAGGCGGCGCAGGGGGGCGGCGCTCTGGGAAACGGAGACGAAAAGGAGGAAAAAGCGACTGTTAGTTGTAGCGAACGCAGGCGGTTAGCTCGGGCGGGTAAGGCGGCAAGTAGCGAGGGCTGGGTAGAGGGAGGGCGGGCAGCGGGGATCGGGTAGCGGTGGGGGGAGGGCTGAGTAGCGGGGGCCGGGTAGAGGGGGCGGGTAGCGAGGGACGGGTAGCGAGGGACGGTTGGCGGGGGCGGGTAGCGGGAGGCGAGGAGAGGGGGCGGGCAGTGGGTGGCTGGCGGCGGTGGGCGGGTCGCGGGTGGCGGGAGCGGGCAGCGGGCGGCGGTATCGAGGGTGCGGGACGTCAAAACAAGCGGCGCGGCGCGGGGCGGCGCGGGGGGCGGTCGAGCGGAAAGGAGCAAGGCGGGTCGTCGGCGGTCGCTCACGACCCGGTGCCCCGCACGAGCGCGCGTTGGCCCGGGCAGCGTCTTTATCCCGAGCGCGGCCGTTTTGATGAACACATCAGCCGACAGCTTATAATCAAATGCAGCCTCCGAAAAACGAACAACAGGCCGCCCGCGCGCCCTCTCTTCCTGGGAGGAACGGGGAAAGCGAATTAACAGAACACGGGGCTCGGATCAGGCAACTCCAATAGCCATTATGGCGGGTAACAGATAATCAATTACGTCTCGTAAGGGGCCGCGCCGCGCCGCGCCGCGCCGCGCCGCGCTGCGCCGCGCCGCACAGCTCGGCCAGGAGGACCGCGGCCCTTTCTCTACCTGCGGCGCCCCGCCGTCCCTCGCACAGTGAGGGATTTTTCACAACTGAGCGGGCTAAAATCAACTTTCATCAAATGTTCTTTTTAAATACGGGAACATTATTTTTTAGTGTCATTGCTATACGATGATAGGTCAAAAATCATCAAAGTTGATGGGTATTTACTTATGGACTTTTTAGCTAGTCCCATCTTCTGACAAATGCTATAAAAATATTTTTTCTACTGAATGCCAGCTGCTACTGAAGATTAATAACTAATAATAGTTAATATTTTAATTTAAAAATACATTCCAAATTTAAGCAGTGAAAATTACAGAATTATAGAGAGTCATTTTCAGTTATAATATCAAAAGAATGGGAGATTAAACTGGTTTATCAATGGTCGGTCTATTATTATGTTTAAATTGACAAAAAAACATTATTTTTATTTGAAACACTTGCTTAATAATCCGAAATTCATTACAATCATAACTTATTATTGCAATCAAAGCTCTTCCCTTACATCATTGACATCCTTTAATTTTTTCCGGTTAAAATTATAAAAGCTTTAACAATTTTTTTAGCATAGGCTTCCATGATCTGAGTCACTTTGTTCTTGACTGACGCGCTGCACTCCCACCATCCGCGCCAACGTCCTCTTAAAGAACGCGGTGGTCTTGCTTGCTACGGTATGTACTTGGCTGTCCGGGAGACGTCGCCTCCTAGGCACAGATGTCATTCGAAAAGCATTTCGCCCTGAGGAAGGTCACAGCATGATGGCGAAAAGATTGGCAACTTTAAGGGGACATTGGTGCGTATTTTGCCCTGAGGAAGGTCGTAGAATGACGGCCGAAACGTTGGCACCTGTGCCGAGGAAGCGGTGTCTCCCAGACAGCCAAGTACATACCGTAGCAAGTAAGAGCTTTTCGAATGGCATCTGTGCCTAGGACGCGACGTCTTCCGGACAGCCAAGTACGTGCCTTAACAAGTAATATCACTGCGCCCTTTTAAGGGGACACTGGTGCGTAGTTTGCCCTGAGGAAGGTCGTAGTATGACGGCCGAAACGTTGCCTAGGAAGCGGCGTCCTTTAAGAGGCCGTTGGTGCGCGGGTTGGGAGCGCAGCGCGCACTGTGCGCGGCGGAGGGGCCTTTCCCCGCCGGCGGAGAAAGAAGGGCGGTCGCTTATTAGGAACGGCCTTCGGCGCGGGCGGGGGGCGTGGCCGGCGCAACAATAGGCTCCGCGCGAAACAACAGGTGGTAAAAGATTTCTATATAATGGAAACGGCGCCTGCTTGCCTGACCCCTCGCCCGCCTCTTCGCTTGCCTTTTTTCTGGGGAAAAATGTAAACGAAACGGACGGCGCAGCGCTGGCGGCGGCGGCGGCGGCGGCGGCGGCGGCAACCCCAAGGAGAAACGCCGCCCCCTCGAAATGTTATTCTTTTCGAGCGCGTAACTGAAAATTAGCGGGATATAAATGTGGCTATAACTCACACTATTCAAAGGCAGAAGGAAAGAGCGGCCGGTAAAATTGAATCCTGGTTCATAAAGTCATTAGCTGGTCGCCGTGTGACGGTAGCGGAGATTGGGTCTGTGGTAGTCTTCGGGTGAATGGGAGTGGGTGTGTTGCAGATGGTTGTGGCGGTAATGCTAAAACTGACAGCATAAGTAGTACGTTGTGATATTGTGTTGAGTTGTGTCTCTTTCGAGTAATGTACCGTGACGTAAGAAATGCATTGAAATAATCATTGATATATATTAAAACTTTCAAAAATTACAAAATTATGATTCACATTTTACATTACTTTGTTGCGACAATTATAATATTATTTTATAAGGCATTTCTATTGAAGATGCAATTCTTGTTTTGAAAAAAGAATGACGTTATTTTGGACTGATATATTGGCAAATTGTGCTCACGTTTATATCGTGAGTATCATTCTAAAGTTTTTTCTGCACTAATGAAACATACAAATATATTTTTCGAATTCTATAATGAGTGTGTTAGACATCGTTTAGAATTGATATTGTGAGCAAGTTTATTTTGGATAAAAAGTATTAATGGTGCACAGTGTATACTATTCTCTGGAATATTTTCAGGTAATATCGCGTCGGGAAAAAGAGTGGAAAACGTGAATACAATTCTATAGTAATCTACAGTTTTCTAGTTAGCAAGACATTTATTTCATTCCATTCCATGTAACCAAAGCACACCAACAATTTCTAATTTGGTTTATGCATGAAATGGTCTCTCTTAAGGTGGTACTTGAAGTCTGATAAATATAAAATTCACTCATTCAAAGCATAACATGAAGAACATTTTTTTAAAGTTCTGATGTTCATGAGTTTGCTGCCCGTGATAATTGTTTTTCAGCTGATTATGAAATGCTAAAAAATCCATAGAAATGAATGTAATAATTGTCACTAAAAAAGTTGTATCTACGAAAGTGAGACATACTTAATACATTCAGGATACCAAAATATTCCCATTCATTAACTAAAACAATACAAACTAAATATTTTTGTCTTCATAAACTCTTAAATTTCAAATTTATAAACCCACCAGTCGACAATCTACTAACACACTTTCCCAAAACCACCCTCTCCCACAGATTCGTAATTTATGTAAATCACATCGCCCTTTATTGCGTAAGCGCGTTTCAACATTCACAACCCGTACTCCTCACTCTCTGTGCATTAGAGCTGTCTTGACTTTCTCCAATCGAGGGAGATTTGCATTTTTCGCCATCCCCGACTGGCTGGCGCGGCGAGGCGTTAGGAAATGCCTTCATTGTGAATAAACGAACGCGCCGAACGCCGAATGCTTTCAAATCGAAGCACGCGCGTTATTTGTTCATCACAATATGACTACCAAATGACTGGAGGGTGACCTTTCTGCTCCGCGTTTGCATTAGCATTGTTATCCATATTGACCGACGCCGTCACTGTATTTGTTAATGCAGAAGCAGTTTGGAAAATTTTTCATAATGGTCGCCATTGAGTTATTATCATAATTTAGACGTCGATATTAAGTGCATGGAGAGCACTATATTCTCCGGGCAACCAGCCCTCTCTTATCGCTTGACAGAACTTCGCTCCAAGCAGTAGCTGAATCAATCATCAGGGTCTGCCAATCACGACCCGATTATGATAAAGATGTGAATATAAAAATGAAGTAAAGAAAAGAACGGTTTGCTCGCTCTTGCAGGTTCATAGGCGATTTGTACGTGTCCCTATCTACCCTGTGAGCAATGGTAATTTCAAGAAATTAATGTGCCACATTCAAGTATCCCCCATCACAAAAATAGGGGAACCCTTTTATTCTCTTATTTTCGCTGGTAGATTGAGATCTCAAAGTAAGCTTGTTCCCGCACATCCAGATTAGAGTAAAGCTCATTTACAGAAACGGCATTAATCAAAATCGAACATGAGGGAGCATTAAGAAAAACGTCGCATACATATGCAATGAGTTCTACGACGGAAACGTATGTATCAAGACATCGCTCTAGGACTTTTCAGAGAAAATCCAGAATGAAACCCGTCAAATTCGATTGCATATGTACATTCATTACGTTCTGTGTAAAATTGTATTGAAATATATAGAATACATCAGCATCTTATTTGAGAAACGATTTAATATTTACCTTTCCTTTGGAATGTGAATAAAATTTTCTCTCTCCATTCTAAGACGAACTTTTCTCCTCCATTCTAAGACGAACGTTAAAAGAGATAATGCCCCAAACCACAATAAATAAATAATAACTTAATTGATTTACTGTATTTCAGTTTTGTAAGATTTCGTAATATTATTTCATTCAGTTACTTGTACAGGAAACTTATGATTCATGTTATCAGTATTTTTGGAAAATCACCACGGAAAAAAATTATATATTTTTTTAAAATAAACTTTGCTGAAATTCTTTGCTATTTGAGTTATACATCATGATTAATTTCTGTGAACAATTTATTCAGGAAGGAGAAATTTTAACATTAATTTTAATATTTCCTGAAATTCTTTCTGTAGTATATAACGACTTCCTAAAAATATTAACTTTTACAATGATACCCTATAACAACTTTTTAATAAGTTTACAGTCTTCACTTGTTTATTACATTTAAAAAAACCTTCCATTTGCAAAGGAAGAATCGTAAATATTAATAATGTCTCAATGTGTATAATCAACATCAAAACATATAATATATCGTATTCCCATACACTAATTTCACACATCCTTCAGTTCTCGATACGAGGTCTTCATTAAGAAGATTGAAAGAAATACATAGAGAGTAAGGAGTTTAATTATTTATTTTAAAATAATGATTATGTGATGTAGGATGGAATGGTTCAATAGCAAAAAACGACAGACGGTACAGTAAAAATGGGGAAGACATATTTGGACTTAAAGGAAAATATACTTTCTATCTTTAATGAATAAAAAAATTAAGTATTTATGAATAACTCCAATCATAAAAAACATGTGAAGCGAAAGGAATAACTTGAATTTTGTAAAATCGTATTAAAAAAAATCCGAAGCAAGATGATATATTATTGTGACAACGCAATGAAGACTACAACTTACGTCGTTTAAAATTATTCAAATTTAGTGCTAAAAAATTAACGAATAATTCAAAATTAGAATTACTAAGGAAAGTGGCTTCCACGTCGATGTACAAGAAGTAAAGAAATAAATAATGATAACTACTTAAATATTCTAGAGAAATATAAAGTATTGATTTCCTTAATAACTCAATACATTGTGTATTTCATAAAAATCATAAAAACTAGAGTGACCGATTAGTAAAGTATATTATAATTAATTAGATTTGACTTATACAACACGCCAGTTCAGTATGAAGAAATTAAGAAATCGACACAAAGTGAAATCTAAAATACATTTCAGCAACACTTTTCATTTTAGAAAACAATTACTAGTGGTTTCTTTCTGTTATATCCAGTACTATATTCAGTGCACCATTTTCAACTACGTTATTTAGATATGTTTTACAACAGATTTTGAATATTTTAAAAGATTGCATGATTCGTGAACTGGAATATAAATACACACATGGTGTGAGCAACCCACGAGACCATGAGCATAAATAAGGCACAGCCGCCGTTACGCATGTAATTAAATATGCATTACTAAAGCTAATGATTACAATCTCAAAAATTAGTAGATCCTGCTCGTAGAATATTTAACAAGTCGTTACAGAAGAACTCTCGTACTATGGAAAGGGATCCGGCAATCACTGCAATGGACAATACAGGTGGAAGAAATTACTCGAATATTAAAATTTTCTAGCATAGAAATGCATTGTATTGCAAAATCATTCTCGCAAACTTATCTGATTGCTTATTGAAAATATTTTAAATTGTCCCTAACCATATCACATTTATTGTTTTCCACGAATAATAATTCAAATTTCAGCATTTATTTACATATTTTAATAATACATTATTTTATTTTTATTATTTACTCCTCTACTTGAAACTTCTGTTTGTTTCACGCCACAACGCATATGACCAACATTTTCTTAAAACGACGAATACTTTGCATTGAATAAGGATTGATAATTCTCCTCATTTAATGATAAGCTGATACACTCGAGCCATTTATACCAGCTTCTGATCCAGGTCACATCTCAGAGAGTTTTGATTCCACATCCTACGTGACCATGCCCGAAAGTAAAGCACGAGCGGCTGAATAGGGAACCAAAGACCGAGGGTGTTAACTCTATGAATTCTATTAGGACGACCGCCCAGGGGCAGCAGACCGCAGAGGCAGCCGCCCCCGCCTCCGCCATCAGTCCCGCCATCAGTCCCGCCATCAGTCCCGCCATCAGTCCCGCCATCAGTCCCGCCATCAGTCCCGCCATCAGTCCCGCCATCAGTCCCGCCATCAGTCCCGCCATCAGTCCCGCCATCAGTCCCGCCATCAGTCCCGCCATCAGTCCCGCCATCAGCCCCGCCATCAGCCCCGCCATCAGCCCGCCATCAGCCCCGCCATCAGCCCCGCCATCAGCCCCGCCATCAGCCCCGCCATCAGCCCCGCCACCGCCATCTCCTCGTCAGTTATCCCCGCCTTCATCCTTCCCCATCTCTGCCATTACCACTGTAGCCGAGTCACCCATATCGTTACCATCGCCATCACCCGTTCCGCCACTATCGGCTTCGTCAGTCGCCCCGCCTCCATCCTCCCTCTTCACTGCGACCACAAACACATCTGCCGTCACCATCACCCCTGCCGCTACCATCACCCACGTCAGTCGCCTTCTTCGCTACCTACCGCCATCACCACTGAAGCCGCCGTCACCGTTCCCGCCCCCGCCAACACCCTCACTGCCGCGATCGTCTTCGCCTGCCACCAGAGCCACCACCATCGCCGCAGCTGTCTCCGCCATTGCCAATCACCCGCCCTCATCACCGCCACCTAGAACGGAGCCAGCCGCCGCCGCCGCCGCCGCGGGGTGCCGCTCGCGTGCGATCTCGCGCCGCCCTGTCGTAATTAAGGCGCTCCGAGATTTCACGGGCATTCGTCTCCTGCAACTCGGCCATTCGTCTTCGGCATCGCTACTTCCCCCGGCGTCAGCCCTCCCACCCGAGCGCCTCACCGGCAAGCTTTCTAATGCTGGTCTTACACTAGCAATACGTTTCCGCAATATCATTCAGCAATTTGTTTCTCTTTCTTACTGTCATCTTTAGACTAGCAACAGCAAGTAGGGGCAATATATTGTCAAAAAGATCGGAGCAAGATCTTTCCGGCAAGATATTGCCGATCGTTTCAGATTAGAAATATTTGTTGCCGTGTTTGGTGAGGAAAATGGCGCGTGTACGTAAGTGGGGTTATACCTCACTTTCCTACATAACTGAAGGCTGAAGATGCGAGTCGCGGTCGCACTTATTGTGCTAAAGGAGCAAAAAAGTAACGCCGACGATTGGCGAGGATGTGTGACTGGATTTTAAGAAGAAAGGAAAAGGAAGCTTTTGCGAATTAGACAGAGGAGTCCCAATATTTTTCATAAAACAAAATGATTTCATGGACTTTGATTCACGTGGGGAAAAAAGTAGTTTTACTTTTTATAAAACAGGCAATTATAAATTCGGTAAAAAGTTTTAAAATATTAATATCTACAACACATATTATAGATTAATCTTAAAATTGATTTAGAGTAGATTAATATCTTAACGTAAAAAATGAATAATCAGGGGGCATCTATAGCTGAACCAAAAATTGAACCAGTTGATAAACAACTATGAAGGCTTTAAAATATTTATTACTTCTTTTATTGTTGTAAACCTTTTTCACACTCATTTTACGAAAAAGCGCATATTACAATGAAAATATTACGTCCTGCGCATGTGACCGTGGTCATCATTGGATTCTTCCAGCAATATCTTGCTCAGACTTCAATCCAATTCTAGTCCCAGCAACTTTCCGATGACGGAAACATACGAGTTTACATTACGACCGGAATATCTAGCAAGAAATATTGCCAACATCAGAAATATTTATTGTCGCAATGTTTACATGGGCTACTTTTCTTGCGAAATAATATTTCTCGCCGTTTTCATGCAAGTAAAGCCAGCTTAATGGCGAGGTACGCGATCTACCACGTTTATGGTATTCGAATTTTAATACTTACAATTTCAAGAATGCACGTTTGTAATCCTTGTCACTAGGTATCGTCCGACGGCTTTACTGAAGAGCATTAAGACGGGAGAAATATTACATTTCAGTAATGATTCAGTAGGTGGAAAAGTAATATTTTTCAGTGGAGATGTGTGGCAAGTGTTGCTTTAGCACCACAGTCGGAATCTTTCATTAAAAATAGCAAGAACGCGAATGTCTTTACATTTTTATTGGAAACAAAAACGTGTTCTAATGTCATGAGGCGGGAATTTTCTAAGAAAATTATTACATGAACTGAAAAAAATAATACTTCAATCTAATGCTCATGGCGGAAATGCAGGATTTAAATTCCAAACAAAACTGCCAATATCCTGCCCTGATTGCTCCCACGTCTACCGAAAACTATTTCTTAAGTAGATTTCATTTCATTTCTGTAGTTCGAATTGATTTGTCAATTATTTTAAAATCTCTTAATATTTCATCAGCCTTTGTTCCTTTGACCCCAAGTTCATATCACTATACGAGTATTACGAAATTCCGCCCCACTGTAGTGGATTGTTACTATCCGCAATACAATTCACCGAATTTTTTACAATAATTTATCACTTTAATAAATGCAATCGTTAACTTAGTAGTTTAAAAACATTTTGATTAAACCATAAGCAGAATGATTTTCTACTTATTAACACACTGTGCTTGTATGTACTATTTTTGTAGTATTTCATTGTCTTTAAACTAAGTAAAAGTAGTACCCTTTTGTTCAACTCATTGTCTATCTACATTTTCATAAAAGCAGAATAAATTGTAACATGTGAACAGGCTAAGTTTCGTCGTTGCCAATGTTTATAATTTATTTGAACACAGTTTTTTTTTCTGTAAATAACTTTTTATGTACTTAATCGCCTCACACAGATGTGAATGTTCTGTCAATTTGTTGAGTTCAAAGGCCATATTCGTGCGGATGCTGGGATTTTTATTTTTCGTTTATTTAACTAAATATGATTATTAATTCCACAAAAATCGTTGATTATCACTATGTTAATTGCACGCGAACAATTAAAATTCCGCCGTTCAGTTAAAACTTCACAACTGCCAATCAGAATTCAGAATAAGGATCCAAATCGTTTAATTAGTGACTATAACACAGACGCGGTCAAAGTAGTTCCAGAAGGCCATGAAACGTGGATAAAAATGTTCATCATAGATTACGTTCTCTTAATTTATATATAAATAATGAATGAATAAAACACTTGGAGAAGTGAAAATGGGTTTGACACTGACTAATGGAAAAATATAATATATTTTACATGCATAAATTAAATGCTTTACATATAAAAAATTGGTCTTAGCATATTACAATTATTGTAAAAAATATATATCAGTTGTGTTTACCGGTCTTAAAAAGTACGCCAGCATACCTGACACAGAAGTGACTCATTTTTTAAAATTCAATGCTACTAAACTAGGTCTTTTTCAGAAGCAATGCGTCGTCATCAAATGTATCTCTCGAATGGTAAAGATTTTCAATTTTCTTGTTTTCTTTTAAATTAATATAATTATTATATAAATTTGGGATAAACGTGTAATATAAAGTCGGCCAAACATTGCTTTAACCACTATCGTTTCTTTAATTCTTATAATAAAACAAAATCATTGAGTTTTCTCCAATGAACTAAATTCAAATAGAGAAAATATATTCATTGGATTATATCAATGTCTTTGTTGAACTGAAAGCTTTTATTTAATGGTTTTAAAATTTCTTCTAGAATAAAATAGAAGTAGACTCATTTTAATTCGAACTCCAAGGGAAGATACAAAAATATGAATAAACGAAGAGTAAATTGAGAGAGCGCTTTATTTAATTCAATATTGATTATTTTCAACATTATCGAGAACACAATAAATGGTACCTAAAATATGTCTTTTTAAAAGTTCTTGTTATTTTGATCAAACCAGAAGCATTCGAAAAACTCTCTCTGATTGCTTTTTATTTCTACACAAAATCAGACACTCAGGCAACTCTTACTTTGGTAAGAATGTGTCTTTGTTTAGATTGTCTTCTTAATTTTTCATGGTTATCACACATTTTGCTATTTAATTTATTATGTGAAACATACACACATGGTTGAGTTTCAATAAATTTTCTTAAACTTTTAACTATTTTAAAAGTGATAGAAGATAGCGCTAAATGCAATTTTATTTTAACGAGTTTGGAAGTCCTACATTAGCCGTACAGTTTAAAATAAATGCATTTTAATTATTAATATAAAGGGAAACTTGTTCTGATAGAATTATCCAATAATTAGATAATCGTCTAATCCAATCATATAAAATATGTGAATTTAGTGATGGTAAATTTTTTGGCTTCATTAAAGCCTACTTGAATGCAAAAAAACGTCGCTTTATGTCGCATGATGAAAGCGGTACGATATTTATGTTGGTGTTTTCCTCAGTATTTCAAGACGGTACTGACCGCAACAACGAAGACGCGAGATAAGTTCTCAAATTGAAGAGCTCAGAAAACGTCTTCGAGGTTCTATCAACAGTCAGGAGGTCATTTTTTGTTCTGTATGTGAAATCAGGGCTTTCTAAGCCGTACAAAATATATTTATGATATTAAATGTATTATTTATTACATTACTATAATATATTATACAATATTTATCATATATTAATTATTATATATTTTGTGTATATTATATTGGTACAGAAAGAAAAACATCGACATTTTCGGAAATGTGCATTGAAATATATTTTAAAACACAAGAATATGGAATTTAAATATATTAAATAATTATAAATGATACAAACAGTATAACCACAACCAATATTATTCAACCTGACAAGTCACGTAACTTCATTGCCAACAATAACAAACATGGGCATTGTTGGTCAGACAAGGATTGTTGCTGATGTTCCGTAGTTAAAGGGACTGGTCATGCTACTTGAACAGAAATGACAAATATAAATGTCTTACCCATAATGCAACATAGAATTTCGCAATATTTGTTCCATCTTCGTCAATATTAATGTCATTCTCTGAGCTCTTAAACAAGCTAGAACACCAGTTTATTCTCATTGCAATTGACGCATGGGAAGATACAAAGATGGCACCTAAACAGTTTACCATCCTGGCATTCCGCTGTCTGGCAATAAAAAGAACACTTTATCTAGTTCGAATTTTCAACGACAGTGTTAATCCGTTTGTTGAAGCCCCAACTACCTTAATCATCACCTTCGAGTAGGCACGCTTGTGTGCCTCTTCTCCCAGTAGTGCAGAGGAAGTTTCTGGTTCTCACAGGTAGTAAGATGGAATTATTAATCAGCTTATTAATTTATGTACCTTTTCGCAGTCTAAGATTTTTTCATAAATGAAAAGACAATTCACGAATGCGAAGCCTAAACACATTTTTGTTCTTGTATTTCACAAACAAGTAATGAAAATAGTCCATTATGTAATTCGAGTGGCTGATAAGGTGCCAATTTCCGTGGAACACCACCAACTACCCTGAAATCTTACCTCTTCGGTAACATTTGGACGATATTTCTCATAGCGCACAAATCTCTCACTGACACCTACTGGTAACTTCTTAGTTGGGTAATAATAATAATAATAATAGTAATAATAATAATAATAACAATAATAAATATTCTTGATCGAATACTCAATGATAGCACTTTGGTCCAGAGCTGCAGGTGGTTGTCCAACACTGGTACCTATCCCAGGAAGCAGGCTTCCACATACGGATTAAATATTGATCCCACGATACGACAAATGTCTCAATTCCGATTATGCTTATGCGGAAAATTATAGCACCAGGTGCCGAATGTGCTACAATTTTTGTTTATGAAATTGAGTTTTCGTTTTGTTAATAACGAATGGAAACTTTAATTCTCAATGCGCCTCATAAATTATCCTCCTTGCGTCTTTCAATCAGAGAATAAAAACAATAAATACAATACAATACGTTTGACGGGAATGTCCGGGTAGATACTTCAAAGCGTAAAGAGTTCTCTGGAACGTATTGGTCATGTAAAATAATTATAAAGACTCGATACTTTCAATAATCCAAAGATTATTTCAACCTCCTTCCCTTTAGTAGATCTCGTAATTAAACAATAAAACGGAACAAACTTAAAAAAAAAAAAATTACGCCCTGCAGTCAAGAAATAAAAATAATGTATTACCCCTTTCGATGACAGCGCTAATCCGCTACCGGCAGCTTTCACAACCTCCACCCTGTGGCACGCCTGGTCGCCGCTCTTCCCACCGGAGCCGTGACCTCCAGCGAACGACGTCGTGTTGGGGCGTAACGATACCAGCGTCGATAGCGCCGCGCGTCGTCGTCGTCGTCGTCGGTCGGGGACGAGGGCGGAGGGGGGGTGAGGGAGCATTGTGCGGCGGGGGAGGCGTCGCCCGCGGGCGGTGACGGCCTCGCGCCCGACAAACAACCCAATTAGTTAAACACCGCGCCACAAAGACCTCCGCGCACGGCGCCCGCGCCGCTTCCTCGACCCGGAGGCGGGCGCGTTCCTCGTAATTGGGACAAAGGCGCGGACACGCTCGGGATGACTGGGGTGCACGCTCAGCGGGGGCACGGGGGGGGGGGGATGCTGGGGATTGGAGGAGAAGCGGAGGTGACGAATCGATCGAGAAATTAGGTCGGGGTTGATAAATGAAGCTAACAGCAGTGACGAAGGCTGAAGTTTACTCACACGGTGAGTGAAAGAAGCGTTGTCAAATTAAGGGAAATATTGGAAATTGTTTTTGATGATTGTGTATATAGTCGTTTCTAAAGAGAGTTTAATAAATGTTCCTCAATTCGAAAGACGTTGCGTTCCTCGTGATTAGGGCAAAAGTACAGACACAATGAAGACACATGTGAACTCTCAAGAGAGAGAATTACAAGTGGGAGATATATTACGACCCTGGTTAGTCTTGTAATAAGGATGGCAATAAGAGAGGTATTGGGGAAAAAATAAAGATTGCGGAGCTCTAATTTGAGGGAGACTCTAATTTGAGGCAAAATTGTTTTTAGGGATTTTCTAAGGAAAAGTTGAGAGTTTTCCGAGGAAGAACAACTTCCCTTGAAGTTGGGCAAAAGCCGGGGCATGCTGATGAAGACGGGTTGACTCTAAGGAGGAGCGATAGGAGAATAGAGCGACTGAACAGAAGCAGAGATGACGAATCAGCGGGAAGACAAAGCCGGATTTATTGGTGAAACTGTCAATAGCGGAAGGAGGTCCAGACGTTAGAGGATTTGTGGTAGAAGACGTGACAGAAATAATGTGACGATATGGTAAAGTCAGTTTTGGAAAATAATGTGACGATATGATAAAGTCAGTCAGAATAGAAGAATGTTGTACAAGATGCAAAATGAGTGAAAATATTAATAATTGTACAGAAACCTTTATCTGTTTATTCTTGACTACTGAGGATGCCTACATTTTGAGTTACGATATTTTAACCTCTCTCTGAAGTAGATTTTCAGATTAATTTCACCGATCATTTTTTTCCATCTTCAGCACAGAATGAACACCAGATGAGAAAATGCAAGGGGCATCTGAGCATCCGCCGCAGCCGAGCCCAGACGTCGGCAGTGGCGAGCAGTCGACGAGAGAGGCCCAGCAGCAACGGCGGCGGCGGCGGCGGCGCTGTCCGCGCGTAAGCCGGCGTTTCGTGGAACGACCGTCCGTGCCTCCGCGGCCCGCGGCCATTTTTCATGAATAATTGATTCCACTATGATTCCGGCGCGGCGCGCAGCGGCGTGGCGCGGGGCGGCGTGGCGTGGAGCGCCGTCACGAGGACTCGCCGCGGGGGCCCCCGCTCGGCGCGCCTTCCGCGAACAGCGGACGATCACCGCGCGGCGCGCAGCTGCCCCCGTCGCGCTCCGCCGTCGCTCGACACGCCGCGTCAGGCCGACCAATGCGACGCTGGAAATTAATTCGAATCCGTCTGTATGCTCTTTTTTTATCACCCCTTTTTTCCATTATATTTTTTATTCCCCCCTCGTTCCCGGCGAAGCAGTAGCAGTAGTAGATCGATTTCCTACCGCACGAATATTGTTATATTTCCGAATGAAATGGAGAGAAATATCATTTCACGCCGTGAAATTACTTTCGGGGCCTGTTTTTAATTCCGGTATCCTCCCGGCTGCGGCGGCGGCGACAATGACAGGAATTCCCTCACCGCGTGCGGGGCGGAGGTGGGGGAGGGTGCGGATCGCAGGGGTTGTCGCCGCGTATCACTTCAGAGCCGGTGGGAGGGCGCGCCCTCGCGAAACAATCGAAGATGCTGAATTCCGGTACATTCCCGGACAAAAGTTTCGAAGCACAATGTTATTCAATAGCATGGGAACAGAATGAAAGGAAAATCGTCGCGACGAGTGTAAAACGAAAAATAGTTTGAGACATTTCCTAATCCTCTGCTTAGATCGCCAAGTCACTTCAGTGACTCCCGAAATATAACGCAAAAGTTAAAAATGTGTCTTAAACTCCTGCTTCACGTTTTATTACATGAAATTGGTCTGTAGTGATCGCTCACTGTTCCATGATAAATAATATTAAATTATCACATTATACGTCCATATGAAGAAAATATCTACCAAACATTTTATTAACTGTCATAATATTGCCTCTCATTATAAAAATAACCAATTGTGAAAAGGAAAATAATTTAATTTGTATTAATTTAATTTTAGTGAAGTCATCTTAAAATGTATAACGCTATACAGAAGTTTCTTCATTCGCTGCTTTCAATTAAAGTTTAGCAAGAACTGTTTGTTTTCATCCACTGCAATATCGTCAGATAATTCTGAGACTGTTCCCTGGCTACTACCATCACTGTAGTCTATTTCTATAGAAACTGCGTTGGTTGTTCGTCAAGGGCGTTATCAGAACATCGTCTGCCAGGCGGATTAGTACTACAACCGCTGCCTTGGAGACATAAGAAGGGCCAGAAGTTTAAGGACGCGTCCCGGACCCATCTATCTCAATTTCCGAGGCCGTTTGCGGTCCGAGACAAATATTTACTCCGTAACTTCCGCAATCTACGGTCGCGATAATCGCGCCGTTACGGCGAGCGCGCGAGCAGCTTCGAAGCATCCAGCAGGCGATGCGCGGGTAGATACCACCCTCCACTGCTCTGCCCGCCCCACTCATCCTTCCCTCTCCTCCGCGCCGTCCTCTCACTCCTCAGACAGCCCCGCGGCGCTTCGTCTTGCTTCTCGGTCCGCCTTGCCCGCCTGAAGCTGCGTTGTACCTCGCTCTTCCTCACCCTGCTTCCGCGACAGCTCCACCGCGCTATCGTGTCTCCTTTTCTCTATTTCCCGCACGAGCCTGCTCTTTCCCGCCCCAGGCAGTCCACCCATGCCTAAGCCTTACAGTACTCCTTTCACACCATCCTGTTTCTCTCTGATCTCAGCCTCCCTGGTTGCTTTCTGACTTTTTCCCACCCTCGGGAAAAATATAATTTTGTCCTTTGGTTTTCTGGATCTTCTGCTCATCCTACCCGTCCCCTTCCTAGGTCTTCACCACTTCCCGTGCCTCCCCGTTCCAACAGTTTTGCCCTCATTGCTCCGTCCCTCTGACCCTTTTTCCCGTTCAGCCATGTTTTGTGAAGCCTCATACACATCCACTCCTTGTCTATTATCTCTTTTTTCTTATCAGAATCCGATTAGACACTACTTCGACACTTCCCCATTCTGTTTCTCTTCCTTCTCAACTCCGCAACCACTTTCTTCTCTTGTTGCTTCCCCAAAGATTCTCGCTCACTTCTATTTTTCGTTTCCCTATCACCATTCCTATTTTTTCGTTGTTCTGTCAACCACAGGCGACATCGAGTTTACTCTGGGGACAAAACAAATCGCTAGTGCTCTAATCCTCATTAAGAAACGACAATGAGTTACCCATCAGCGCAACAGAGGCAGAAGAGTCTAGGAGGAGGATACCCGTAAAGCACACACCAGAAGTCATTGCCATGTGAAAGACTACAATGAAGCATTAAGGTGAGTAAACCGTACTGACGAATCTTGTGGATCGATCTAAAAGTCAAAGCGGGTCAGTCTAAAGTATTATATTTGACAATACAAAGCAAGTCACAATAAACTCACGGATGCATGGTCGATCACAATCCAACCTTCCTAAATGCCCATTCCATAATAGTCTTTGTTTCCATTGATTCTAAGGTTGATTTTCCAGGTTTCATTATTTATATTATCCTTTGAGTTTTAAATTCTTTCATTTCTTGTAATCAGACAACCCCGCCTAGCCAGAGAACGAAAAAAACGAAAAAATTGGAACGAAGCAGTACTCCGGCTGGCCAGGTCAGTGCGCGAGAGGGTGCGAGGCCGGCGGAGCTGTGGGCGGCGGCGGCGGCGGCGGCGGCGGCAGCAACCCGAAGGCGCGGACGCGGAGGAAGGATAAGCAGGCGCGGGGAGGCCCGCAGGGGGCGAACACTCGGGAAGCCGGCCGAGCCGCGAGAATTAATTTCTGTTGTGTCGGGCGGGCGTGTTTTTGTGCGTGGCTCGGCGCGGTATGTGGCCGTGGGGTCCGCCGCTTCACACCCCAGCGGGGAGCGAGGTGCCGGCCGCCCGCCGCCGCCGCCGCCGCCGCCGCCGCCGCCGCCGCCGCCGCCGCCGCCACCGCCGCCGCCGCCCGCCGCCGCCCGCCGCCGCCCGCCGCCACTCGCCGCCGCCGCCAGCCAGCGCGCTATGCTAATGTTGTAACTTTTTACATAACTTACATAAGTTTATGTCAAGACCAATCTCCAGCCTTGTCTATTATACGCGAGACGGTACTACGCGTTCTGAAAACGTGCGGGAAGAACGACCTCTCGCACGTGTGGGAGGAGTGGGAGGGACAGAGAGGGAGACAGCGCGCCGTGTTTCGTCACCTGGTGAAAAAGCGATTCGTTTCGACGCGAGCGGGAGAAATGAAAGGAGGTGTAAAGTTAGACATCTCATTATGGCCAACAGAAGAATCACGGCTCTGTCTCGAGAAGAGATCAACGCCGGCGTTGTCTTCAAGGAAAGTACATAATTAACACGAAACTAGTATGCCGTATTTTGCGCATGCATTTTAATATCTCTACGTTTTTGTTCTTACAGACCGTACGTTTTGTAATTTTAAAACCTTACAAACGGTTCGAGATACTTGCTAGATATTCTGCCTCACAGTTATCGTTTTCGAGTAACAACGCTTGGCGTGAATTGTATAGCTGCAGAATGCAAAACCTCCCAGGCACCGCCGTAATCTTTAGAGAAGCACATTGATTGTTTTACGACATGCTTTCAAGGAAATGCCCATTTATTTCGTAAGCCGTTACTAAAGATACGAATCTTCATATGAATTTATAGCACCATGACATTTATGTTCGCACTCACAGGAACATCTCAATTACAACAGTCGTTCTTTACGTCCCATCTGCGGAATAATAAGCGCCGAGAATTTCAAAACGACTATTCGTTCCAGCGAGCTTTGTTCGCATATTAAAACTGTGTGCCCCAGGGTTTCCCAACATTCGTACATGTTTTGCCAACAAATATTTTTGTTTCATTGTCATGATGAGGAAAAAGAGAAATTATATACATTTTAATGCATTATATCTCAATAAACTTGCATGAATTACGTTTCATATTATCTTTCTTTTTCCAACAAGGATATAAAATAATAATAATTTCAGTCTGAGAAATGAAAAGTATAAGGAAATATTGGATAAAAGGTAATGTTTTAACATTAATTGCGGAAGAAGACATTTTTCTTTCTTGCAAATATCACATATTTTGTAAAACGTATATCATGAGGATATAGAGGTCGCATAAATTAAATAAATTATATGTCTATAAAATTCATAAACATCTAAAAGATGTTTTCCGATTTGTACTCTCAAAAAATTCTAGATGATGAGAATCATAAATATTTGCAATTCTGTGACTATGTATATCCTAATCATTGACATTAGGTGTGTTCATGATTAGTTTGACGAAGTAGATGATATAGAAATAACTACATAAGACACTGGTAAAAGCCGTTATTATGTAATAGTATATTATAAAGTCGTTATAAATGGTAATTATAAAGAATCATAATGTAGAAATGCATTTTAAAAATTACTGACAAAGTAAATTAAAATACTTCCGAGAATTCAATTTCTGCGCACCTCCAACTATCCACTCCACGAATAGGACGTACCCGGTAACCTCAACTTCCCAAAAAGGTAAAGGAATGTCCCTTTAGAAAGGTCTCATTCTTAGATTACATCAATAAAGAATCATGCTTGTCAAGTCGACAGAATATCAAATTGTTTATTTCACGAAGAATTCCAGATTTAGTACGTCTCTATCTCCTGATATTGAGAACACACAAAAGAGTTTTACCTCTAAAGTATAATAAAGGTAATTTCGTACATTATGACGGAACATACGTCGCCGTATCTGTATGCATCGTGTTGTATGAAGATTCTGTTAGAAAATAAGATCCAGGTGCGAATCACTGCTTTTGGAATGTTGCCCATCCCGCATGCAGTTCTTGAAATTTTGTGAAATGTTGACCCCGAAGAAGTCTCTTCGTAGTTCTTAGCGAAAGATAATCAGTCGCAGTGAAATCTGAAGAATGTGGCCTGGGACTTGAAATCCTAAATGTCGAACAGCGCCGTCGACATTGTTCGGCTCGTACCAGTCATTTCCATTAGAATTTCGCTTCTGTGGATAACGTATACAATTCACCTTGAGCTATTATAAAGAAGCGGTCTGAGAAGTAAATAAAAGGCGTTCTGCTGCAGGAAGATAACGCCCAATAGGGAAGAAAGTCGTGAAACATCTAAAGCAATAGCTGCGATGGGCTCTAAAGTGCTACCGCACCCGCTGCGTCTGCCCCGTCTGATTATCAGGTGTTTGATCCATGAAGAAATCCTTAAGTGATCAACATTCAAAGAACTTTTAAAAACTACAAACCGCTACGCAGGTGAGGATGCGCAACATTTAAAAGAAGTAGTTCCAAGAGACTTTGCAAGACATCTGAACTTGTGGAAAAAAACACCCATATCTCAAAGCATATTATGTAAAGATGATGGACCTAACTTCAGAGTCGTAAATTGTTTCTTTATGCAGATAAACAAAATAATAAAATGAAGTGTAAATCAACATAGTGCGTCCCTTACATAATCAGATGGAAAACTTCAACTCCAACAATGGTTTACAAATCGAACCGTCAGGTTCGAATTTCGCGAAACACGAAATGTCTCTCCCACTCGAATCCCGGCCTCCCAACCTCCGCCGCCGCGCCATAAAACTCGCGCCGGGCTGCGCCCGCGACAAGCGATAATGACGGCGCGGCGCTTGTCGTAAAGCCAGATATACGGCTGCGCGCGCGCGGCCGGGGCGCAGACCAATAGGGCTAGTTAGCGCCCGCCACGTAAGGTGCGGTGACCGCTTCATCATAGCGGCGGCGGTGGCGGTGGCAGTGGCGGTGGTGGTGGTGGCGGTAAGGGTGGGGGAGGCGGTGGCGGGGGTTGCGAGGAGGCGGTGTCGGTGGCGGTGGCCGTGGCGCCGGTTGTGGCGAGGTAGACGGCAACGGCGGTGGGGCTGTCAGTGGCGGCGGCGGCGGTGGTGGTGGTGGCGGCGGCGGCGGCGTTATTGGTAAAGGTGGTGGTGGTGGTGGTGGTGGTGGTGGTGGTGGTGGTGGTGGTGGTGGTGGTGGTGGTGGTCGGTGATAAGGAGGCCGGTCGGCGTGAAACTGAGAGAAGCGAGGGGCGTGGCCGAGGGAAGAATTGCGGGCTGATAGGAGAACCGATATTATTGAGGTGAGGGCAGGAAGGGAAAGGTTGGCGTGGTCATGAATACATCGTACACTAGAGGCAGTGACAATGATCCGGGAATGAGACTTCGTGACAACGTAGAAATGAGGCGTTATCTATCAAAACTAGCTCATTCAATTATGTGCCAAAATTAAGATTGTTTGCTACGTTTATGTGGATCTTCATAATTTGGTAATGGAATATAGTTCAAATTCAGCTCATTTCCAACTAGGAAGTGATTAGATAATATTCTTTAGAAATAAAATATCGTGCGGTTTATGTTTATTTCTCTAGAAAATGTTTCGCAAGTGGAGTAAGCTGGTTTCGGTAGCAAACGTCTCATGTGACGGCGTTCCAGCTATGGTGCTACAAAAATGTAATTTCATTATGTCACAGATATTATGTTTGATATTTAATAAGTCCTTATCCGAAGGATGTGTACCAAACCTATGGAAAACATCATTTATTACACCAATATATAAATCAGGCGACAAACAAGATGTGAGAAACTACCGTCCTATTTCAATTATGAACATCATCCCAAAGGTATTTGAATCGATTATCACAAAAAAACTTGTCACTTTAATAAATCCGTTTATAATTTCACAACAACATGGATTTTTGCCAAAAAAACTGTGGAAACAAACCTATTGGAATTTAGTCAAAACATATTAACATCATTAAATAATAATTTTCAAGTAGATGCTATTTACACGGATTTTTCGAAGGCCTTTGACTCCGTTAATCATAGCATTTTAATTGCCAAGCTGAAATCTTTCGGCATTTGTGGTAATTTATTAAATTGGTTTGATAGCTATCTATCCAAGAGGACGCAATATGTTAAATATAAACAATTTATATCAAAGGAAATCATAGCGACATCTGGTGTTCCTCAAGGATCACACCTTGGACCTGTATTATTTAACATATTTATAAACGATTTGGGTAATGAATTAACAAATGTTAAATTTTTATTATACGCTGATGACCTCAAACTATACTCTGCAATAACATCAACCCAGGATATTATTGCGTTACAAGAATCTCTTAACTCCCTTATCAATTGGTGTGGAAATAATGATCTTGTTCTTAATATATCGAAATGCAAATCGATCACATTTTCTAGATCTAAGAATATTATACAAAATAATTACTATATACATAATGAACAATTAGATAGGGTGAACTCCATAAAGGATTTAGGAGTAATTTTTGACAGCAAACTTCAGTTTGGTGAACATTTAGATAAAATTGTCACAAAATCTCTTCAAAAACTGGGGTTTATAAAGAGAACATGTCAAAAATTTAAATCTGTACAAACGTTTAGAACATTGTACATCTCCCTCATTAGATCAACACTGATGTACGCTTCATCAGTTTGGACACCATATTTTAAAGTACATAAACAAAGAATAGAACGTGTTCAGCATAAATTTTTCAGGTTGATTGCTCATAAACTACATCTTCCAGATCCATTTTTGAATCACGATTATACTGAATTATCAAACACACTAAAACTGCCGTCTCTCGAATCTTTGCGAAGTGTGAGAGATATGCAATTTCTGTATAAAATGTGTAATAATGTTTTGAACTGTCCTGAGCTATTAGGCGAATTGAATTTTTTTGTCCCAAACAAAATCACGCGCAGATTTAAAACATTCTATACACCAAATTATAAATTATTATATACTGGTAATATGCCAATAAACAGAATGTGTACATTAGCCAATAGTTTCGAACTAGACTGCTTTTGTGATAACATGAATATTACCTTCAAGTTTATAAAAAACGCTGTACATAAATATGAATAACTTTGTATTCCTGATTGATATCGTTGTAATTGTAATTTTTATATATTAAAGCTGGATTATTCCTGTTTTAGGCTTTAAGGTTTCACTATTGAGATATGATTTGTCGTAACCACTTTCAAACACCATATATTTTTGATGTACCTGAGGCTTGGTCAACAATGATTACTTGCTCAACATTATTTCATTGTACTTGCATCTATGGCCCTTTTGGGATATTCGTCGAGCATCCTTACCGATGTGAGAAGGATAAGGGGGAAATAAAATACCCCTCACTAGATGTACAAAAACTTGAATTGCACCAATCACTCTGTTTTCGTCGTTTATCTTATTATCTCATTACTACTTATTTCATATTGTAAAAACTGATATTTGATATTGATATTTCATGTTAATGTTTCTGACTGATATTTCATATTGTAAAAACTGATTCATATTGTATTTGATATAATACCGAACATGTTATAATGAATTTCAAATATGTACAATTATTGTAAATTGGACAATTAGTCCGTGAAATATACTAAATAAATAAATGTGAGACACGAGTAGCCTCACAACAGGAGAGTTTGAGGAATTGTAAAATATATGGTGATGGGAACAGTGATATTGTGGTGATGGTCAAAAGACATGGCAACGAAAAATTGGGAAGGATGATCAGCGCTGGCTTCATCGTACTGGAGAGGTAGCGCGCCGCGGGAATGAGGCTCGGCGATAGTGTGACAGCTTTGCAATAGCCCGATAATAGTCTAATGAGGCCATGGACGCGGCGTCGGGACGTATAGAGAGCAGAATTCCTGAATTAAAGTGACGGGTGAAGTAGTATTGCCGTATCAGAAATGGAAAAGAAGGCATAGCAATGAGTTCATCATGGGGACAGCGGCTCATAGAGGCAGCGGGAATGTGGCGAAGAGACACTGGGAAAATGTTTGGTTCGCGCAGCATTGGCATTATTAGTGGAATTATGTTAATTGGTAGCAGCTAAAAGGAATTCACAGAGAGAATGTAAAATCTGACGCTTCATCACAGCAAATTCTCACTTCCGGCTTTGGGAATATAAAGTCGCAGCGAAAATGTAACGCAGGACACCGGGTTGGTAGGACAGCATGCCGGCGAGTCGGCAGCCAGGCACCACCGAAATGCATTACATTGGCGTGATTTTTATCTAGGTACAGGCATCATGTGAATGTTTGAGGAGGCGGGTGATGAACAGCGTCTACGGACGCAAGCAGATCCCTTTCTCCTTGGAATTTCATGTCAATCTGCCACGTGATTCCAATGTGTATAAATGGCGTTTGTACACCAGTTGGTTTTAATATTGGAAAGCTGCTGTGTCACAATAGTTGCCCAGAATTGGTAACAGACTCAGAGCCTTGTAGAAGATGAGTTACATCTCATATTAGGCATCCACCTGCGTCTCTTTGGCGTAGGCTGACGGGGAGCGGTATGTTTCTAGTTAAAAAGGATACCAAGCAGTAATCAATAAATTATTGTGCATACAAAACGCCACTCTAGTCTTTTAATTATCCCACGACGACACAATGAGAAGACACGGAAGTAAGTGCGACAGTTAAAATTGCGGCGGGAGTGATAGTGGAAGATACTGTGGAGTTTATGATAGGAGTTTCAATACTGAAATGCTGAGGAAATAAAAAGAAGACATAGCGACCGCTTCATCGTATTATCATAGCACAAGCGGCAACTCGACGCCAGCATGGAATTATCGGCATAAAATACGACGTTGTTCACGGCGTAATATGGTTAGTGTGTAGGATTATGATGATGGAAACGTTATATTCAGTTGCTGGCAGGAATCGCTCTCATCACTGCGACAGAAGCTAAAACTGTGAAGAAGTGGCAGTGTTGGGCGGACGTTGGAAGAAGTGATAATGGAAGAGGAGTGATTTGTTTGTATTTCAAAAATAATTATTCGTGCAAAGCTTGTTTTGGATGAATCACTGAAATTTTCTTAACGATTTTGCATTTCAAACCCTGTAGAGGAGTTGGAGATGTTTTAAAATTGAGTAAGTATTATTCCACCCGTTTACCCTTTCCTTCCAAAGAGTCGATCCCAACTTTTTATCCTCCTATTCCTGGACATCCAGATCCTCAAAGAATTCTGCAAATTATCCTTCTCCTATACAAACTCCTACTTACCAGTTCCAGAAACTACGTTTGGTATTTGAGTGTTATGGTGAGGGAAATAATTATATTGAAATGACGGCAAATAAAAGATACCATTCATCATAACCGTCTATGAGTAGTGATACAACTTGTCGAGAAGGACGGAAGATTGAATTCTTTTAGGATTTTGGCCCATGAACGTACGGCACTCGTAGGTTTAATGCTTCATTCGCTTTGATAGACTTTCTCCTAAAAGTTAATGTTGCATCCCCTCCAGACCAGAAGGTGCCAGTTGCAACTATTCTATCAGAGGTTTTAATACTCGATTCTATCAAGGTCTTTACGAATGTAACTAGGCGGAATATTCTAATTCTAATCTTGCCGCCGTGCGTTTTCAGAGAATTTTGGACATATTAATGTGGCATACATTTGTAGTAGTAGTCTGATTTCCTTCAACTTCTTCCTTTCTTATATTATTTCTCTTTTAGCAAAATCATTATGTGTCTCGTTATTTGACGTATTTATATTATAACGTACCATAATCATAAAATAAAAATATTGTAGCATAGGACACACATAAAATGTTATATGTGTAATTTCTGATGATGGGGCCAACCACGCTCCGAAAAAGAATTTGTAACCGAAAAAATAACATAATTTCACTGTTAAAAATACGAGGAACTTATACTTTTACTAAATCATAACTTCACAATAATTTCTTTCAACATTTCTTTCCTTTTTATTCCTCACATTCGTTTTCTTTATTTTTTCTTTCTTTAGTATGCAATTGAGAACAGAGAAATAGATAGTGTTTTCTTTGTCAGAAATGTCTCTGTGTTTTATTTGTGCAATTTACCGGTGTATGTCCAGGTCCTGTGTCAAATATACAAAAGAATTAAATCTCTAATATTTTGAGGCTTTAGATCCCATCTGAACCATTCTTTTACAAATAAAAATAATGTGTTTCTGTTCTCGTTTGCACCGTCAGGTCAGGTCGACGCCATCACCGATGTCAAAGGATTAAAATCCTAACAGAACCTTATAGGGAGCACGAGTGTGTTTGGAGGCGGGAGGCGTTTTGTCTAGAACAACGGTGGCAATGTTTGCAAAGAAGCATCGTAGGATTGCAGCGAGAGTGAAGCGAACACTTCACTTAAGAAGTAACGACGCCAGCAACCACGTGGCGGTGCAGAAATGAGAGATGGTGGGTGGGATGGTAGTAGAGATGATAAAACGAATTATGAGGATTATGGCGATGC
The DNA here is from genome assembly GCA_038098605.1 of Gryllus longicercus. Taxonomy (NCBI): domain Eukaryota; kingdom Metazoa; phylum Arthropoda; class Insecta; order Orthoptera; family Gryllidae; genus Gryllus; species Gryllus longicercus. The sequence goes on from JAZDUA010000052.1 coordinate 4,137,912, forward strand.
GAGTTATGATACTGAAGTGATGGCAGAAGTGAGAAAGAGTATACGTGGAGATAATTAGATTATTACTGTAATGTTAATAGCGTAAAGCTTAGGAGAAGCAGTTGCATTTAACAATATATAATAAGGGTTATTTACATTAGTAAAACGTACTTCAGGAAATGGCTAAGCTACTTTAACAGTGAAGAAGACTACTGTGATCGTAGATGGTCAGTCTGCGACAGTGATAATAAGAGACTCCAAAGAAACTTAACAATGTCGTGTGACAAGGCAACAGCAGTGCGGTCGGCGGAGCATTTCATCCGACGAATGAATGAAGACAAGGTTGTGGTGTCAAATAAGACCGTATTTGCAATGTCGTTGACACCAGTTACTAAGACGCTGGTGTTCGGGTCTATCTTTCTGAAGGGACGTGGGGAGTGTAAGAGCGTCGCAATATCGAGCGGATGTTCCGTGTTTGTTTTTGTTTTTCTCAAAAATACGTTCACACATCTGATTTTGTTTTCAATAAATCTCCTAGTCTCTCTTAATGCAATATTGACATTGAAAGTGCTTTAGAAATTTTAAGTTTGACATTAGAGCTAAAATTCATGCAATGCAATAAATTTGAAACAAAATAATTACATTAAAACATGATTGATATTCGGTTAATTCATTATGATCATTAACATCTTTCAGTATGATTATTGATTCTTCTGCAAAGAAATGGCGCGGATTCTACGCAAAAAAGAAAATTCAAAATGGTCCAGGCTCTGGAATTTGGGGCCAACAGCGCAAAGTGGGCAACATTTCAGCATTTCACAGACTGTCAACGCCTTGATGCTGACTAGTCGCTGCGTATACAACAATGACTGGAAGTTGTGCGTTAGGGTATTCGATGCTCACATGCTGGACGTGGGGTAACACTCACTTTATCTTGTGATCATGTATTAGCTATTAAGTGCTGAAAACTCTCACTGATGCAATTAAGCCCTTTGCGACGGCTCTTCCAGAATTGAATAAAGCATACATTATCGAACTTTCAGATAGAGGAGAGCAAAAATAAATCAATGAAAACTTGATAATGTTACTTATAGGGAGCTAGTTATGTAAATAAAATTAGAAACTACATGATTCAAATTTGTAAAAAGATAAATGTGTGTCTGGTTCAGTATCGAGGCGTGGCATTTTATGCAGTCATCGCAAAATTTGTCGAATGTCTGGACCTACCCTTTCTGTAGGAACTGGGAGAGGGGATTCAATATATTATAACATTCACTCTACGGTGTAGGGAGAATGTGACGAAATGCTGCGCGAAAAATCTGCGAATTTTCAGCAGCAAACTTTTATCACAGTGCTCTGGTAATGAAAAAGTGGATAAATCCAGTTACTAAATTCTAAAAACTCCTCTAACACGTGGTGAAGTCAGAATCCATGTTTTGTGGGTCTTTGATGCCCAAAAATTGAATGACGGCAAAACGTCTGTCCGTCCGTCTGTTTGTCCGTCTATAAACAACGCTAGCGGCTAAACCAGTCTGCCGATTTTCTCCAAAATTGATATTTCCCAATAGATCTGGCTTATGCCGCGTCCTCTTGAATTTGAAACTGATATTTTAATTTTGGGGAGGATTCTTTATGAAGCTCCTGAGACTTTTGCAAATTTTCAAAACAATTGCTCCATTGTTTTTTTTTTATAAAATATCGTAGTTGGATAACATAAAGGTCGTTTAAGAGAATGGTGTAGGTCCCATGCTCATCGAAAACTAAATTTTATTATTTCTCGCATTAATATCTGCAGTGTAAATAGTGTATTTATTAATATTAATTAACTAATTATCCAATTAATGTCTACGGATGTATACTATTATTTAAAATTTATTTTTATTGTTTTCCTTCTTTAACGCCGTACCTATCGAAGACCGGATGCCTCGCCACTGACATTTCTCTTCTAAAATAATGTGCGACGTTTGGAAGCTGTCGTATTATCGTTGTTCTGACGTTCATGAATGTAAAAGTCAAACATGCGTAAATACTCCTAAACAACCTACATTACTAAATACGAAAGAGGCACTCGAGCCTTTCCATGGTGTCAAAGTTTTAAATAACAGTTGTATAAATCCTCTTTCTCTCCTACGTATCCCCAAGTTCTTTCTCAATTAACACGAGAAAAAAGATGTACCTTGAGTTCATTTTTAATAATTATGTATTATTTTTAAAACAGAAAAACTCAGGTTTACTAATAGTGCAGGAACTAATATCGTGCGTATTAATTTAATTAAATAGAAAATTTCCGTAAATAGACGTAGACAATATTTCTTCTTTCAAAAATTAAAATAATTTCTATTGTAATTTGGGTTGAAAAATTGCAATTCAGTTAAATGCAATCAATTTATTTTTTGAATCCCAGTGTTTCAAAAATGTTTTTATGGAACTTTGCAAACAAATTCTCAGAACAACTATTTTATTTCAAGATCAAAAGCAAAAATGATCAATCAATAAAAAGTTTATCTTCAATTGTAAGTGAACCAAATAGTTTTTGATTGAGCTAAACCACGATATCCTCCAATTGCCTATAAAACAGTGTTTCACCATGCATGGCCTGGTACCTAGATGGTACTGTGGCTTCATGGAAGTTAGCACACCCAAGAACAGCACAAACAAGTTTATTTACAAATAATGTACGCCATTGAATCTGCACACGTACAGGTATTTCACGACTGCCATCCGCGATCGCACAGACCTGTGCATTCACCATATTTGCCAGAGAATCACCGCCTTTTGAGTGCAGGCTTTCTCCACGCCACTCATGTGACTGTCGGCACTCGTGCAACGCACGCATACGCTCCAGCCTGGGCGTGAAGTTTGCGCAATTTTGAGCAAAACCCGCCGGCGAGAGCAAGTCGGCTTATTTTGTACCACCCTCACCTGGCCACCGTTGAGCGTGGGAGGGATATTTGCATACTACCACATGTCTCCTTAGTGGCTTGAAGAGCAAGACTGCGTGCACTAGGTTCTAAAAGTATCTGCATCCCCACCGCGATTGTACTCCCCTAAACTATGCAACCCTCGACGCGTCTTCCAGCTGCAGGCATCCAACGTGACGCTACACCACAAATGCAACGATAAGTGTAGCGCGTAAGGCCCATTCACAAAACAAACATAAACATAAGCATGGCGTTAATATGAATGTTAGGAATACATCATAAGCGGACTCATTCACAATGCGTTTGCATAAGACGTTAACTTAAAAGCGTCAAGCTTCTCTGCTTATGCTTAAGTAAGACATAAGAAATGAACCAATCACAGAATCGTAACTCAAAATCTAGAATCGAAATTGGAGCGAAGTCGATAGAATAACTAACGCCATATGGGTCATGGACACTGTCGATACTTTGAAATCGATTCTCACATCCAACCAATAGTAAACCAGAATGTCTCACAGGTAATAGAAACTCTTATTTTGCTTACGGTTATGTTAGACTTTGGAAATACTTCAGTCTATCACTTATGTTAATGTTTATGTCTATGTCTACGCGTTATGCTTATGTTTGCATTGTGAATGGGCCTTTATCGCCATGCAGAGGCCTCTGACGCGAAGCGGCCGGAGCTGAGACTGTGATCGGCGGCGAGCTCTCAATTCGAGGCGCTAGCATTGAAGAAACCTGTGCCTGAGTCGTGTTGTTTCATGGCCATTACCCACCTGGTGGTAAACCATGATTAAAAGACATGGGTGGGCTGGCCCGGCGCACCGATTTTTGCTCTTTCAGCACTGCGCACTAGATAGGACATGATCCATGATCACAAGACCGGCACTTCGTTTGAAAAGCCGGGACACAAACTGACTGCAACGCCGCATGGCGAGTGAGAAGTGTTGAAAACCATTTTCAAAGTGGTGCAAAGTGACAATATTCAACGGCGACCAAACCAAAAATAACACGAACGTGAATTTGAAAGAAAAGTTACAATATTTTTTAAAAATGCTTCATATATCTGCTTCAATGACTTGTTACAAGGTGATTGCTGCATTTAAAATTCCCGCCAATATTGTGATGGAAAATGGTGCAGAAAGGGGCTACCAATTGTGTCAGCCATTTAACCATCTCGAGAGAAATCGAATGAGTTGTTGATCACCCATGTAGGGTAAAATGCGTTTTAGTTGCTACAAAGTCCCCCAAACACGTGTTTTTGAGAAGTATTTGATAACCTTCTGAATGGATCCTCAAAAGGTGATCTGCTCCCTTCTCGGAGACCAAGACGCGTCGTAAGACGTCATTTGTCTCGATTGGTGGACCGGAAGGGGTCTAACTGAGAGTCATTCACGGACAGACGGACAGACGGACGACGAAGATTAGTGGATTACTACAAAAACATTTGGAAATTCTTGACAAATTTCCTCGTTCTCTGGTGCATTAACGGTATGGCAGTCCCCCCAGCGCAGAGCCAGTGGCCGGCAGCGGGAAGGAGATGTTGGAGACCGCAGCCGCGACATCCCCGAGGCGGGCAGCGCACCGCCTGGCGGGGCGCAGCCACATAAATAAACGAGCTTGAGCGCGGTAATGCCACGTTGCGTATTGTTATTTGAAGTGTGGCTGCATAAAAATCCCTCCAGCAGTTCATCACTCGCTTGAGATATGGGCCGAAGGTTACGACTCCGTGTCGCTGCGTTATTCGTCATGGGCGCGTTAGCGGGACAAAGGAAAACCCAGACAGCGATTCCGAGTACAGAACGCTGCGGCGGCAACAGGAGGGGGCGCGGATGTCGGAGGTGGAGGTGGAGGTGCCAGACGTGGCGGCGGTGAGGCGGACAAAGGAAGAGCGCGTGAAGGCTCGCCTACAAGGGGAGTGAAATAATTAATGAGTCAGTTCATAAACATCTTAATTTAAACTACCTCAGGCTGCCCGTTGCCGGGCTTTTATTTTCCTAACCTCACGCGGTCTTGCTATGAATTTCTTCGGCCTCTGCGGGCCCCGGATTGGTCGTTCGCCGGCGCCCCTCCCCCCGAAGTCTTAACACACGCCCCACGCTCGCGTCACGCACGCCCCACGTACGCCCCCGTCCGCGAGGCTAATCCATAACGTACTGGGTGTGAAGGAAGGTTTATGGAACTCATTATTCTGCTCTCCGCTCACGCGCATAATGAATAAGAACTACTTACGACGAACATGAATTTCGCCATGTGGCGCCGTGTCCATGTTGGATTATGGTCTTTGCACTCTTATAGAGGGTTATTCGCTATGAACCCGAATAAATGTTGTGAGGTGACTGGTGAACGTATATTATGGAATGAATATGTCTTGAACACGGTCCTTTGTGTGCTTACACTTTTTCATCTGCTTTGTAGTTTAATAATCGTGGATAAAAGAGATGTTGTTTATAGGATAAGTTTTATTTTCTCTTATGTGTTCGGTATTCATGCTATTTGAGGATCAACAACTATTCCTATTCTTTACGGAAATTAATATTTTATTTTATATTTTAAATACGTAGAAAAAGTTATTTCAAAGAAACAACAAGACAAAGAAACGACGTCACAAAGAAACAACAAGAATACACATTTATGTGTATTTTAGTAAAACAACGAAATGAAACTTCGTTCAGTTGAAATTAAACGATTGTTACTAAAATTTACGTTCTGAAATATCCTTTTAATCAAAAGTTTATTACAATTTTAGACGAAAATAATACTTAAAATTTTCTCCGTGTCTTATTACTGACCTTTTCAGTTCATGGCCATGTCGAGCAATAAGATGTTTGTGATACGCATGCGATAGATTTGTATCTATAAGATGTGGTTTTCATGCAGGTACATTATATTCATCTATCAATGTTAACTCCAAATATACATGAATCATAACTTCTAAAGCTCTTTGCTATTTATCTGAAGATAAATCAATATATTTTGTAAGTTTGTCTTCGAAAACGATTATCTGCATGTAATTTGAATCTACGGCCCGCTTCAATATATAAGACTGCTGAGATCAAACTCAGATCCAAGAAAATGATAACGAACAGTACAGAAAGTTTATAATTTTGATTCTAAAAATTTTCCGATTTATACTTTTTGTGTGTTATACTTATAACTTACACGTTTCAAAAAACGTAAACCGACAATTGTATACAAAGAATTTACTTCTCACAAATATTTCAACACTAAGTACAGACAACGAACAAGAAAACTGACTCACCTAAAAAAAATGTTTTATTCTATATTAAATAGTTTTATTCTGTTCGAAGGCGATTCTTTCGTGGAAAAACAACAACGCAGTTTACTATATACATTCACTGTATTGAGAACTCTCTCTATACTTTTTTACTATAAAATAGACTATTCTTTCACTGAACTTCAAACTGACGATTATCAAAATTCGTTTTCTTTTGTTGGGTTCAGGGGAGAGATCAAAAAATTGTTAATTTATTTAGGCCTTCCAAAATAATTTGGGCTCAGGTTGTTGTGCTTATAACGCGTTCGAGTGGCAACATTTCCAGCGAATATCATCCTTCTTTCGGCAGCCGCGTGGGGCGCGTCGGGCGCTCCTAAACGAGGAGTCATCAGTTAAGCGGCAGCCACCTCCTAATTACCTGTGGCCGCGGGGCTGCGAGGCCCAGATCCGCGTTCTCGAGGATGGGGTGGGGGCGAGGCATGTAAGGGACATGATGGATTTGGAACAGGGATGAGCGAAGCAGAAGGAAACGGCTGTGGAGGTTTCTAATGAATGTGTGTGAGATAAACTGTGGAATAAGATATAATTTTGATATTCTTTAAATTTCTGGGTTATTTAATTGTGTACTCACTACTAGTTAATGTATGTATTTGTGTGTGTGTGTGTGTGTATTTGGCATTTTAGAGCCGTATTAATCGTACTTTTGCCAGCTATCTGTGTTCAGTCATACATAATGTCTCTCAGCCAACGACGCGGCGTCACCCGGACAGCCAAGAAGTCATGAACTGGTGCCGCGAAAGCCTACGTGGCCAACTATCTGTGTTCCCAAATCTGAGTCATGTTCTTTATCTATTATCCACGCCTGGGGGTAAGGGTGATATGTGGCGAGTATGACATATCCCCATCACCCCATCACTTTCTCGCCTATGTGAGCTTTTCCTTTTGTCATAGCGCTATAGAAACTGAGCCAATTTGAATTAGAAAGCTGCAGAGTGATTTTTGTTCCGGTCGGGAATCGAACCCGGGACCGCTTCACAAAAAGATTGGCCCATAGCAGGTGTCCATGGGCCACCTGAAAGGCTTACCAATAAGCTAGTTAATAAATTAATATGACACTACTTCTTAGACTTTATGTAACGTCTGTGAATTCAGAGGTAGGCGATTACTTACTGGAACTCGGCTGTATTGTCTGCATTGTGACAATACTTTCTCCATCGACGTCGAGTCTTTGAAAAACAAGACTAAAGTGTAAATGATCGTAAATAAGAATATTTGGATAAAAACATATATTTTCTGTATTTCTCTCTAAGATCATCTGAAGGAATTCGTACTTCTTGCCACGGAGTGCCTAAACATTCAGTTTTTTTCTTCTTAACACTTTTAATATCATTCGATATCTGTCGATTACTCTTAACACAATTTCATTTGACATATTTTAGTCTACGAAATTCGTAACGCTCTTCCTCTTTTTAAGTGCTACAATTACGTGCATTGTTACAATTTTAACTATTTCCATATCATCTATATGTTTAAAATAGATTTTCGAGACGTTCGCTTGAGGCTTATAAACCGATCTTACTCATTCTTAGTTACAATGAAAAATAATGATCCGTTCATGTGTCATCACACATTATTTCTGTTTTGCAAGTACTTAAGTTATATATACAAGTGAAGCAAATGCTAATTTGTTGTATTTTGATTCGTTCGAACGCGAATAAATGTGTCAACCGATATATGTATAGTACGAGTATATTGCTTGTGTGCAACTGGAGAGCGTACGCTAACCGAACTTTCAGCCCATTTCGTCCGGCAAACTTCCATAATCACACCTGTACGAATTAAGAAGTTACTAAAAGTTCTGTGAGATAAAATTCATCAAATTCGTACCAAAAATAACCGGCAAATAATACAATTTGTGCAACATTTTAATTTTGACCCCTCGCAACACACTATCAAAACAATTGAGTCGATTGGCATTAGAATGCGTAGAGTGGACGTTTGAATTTAGAATTATAACTTCTACTAAATCATTGTACTGATGGCTCGTTGCTACAGAACTACATCCTCCCAAATGTCATGGACCGGTTGAACCCATGAACAGTCTTCGATCACCATTCCGTCACATGTGTAGGGTGTTAATCGCAAGGACACGTTTATAGCTGTGAAGCCCCAAGAACCCACGCCTAAACAGCTCGACAGACTGACTCTTCTGCTTCATCTCAAGTGACAAGAACCATACCTAGTGTCCATTTTATTATTCATTTTTTAGGATTTACGGGTCCTTCAGCTTCAAAAGTCATGGAAGCCCTTGTGTGGACTGATGATCGATTATAGTGATCATGATGAGGTGAATGATGATTGAGAAATGATGGATCTAAAGGTAGGGGAAACTGGAGAACCCTGAAAAAACTATGGAGAGCTCCGCCGTAAATACCATAAGTGGCTTGGCCTGGTTTGGATCTCAATCTCCGAGGCTGGACGGCGAATGCGCTAGCCACCACCCCAACGACCCACCCACCCCCTCTCCCAGTCTGGGTTGTTTTCTACGCTAGAAATCTACATTACGTATTATACAAAAAAATAGTTCCGAGATGAATCGGAGAAATAAAAGTGACATTGCCGATTCGGTGGCCGAGATCGCTAAGGCAGTAGTGCCATAGCGACCTCGGGCCGAAGGATCGCGGGTTCGAGCCCCGCCTCGAGTATGGTGGTATTTAGGTTCGTCCTTTCTCTCCCTATCATTACCATATCATTTCATCTAGTTCACAGTTGCCCATAATGTTAAAACCAGTGTTGGTCACTAATGACCTACATGTTGATGCGACCTTAAGTAAAAAAAAATGGCATTCCTAAATATAGCCAGCATTTTAATGCTTTCGCGGCTAATGAATTCCTCTCTTCTGGTTTTGAATCATCCTTTCCTCCCACCTCAGCTCATGCAGAAGGTCCGTTTCACCTGTTTTGCCCGAAAACGAGCTAGAGGCATTCGCACATCACTCCGGCGCTAAACTCAACCTCCCTCGGCAAAAACACTGCTCGTGCGAAGACTGGGAACCGGAACGACGGAACGAGACCAGAATGCCGAAGTAGTCTGCCAGGCCTGTCACGATCCACTCGGCAATCGCAGCGGGCCCTGCCCTCGCCAGCGGCACACTTCTGACGAATACCTGCGAGCTATTGAACCGCAGGCGGCCATATTTTCCTGCATTAGGTTGCCAACCCTCGTGATTTCCCCTCGTCGTTACGCGCGCTATAAGGACATCCTCCTTCCTGTTTCGGGCCATCGATAGGGGGCTTCAACGGCTTCTGACAACCCGAATAATTAGTTTTGATAGATTTTCTTCAAACAAGTTCCATTACTCACGCGCGCCGCGCTCCCAGTACAAGAAGAGGGGCATTTAGAAGAAAATATACGGTGACTAAGCATTGATTAGCAGTCTTTAGACTTTTATTTATTAATGTGGACGCCATCTAGCACGTTCAATTAATACACAACGTTGATTAATAGAAGAAACTTGGAAGAAAAAGTTGACTCGGAGAGAGCTCTATAGCGTCGTGGCTTTAGAAAACGAGCAAAAAGATTCGCGTGAAAAAAATTTCGAATGCGATAGTCAGATTGTTATAAAAGCCCGCGGAACAAAGAGAAGATTGCAATCTGCATTTGTTGGTGCATCCTGCGAGCGCTTCTCTCCTGGACCGCGTACTTCCGCGGTCGCTGACTCGGCGCCGAGGGCTCAGGGCAGATTCGACCCCGGATCTTCTCCGACTCTTCCCAAGGCAGGCACACTCACGCCTTCACATTTATTGAGAATTATTTTTATCTTAGTTCTTACCACGCGAGGCTTTGCTAGAGTTCCCATATCCAATATGCATTGTAAAATAACTAAATTCAATTCTGATAAAAGTATAAAGAGAAAAGAACAATGTTGTATATAAGAAACTACGCTTTTTGTTTTGTTAAGTGAAGATATGGATGAAAGAAAAAGCCTAGGTACCTCTACTCTTAACTCAGAGCAATACAGACTTTTGCAGTAAGTTTTGAGTTTAATGAGAGAAATAGTTCTTCTGTTCTGTTCATTATGTTCATACACACCAATATTACGCATAATATAGAAAATACACAAGCACTTTTTTATCATTGTGTTTTTATTGTTTCTTATTATTTTGGGTAGCATCTTAACATCAAAGTCTGCAAGCTACTATTTCACATTACCCTAACGATTTAACATAAAAGAAATTAATCTGTTTCAACTTTAAAGCAGTTAATAGAGAACAAATACAAGAAATACGACGCACGAAAAATTTATTTATTATTTGAAGTTCTTGGAACGTAATTTTCTCTGAGATGTTTTTCTAATTTCGGCACGTAAAATAATTTATGTTAATGCTACTTAGATCAATTATTGTTAACCAAACGAAACAGGGTTGAACATTTGAATATGCCTAGAAAAATGGCAGGGTGAAAAGTTAAAAAGAAAGAAACTCAATTCATGAGGCAAACTGAACGAAACCGAACCAAAAGAAACGTATCAAATGAAAATATCAATGGCAATGACGCTGAGCAAACGGCAGTAACGGAAACGAACGTTCACTTCACTAACTTCACAGCGATTGAGTATACCTCGTAACACAATTTTGCTCGTAACACGTGCTGCGGACAATTGTCCTCTGGAGCATCTTTCCCCCACGATCTGACCACGGGCAATTTCACCTCCTTAAAGCATTGGGCTAACAAAGCAAATCATTGTTAAAATGCATTGGGGTTTTAGTATTGTTTACAATTAATTAACAAGCTTGTTTTGTTTTACAATTTTGTAATAGTGAATGAGAAGTGAGATGCGGGAACACTTTGCAGATTAACATTAAAAAATTCAGTTCTTGGAAACTGGAAAACTATTAAATTCCGGAAAACAACGGACGTAATCGAAGTTATTCTTGGTTGAGCTGATAAATCACATGCATTCCTCTCATAGATCCCAGGTTTCATTCACATTCAATCCATGTCGAATAAGTGTTGCACAAAACAGTTTCGTTTTAACCCGCCGTTCCAGATTACTTGTCGTTCATCTCATCATTATTCCATCACAATTATCATATCTACACCCCATCTCAGTGTAGGCCAAAAATATTTCATGTATGTATCATAATATAGTAGTTAAAGTGGGATTGTGATTATGGTGCATTACAATTTTAATAATTGTGGTGATTCCAAAATCAAGAATACAACGAAAATAATGTTGATTCTAAACAATAAAATGCATCCATCAAATCTTATTGTACTGGATTACAGAGAGAGACGTGGCGACTATGGAGTTGGGAGAGCTGGGGTTTAAATGGTTAAACATGGGTGCGGCGGCAGAACGACGGAAGTCTTGTCGTGACAAGGAGCAGCAGGGTAGGCGGGGCGCAGGTGTATCGTTTGCAACCCCGGCAGGCCAGTTGATGGAATGCCGCCGCCCTTGTGGCACCTTTGCCTCTGCCCCCGACCCAACCCCAATCCCGCATTCACCTCCACCTTCGATCGCGTCCTCTCTTCGCCCCTGATTTCGCCACCCCTGCCTCTACTGCGCCTCTGCTGCCGTGTCCCCGCCTTCACATTCGCAGTCACCTCTCCCGCCACCGCCACCCCCGCCGACGCCGCCAACTCCACCGCCCCCGCCCCCGCCCCCACCACCCCCACCTCCACGTCCACCGCCCCCGCCCTTGCCACCTCCGCCGCCCCGCCACCGCCAGCGCCATCGCCACCGCCGTCGCCGCCCCCTCCACCTCCATCGCCCCCGCCCCTGACGCCGCAGCCGCCGCCGCCGCCGCTAGGGGCTGTGGGTTTTCAGGGCGCGCGACACGAACAATGCGCTCGGGGTTTAGGGACAAATGGGGGGGGGGCGGACGTTGAAATCCAGGTGCTCTGGCGAGCGGTGTGGCTCCTCAGGCAGAATGATAGGATCGGAAAGGAGGTGAAATTGCCCGTGCTCAGATCGTGGGGGAAAGATGCACCCGGCGACGATGGTCCGCAGCACGCGTTACGAGCAAAATTGTGTTACGACGTATACTCAATCGCTGTGAAGTTAGTGAAGTGAACGATCGTTTCCGTTAGTACCGGTTGCTCAGCGTCATTGCCATTGATATTTTCATTTGATACATTTCTTTTGTTTCGGTTTCGTTCAGTTTGCCTCATGAATGGACTTTCTTTTTAACTTGTTTTCACCTTTCCATTTTTCTAGGCATATTCGAATGGCCAACACTGTTTCGAGTGTATATTTAGAAAAGCCTATCGTCTGTTAATAAAACACCTTCTCTGACTGAAACGCTTTCCATTGAGATGTTTTCCGAGGACATCTCAATGGAATATATTTCTATAGGATAGAACGTAAATATACATATCCTTTGTTTAACACTTTGTTCTGACGGGTCTGAATGATATTCCAGAAACTACCCTGAAGGATACCGTCAATTTACAAAAACATTTTGTGTAAATTAAGTCCATATTTCTACTTACGCAGTGTTTGTATTGCTCCCGACCGTAAGATACTAAACCAGGGTTCAATTTTGGGGTATGCGTGAAGAGTTGTATTGCAGTCGCTTTTAAACGATTAAAGGGCATTGATGTTGTAGTTAGTTGCTACAACATACGAAGAAATTTTCCTTTACTTTCATGGTCACTCCTACGATGCTTATATTCTTAAGACATTGATATCGTAATCTCTAGTACAGATTCTAAATTTTAGTGGTTTATTGACACTTCAAAATTTATCCACCTTCCGATGCTACCCGTCCTTTTATCACACACACCCCACATTCAACTTGAGTACACGTAACGCTGAGGTTTCGCACTGTTGCCTGTCACTGTATCGGCGAAATTCTGTCTCCGCCAGCAAAATGTATTATTTTATTAATATTTTTCCAAAATATAGCCGTTAATCCTTAACAGTTGTCGTTAAGTGTTTCGGACCTAGCGTACGAGACATTGGAAAGTATTGACAATTTTTCGGGTTCCTCTGATTGATATTGACAGAAAACATTGAAAACAACGAGTTGGAAACGAAGGCCCTACTTCTCTACGGACTGAATTCAACAATAATTCTTTGGACCGATGAACACAGATCATTCGCGCTGTATTAACCTCATTTATGCGGCCCCACATCACCAATCATCTCGTCATACTTGTATCATATTGACAACTTAGTAGTGACTATAACATAACTTCCGTCTCCTTTGCTGTGTACCCACGGGCTGCCGCAGGGCCTCTGTTCTGGCCCATGGAGCAGTCGATTGAGCGGAATGGGCGAGCGCTGGTTACTGGCGGCGACCGCTCTCGCGCATAAGCAGCGCTCGCAGCGGCGATGGCCTCGTTAGCATCACACAGCCTCTCTCACCCCTCCTCACTCTGTTCTTTTCTTCTTCTTCATTTTCACTTCGTCTTCTTCTTCTTCTTCTTCATTTTCACTTCGTCTTCTTCTTCTTCTTCTTCTTCATTTTCACTTCTTCTTCTTCTTCTTCTTCTTCTTCATTTTCACTTCGTCTTCTTCATTTTCACTTCTTCTTCTTCTTCTTCTTCTTCTTCATTTTCACTTCTTCTTCTTCTTCTTCTTCATTTTCACTTCTTCCTCATTTTCACTTCTTCTTCTTCTTCTTCTTCATTTTCACTTCTTCTTCTTCTTCTTCTTCATTTTCACTTCTTCTTCTTCTTCTTCTTCTTCTTCATTTTCACTTCTTCATTTTCACTTCTTCTTCATTTTCACTTCTTCTTCATTTTCACTTCTTCTTCATTTTCACTTCTTCTTCATTTTCACTTCTTCTTCTTCATTTTCACTTCTTCTTCTTCATTTTCACTTCTTCTTCTTCATTCTCACTTCTTCTTCTTCTTCTTCTTCTTCTTCATTTTCACTTCTTCTTCTTACTCTCCTTTTTCATTTTCATTTCTTCTTCTCCTTTTTCATTTTCATTTCTTCTTCTTAGGATGTCATTTTCATTAAAATTTTCGAATTCAGTGTTCAAAATATTAAAGATATATTTTATTACAAGTGTCTTGGCATCGGAATTGTTGAACGAGCGTTGTGGCTACTCTCGAGCTTTCAAATACCACTTCCGTCATCTTTTTGCATGTTGGGAACACACACAGAGCCATGTGCGGAGTCATTGAGAGGGCATCCCAGTAATTCGCCGCTGACCAAGAAAACATAAGCAACAGAGTTGAAATAGCTGAGTTGCAGAGAGTTGAAATGTGACAGTAAACAAAAGTTACAAAGTATACGAGAAAGTGTGCGTATCACCAAATGAGTCTTTCGCAACGTAATAGTCCCAATTGAGCCAAATGAGCTCAAAAACAGACATCTTGAAGAAAAATGTTGAGGATGTGGCGTTTATTAAGATACATTTTTGGTTGTTGAATATATTGAACACGTGTTCCCTGTAAGCTCCAGTGGGTGCGAGACGAGCCGCTTATAAACACAGGCTAGATTTGTCTGATATCTGTGAAGAGCAAAATATTTTGCCAAAAATACTTAAAAACATAACTATAAGATGGATAGTGTAAGACACAAATTACGTAGTTATTAATAAAAAGCGTATATTTTTAGCGACAGATTATGTGTAACAAAAAAATTGAAAAAGTTTATGAATAGTAGCAAAGTAAACCTTCCATAAACTAAATACTGAGATTCAATAACCTCTTTTGTACATAATTCAAATTTACAAGCAGTCTTCTCTTCAAGCGCCAGAACTCTTGTGCAGTGATGATCTGGAAGCATGGAGTGTACAACTTGCAAACCATTACTTGCGAACCACATATTCGAATAAATCATTATGCTATGTGAGTCTTGTAATTACAGTAAACGGAAAAATATTAGAAAAACTTATCATATCGTAAAATTACGATATTCCGATTACGAGAAAATGAGAACTATTTTAAATAGTTTGTTAAGCAGTTTTTAACCTTATTGCTCATCAAATCGTTTCTACTTGGTTACAATTATTTTCAAACTCGTCTTAAACATTACTTTCATGACATGAAAGTCATCGAGATTTATGAGAAACTCTGTACCTTACGAACATTGGCTATTCCTTTCGTGATTTCAGGCATCAATAGAGATCTATCAGGTACTGTTAAGCCATCATGCAGCAGGGATGTCTTACTCCCAAGAAAACGTTCCTTCAAAAAGCAACAAAATATACACGCTCTATTCACGCAAGCGTGCCCTGATTCGGATCATACTACGTCAGGAGAACCGTCCACTTATAAGCAATTACATTGCCTAACCTCCGTAATACTAGCCGGCTCAGCAATCCGCGAAGACAGATACAAATAACCTCCTCTGCCAGGCGCCGGCATAACAATTCCTATCAGAAATTAAGTAATTTGCGCGTTCGCTTCGCTCCGGAGGAAGCCGCGCTGCATCGCTGCTCTTCGACCCGCAAGGCGCGCCGCCACGCACTGCTTGCTATTCACTGCACCTCCAGGCCTGGGCCATCGTAGTAATAATAATAACAATAACAACAATAATAACAATAACAACAATAACATTAATAACAATAACAACAATAATAATAACAATAACAACAAAATAGGACCAAACTTGGTGACTTCATGTAGTTAACGAAATGTGCTTGACGACGTCGATTTTACGGTCGTGTTGTTTTCAGTAGAACCATCCCAGCATTCGGCTAGATGACCGAAGAAAACCACGAAAAACCCTGGTCAGGGTAGCCGGCGCGGGGATAGAATCCGGGTCTCCCAATTGCGAAGACAGCGCACTACGCCCTGATCCACTTCACTCGGTAATAATAACAATAATAATAATAATTATAACAATAATAATAAATGAATTTGACATTTTAGGGTCAGATTAATCCCACTCTACCACCTAGTGATGAACGCAGCCCCTGCATTAATTTATTACAAACGCCTGGGGGTAAGGGAGGCATGAGGCGATCATGAATTCTCTGCACCTTATCGAGCATACTTGGCCGGTCTGAGGTTTTCTTTCGTCACATAGCTATAGAAATTAAGCACATTGTAATGGAACGCTGCAGCTCTATTTTTCCCCCGACCAGAAATCGAACCCAGGAGCGCATCACGGAAAGCTAGCACTCTGGCCATGAACTACCCGTGGTGTTTTAATAACTAGTAATGAGCATTCTACCAAATTAATCACAAGATTCTGAGCAATTCATCTTCTTTTAGGAGAAAAAATATGCTCCATTCCCAAGTTGGATGAATATGAAATTAACTAGAGGATAACCGAGGTTAATTATAAAAGCAATATTATCAATAATATAATGAAGTAATAAACAGTAGTTTGTAACAGAGACATAAGACTTTATGGGAAGATTATAAAAACAGATTACAAAAATTGCGCTGGTAGAGTTGCTACCGAACATTTGAACTTTCGTGAAGTACATATGACGTGCTATGACACGCAGGTGAGATTCCAACTACGAAGAAATGGAAAATTATCAAAATGATCTTCGAGCTTCTGAGGTCGAAACTGTTACGTAATTTATTTGTATGAAGAGAAATCTAATGAAGTTACTCTTTTTACATCCTAAATTTTTAAGAATATTAATGACATTAACATAGCAATTTCAAAATTTCGTAACGTACTGTAAACGCATTTACAAAATACGTGAATGCGATAATGGTGCTGATAAACGATTCAACAAGAAATGGTGCACAATTAAAGGTTTCCCGTTATCTATCCTACCCCTGTCAATCCAATATCCCAAAAGTGTCTCAAAGGTTTCATTATTCATTCACAAATTACCAATAATCAGCAATTATCAAGGTATGTTAATTAAGCTCTGAATATTATCTAAGAGCACCCAATCATAGTTAATATGCATTTGCTTTACCTTGTTCACTAAGCACATTAAACTTGCCATTTTAAGCACAATATTGCCTTTTTACAATTAATTTCTTTGCTAATCACATCCCATCATCAAAAGAATAACTAAATCATTGATTTCATTTCATTCTTAATTAACCATGCTACTTACTAAAACTTATCATAGTAAATAACTACAAATTCAAATAAGCTACAAATATTTTTCAAGACTTTGCAATATTTGTGTAAACTGTTGTCAATGCCGGTACATAACCCTGAAATTAGTTAAGGTCGAATTGTTCAAATTAAAGATTCATTCAAACTAAATGATTGCTAAGCAAACCTGACACAGAACCGAGAGCGGTGTGTGTAAGTTCAAAGTTCACAGAGCACATACGAAACTTCATAAGCAGCGCTTAGCACCAGAGCTTGCTAATGACCACATGGCCACTCTCGCACACATGCGGCCGCCCCTTCGAGGTGAATCGGAAAGACGAAACCCGGATATGGCACCGCGCGCCGCGCCGCGCCGGGCAATTGGCTCAAGCAGCGCCGGCCACGACCTCGTCCACCGGGACGATGCCATCGCGCACACTTTGCGGTTAGTGGGGTCGAACCCCGGTGCCGACGGGTCGCGGCCGGAAGACGCGTTCGGCGCCGCTCAGTGGGCCATAACGCAACAAAATTAACGTTCCGCTAAGAGACAAAATTTGTTGCTTTTTACTCTATTAATTATACTCAATTACGCACATAAGTCGATTTTTACTGCATCAATTGCACGTATAATATTAAAACTACACAGGAGACAATTGGTACATACAGCTTCATTAACGATTATAGATAAGTAATTTATTTTATTCAAACATATCCAAATTTATGAAGATATATACACCAATTAACTCAAGTGTATGAGAAGACAACTTTGCAACATTGTTTAGAAATATTAATCTCAGAAGTAGAACATTGTGTAACGTTGCGAACGTTACTAACCTACATTAATTTAATATTAGGGACCATACGTTAGGTGTGTTTATTCGGTGCCTCCATCTAGAAAGAATTAATTCCATACCTGCTAAAGAAGTACTTTTTCTATAGTTTCTTCGTTTTTGGTTTTGGCTAAACCTATTAAATTTTATGGTAATGTCAAAAAACATTATTTTCACATGCAGCGTCTTCTTTTATATTGAGTAATACGTATTAAGTATTTTGACACTAGCTGACGATCGTAAGCATTGAGATAGATGACTAAAGAAAATAAATAATATAAAGTAAAAAAATATATTTTCCAAGGTTTATAAAGATTACATGATCTAGTACGTATGCCTTTATTTTTGATCAGAATATCTTTAGGATCTTCCATTTTAAATACGGCGGAAATTTAAATTAGGTGGAGTCGTGCGAATATTGCGCACTTTGATTTTTTTCCTATACCTCAACGTCAGACATATCTGGCACCCCTGTGCTACGAAGTGCTACCATCCAAAAATGAAATAGAACATCCAAAAATGTCACGGCCAAACAAACGTAACTCATGTTCATTTAGGGGCACAAAAATTCGATTTTAAGGTATACAAAACGCATCGGTTCCGACTTCGGCGCGATAGTAAAGTGTTGCAGCATGACGTGTGATGAAGGATGCATGTATGCCTATTTTCCCCTTACAATAATCTGTTAATTTCTTTATTTCTCACCTTAACTCTGTTGCAGGAGTGAGAGTAAATCCCTCTCCAGCAGTTGTACGCATAGAGGGTTTTATATAGGTAGTACAAGATCGTCATATTTCACTAGCATATAGATCGTCATGTTTCACTAGGAGATAGGATTTGTTTATTCTCTACGTTGCTATAGTGTTGATCATCATAAAAACTTGAACGAATTCGACTTCTTCAAATGCAAACATCGTAATAGGGGTGATAGTATTATACACGCATTTCTATATTTTTATTTACACTATCAGAAAATACATTAAATTTAATGTGTATTAATGTAAAAGTGTACACGAATTTTAATATACTATGTACATTAAAGGGTATTAATGTATTTGCACATTACATTTATTGCTTAAATTAAAATCAATGTAGATTTAATCAACATCAGTAATTTATTTATAATTGTAGACCACATAGAACATAGACTCTTTTTAAAAACTTATAAATATTTTTCCACAATTTGAACTAACGTATAATAAATTAAAAATATTATCTCAACATGTAAACTAAAAATTAAAATTATAAATTCGGATTCAAATTGATAGACAGCAAATAGATTATGAAATTCAAGCAGTCAACATAGCACGTTAATTCTGTAGTTTACCATTCTTTTAAATTCAGTGGAAATACTCGGGATTACAACTTATCCACAAGTGTCATTTTTCCGTTAAGCAATGAAATGAATTTCCCCATAGCAAGTGGACATTCGTTATACATCACATTTTCCATAATGCTGTCAGAATGAGTATTTATATGCTACACATCATTTTAATTAGTCGCAACTCTGGCAGCAAACTGTACGTGTCGCGTTGCGTTGCAACTCCTTATACAATGTTGCATTATCATATACCACCATTGCTTCCATTAACGGCCGAAGTTGCGAAAATTCAACTTTCATTCATTATTTTATTTTTAAGCACTTATATTTTTATAGACTTGTTTCATATTTCTATACACTGGGTAAATGTAAAATTTTAATGTAAAATTGATGTACTCGTTATTTAATAAAAGTCATGTTATCTAGGAAGGCGAGATGTATCACTACTGAAGCTTCAATTTCCTTCGAGATGAAGTCCTTGTTGGATTTTTCCTCGAATAAACGACCAATGCTGTTCCAGGAACATTCGGGCGCCAATGTAGACGTTAGGGGTTATCCTTATGGATTACGTGAAGCCTTTAGGGGGGAAGGGGTCAAGGCGAATCTTACGTAGTATGTGTGGGAAGAAGGGGAGTCACGACAAATATCACGCATTTTTTTCGAGAAAAAATGTTTTAAATCGCGAGAAAACTGAGACAAGTTAAGTAAAACACTACTATACTAAAATATAACTAAATCTTGCACAACAATTTTCATCGCGGTTATGTGAATGCTACCCATTCAACCTTTGCACGCCTTCATCAACATGCCCTATGCACTCTATAACCCTAGTATACGTGGTGATCTAAAAAAGAGATGCTGCAGTACACGCGGTATCTACTTTTCATCCATTACAAGAGCTGCAGAGCACCGACGTGTAGTCTACAGTGCACCAGCTGCACCAGCACGCCAAGTGCGACCCTCTCGGGCCGTAACACGACGAGCTACTGAACTTCTGTGTGCAAGCGACAATGTCGTTGAGGGGTTAAATCACAGCAAAGTTGAAGGAACAGATGAATTTACGGAAAATCATATAGGCATATAGGTTCCAGTAGTCGCTCTTGAGACCGCACGTGAGTCCCCGTGAACTGAATTACAATGAACAAGCGTAGTACCCGTGCAAAAACTCTCGCATGTTAATCCCCACTCTTTCCCTATCCTTCTATTTCCATTACAAGATGTTAATGAAACAAATTTATTTGTTTAAAAATGTATAAAGTTAAGTTTCATTATACAAACACAATACCAAAGAAAAAAAGCAATGTAATTGATGTGGAAAATAAATTTTCGCTAAAGATTTATTCAGTATTAACGAGAGATTTCTTGGAAAAATTCGCAACACTCTTAAAATATTTGAAGTAATTATTCAATATGCTTTTGCAGTTAGCGTTTCACAATTTGTTATAGTCACAATATATTAAAAAAGATCTTTATTCTTGAGAAAGCTGACTTGAAAGATTCACCAAATTATTTTATTTATTTAATAGGTAATTATTACAAACAAATTAGCTTACTTGATCCTATGTGGCTAGGCCGAAGGCCTTTAAGCCATTACAATACCTACATCCTTTCGCGTTCTAATCTTTCGAATTCTGGTATTCACCCCAAATGGTCTCTCCATCGCATCAAAGCCGCGGAAAAGAGACCACAAGGTACGGCTCAGGAAAAAACCCCTGAAGGGGGAAAAACCTGCCGTCAGAAGCCGAATACATACTAATCTATCCGACGTTTATTTTAACTATTTATTTTCTGGCGTGGGCGTCCCGCCGTCTCCTTCCAGTGCTTGGCCTCCTCAGCACCTGAAATCAAACAGCGCCACAGAAGATCGTCCGCACCAGCGCCTCTGCCCTTATATTTTCGATCCCCCCTTACCTTCACCCCCTAATGTGCTTATTACTATGCCAGTTTTATTTTATTTATTATATTGACCTGTTACTTACCAATTGACTACGACTTATGACTTATTTCTTAACTGTTTACTAACTTAACATAAAATTACTGATTAACTTACATATTGTTAGCTTATTGACTTATTTATTTCTCTCCAGTCTAGGCTCCGCTCAAGCTAACCGGTGCTGTTTTCCCACTCCCTAATTTCAGTTTCCCTAATGGTCCGAACCTTTCCTAAAAATGTTCCTAATTCTTTCATGAATTTAGACCTTTTATCACCTAAAATGTTTTGGGCGAGCGTTACGTTCCTGTTTAGGAAGTAGTAATTTCCCATTCCCATCCATTTTTTTCTCCATGATTCGGTTGCACAGCAAATTAAGTGGATGTGGATCCAGTCTTCCCTATCACCGCAAAGCACACAGATGCCATTACCACTAGCGTCCTTTAGTCTACGCTGCATCCATCCCCCAACCCTGAACCAAGCGTATCCCCCTCTTGCGTCCTTTCCGAGAGTATGAACGTAACTTTCGCAACCCCATAACGGACTCGCATGGATTTGAGCTACTAGCGAACGTTTTTCAGCCGTTGCTGCCCAGATCTCTTGCCTTTTAATATCCGCAAGTCTATTGGAAATCAGCCGTTCTATCTCACGGGTTCCCCTATCTCCCACCATTTCCGGAGAGACGTCTCCCAACCCTGCGCGGTCAAGTAGCCGTTTAATTTTGTACGCCCAGTAGCGATGGTCGCTTCCCTGCCATTGCACTCTAAAGCACCTTTGTATAAGTGTGTCACCCTGTTCATCTGCTAATTTAATCCAAAGTTTAATATATTTCATTTTAAAATCTCTCCAAATTCCTATACTACCGACCCCTCTTAAGACTCCGGCATTTGCTGCGCATCTAGAAACTCCTAGAATTAATTTGAAATAATCTGTTTCGATACTTTCTAGTCCATCTATCCTATCCACTCCCCAGATTTCTGCCCCATAGTTCATAGCTGGGAGAACTAACGATTTGAACATTGTATCGCACACTTTTACCGGCAATTCCGGAACCCTATGCACTGCGCAAACGATTTCTTTGAGCGCAATTCTTCCTTTGCTGCGAGCCGTCAATATGTGATTATTCCATCCCCCATTCATGGAAAATTTTGCACCAAGATATGTAAATGTTTTGACGTGGTCAATTTCTTCCCTAGCGTAGTACCATCTCTCTTTGCTACCCCAGATAAACCCATTCTTGAAGACTACTACTTTCGTTTTTTGAATATTTACTTTTAGTCCCCATGTCTCACTATACCGTTCTAGAATATTTAAACTCTTCTGTAAGCCCTCAATCGTCTCCGAACATAAGACTAAATCATCAGCATATAGTAGTCCGGGAATTTTCAAGCCATCGATTACCGGAGCCGCTGTAGAGAACAATTTTCCTAAGGATGGGATGATTTGACAGATCGGGAAACAAGTGAAAATCACGTGTACTTCAGAGAAGTATCCATCCGCCGCGTCAGCTGTTTAGTTACGCCCCTTCGTAGTGTTTGTTTACGGTTCACGCGAGACATCAATAAAGAGATGTCTTGAGTTTCGCTTAGTTATATGCACGCACGCGAGTCCGGGAAATATAGAAATTTATTTACATAAGTGGGAAAATGTCTTAACGTAATATAACATTCAATAAAAGAACAATGCCGAACACAGCACAATGCCGGAACACGTGGACCGTCTCAACTACGCATCTCACATTCAAGACTCGATTTTAAAACAAACATAATTCTTATCACATAAAAACTAAATTCAATATAATTTTTATAAAAAAAAGAATATTTTACATTAGAGCACAAAGCTCTGCACTTCCTAATTTCAATTATTTCTCGTGGCGCACTATATTTTTGTCGGACGAGGACATCACAGCAGGGAGCGTCGTGGCTTCTTACAAGTTAGCCAACTGCAAACGAACGAATGGAGGAAGGAGAGTCTATTAAGCAGGGTTGCCAGAATACTATCACGCCTTGTCGCCATTTACAATGCCACATGTCGCCAAAAGTCGCCAAGCATTCGACAGATGTCGCCATTAAACCGCCAAAGTTCAAAACGGTATAAGCTGTTAATAAAAAACACATCTCATTAAAAATGCTATATTTTATTGAAAAAATGGATGAAATGTATTATATTTTAAACATTAATCTATAAAACTCTAAAACAAAACAAACTTTCTTATATGATTAGCATCGAAATCACAATTATACCCACAATTATGAGTGTTATTAAACCCATTCAGTGTTTAATACCAATAGTGGCAGTGTCCAACATAACAGCATTCAAGAACAGTAGTACCAACATAACTAGAATAGAATTACTACATCATTGGTTACATTCAAAAGCTTTGCTTTTTATTATCGCAGGCATATAAATATGAATTGTTTAATTAAAAAAATGAAGTAGCCAAAAAATCGCCAAGTCGCCAAATGTAAATTTTTGTCGCCAATAATTGAGAATAGTCGCCAGTTTGGCGAGAAATCGCCAAATCTGGCAACCCTGCTATTAAGTTCAAGGACACAACGACCACAGAATCGTCAGTTGTGTTGCCAGCACTAGCTGTCAAATCATCCCATCCTTAGGAAGATTCTTCTTTATCCGCTTCCTGTACCCAGGTCAATAAATCATTTATAAACAAGATAAACAGCAGCGGTGAAAGAGGACACCCCTGTCTTACTCCTTCTGTCGATTTTATTTTTTGTGTTATACTTCCGTCACCGCATCTGACGCAGAAATTTACTTCCTTATACATGCTCTGCAACACGTTTAAAACTTTACGTGAGACGCCTAGCTCATTTAGTTTTCGCCATAAAGCATCCCTATTAATAGAGTCAAAAGCCTTTTCAAAATCCACAAAACTGCAATATAAGTGGCCCCGTTTACGCGCCAGCGCCTGTTTTACTACGGTATCTAACACAAATATATTGTCGGTTGTCGCTAAGCCTCTCCTAAAGCCTGCTTGCAATTCTGATATTTTACCGTACTTTTCCGCCCATTCACTCAATCGCCCGTTGAGTATTTTACAGAACAGTTTGCTCAGCGCAGGCAAAAGACCACCAAATTACTGCTAATAACGAAAATACTGATGCAGGTACAACACAAAGCAAACATAACAAGAGACTTTTCATTGTACACCGATACCCCTCCATAATTAGGTACTCAGCACTTGTAGATCCCGGCGAAACTTTCAATGAATGTTTTTATGCGCAGAAGAAACACTCTTCATCGGTATCATGCAACTATTAATAGTACTTCTACTTGTTGCTGCGAGAGCGAATCTTGAATTAATTAATATGCAAATAAGCCTCGTCAGTCTGCGCAAACCATGGTGTACTCAAAGCGTAAATAGTTTAAGATAGAATAATCTAAGCCTTCTAAGCGTGACCACCGAGGGTTGAAATATAGGTGGTATTGATAACATCGGTAAGTGCCGAACCAGCAAAATTGAATAGAATGTCCAAGAATATCTCATCCTATATATTATGGTGTGAAAAACGTTTCTTTGGAGCCTCTGGACTCAAAATTTTAGTTTTTAAGGCCGTAGAACGCTGCGTTTAGGAGATATTTAACGATACATCTGACTGTGTACTGCGGGTTGCATTTGACCCGAATATTTATATGCTTATTTTCACACAAATTCTTCATATTTTGTAAATCAAAGTGAAATTAGTCACTTCTACGTAAAATTCTCTTTCTTTCGAGACCTCATTTATAAAGATCGGTTTTGTGTGAGAGCCACAAAAGGTATTATACTACTGAAATAATATAGGAGACGATTATTGCACTGTGTTTAGAAGTGCAATAATATTCATTGTAACTCAGTCACTCTATTTTCAAAATACTGGTCATATCTAGTCTTAAATAAAAATAATTAAGCAAATTTTGTTTTTTTAATAAATCCTTATGAAATCAGTCACAAATTTATGTATTTACGTTAAAATGCAACTTTTATCACTAATAACTTAAATAACTATTGAACTTTCTAGATCAATGAAGACCGTTTTATTATATAGTTCCATGCCCAAGACTGAAAGGGGAATGAGTAACGCGCGCACCAAGAACTAAATAGTTTAAAAAGGGTTTGGTAGATTAACAGGTACGACTTTGTGACGACAGATTTTCCTCCTTCAGGAGTATTTTTTTCTCGAGACGTAACGTATGGTATCTTCTCCCCGTCATTGGTGCAATGCAGTGAATTTTGGAATGAACACCAGAATTCGGAAAGTTACAACGCGGGTACTCTAGGATGTAGGCTTGTAATGGCTTAAATGTCTTTGGTCTAGCCACATATCAAGGTAGTTAATTTACACGAGTAATAAGTACATATTAAAAAATAATTCTCGAATTGAAAGGATTTTCTGTGTATGTTGGTGGAACTATCCATTATACTGTTAATGAAGTAAGAAAATAATTTTCGCTTAATACTTCGCTTAAAAATATCTAATAGAACCGCTAATTATTGATCGTATGGTTTGTTTTGTGAGAACACGGCCTTGGCTGTAGTTCCACAACCTAGAATTCGACCCAGGCTTCCTTTGAGGAGAATGACAGGTATCGTTAGGACGGAAAATTAACGGAAGCATTTAATTTTTCTTGGCACCTGCCGGGGTTCTTTTATAGGCCGTGTGTGATTTTCCGTTCTTCAAAAATTCATCTCTCCCCCTTGGTGAGATGTGAGATATGGTATCTTCTCCCCGTCATTGGTGCAATGCAGTGAATTTTGGAATGAACACCAGAATTCGGAAAGTTACAACGCGGGTACTCTAGGATGTCCCCCTCCCCCCCCCCCTGTTGACCCCCCCCCTTAAATTCAAGCGCCTCTGCTGAGATCGAACACGAGCACTGGGCAGTAAGCTACCCCCCCCCCCCCCCGAAGGAACTGTCGAACTACCAACTATTGTAAAATTTCTTTGCGCATTTTTAATAGTTGCATTACTTAAGAGTTCCGAAATGTGAATCTTTTATGATCATGCAGTTCGATCGCATGTAGAAGAGAGTGGTCTAAACTTTTGTTACATATACTTTTTATTTTTGAAATGGTATCACTTCAAACACAACTGCAAAAAATTACCTAAACGTTTGAAATTAGCTTTCTACAATATGAAAAATATTTTAATTTTTCGCGTATGTTGACGTTCCGGTTGATAGCTAACTTAAGTATCAAAACTTTGACACTAAGTTTGGAACCTACGATACTTTTAGTGGCGATGTCGACTTACCCATTTTGGATCACTGTAGAGCAGGTCACTCCAGGTAGCGGTACACTCAGCCTGCAAGAGAGAGGTATAGAATCTTCAGTACGTAAAAAGTGGTACACAACGGTATACGAGTATACTCCGCAATTTCCCAATGGCTGCGGGTAGAGCAAAACATTAGAACTCTAACAGCAGGCGAAAGAGTTGTCTCTTGTGACATGCTATTTAGGAACGGAGACAATGACCCAAAACCCGTTTTACAACTCAAGTCACATCAGGCAAGTTGAATCTCGGCAATCCAAGCGTTGTGATACAGTAATTATTAGAGTTCAGATGTAGTTTGTCTTACAGAGGTACAACACGCTTCGATATTTATCTCATATATTTTTTGTTGCTTTCAAATACTTCCTTCTCCTTGAAATCAACAACACATTCTCAATTATCTCTAATTTTTCCGAATGGTTTCGTTATTTTTATGTACTGAATAACATTGTTTAGTCGTGAACGTTTATTAAATCCAATGTATAGTATGAATAGCATTGTAAATAAATAATCACGCTTTGAGAACTATTAACATAAACAAAAAACCAATAGAAAGGTAATTATACGTACATTATATGGCTTTAATATTAATGATTTCTTCACGGCATTCAAATTTGCAAATAT